>JAIEZT010000012.1:3941478-4612190 GCA_019594935.1 Periophthalmus modestus | reverse complement strand
GTTGCCGAAAGACTGGGTTAGTATCAAAGTATTGCACTTGGTCTTTCTTTACTTTGGTCCGATTTGCGGACTGGTGGGTTACACTTTGGTGAGATCGTTTAGTGGTTTGGTGAGAACTTTGAGGAATAGTATTTTATGACAGCGTCGATAGTAGCGTGGAGCTGAGAAGCCCAGAAAAGATCTCAACTCCTTGATAGATTCGTCGGAACTGGACCAGGATTTTTAATGCTTCAATTTTCTCTGGTCTGTTCTCCACCCCTTGTTCCGAAACCACATGACCAAGGTATTTCACTGATGTCTGGCAAAATCGACATTTTTCCGGCGAGAGTTCCAGTCCATAATCTTTAAGAGACCAAGGACACGCAGCAATCTCTTCTCATGCTCCTTCTAATGTGTCCGAAAAAAAAATGGATAAAAAAAAATGATTATTGTCATTCCGGAAAACAAGTGCCTCCTTCAGGTGTAAGTCGCCATACATTTTTCCATTAGGCGCTCGGAAAGTACTGGGTGCATTAGTGGACACCCTGTGGCATTCGATTAAATCCACCAAAAGCCTAATGGTAGGAGTGACGAATGCAGTTTTTGCTTTGTCTCTTCTCTCATGGCTATTTGATAATATCCGGATTTCAGATCCAAAACAGTAAACCATTTAGATCTGTCAAAGGCTGAGAAGGATTCTTCGAGGTTAGGGAGAGCAATAGGCGTCTTTAACTGTCTGCAGGATTTAAGTTTCCTATAATCTATGCACAACGGACATCTCCATTTTTCTTCCGAACAACAACGATCGGGGAAGAGAAAGGACGACTGAGATTCTCTGATCACCACCAGTATCAAGGAGTGTCACGGAGGTGCTGGCGAACTGCTTCGATGTTCTTGTGGGGTGTATTGGTCGAGCTCGGTGTTTGAAAGGGGTTTCATCATGCAATTTGATATGGTGTTGGACTTTGTCGGTGCAGCCAAAAGTCTAAATCGTGCTGTGAGAATACCTCGGGCACACTGTTCAGTTTGGATGTGATGCGCTCTCTCCATTCTAAAGGCAAGGGAGGAATTTCCAAAATTGAACTGAATAGGTGATTCTCTGGAGACAGCAGAATGAGTGGCTGCATGCTGGGACAGAATGCTGGAAGGTTCCCCCAATGTGGACAATAACTGTTTGAGGGGGAATGAGGCATGTCTTGCTCAGATTCATTTTAACTACAACTGGGACTTTGTAAGGAGAATGACTTTGGCAAAGAGATAAGACAGCTTTGAATGCATATTCCACCAGGTAAGGGCGAAGCAGGGTGCTCAACCAGCGCATATTTGTGCAGCAGAAGGGGTCTTGAGATCAGCTGAGCCCTCAACCGCAACTGTGCGGGCAGCAGGGACAGTAATTGGAGTTCTGCTGGTCAAACCTCCAAACCACCACTCCCACACAACCATCTTGGCTTTGCTGGTGCCTCAGTGCCAAGAGTTTAAGCACTGCATTATAACATTGCAAAGACGGCTGGAAACTGAGATGGTCATTTTGGATGTATTGGTTATATAACGGTTCCAATGTGTTCATCCCAATTAACACTGGTGAAGAGCTGACATCCGGAATGACCAGAGCAAGTGTAGGGGGACTGTAACCTCCGATCCCAGGAACTCTCTTGGAAACTTCACAGTCACTTCCATAACCCAAATAGGGTACTGCTTGTCCGGCGGCACCTTCAACTTGAAGCAGGTCATTTAAGTGGTTTGACAGGTTGTTCTGACAGGTGTTGATTGTAGAAAAGAGATTGGCAGAGTGGTCACTTGCGATCCTGTGGTCTAGTAGGGCAAGAGCACTCATGGCCGGCAATTGTAAACTGTGGCAGTGCACTTGGATCTATGAGACCGTGTGGCAGGTGAGACTTGAACAATTTCGAAGTGGTGGACTGCATGACTTTAGCTCGATAGGTAGGCTTTTTTCTTTGTGGGACATTGTTGGTCCGCTTCAGCCCCTGTTTGCCCCGTAACAGGAACTGATTTTAGTTTAAATTACTGCCAGTGTGAAAATTTGATTTGCCCTGTATTGCTTTATTGTGCTCTCTTTTCTTGAGGGCTACCAGAGCTGATTTTTTTGGGTTCATTGGTGCACTGGGGGGTCTGATGTGGCCATCCTCTCCACAGCGGAAACAATAACCAGCTCTGGGCACTGTGTGTGGGGTCTTCTGCGTGCTGCCTGTGCATTCGGCTTGTCTGACTTGCGTCGACTGGATGACGGGTTGGGGGAGAAAGAAGATGGCTGGCTTTGTTGACTGGCGGTGAGTAGTGACAGTTGTTTTTTGCATATCTGCAACCTGTTGTGCCAGCTGCTGGGTCAAGGTGGTTAGTGCAGCGACCGCCGCCTCCTTTCTCATCTTTATCAGTGTGAGCGATTTTGAGCATGGGAGGTGGCTTTCTGCTTTGTTGCGCCTAAGTGTTGTTTCATTCGCATGCTCTTACTTGCTTCTCTGTCTTCTTCTGTTTCTCAATAACAGCAGCAAATCAGCAAAAGATGGCGGATTGGCTTTCTTTTGTTTCAACTGCAGCTCAGAAATCAACGTGTCATTCCAGCAACCCCGACAAAACTGTGTGAGCAAATGTTTGTTAACAATCATTTTCTGGCGACTCCTCCCCTTTTTACGGCTTTGACTTAGGGCGACTTGAAGTCGTTGAAGATATACGGATGGCTGCTTCCCCTGCATTTTGAAAAGTATCCATAAACTTTGCATAAAGTTCCTCTCCATCCTGAACTGTTCCATATGCAGACTCGAGAGTTTGAAGGTAAACAGCAGGTAGTGTATCTGGACTCAGGTGTCTAACCACATCAACAGCTGGGGGCAGTAGACTGTCAACGATTCTTCGAGAACGCTGTAAGTCCGAGACAGACGGGTCATTTAACAGAAGCTCTACTGCTGTACGCCAGGTGTCATAGTCTGCTTCATTGGAGGGTCTGGAGTTCGACCCAGAGGTGTCTGAGTCGTGCTGTTCATTGGATTGACAGTGGTGTCCATTTCTTTTTTGGTTTGAGTCGTGCAACCAGTGGTGTTAGGCCATCTTCATTTTTTACAATGTGTTTCCACTACGTAACGTGGATCTCCGGGGGGTTCATATCTTGAGCACCTTAAGTTGGCTGTCGACGTTCTCACTCTTGGTTGGGACTGATGGAGTGGCTCTACTCTTTTGGAGGATGGATAACAGGAAGTTGTTGGTCAGTAACAGCGGACAGTGACGGAAACAATGAACTGGCCGGGGACTGTGGTGATTTGACTGGTTCTGTGGGCAACTGCTTCACATGTGGGGGCAGGACCAAGCTCGGCGATGGAATGGCCTATCTGGGTCATCATGGCTTTTAAAATCTCAGCATAATCTGTGCCACTTCTTTTTGCTAGCTTTTCTATTTCAGCTAAACATGCTTTGGCTTTACTTTTCCCCACTGTTCTGTGTAAATAGTGGACAAACTAGTAATGTAATATGTTGCTACACCCTCTTTAGATACTAGCGGTATATGGTAGTATAGGGTTTAAAGTAACAGTAGCACTAGCAGATTCAAATCCACTACAATAGTTTGATCAAACTTTGACTCGGGTTCATCAATTGTCACTATTCGATTAATTGCACCATACTGTTTTAGAAAGTCGATCACCTCCTCATCACCATCTGTCTGAGTTGTCCCCTCAACAAGCACTGCATTAGGGATTTTTACTCCTCCCTGCTTTTCAAATACATCCATCTTTAACAACAGAAAATATATTGAGTACTGCTCGAATTTCCTCCTGGCTAGCTCGCCAATTTTATGTAACACGTGTGTTAGCAGAAAATAATATTTGTTTGGGCTTAGAAGTTCTGGTGTCGGCTCATGGAGGAATAAGAGACCGTACTCAATGATGACAACAGGATGTAGTGCTCATATACCGTGTATTGTGATTAAAGTGCAAAACCCAGGTTATTATTTACAATATTTACAAATGTACTGTACAGTTCGATAATCTCTCAAAATAAAGCAAAGAGAGTCCACAGTTTCCAACAGGCCAGCTGTAATAATCCGTAGTGCCACGGAGGTCCAGTTTTAGCAGCGGGGGTAATAAAAAGATAAAGAAGGTTTTTTTGGTGGTAGATGTGTATGAAGGTGCTGGATTAGCGGCTGGTGTTTGGTTATAGAGTGTCCTACCACATTAGTGGTTTCAGTTCGTTGGTGGTAGTACCCTTTTTGAAAGTGGGTGCGCAGGGCCTTGCTGTCCTGCGTGATCCAGTCCAGGCACGTGGACAAGGAGGAGAAGAGAGGAAAGGAGGAAGAAGGACCTGGCCTGTGTAGGACATTCAGGTTCAATACTTTATGTTCCAACATTATTGCAATTATTAAATAAATTCAAATCTAGATGGTACACCATTTTCAATTCAATTGCTAGTTAACCTGTAATATTTAGCATTTACTACATATCACTAGCATCCACTGTTAAAATGGCAGTGTGTGCCAAACACTAAACAAAAAATACAATGCAACCTGAGCATTTACATTGGCGGCCGTTAGCATTAGCGCCGGCTAGCGCCGCTTAGCATTAGCACTGGTTAGCAAGAACCAACACTCACCAGTTCCTTTGATTAACAAGGCTCACGGTTGTACAAATGAAGTCACAATCGGAGCATCTGCAAGTTGAGGGGCACAAACTCAGACATAAGGTTTATGAAACAACTGAAATGTTTAGGGGTTATGGTTTTTACCTGCAGCCGTCCCCGCGCTAGCCTACCACCCATCTCCCCACCGGCGCACGTCTGCCCTGTTTATTCTTGCGCTTCCGCATGGGGCCACTACGCAGTATCGCGAGAGTTAGCGGTTACTATGGTAACAGGTGGTTATTGCTGTGAATGATTATTGCACGGAGGATATAAATACCAATTAATTAATAATAATATATATATATATATTAATGTATTTAAGTATTTAATAATAATAAATATGATTTTAATAGCTCGGTTACAATAAGCCAAGCACGCTGAGTCCCCCCCACCAGAAAAGTCACATGATGCAACTGATGTAGTATGTATGTATGTATGTATGTATGTATGTAGTAAATATCAGATGTGTATTCAGAAGTTCTGTCATTTTCTATTGTCGTTTATTTGACAAATTGAGACGTTGTAAATGGTCTCTGATAGCATTAAAAGCTTAAGTTGATAGGGTAGGAAATGCTTCAGATTTTCATGGATATTTCCTTTATTTTCCTTTATTTCCAGTAGGGCTGAGAGTCTCTGTGCTGACTCGTCTATTGCACAAGGGTTTTGGTCCAATCCCCAGACAGTGAAGGCGCTTGTGAAATGACCCCAGGCTTGGAGCATCCTGGACTGCAGACAAACACTCAACTTCAGAGCCCATCTCCAACACCTTCGGGGATTCACAGACACATACACACTAACACACACATCCTCTTTTGTTCCTGGATGATGTATGGATCAGATAAGTAGCATGTGAAATTCCTCATCATTAAATCATGAACATCCTCTACTCGGGGAAAGAGATATAAAAACAAAGGAGGAACAGCCAATGGCGGTTCCCAAACTCGCATGTTTTTGTTTTGTTCTGGTTTAAGTATCAATATAAAGTATTTTAAACACATTATATACATTTAAACTTAAGTCGTTGTTTTGTTGGTTGTGGAATTTAATACATGGAATTGAATTAATTAAAAAATATGTACTTTACTACTGAAAATACACTGCCTGGCCAAAAAAAAAAAAAAAAAAAAAAAAAAAGTCGCCACCAAAAAAAAAAAAGGTCATACACTCTAATACAGGGGTGTCAAACTCATTTTCACAGAGGCCAGATGAAACTGTAAGATAAATGTAACTAAATGTAATGTAAAATAAATGCTACTAACTTTAATCCTGTAAATGAACCCTTTCTATATTTATTACTTATTCAAGTTACAAATATTGCATGTGTATTTGCATAGATATGAAAAATGGCTGTGTAATTGTGTATCTCCTGATAAACTGATATTTTAAGACAGTCATACCTTTTGATTTACTTTGTTGAGGGCCACATAAAGTTACATCTGGCCCTGGAGTTTGACACATGAGCTCTAATATTTGGTTGTTCCGCCTTTAGCTTTGATTACGTCACACATTCGCTTCTCCAGCACATCCCAGAGAGTCTCAATGGGGTTAAGGTCTGGATGAAAATATTTTCTTTTTTGTTAAAGGACATCTAATTCATGCATTAATACAAATCCATTCCAGATCCAGTCAGAATAAAAGGGTAGACAGAAACACAAGCAACTTCACTGTGAATCTTTTAGTGACTGAAGAGGGAGTATTATGCAAAATCTACTTTTTGGAGCTATATTATAATGTGCCTGAAGAGGTTTTCCATGTCATCCATGTATATGTATATTTGAGTAATTTAGCGATCTCTCCCAGGCCTTTATTGAACCCTTTTACAGTTAGTGGTACAATTCTATCAAAGCTCAGCCCCAAGCCTACATCACCCACGCTCCCGAACAGCAACGCTCCATAAATTTACAAAAGCAGGATACAAAAACAATACACAACTTCACAAACCTGATGGAATGTGCAATAGTTTCATTAACAGAGAACATGCTGGCTGTGTGTAAAGTGATAGTGCTCTGAAGGGGGGGTGACTTAGCACAGACAGCAAATACATTAGCAATTAATACCCCATAGAAGAGAAATACCCCCATGTTTAACCAAGTATTAACACCGTAAAAGTGCGTTTACTTTAAGGTGGGAAATATACAGCCGCTCTGTGGAGAAAACATGTGAACTTGAAGCCTTGATCTGATCAAAGCTTTTTCTAAAACCTTTAAATTCCGTCTTGTCCAGGTACGTTCGATATTTTTCTGTGTTTATTTTATTCAGCCACCTGATAAAATAAACCTAAACTAACCTATCAAGCTCCCTGGTATGTGAAATATGAAAAAAGACAACTTTAAACAACTTATTTTCAGTATAAAAAAACAAAAAACTAACATTTGGGGGTGAATCAGGATCAGTTGGCATTCCAGAGACACACAAAAAAATAAGACTTTTATATAAATGTCTGGACTTTTTTTTTAAATTACTATTTATTTCAAGTCCCTGAATCTCATTTTTTTTGTGATTTTGGCTTCAGCTGTGAAAAAAGAACGGCAAAGACAACAACAAATGCTCAGTCTGTAAGTCCATACCTCCCAACAGCAAAAAATAAAAATCCTGGCGAGATTTGAAATCTGATTTTCCTCTGTGCAGAGATTGTTCCCATTTATAATTAGAGCTGATCAGACAGAGGCCAGAACTACACAGCCTCCGCTTCACAAAGAGCCACTTATCTGTGCTCCAAATTGATCAGAACTGAGGGAAATTTTAGCCAGACGTTTTAGGTCAAATAAGGTGGGCTGATAAGGAGGTTTTTAAGCATTAAGAAGGAGGTTTTTAAGCATGACGTCATCTCAGAAAGGGTACTTACTGCTCCAGGTCTCATTGAGGAAAAGGTTTAGTGTCCAGAGGTGGTTTAGAAAGTGTCCGCTGTTGAACACTGGGTTTCTCATGTGGCTTTAGGTGTCCCCGGGCCACTGCACTGACCCATGAGTCACGCTTGTCTGGGTACATGCACTTCTTTAAGCTAGTTATAACGCTCCCCCGCTGCTCTCCATCTATTTCATGAGTCAATGATTTCAGCGGCTAATGCTCTTACCCGCTGAATGCTGAGGGCCTTGCTGATCATGATAGACCATTCTAATCCACACTACTTGTAGGTGTGACCCCAATTACACAAAAAAAAAAAGTGGAAAAATATTGTGAAAGTGTTATGGGATGTTAAAAGTAAAAAAAAACAAAAAAACTTATGTCAGGTGAAAGAAAAGGAAGGAACAGTTGCTTCCACAGCTTGTGCTTCAATAAAGAGGTGACAATGGGTTTTATTCTGCCTCTCACTATATATTTCACACTCCATAGAAAGCAGAAGCTGAGCCGGAAGGCAAAGTTCTCGATTTACCGGTCAATCTATGCTCCTATCGTCACCTATGGTCATAAGATACATACAAGATTGTGGATACAAGTGGCCGAAATGTGTGTTTTCTCTGGACACGCTGTGAAGGGACTATGTCTCTCAGTTGACTTGAGAAAGCCTTGGGGTCCCACTGGAGGAGCTGGAGGACGTGTCCGGAGTGAGGGAAGTCTGGGAGTCCGGGCTTAGACTGCTGCTCCTGCGACCTGGTTCCGGATAAGAGGAAGAAAATGGACGGCTCTCACTATATATATGTATACATATATACACGCACGCACATGCACACGCACACACATATATATATATATAATATATATATATATATACACATATATATATATATATATATATATATATATATATATATATATATATATATATATATACACTATATATATATATACACACACATATATATATATATATATATATATATATATATATATATTATATATATATATATATATACATACATACATATATATACATACATACATATATATATATATATATATATAAATCTCTTTATTTTTGAAAGAAAAAGCACATTTTTTTCAATTTTCAATGAATATAACTTTAAAATAATCTGAAATACACTCTATATATTGTTAATGTGGTAAATGACTATTCAAGCTGCAAATGTCTGTTCTTGGTGCATACATAGGTGTATAGAGGCCCATTTCCAGCAACTATCACTCCAGTGTTCCAATGGTACAATGTGTCAGAGGCTAATGGGTGATTAGAAAACCCTTGTGTATCATGTTAGCACAGTTTAGCTGGTTATAGAAGCTATAAATGTAGCATCAGTGGTATCTGGAGCATCACATTTGTGGGGTTGATTAAAAGCTCAAAATGGCCAGAAAAAGAGAACTTTCATGTGAAACTCGACAGTCTGTTCTTGTTCTTAGAAATGAAGGCTATTCCATATGAGAAACTGCCAAGAAACTGAAGATTTCCTACGATGGTGTGTACTACTCCCTTCAGAGAACAGCATGGCTCTAACCAGAGTAGAAAGAGAAGTGGGAGGCCCCCTGCACAACTGAGCAAGAAGATAAGTACATTAGAGTCTCTAGTTTGAGAAATAGACCCAGCTTCATTAAATAGAACCTGCAAAACGCCATTGTCAACATCTACAGCGAAGAGGCGACTCCGGGATTCTGACCTTCATCCTACAACAGGACAATGACCCAAAGCAAACCTCCAAATTGTGCAAGAACTCATTAGAGAAGAAGCAGGACTCTGGTATTCTATCTGTAATGGAGTGTCCCGCACAGTCACCAGATCTAAACCCCATTGAGCTGTCGTGGGAGCAGCTTGACCGTATGTTACGCAAGAAGTGCCCAACCAGCCAAACCAACTTGTGGGACGGGCTTCTAGAAGTGTGGGTGAAATTTCTCCACATTACCTCAACAAATTAACAGCCAGAATGCCAAAGGTCTGCAATGATGTAATTGCTGCAAATGGAGGATTCTTTGACTAAAGCAAAGTTTGAAGGAAAAAATTATTATTTCAAATAAATATCATTATTTCTAACCTTGTCAATGTCTTGACTATATTTTCTATTCATTTTACAACTCATGCAGTAAATAAAAGTGTGACTTTTCATGGAAAACACAAAATTGTCTGGGTGACCCCAGAAAGCATGTGACCATTCTTTTTCATATGAAGCCTCGCCCCAGTTCCTAACAGTGCACTCCATCTGATTCTCGGAGGATAAAACGCTTCATAATTAAATGCTGACAGCGCACAGTGGTCTCATTTCTGTCTTAAGAGCTGCTTATACAATATATCTGGACAAAGATAAAAAGAAAAAAAAAATGGTTACAGCCACTTGGAGCTGCTCTGTGCTTTGCTACAGTATGATTAAATAAGTGTTGCATAAAATGTCAAATGCAGATTTTCAAACCTTACCCAAGAGAATTGGCATCTTCATTTATCGTCCTGCTATTCTGCCAGATGTTAGTATGAAGGACACTGGGACCACACTTTATTGTGCTCAACCCACTTTCGAACCGTACTTCAAGTACACTCTAGTTCCATATGGATTTATAAACAAAGCAAATCAAAAGCCGAGTGCTATTTTCTTGGAGATATTCTGGCACATGCATCTGAGTTAAAGACCCACACACAAACACGTTAGACGTCTATCGTTACTGCACCCAGCATTCCTGTTCCCATGGCGACACACTAAATCTGCTCTTCAAATGAACTGTCATGCCTGGGTAGCACCTTATAACATATGACGTTTTTTCTCCAAATGCCAGCCTTTATCTTGATTTTAGACTGTATGTTGAATACTGAGGCCATGTGATCAACAAGTAAATTATAGTTGTTCTAATAATCTGGTTACAGTAATATCATATACAGTGTTTTTATCAAACATTCTTGTTTCGAAATGGTTGGCCATGTTATTTCAGGATATAGCGCTTTGCCCTCCTCACCAATAAATGTGCATTTCTTCTCTGGATTAACCTGGCAGGAGCTATGTGTAGTTCCTGTTTCCTGTTATAGGTGACATTTTGAGGACTTTTCACCTTTTACATAATGATATTTTGTATTGAACTGTTAATTGCTATGATACAGGTTCTGTTTTTCATATTTCTGAAACCCAATAAATAGCTGGAAGATTATTGCACATGCAGTAGTTTGAACAAATGCTCTATAACCCTGCGTCATGCCAGACTGATCACACTGAATTGAGTTCTACACATTATCAATCTGCGATGCCTCTCGCTGAAAGCAATCAGAAAACGTGGAAGATCATGATTATTTAAATTTGATTGGTCAAAGCATCACAACAGTGGAACAAGACGGAAAATCCAGTCCATCCAGCTATGATAAAAACACAGACTTCTTTCCTGTCCACAAATGCACAAAGTGCTTCCCCCTGCACATTTCTCACAAACAAAACAGTCTGTAGTGACGCTAAAATAGACTGAAGTACGTCTGTCGGTGTTGCCATGTTGATTCTGGTTCACTTGAGCGAGTGGCCTTTGGCTTCCACACAAACCTCTATGCTGCTCGTTGATTGGTGCACCAACAACCTGCCAGCAGGGGAGCAGCAGTGATTTATATTTTAATAAATATAATAAATTGTAATTATTACAGCTTAAATAAAAATATTAAAGGAATAGACATGAGTAGTGTTATGTGGCACACATCCCTGTGTAACCAGTCACAATCATTTATTTAATCCATATTATTATCCAAAAAGTATCAAAACAGGAATCCAGCCGCAGAGCAATCATGCTGCCAAAAACACCCTGGTACCATGGTAACGAATCTAAAAAAGACTGTAAAAATGTGATTGATCTGCTGGCTGTCTCTTGATTGAGTCATGGTTCAACAGTCCACACACCAGCTCCACTTGACACATCATCACGACCCTCCACTGTGGGGTTTTTCAGTGCCACAAAGTTACATTTTAATTCCTCATTAATTAAAAGCACCGGGACACTTCACGATGCCAAACTACATCAGATTCTAAATGACTGCTCAGATACAATGAGCTCAGAAACCAAAACAAATATTCATTTAGAAAATAGCTTCTTCTTTGTTGACAACACCAGTGTTTGTTTTTTTAGCAGCAGTCCCTTGGCTATGTGCAAAGTGCTTCTAAGATCTGAAATCAATATCTATACAAAGCAGATGAAAAAAGGCCAGTTTTGCTGCGGAGATGTCGGCAAGTGTGTGTGAAGAAGTGGCATCTTGTCCCTAGTGCTTTGCAATAACCCAATTCACTCCAGTGAACTTTGACCTAGTCACACTTTAATTCTACCACCATCAAGAAAAAGTCTGGCACAAAAAGCATCGCTACAAACAATAGAGAACAGATCCCAGCTGAAGTGCAACACTGTGTAAAGCAAAGTGCCAAAATAAGTGACAGACCACTAATGTGTTGCTACCTGCTTGAAGTACATAAGTACATTAGTACATTAGTACGTTAGTACGTTAGTACGTTAGTACGTTAGTGGTCTGTCCATGGTGTTACAGCTTGGACTTATCTTTATCCAACATGCATTCATTCATGTACAGGTGCTTTTATTGCTAATAAAATACTATTAAAACATACATTCTTACTGAGATCGGGGTCTTCTCTCTGCAGACTGGGCCTGTAACTTGGACTGGTTGCACCTGAATGAAGATCAATGGAACATTAGAGGCAAAGTTATAACATTTGTGTATAGACAGAGAAGCAGGAGGCAAACCCTCTACCAAAGTTACACATGTACCTTTAAATCCAACGGTGACAAAACAGAAAAGGGAAAACAAACTTCAGAAGTTTATACAGCACATTAGTGCAAAGAGCACGATGGACTCAGAAGTTGGGAAAAAGAATTATACTCAATTGCAGAAATAGCCACGGTTGAAAGAACTCACAGAATAAAAGTCTAAAATGTCAAAAATAAAGTTTCATTTTGTGAGTTACTTGGAGAGAGGGAAGATAACAATTGACAGGTTTTGGAGACCACTAAGGAGCAAGCAAGCAGCGCCGCAGTAACTCAGAGCCGAGGTATTTCTGAGAGTGGTTTCATAGCATCTCTAGAATTATAATACGTTTTAATCTGTTTGGTACTTGTCTATGTCACTCATATTCAAACTCAAACGTGAATGTTCCTTATAGTTTCAAATAATTCATTATCAGAGTCTGCAGCTGCATTCAGTGGTGCAGTGGTTTGTGTGCAGCACATGTGGGTTATTACCACCTCAGTATCAGGGGTTTGACTCCAGGCCCATTTCACACATGGTTCTCCTGTCTCAGAAGCCCATGGGCAAAAAAAAAAAAAAAAAAAAAAAAAACGAAAGAAAAGGTCGTCCACATTGTTGGCCTACTGCTTTATTTCATGGTGTATAACTTTTAGCAAACCAATGTCAAATTCCTGTCATGTAACAAAAAAAATATAAAAGGGTAAAGTCAAGTAAAACTACTTACTGGACAGGCCGATATACTTTTTTTTCCAGACCTGCTCTTGCCTCGTTTGTGCCCGTCTCTGAAAATCTATCATGTAAACAGTGAATTATTTGTCTACAGATCCGTGTGGTGTGTTTTCAACAAATTTTCCAAATGGACTTTTTCACTTAACAGACCGCAGAGACAAAATGCAAATAGAGTTTAGAGAATTGGATTTGACTTTAATTCATCCTGTGTGCACACGGCGGGGGTCCTGCCTGGCACACAAAACACACTTTAAAAAGGACATGAATCTAGAATGAGTTTTATTTTAATGCACTCTCCTCAGGCGTTGTCTCTTTGAGTCAAAGTCAAACACAGAATGACAAAAGGCATATGCACAAAGACAGTGGGTCAAATCTGCCCCATTTTCAACATATTAAAGCTTATGCAAAGCAATGTCTTTGTGGCAAATGATTATAAAACATGATGTTTGTTCACATTCAAACCTGAAAATAAATGAAAAATAAAGTTAGAAATTTTAAAAAGGACTATTTTTTTATTTACTACAGTGCTTTACTTTAGTGTAAATTCCAACATGCTTCATTCTCCAGAGTCCAAGCTAAAGTATCTACAGACACATGTTTCTTCTTGAAAAAGTCCACCCACCAACCTCACTACAGTTCTCTGTCATGTATTTACAGGCTGTCTTCTCAAAGCATCCTCTGTCACTGCACTCTGGCTCAAAATACATTCTCTTCAAATAAAAAGGCAGTGTGATGAGTGTCATAATGCCTTCTGAGTGATTAAACTGAGCTGGCATCATTCTTACCAATAACATTTTATTTTTAATGAGCCCATGCAATTATCTTCTGTAAAATATAGACAAAAATAAACTATTCAAAAGGCAAACTGGATTAAAGATATGTTTAACTGTGCTTTATTCTTCTAACAGTCTTGGATATGAATAATTGCAGATGTGTAGAGATGTTGTGGTAATGTGTTGGGATAATCCTCGTCTGTCAGTCGTGAGTTGACACACATAGTGCACATAGTGCACATAGTGCACATACACAGTTGTGTGATCCACTGGTACAAACATCCAAGATGCGCGCTGCCCGGGCCATCTGTGACCTGCCCTCTCTCCGTCGGACACATTTGAAGGGATCACTGTGCGCGTGGAGAGCCGCCCCGCGCTCATCCACATTCAGCCCGCCCCTTTTCGTCGCGGCGTCGTCAGTGCTTCAAATAGCGCTGGCGCTTCAGAGCTGCTCCAGCTCTGCGCTCTGAGGCGCGCGTACCAGCCCTGTCCACAGAAGACGCACTGAAGAGGCGCTGATGCTCCAGCGGAGCCGCACACTACAGCTGACTTTCTCCTGTTCTCTGCATGTCTCTCCTTCAGAAAACTGGATGTTTCACTTTGATTTTATTTCACACATTTCAGCGGAAGTTTTATTTGAAGTAAACCAGGTAAGAGTCACGGTGTGTCTGTGTAAACAGCTCATTTGTTTCATGATATGGATATGATCTCGTGCTTTATGAGGAGACGAGCTGTTGCATGGACATCGTGATGGAACTTTATCATGTTAATTAAGCTGCTGTGAATAAGTCTGCTGCAAGTTGTTTTTTGTTCCTCTGGGTGGCTGCTGTGTTTGTGCGTGTCGAGGTATCTCCCGTCCACATAGGAGCTCTTTGTCAGGGGGCAGTGCCCAGTCATGCGTGTGCTGTGCACTGTGCATGGAGCTCATGTGTGATGGAGATGAGGGTTATGGAGCCTACATGTTACATCTCTCCTCTCCTGGTGACAGGAGAGCAGGAAAACTGAAGCCATGAACATAAGACCTACATCAGCCGGGGGTCAGAGCCTCTCCAGGGCTCAGCAAATAATTAGGCTATAGTCAGTGAATAATTAAATGCAGTTATTTCTAAAACTCAGAGCAGTGCCTCTGGGGGTTTCACAGAATACTGTTAAATCAACATCAAATAATCACATTTTCAAAGTCTACAATTTTCTGTCCATTTACATAATTAGGAAATATTCATATTATATTAATTCTTTCTACACTTTTTTGCTGTATGACTCTTGTAGTCAGCTGCACTGTGGAAAAAGCTTTTAGTGAATGGGAAGCCTGGTGGTTTTTTTTTTTTTTTTTTTTGTTTTCCATTTTAGTCTCTTTAGCTGAATGGCAGGAGACTCTGAGCCAACATCAACCAAGACAACTGATTCATTTTAATCTTTAAATAGATTTTTCTTAATGCTCAAAACCACTAACATTTGCAGCTGTTCTGGTGTGGGAACACTCGTCTTATAAACTCTATATGTTTTTAAAATGTAATAAAGCCAGTGGAAGAGGCTGTGGACACTCGATTGATCGAGTGACAGTTATTTCATTTTTTTTTTTTTTTCCAAAGTGTCCACAGTTGATATTTTCAAATCTCCTTTCATTTGTATTTGAGTTCAGTTTTTGCTTCATTGGTTCATATGTGTCTGATCGATCTCCAGTCCTCCAGCCCATGTGCCTCCAGAGTATGAGAATTGTTTTTTTGCTACATCTCACTGAGCAAACTGAGATTTCAGTTTACAACAATAAAACATGACATTTTTAATGAAAAGCTACAAACCACTGCATGTAAAACTGAAGCTGTTATTGGAGCCTTTGGATGATAAACATAAGGTGGGGCTCTGGTGAAGATGACGCTCTAGCTCTCTGCAAAAAATTGCATTTCTAGAGTTAATCAAAGATGAATTAACTTTTATGGAGGTCAGCCACGTGCTTGTTTCCATGAAGATGTTATTGTTAATGCTTTGCCTGGAATATTCCACCGTGTGACAGTAAACAAAAATCTAGAGGAAATACATTTAAAAGGGCCATATTGTTAAATTGTGCATTTGGTATATACTGATATTGATGCGACTCAGATTTGACAAATTACTCCTTGAGCTACAGTGTAAGTCCAGTCTTTGATTAGTGGCACTCAAGTCATTGACACCATCCTCCCTGGCTCAAATGTGAAGATGGACTATACCAAGTCTCAAAGCAGCTTAAAATATACATCCACAACCTAAGAACTGAAATTTGACTAAAGCAAACACATTTAAATAAAAACCCTGCAGCCACCTAGACATTTAGAGCATTTAGAGCTTTGCACCGGTGACTGACAAAACTGTCCAAGTCTGAGTTCATCTACATGCTGCATCAATGTGTTACCCACTAGATTTTTAAAGTCTGTGCTCAACAGTTTGTTATCACTACTCGCTCTCGCATAGTTAACATGTCACTTCAATATGGAACATTTCCAAGAAGTATTTTCAGGTTTAGACCCCCACCACAGCACTGGGACTGCTCTTATCAAGGTGACAAATGACATCTGCCTCAACACTGATGCAGGCAAAGTCTCAGTCTTGATTCTGTTAGATCTGAGTGCTGTCTTTGACACTGTCGATCATGGGATCTTCTCACAGAGACTGGAGGACTAGGAGGGCATCTCTGGTACGGCACTAAACTGCTTCAAGTCCTGTCTAGAAGACAGGGAGTTTTAGTGAAATTGGAAAATGTGTCTCAGATAAAATGTCCCTGAGCTGTGGGGTGCCCCAGGGGTCAATCCTGGGACCCCTGTTGTTCAATCTCTACATGCCGTTGTTAGGCAGTTAATACGGAGCAATAATGTGTCCTACCACAACTATGCAGATGACACTTAGAGCTATGTCTCACTGACAGCAGGTGATATGGGACCAGTGGATTCACTCTGCCACTGCATCCAACAGATCAGTGTGTGGATGCAAAACAACTTCTCCAGCTAAGCTCAGACAAGACTGAAGTCATAGTCTTTGGCCCACAGAGACACAGTGATAGTGTCAGAAGTCACCTCCAATCTCTCTCTCTAAAACCTTCAAATCAGGCTAAAAATCTAGGAGTAATAATGGACTCTTTACTTCAACAGCCACATCAAATCATAACATCTGGTATACTGCCAAAACCAGACTTGGACAGACTTATCCATGCATTTGTCTCCAGTAGGTTAGACTACTGTCACGGTTTGCTCACTGGTCTCTCCAAAAGAGCATTAAAACAGCTGCAGTACATCTAGAATGCCGCTGTAACTTCAGTCCACACATTACCCACCCATCATGACATATGCATTTGTCCATAAATAGAGTTATCATGTGACACAGAGACCTCCGCTTACATATTCAAACTCAGATCCTTCAATTAACCACTCGTGCATTCTGATCATGTTTTATTTACTCTTATTTTTTATTCAACCGATTCCTAGGGAAGGAGGGACCGGTAGTGCTATTACATCCCACAGAGTGTTCCTGCTGTCAAAACCATAGGCCAGCTTTAGAAAGTGGACTTTTATAACAGATATTTTCCCTGTACAGTTAGGAGATGCGAGTCTTGTAAGATTCACATACTTTCTAATAGCAAAGTACAGCAAAACAACCCATTACCCTTTCAAGGTATTCACATACAGTCGCTATCGCCATCTCAATGTCTAAGTGGTCTGATGATGTGCTTCCATTAGTCAGTATGAATGAGCTGTGAATGAATACTGTGTCTTTAAAAGTTAGACTACTGTAGCCTATAGTATAATTACTCTCTCCCGGCTGCTCCAGAAAGAAATACATCAGAATGAGAAAGATTAAGCAATGCTTTCCCCTCCCCTTGACACGTCATTTGGGACATGTTTGAAGATGTTGCAATGAGAAGTAATTAGTCATGAAAGATTATTTTACAGCGTGACCTGGGAATTGTTGGGCTAAATGGTACATCTGTGTATTTTAAGTAACTACTGGTACTGAAAAGATATACTGTAGTACCAAAAAAAAGTACCTAACGAATCCTTTAAAAGAGTGCTCTTACATACAGTCATAAAAATAAGAAATAAAAAATATATTTATTGCACTTTATATTTCAAGGTAATCTCAAAGTGCTACCAAAGGTGGATTAAGTTTTTTATTGGCAGTTACAGCAGAAATAAATAACTCAATACAAAGTAATGGTTTTGTTAAAAAAATGCTTTTATGAAACATTTTCAGACTGTTGTTTTTTAGCCATTAAAATCTTTGCAGGTTAGATGTGATTATGAGAAATACTTCAAGCAATACATTAATATTACCGTGGAGGCAAACAGGAAAGTTGCACTTTATAAATAAAAGCAATACACTCACATTATTCTATTATGGAGTTGAAAATGGAGGCTGCTAGAATCCAGTTTTTAGTCATTATTTTTAATGTCTCAGCTGCCACAGTGTATTTCCTCCAACCATGACCACCTACCCCTGTTTATTTCCCATAGCAATATTGTGAGAAACTCTCCATGCTTTATCTTAACTGCCTGCCCACTGTCACTAAATGCTGACTCTAAAGAGTTTCTGGTCAGCAGGAACCTTTTAGTAGAAGCTAAATAGGAGATTCATTCAGACACTATGACACATGAGCTTATGCACACTCAGCATCACACCTCTTTTATGAGCCTGGATGCACCTTGCTCATTCAACTGTCTATTATTGCTGGTCAGTAGATGTGAAACTTGTTTTATATCTGCAGATAATATTTAATTATAAGATTACATTAGTTATTTTATAAATTGTGAATGTGGATATGTTACTGCAAAATGGTCAGAAATGTATAAATGTCTTTTATGCAGATTAATAGATGTCAGGACTCCTAACATTACATATACCTGTACAGGCAAAATAGATTTTCTTTGTCCTATAAGGAATACTCCAAATGTAAGTAGGTATTATTTTTATATTGAATTTTGTACAGAGGGAGTCTTGAAGTGAAGATCACACTTGATGATGAATTTCACTGAAAAGCGTGAACCAAAATCCCTTAATCTGCCTCTCTTGCATACTGTAATGTGAGTAGAGAAAGAAGACAAAAGGACCCAAAGGTGAAATGGATGACATTTCTTGGCTTCACATCAGTCTCTCTTGGGCCATTGGCAGCTCAGTTTGTTGCTCAGTTTGTTGCTCAGTTTGTTGCTCAGTTTGTTGTGTGGCTACCTGTGATGAGATGGGCACTCATGAGGGACAGGCTAGACACTATATTGAGTTTTTTAGCTCACTGATTAGTTTCGGTTCACTTGAGATCACAACACTCTAAACTGCCAATATAATGATAAGATTCAACATGTGCAGATTTTTTACTGATTTGAGTTCTTATAAATATATCTGCCATAGTTTTAATAGCCTAATGATACATGTAAGTACCAGCAATGACCAAGCAACTTCCTTTTTTAAAGTTTTTACTAATGTGTTTGGTCATTAACAAACAAGTTTTGATGTTTGATCCCAAGCTCGCTTGCTGGCTGCTGGATTTTTTAAAATGCATTATACTTGGTAGTGACATCTTCATCATGCTGAGCACAGGGGCCCACAGGGGGGTGTGCTCTGCCCTCTGCTGTTCACATTTCAGACTCATTTGACTGACTGTGTGTCAACATACAGTATACACCACATAATTCACATCATTCACAAAGTAATTCAAAGTGCTTTAGAGGGCCTTGCAGATGATACTGTGGTCTGCCTGAAACTATTATCAGTCCACAATCAAACTGTCATTACTCTGCTCCTCTGTATATCGTGCATTACTCACTGCGGCTCAACTCACAGCAAATAAATATTAACCACAGCTTGTTATCTGCAATGCATCATTTAAAGTATGGGAAAACACCTCCCTCTCAAATACCGCTGACTCATTGAGAACAAACTTTACTGCTCCTCTCGTTTGACTGTTGCTAGTGTTGAGCTCTTCACATATTGATAAATCTGTGCTATTTGTGTGGTTCTTACTTGTGCTCAAACATGTCTCTATTCACAGGTACACTGCCATGTTTACTTTGATACAGGGTGAACCTGTGTTTCTCAGATCAATTCTGTACAATTAACAAATGCTCTTGTGAGATTTCACAATAACAAGTTACTGTGCAAGTGCACAGTAACTTGTTATTTTTATTATTTTTTATTTAAGTGCAGCAGGACATTTTGTGAAGAATAATAAAGACAACTTTATGTAACTCACACCACCCAGCAGAATGACCTCAGTAAAATTCATGAAAATGAACCATATCATAATTAAACATGAGCTAGATTAAATAAATATCACATTAAAATCACAGAGTTGTTGGTATCTATAATGAGCCAATGTAATTTATTGACCTTAGAATAAAAATACAAAACAGTTCCCTACAAGTGCAAATAAGAAGTTGGCACTTTGTTTTTTGTTTTGTTTTGTTTTGTTTTTTACATTGAATAAAAAAAAATAAAAAAAAGTCAGTCATCTATTAATATTTGTAATGAGATAAACCTAATCAGATAAAGTTCGACTAAAAGAACAAGAAGTGCTCAACATATAAACAGCATAATATCATATATGTACTTGCATATAACACTTATATATATTATGTGTATTGGTGGAAAAAACATTGAAACTAATTAATACATACAAAGTAAAGGTTGAGAAGACTTACCTTATCATTCCTAAAAGTCTGATACTTCATGTCAGGAGACAGGAGGAGTGCTCTTAGGAACAGCTCCACTTCCTGTGGCCTGATTCGCGGATGTCAGAGCCCAATCTGCCCCTGATTAGCCCTCCATTACAGCCTTGTCACCCTGATGTGCTTGTGCCGTTCTGATCAATGGACTATCTGATGTGCAGATGACACGGTTTGCTCATTATGCTGGCATTCCACACAAGCTAATCGGATGAACCACCAGAGTATGATGTAACCATGGTGACAAAGCATTTAATCGACAAGAGGTCAAAGGTCAAATTCAGAAGCAGAAGTTAGCAAACACACTTAATGTTTTTTCCTTCTCTGGAGACTATCAAAACGACGTGAAATACTTGACATCAATCTGATCGTTTAATACTGTGGACTGAGGCTTGTCCCTCACAAAACAGAAGTATTTATTACAGCTCTGAGGCACTTAACTGAGCCTGAGTCTGAGACAGAGTCTGCACTAGCGCTGATTAAGGATTGGCTGGAGGTACGGGGGTTTAGGTTCTGTCGATTCAGATTAGGGGAAGTCCTTTTTTATTTTAACCAAATGGATTTCAGCATTGAGTCTCATGTGAGGATCCTTCTTCTTACAAATAATATAGAGTTACAGCAGTCACACAGTACTGTAGTTACACTCACTTTACACTCATTCACACTCACTCACTCCACCTACTACTGCACTTTTTTCAGTTTGTTCACTATAGCACACAGTATAAGGTATTTTCTAGCAGTGCAGCACTATATCAAACTGGTATCTTGATTTATTAACACTAAAGTAAATAACACGTGCCCACCAGGGGAGTGCAGACCTATGGAACGCATGGGAACTCATGAGGATGTTGTGCTGACCAGCGTAGAGGCTTACAAGGACGCAGACCAGGAAAGGACCCTCCTCCTATGCACATACACACACATACACACATACATACATTACACATACACACACACATATACATTGGGAAACACTATAAAAACTGTCAACATGCACACCACAGGACTCTCTTCTTGTTCTTTTCACTTTTCACTTGACCTGTGTGGAACTCATTAAAACCCTTCTGACTTTATGTTTCAAACTCTTGGTCCTCTTTGCCGCTGTGAGAATTGTTTGTTTCTGGTGTAAGCATCACAGAGGACAGAAACAGTCAGAAGGTTTAATGAGTTCCACACAAGTAAAGTGAACAATGAAGCAATGGACTCTCAGGAAAGGACATCTGGAGAGTCCTGAGATGTGCCTGTTGACAGCTTTTATCGAGTCTCCCACTGTATGTGTGTGTGAGATGGGTATTCTTATCAGCGTGGTGTCACATGTTAAGAAACTTTAGGCAAAGTCGACCACTGTGACTGTTTTATGACCCTCTCAGAGTGGGGGTCACACATGAAACTACAGATAAGAAGTGGCTTTAATCACAAAACCAGAACATTGGTGTTATCTGCTTGTCCATGCATCCTTGTGAGCCCCCACGCTGGTCTCCATATCCATATCCTGGTGATCCCCCATTCCATATCCACTGGTGGGCACGTGTTATTTACCTTAGCATTAGTAAATCAAGATACCAGTTTGGAGTAGTGCTGCACTGCTAGAAAATACCTTACACCGCTTACACCAGAGACAAATCTTCTTACACGTAACACATCCACAGCACATAACGCAATAAATCAACATCACAATTGTTATCAGTAAATCTATATTTAAATTAAACATGTATATCTCTATCTAGGAACGCAAATCAATCATATTTATGGCATTTAAAATCTAATTTGTACTCACAGCTCCTTTAAAGATATAGCTATTACTCCTTTCACCAGCCGTTCAGTATTCCAAACACGGTCAAATCCTTCTCTGTATAAGACTGTGCTCCATATGGCCGCTGTTGAGTTACATGTTATAATCATAAATTATGCACTCGGAGCTAAGTAGAGACCATGATGGTGCTGTGTCAGTCTGTATGAATTACATAGCCCGCTCACAGGTCGTTCTAGGTTGGGTTGTAGGTGCGGGTGATGTTGGCAAAAACTCTCATAGCCTACTGCACATTTTTTAGTTAAAGTTGACTTATGCAAACTTATTCACTGATCTGTTTCTAAAGGAGCATGCCTGTTGAGGGCTGTAGCTGTTTCCTCTCGTGTCTACCGCTACCGCTAATCCCCAGTGAGTGGTTAACTACTGCATTAGGCTCGGATGTTGCTGAAAGTACAAACAGTAAATAGATTAGATTTTTTCCTCTCTAATGTATTTGGAGTGGATGCAGAATTTTAAATTAGCTGCGAGCTTCTTTCTACAGGAGTCACTGTTGTACTTGGCTTCAGAAAAACTGCGGCATTGGACAGATACTCGATATCAGCAGATTCCCAAAGGCCAAGTAGCAGATCAGACTTATAAAATCCTATTCTGGATGCCAAGTTAAGCAACACAAACTTTAAAACACAACACCCTGCGAGTACCTGGCCACCGTTAAAAGACACTGCACCTGATTTTTTACACTTAAAAACATGAAACACAGCCAGTTCGGTTTGCAGTGGTGGAAAGTTATTCCTCAGTTGCCTTATGCATTTCAAGCATCCTAATTATTCACCATGATGAGTTTATAGGAGCGTTTGACAACTTTCAGAGATGAGTGTGGAGTTTTGCCATGGCAGTAATGCAACCAACAACTAGCAAACTAACGCGCACTTCCTGACGCTTTATAATTGGATGCAGATAGAACAAAACAAGCTTATTTTAACCTCAAAACGCTGCTTATACAGTATATGTACTGTGGCAGTTTAAAGACATGGTTAAAATAAAATGATATAACAAGTGAGTGGCTGCTGCGAATCACACCTCTGCTCTTCTTTCCCATAGGTTTAAAATGAATGAAGGATTTGAAACCAACTTCACTCAACTGTACGATAACTGGACATATTACAACTCCAGCCCAGAGACAGTCCTGCCCAGAAATAACATCACCTATGTGGGATTTTACCTGCACCCGCCCTCCACGGCTTCCATCTTCATTGTGTCCTACTTACTCATTTTCCTGGTGTGCATGGTCGGGAACGGAGTGGTGTGTTTTCATTGTGCTTCGGAGCAAGAACATGAGGACTGTGACCAACCTGTTCATCCTAAACCTGGCCGTCAGTGACCTCCTGGTGGGCATCTTCTGTATGCCCACCACACTCCTGGACAACATCATAACAGGTGAGTGCAATGGGGCGAGAGGGGCATAACTTTAAAACAGGAATGCAAGTGTATGTCATGAATGGTGGGGTTAGTGATAGCAATACACAGCCAACGTGTACGTGTGTGTTTTGAAAAGGAAATTCTTATCTTTTGACACTTACTTGATACTTTGATACATACTCTTTAGTGATACAGTTATAAAAGACATTGAATTTTGAAAGAAAGCCTTTATATTTAGCATAGACTTCATTTGAAACAGTAAAATATTAGTACAGCCCAAAAAGAGGTGACATTCTCTCACTCCAAGCGTGTTTCAGAAAGCATTTCTAATTTAGCTGAGTGTACCTAGCACAGATACATTGTTTTCCTTTACAGTGGTCTGCTTTAAACATGCAGAAGCTTTGGGACTATGGTCTGTGATGTTCTGACAGCCATAGTCTCAGTGCATACACTGTGAAGAGGGCTGCCTCTTAACACATTGCCCTGATCTGATTTGACAGTAACTTTCACAATAGCAGTCTGAGCACGCTGAGCATGGGAAGAGGCTACGAACCGTGTGATTGGCTAGAACAATATCTATAAATGAAACAGTAGTCTACAAGCCATGTGATTGGCTGGAACCGTATCTATAAATGAAACAGTGTAAGTGTATAATATGGCTGTAAGGCTTTCACTTGACAGCGGCAATGAGAATCAAACATGATGATAGAATCTAGGAAAGTGAAAGTGTCAGCGAGGGCTGATGCTGAAATGTAATATAAAAGTGCTGTAAATGCTATGAGGAATACTGATCAATGCAGAGCCACTGATGCAGCCTTTATGTATCCTGAACTCTTGCTGTTTTTAAAAAGGCACTAGAGGAAAGGCTAGGCCTCACGTGGAAGCTCAAAACCTCCAGAATTCACTCACTGAGCTACAGAGACTGGCACTAACACTGATTAATGATTGGCCTCAGGTGCTGGAGTTTAGGTCGTGAGGATTCAAATCAGAGAAAATCCTTTAGTTTAAACTAACTGGATTTCAGCATTGAAACTATGAACCCAAATGAGGGATTCATGTGAGGCTTATTCTGCTTCCTGGATCTTATGAAGCAAAACACCAAATTATAATATAAATAAATGAGACTTCATGGTCAATGTTTTTGTAATTAAGGATAAATCAGCATTTGAATTGTTCTGTTTAAGAGCTGTATTTGAGGATTATCTACAAAGCTTTTGTAGTCCTGACTGAGAAAGTGGATGATGATGATTGATAGTGTTGTATGTTGCTTCAAATTGAATTTGAAAGAAACTTGTGGCAGATAAAAGTAAAATTCAGAATGTTTTCAATAAATGATGAGAAAGCAGTGGCTCAGTGAGTGTTTGTCCATAATCCAAATGTTTCTCTGGCCAGTGCATCCAAACTGTCTGTCCTTGGCTGACTATGAAAATATGTGAATTGTTTTTGCATTACATTTATTTATTTATTTCAGGGACAGTGCATATTGATTGACATTTATTGATCGTCATTTATTGGTTAAATCCTGAGAAATGTTCTGAGAGGCTTTCATGCTTAATTAAGAATTGAAGAATGATGCATTATTTCTATGTCATAGCACCAGTAAGAAGGAAGTATATACAATATAGTGTAAAGCTGTAACCAGAGATATGGCTGAGGTCTAAGGAATAAAACAGCTTGTGTGGGAGTGAATGCAAAACGTATTGCTCATTTGTGCTTTTCATTAATTACTGTCTGTTATAATGGAGTGTGCCCTCCAAACAGAATCATTTAACATTATTCTTAAAGATTAATCCTCCTCATTTGCTTGAGAATGCATAAAAAAGTTTTTTAGTTTTAGTACTAATGGAGATTTCCACTTTATACTGTTCAGTGATACTCTGTCACCACTGAACCAAGCAAACATGCAAGAAAACAATCAACTCAAGTACTATGACTTTCCATCCGTCAAACTATAGGGACATAGGGACAATGGACTGGTCTGCACATGATGCCTATATATGTTCAGACGTTATTTAAAGTCATGCGAGTATGGAGATAAGATGCAGAAAATCATGCTGTCAGAAAAGAGGATATAGTCAATAGGCATGGCAGAGCATGACAGAAGCTATCTCCTCTCCTCTTTCACAACTGTGTGTGCTCACCGTGTGTGCACAAACATGTTTCTGCCCAAGATGCATGTTGAAAGAATCACATTTCACTCGATTCCCAGCATGATGTTATTTGCTTTAAATTTCATGTGATTAACCCTGTACATTTTGCCAAAGGACTGGTGCCCGTGCATGCAGTTCACCATTACCTGTGACCATGATAAAAAATTAATTACGGTTTGTTTGTTTTTAACAAAAGCAGTCTTCTGGCAGGCGTTTAATGGTTTAAAGGCAAATGAAAAAATTCAGAAAATATAAGGCAATAAATATTATTATTTTGAAGTAACATTATTTATTGTATACATTTTTACAGGACTTTTTCATTTCACTCAAGTATAAACATAAGTAAAAGTGTTAAGGCTAATGCTTCTAATTCTGTTCCCATTGCACAACCTCCTCGTCAAAGCCTGATCTCATCACATCTCAGAAGCTGAGCAGGGCGGGTCTGGTTAGAGCCTGGATGGGAGACCGCTGGGAAATCCAGGTGCCACAGTGGGGCACCAGTGGCATAAACTGTTGTGATTGGCAGCCTCCCTTCGGCAGTCTGCCCCAGGGCAGCTCTGGCTACAATAGTAGCTTAACCCCACCGAGGGTGAAGTGAATGAATAATGCACAAAATCATAAAAGCACTGTGTAAGACTAAGGCTTATTATTAATTCAATAATAATTGAAACTAAGCAGAACATTTTACAAGATTTACAGAGTTACAATACAAATCAAACTTTGCATTCTTACATTCTGGAAAATAGCTGAAGATTTGACATAATACTAACTTAAAGTAATGAAATGTATCAGAGGACAATACTGTTAGAGAGGAATCTATTATCAAAACTTGTGCACTAGAAGAACAGCCAGCGCCCCACAGCTCCCGTCACTTTGTGATGAAGGGTTCAAAACTGGCTGCCCTCATTTTCTTCTTTTTCCATGTCTCCTGTAAATTAGGAGACATGCTCCACAGGAGACAAATGTTGGGCAGGAGTCAGGACTTGAAGTGGAATAGGAAACTGGAGACTTATTTCTTGTCTTTTTAAATTCCCATTGTAGCTTGGTATTTGAGGTTTGAAACCTGTTAGATTTGAACATACTGTATCTGCTAATGCCACTGATTCGTAGTGAAGACAAGCGTTAAAAGAGATATTCAGAGACAGCAGCAGCTCCACTGAACAAAATTACCATGTGACATATGTTATAATCAAACTGACACAGTACAGCTTTAAGAGAGAGAAGCACTAGCAAAATGATACACTGACAAAAAGAGTAAAAATAGTTACCTGTATAAGTTATACATTTTTCTGCCAACAACTTGAAAAAGATAATTATATGGAATGAATGAGGGTTTATTGGATCATATTTTGTTAAGAAAAAGTGAGGGTAATTTAATTGCATGTTATTAAAATAACCAATAAATATTTCTTAAGATTAGGAAACTGTGTCTTGGCCACAGGCACTGACACCTTTCAAACATAAAAATATAAAGTGGACATATTGTGTTTATTCTCAGGTATTTAGTCCAAAACTTTAACACTTAGATCATACTGATCTGAAACAGCTAAAAAACTAAAACTGCAGAACTGAGATGCCCCTCCTCTTCATAGTGGCATTTATTGTGGCAAACAGCAGATTTACGTGTTTTTGTGCTGGACAAATATGTGTGTGATCATTTTTACCTCACTTTTTCTGGAATAATCACAAGTAAATACAGAGCGGTGGGGTGGACATAAGAGGCCGGTAAAAAAGAGAGAGTACTCAAGCCTCAAATGCAGGACAATACGAGTAAATAAAAATACCACTGCACATGGTATGTCCAGGTAACATGTTAAAACACGGTTAAAAGTTAAAAAATCCTGATTACACACAATATGTCCCATTTAAGATCCACCAACCTAAAATGTCAGAATGACTTTATTCATATCCAAAGAATCTTTCAATGAGACGAAAAGTGAATGATTTGAGTGAATGAGAGTTTATGAGACTTCTGTTGATCATCATCAGCCAAAGTCCTTCAGAATATAAACTGGTGTTGTAGGTGGTGCTGAAGATATGTCTGACTCATAGAAAACTAGAGTCGTTGGAGTTTTACATGGAAATATGTAGATCAGTGGTCCCCAAACTACGGCCCGCCTCCACATTTGATCCGGCCCCCTGAACAGTACCAGAGAGCATTTTGATTTTTTTTTCATATATGTGTATATTTATTTGATAATAAAGTTGGACTTTTGCAATACAATGTTCATTAGTTATGAACTATTTTCATTATTAACTATTAGTTAGTAACAATTTCATAAACGCACATAACGTGACATTCTGTTCCACCTTCTGCGTCTGTGCCCCTATCTGGCAACAAAAAAAATCCTAAACCCGCCCCTCTCGAAGAGAACGGAATCATGGCGAAAAGGTTAGGTAAGAGAAAAATCGATTCAGAATGCAGGGCATTTAACCTGAAGTGGACAAACAATTATTGATTGGTGATTAGAACCAGGGAGGGTCATTTGGTAATTATTTATTTCATTAATAGTGTTATTATTTATTTCCTGACTTTTGTTCTGTGAAGAATCCAGAAAGGATTATTCGATTATGTGTGGCTTTCTGGAAAACATTTTTTTTTTTACATTTAGGCACTGCAATCGTCACACTTTTTCTGTTACAAACTGACCCCGCCCCCATCAGAGAAGCGAAAAGTTCTGTGGCCCTCACAGGAAAAAGTTTGGGGACCCCTGATGTAGATGCAAAAAAACACAATACAGACCAAAAGCATCAAATATAGATCAATCAAGATTTCAACAATAATTAATAATTTGTTTCTGTGATCAAAGCAGATGGCCTCCTGCTCTTGGTTGGGTATAGACGTGTAGCAGTGTTCAAGCCAGATGGTATTAAAATTGTGAGCTGACGTCATCGTTTCCATGCACACACATAGCAGCGTGATTGCCTCTCATTAGCCTTTGACAGCTTGAGTGTGGCTTCGACTTTGTGTCATCAAGTTACTCTTGAACATTTTCACACAAGTTCCAGCTCCAAAAATATTCTGCCATATCTGTGTTTTTCATTTTCCCATGATGTGCAGTGTGCTCCCAGGTCAGAGTAAAGGCCACTGGTGATATCCCACATTGTGATTACATGACACACGGGGAGCTGCGGAGTCACCCCTTCCACCATCTTCACAGTCCTGATTAAATGCTGCGAAAGCCATTGTTCCCCCTCAAGACACTTAGAACTGACATTATCACAAATCTCCTCATTGCTTTGATGTGACTGTGGGCGTAAACCCATTTGAACGAGTGGGAGTAAATCCATCTGAATCCTTCCATAAAACATATCCATACATAGCGCTAAATGAATGTGCTGGACCTGAAGCTATGGTTCTATAAGCCGCTGTGTTTGAGCATGATGTCACAGCGCATCAGTTCACAATGTATTTGTATCAACAGGGTGGCCTTTTGGAAGCCTGGTGTGCAAAATGAGTGGCATGGTCCAAGGAATATCTGTGTCGGCGTCTGTCTTCACTCTGGTCGCTATTGCAGTTGACAGGTAAATCAATGTCTCCACTCTTTAGACATTGAAAAGGTTTATTCATATAAGTATGCTAACCTGGATATGTATTTATGTATCTTTTGGTCATGTTTTTATTTAAATTAAGGAAATGTACATTCTCCTGAAATGTATTCTGGTGCGTGTATTTTCTGGCACAGTCACAAGGGAAACATATTCAGACATTCAGCTTATTGAGATTCACTTCCTCTCTCTTCATTTTGGGTGTGTGTGATGAATTGCAGTATTATTCAGATGCATTACCCAAAAAAATTACCCATAGTCCCTTTCTCTCAGCAAAGAGACTTAACGTTCCCTAAATGTGTTACTGAAGCCAAGAACTTTCACACAGTGCTAAAACATTTACAAATCAATGCATGTACAATCCAATAGGGTTTTAAGGCCTGAAATATGTGCTCTTTGTTTCTGCGATAGTCCGTTATGACCCCAAACAAATAGAACACAGTAAAAAAATCTATACTGATAGATCAAATGGCACAACCTCGGAATTGTCCAATAAATTGCATTAATGGGCTCTAGAAAACACAGCAGACATGTCGGTGCTGAACTTCACAATGTGTTCCTTGTGTTTGTGCCTTGTGAATCAGGCCTGTTTGACCTTTACTCTGTTGAATGTGAAATTGAAACCCATCGCAAAAGCTTGTGCTGAAGTGTCGCTCCTCAGAAACAGAACTACAAAGGCATTAGAGATAAAGGAGGAAGCAGTGTCAAGGCCACTGAAGTTACCTTTCAAACATTTGTTAGAGATGACACCGTCAGATGCTGCAAATTAGTCTGAGTGTGATAATGAGGACAAGAGCAGAGTCTTTCATGCATAATCCACAAAGTGAACACCAGATATAACTCTTCTTTTTGGGATTCAAAAACTGATTTTTCATTTAGGATCATTATTATCATCCATATCACCAATCCATTTTAATGTGCAACATTAGATGTCAGCTGCTGTTCTGTGGCACAGCGGTGCAGACTGTTGCTTTTGTGCTTGAACAGTTTCTTTGCACATCATTAGGAGGCTTGGGTGGTGCAAAGAATCATGTTATAGATAAATCTAGCACCCACCAGGTGCATGTCACACATGGATTTAGCTTGTTTTTACTTGAGAATAAAGTGTAAAATCAGTGTCAAAGACACTAGCTCCTCTTTGATTTCTCCTTTAAGACTCATCACAGTGTCCAGCAGCACCTCAGGGGACATGGGCCAGGCAAGGACATGCACTGGGACATGGCACCCCAAATACCAAAGTGACCCTATGTCCACTGTGATGTAATTAAACTGCCAAGTTGTTCCACACAGGCAATTTATTTGGGGGTCACTTGTGAGAGTATCAGACATGATACACAAAGATGGACAGTTGGTCATTGCAAATGTTGTCTACTATTTGTATTAATAACTCTGAAGGATTTGTCACACTTCATCTGAAGGAGTTTGTCACACTTCATTAAAACTTTGTCCCCTAAAGGAAACACAATGACGCAGGCACAATTAAAGATTGTGTGGAGCTTCCTCTCGGCAAGGTCACTCTTGTAAAAGTGATTGTTAATGTCAGCCGATCGTTTCAGGAGTGACGTGTTTAGATGAGCTGCACATCGCCTGGTACAGACAAAATCATTCTGCTCTATTCCGTCCAATTACGCAGCAAATAAAAAACATTATTATTTTATAAGCATCAACAAGAATTAAGAGTCAATATTTAACTCCCAGCTCCATTTTCTAAAGTTCACTCATTTAGTTTGGATTTGTGCTGCTTGGAGAAATGAAATGGAAATGTCATTGTCGTGTTGTTTTTGCGTTGTCCAGCATAACAATTAAAAAATGTTTATTACACCCAAAGAAATGAAATGTTGACCCTGTTTTGATATGTCATCATTTTAAACAATTCATCTTATAATCAGAATTATTGCTTTGAATCAACACTGATTAAATAGAAATGAGACATAACAGATTTAAATAGGCTCAACATTTACAGTTTAGTTCTTTGTGCAATGATTCTACATAAATCTGCAATTTTTAGCCTTTTTTTCCCCTCATAAGCAGCCACATTTGTTTTGAAATGGACGGACCACGCATGTCCCTGATTGGCTAATACTCAAGTGTACTCAAGTGTATTTTGTTTATTTAAATCAAAACTTGAATTTGAGTGCTCTCAAATTCTCAAACACTCGGATGTTCAACAGACTCTCAAAGCACTCGTTGAAGACCACAAGGTGCAAATTTTAAGCAGGGATGAAGGAGGCAAGTCTGTAAAAAAAAAAGAGAAGAGAATCCTTCTTTGAACAGGAAGTGGATAAAGATGTAATCTACCTACATCCTGAAATAGCACGTAGTACTTCTAGAAGCAATAGGACGTTTATTAACTATTTTCCAATCAGAGCAGTTAGCTTTTACACAGTCTTCTCAGGGGAGTGCAGTGAGTCATTTGACAAAGTGTATTCAGCATCTCCTTTCTAATGGAAATGAGAAAAGCAACATACAACTACATAGTGTATTTGATCTGTGATTATCTGGACAAACATACAAATTGGTCATTACACTCTATTCATCCATCACCCATCTGTCATGTAAAACAGTCCCATAATGGTGCATGATGTTCTCCGCATGTTTATCCAGCACATGTTATCTGGCATGTTAAATGTACTTGATGTAAATGTGCACCATGGTTTAGTTTGTTTGTTTAAAAAATGACCCAATGAGAAATGTGCACAAACGTGGGCAGATTTGTCATGTTTTTTCCCCTGATAAACACAGCTATTTCATTGTTGTTGCAGATTCCGCTGCATCGTGTACCCGTTCAAGCAGAAGCTGACCATTTCCACAGCAACTTTGATCATCGTCATCATTTGGGTGCTGGCCATCTCCATCATGTGTCCCTCTGGCGTGATGCTGCAGGTCACCAAAGAGCACACCATCCGCGTTTTACTGGGCTACGACAACAAGACCAGCCCCTTCTACTGGTGCCGCGAGAACTGGCCCAACCAGGAGATGCGCAAAATATACACTACAGTCCTGTTCGCCAACATCTACCTGGCTCCCCTCTCCCTCATCGTCATCATGTACGCTCGCATCGGAATAACCCTTTTCAAAACGACAGTCCCGACAGGAGGTAAACCGGGCCACGACAACCGCCACACTGTGTCCAAGAAGAAACAGAGAGTCATCAAATGCTTTTAATCGTAGCTTTGCTTTTTATTCTCTCCTGGTTGCCGCTGTGGACTCTGATGATGCTAAGCGACTATGCCAGCCTAACTGAACAACAGTACAGAATCATAAATATATACATTTACCCTTTTGCCCACTGGCTAGCCTTTTTCAACAGCAGCGTCAACCCTATTATCTATGGATTTTTTAATGAGAATTTCCGAAGAGGATTTCAGTCCGTGTTTAAGTTTAGCCTGTGCACAGCCAACGGACAAAGGAGGAAAACATACTCCCATAGGCTGCAAGGAAACTCAGTGCTGCCAGCAAACCATGTGCAAACCTCTATGGAACCCATTTCTCTCAATAGTCTGGATAAAACTAATGGCCGGAGACTGAACCACGTGACTGAACAGGACCTAGTCATGGAGGACCTTGAGAAAGGATCATGCAGCAGCGGTGGCGTGACCGCGGTGTCTATATGAATAAATTCCCACCAAGGTGACAGGCATATATGAATTTCAGGAAATTGTCTTTGTCAAATCGGATTAAGTCGTCCACTCTTTGCATAAGTAGATGGCACAACTCACACAAGTCGTCTTTATAATAAGGTTTGCTATACTGAAGGTAAAGAGTAAAAATAAATACCTTATTTTTTGTGCAACACCAAAATTTCAGATTTGAATCACTTACTTTTCCTACTTACATCATTTAGACCAAAATAAATAAGTTAATTTACACTTTTTACCTTTTATAGTAAAAAGAAAAAGTTCAATTGTATAGTGTACTAGGCCAAAATACTGGAATAAAGTACAAAATGCAGTTGCTAGTGTAGGATAGGGGATTTATGGACAATATAAAGCAGATCGTGCTGCTCCATGACATACCTCTGTAAAGATGTAAAAAAGAAAACGGTGCATCAAACAACCTCAAGTTTACATTTCATTTCTGTGATTAAATGAAAGCATATGTTTGATGCCATTTATATATATTCATGGATATATCATGAGCTTGTTCTTGAATGTATACTTGTAAATCCCACTTTGTGAATTTCTGCCATTTGAAAACTATGAGAACTTATGATGTAGATTTAAAGAGGTGTGAACATGTGCTATCTGCTTTGTCTGTGACGCTTTGGTTATGTCGTTTATGATGAGATTTTAACAGAAAACTCCATACAAACAGGGTACGCACTCGCATACAGTGTGTTAAGTCCAGGGATTAAATGGTCAAAAGCACAAGAGTATTTTTCTGCCTTTCTAAATGTAAATATTAGGCCATAAGCAAAAACAGTAGCTTATATTTGAGTCATTGTTACGAGAGCAAAGAATGAAGAAAGTGAAATAAAATAAAGTCTCTTTGTGCCATCAAAAACATAGCTACGGTTCAGAACTTCAGACTGTATAAACGAACTCTGGGGGGCCTTGTTATGGTACTTTATACGAGTCTTTATTCTCAGTTAGATCTTTTTTCTTCCAGGAATAATCTGTTTTGACCAGATTGGAGCGTTGTGTCTTGAGATTAGCGGTCAGTCCAATTATCTTTAATGAGGCAGAAAAATGCAATTTGTACAGTATTGCGTAACATTTAGGTTGCTGCTCTGATGGCTGTTATGTTCGATCGTGGTAGATGGGCTGTCAGTCAGTATTATCCATCGTTTGGTGTCTAACTCAAACTCCTCCACTGGTTTAAAAAACGATATGGAGTTGTTCAAGGCTCTATGCAGGTGAATTACTCTTTGAAATAATATGATATAAGACCACTTCCATAACCGAGTGCGACTGGGGGCAAGAGCGGAGAAGAGGTGGAGATTTTGACCCTAGTTTTCTGAAAGTGTTATTTGCAGTAATATAAGTGTGAATAGAAACTGTTGTTGTCTTGCACCATCAGCCCATGTTTATGACCCGTTTTTCGATCCATTTATTTTAAGGTCATAGTTCCTGGCTCATTGGATATTTCCACTTAACTCTTGTGTGGCACATTAGTCACTTGAACAAACTGAATTATTTTTGTATATGCTCTGGGTAACTGGCCATCTGGAAACTGTCTAGACAATAATTGGATGTTTTCTGGCAACATGATATTGGAAGTGAAATGTCAACCAACAAACAGCCTTTAGGATTATACACGTCCTGGCACAAGGGATAGAAATCTTAACACCCCTGGAAAATAGAAACACAAAAATAGCATTAGAAGTATGCGTTTGTTGTGTTCTGCTTCAGTTCTACTTAAGGCACGAGACGCCGAGGGGATTCACGGCAATTTAAAACACATTTGCAACATGGAGCACTTCATTTGACGACAAACAGGGTTATGACCATTTACACCCTTCAGCTTTGAATGTAATGAATTTGTACTTTTTGTGCCTGTGGTGCATCTATTTATGCCCTGTGACCCTGAACAAGGGCAAATGAAGTAGCTGTGAACATATTAGGTGGGGATTTGGCATAACTGACTGCATGTGAATGTCTCGTGTATATGCATGAGTGAGTTTTATATGTCCTAAATGTTTGTTTTGTTTTAAGAGTATAAAATGATCTCTTAAGGACATCATGGTTGATGGTTTTTACATCAAGAGAATAAGAAGAATAAGTTTTAGAAAGCATTAGGATGTCCTCTTAAATTGTGAAGGGCTATTCACTGCATTCTGAATTACCTCTGTGATTGTCTGCACAAATGATACAGTGTAACTGCCATGTGGATCGTCATTGTGGACAACAGCTGGTTAATACCAGTGTGTCGTGTACTGGTGACTTTGTGTCTTTGCACACAAAGAGTGGCTCTGAATGACAAGTGTATTTTTTAAATAATGAAAATAGTTGTGCCTACTGGATCAAGGCCAATCGCAAATGTATTTGGATCTGTATGGAACTGTTTTAGAAACACGTTGCAATGTATATTTGTTTGAATTTTTCTGTGTATTTGACCCATCCAAGACTGCCCTCCGGCGCAGCCAATCAAGAGTAACAACTAAGCACATGCCTTTATGCTGTTGGGCAAGACTGCTGACCATTTTAATGAGAGATACACTATATTTAACAACATTTTATTTTTTCTGAATATACTGATATCATCATGCTTTTGTGAACAGGTGAGAGATTCATAAAATGTGTAGTAACTTATTTCATTTCACGACTGGCCTCGTGCCACTGTAGTAGAAGTATAGTTTTTGTCCTGCTTAAATGAGTCACCTGTCTGTCTATGTGGCCATTCAATCAAAGATATTCTTGTCAAAAGCAAATCTCATTTGTTGATTAATAAATATATTCATACATAACTGCGGCCATTATTGATGCTGTCACTGTCAGTTTACAGGATTTTGATCTTGCATTTCTGCGTGGCTCCACAGTAGCCTACACAGACACGGAGAATAATGTAATAAAGAGTATACTGGACATAGCAGTTCATTGGCTAAAAAAGTGCTCCTTAAAAAAGTTATTGGATATTTGCAGTTAACTCTTTGTATATAAATGTTTTCGAAAGCCAAAACCCACTTCTGACACCAATGTAGTGTTCTAGTCATTTCTTTTCTGAACACAAGCGCTACTGCAGGCCATATCCCACGCCAAAACAAGAGCAAGACGAAAGTCGACGAAGGTCACTAGAGCCAGTCTCCAAAACAGACCAGTAACTGATGAATCGAGCCTTCAACTTGTCGACATAGAGATCAAGTGTCACATAACCCAGCGGTGCAGACAGGAAGGGGCATTACCTTCACCAACCTGGCTTTGGATTGGCTCGTTGGTTGCTATGATACTCTTTCAAATATGGGGCTTGGGTCCAAATTCCTCCCTATACCTGCTAGCCACGCTGAGCTTTATTTGACTGAAGCTGAACGCTGTGGGTGACTTCAAAATCTCACTTAATCCACTTTTTTGTACAGTCTATGATCATTAGACTATTTTATGATTCCATCCCTCCTTGATAAACCCACTGGACGCTATGTTTATTGATAAATTCTGCAGAAAATGGTAACAATTTTGGAGTACAGTATCACCCATGGGACATTAGACTGAATTAGCAAAATGAGTTAAGATTAGTACAGTTTTGACAGCCCATGTACAACTATGCCACACAATCAAACACAATAACATATGAGCCTTGACAAACTTTCATTCCACACATTAGCTGTTTGTTTTAACCACGTGTGAGAATCATCAAAGGGGCGATGAAGCCGGTAAATGAGAGAGAAACATTTGCTGGTAGAAGGTCATCGGAAACTAAACTCAGACTGTCTGTTGTGATCGAGGTGATATTGAGTTGAACAAAACAACAGTAGGTACATGCTCGCTGGTAATATTTCCATTATATGTTCTTAGCTGTACTGTGTTAAATGAACTCTACTTCAACTCTCTTGTAACAGGGAAAATCCATCCAGGGTTTATAGGGCAAAACTGAAGTCAATCTCAGATTAAACTCACAAACATTCATAGCATAACTAATAAGCAGATATGTTTGCTCACAATGAGTTCAAAATGTGCAATAAACGTGGAAGTTAATGATTTCCTAATCTTAAAAGCCCCCCATATTGTTAAAGATACGATATCGAGATTTGACAGAACAACCATTTGCTATTAATCGTATCATAAAAAGGTCTTTTGTTTTGCTTGAAATGGAACGTAATCTCAGCAGCACAGAAGTTAAAAATGGTTTTCAATTTCATGCTTTAATAAGGATGAATGTGCTGCAAACACTTGAGTGAAATTCCTGCTTTACACTAAATATACACACACAAAATCATTGGTTAATACGCTTTGACTGCGGCTGGTTCATGCTTGAAGCCAATCAATTAAGCTATTCTCAGTTCGAGTGAATTATCAAGTGTCCAGACAGCCGTTAATCTTCTGTTGCAGTGAAGTAGAGAATTATGGTGGGGGACAGAAAAGGACAAGAGAGTCCAGGGTGTCTCCGGGGCATTGGGGCTTGGACAGATGGACAGTCTCAGGGCTCAGGAGAAGTGTGTGTGTTTAGATGAGCCAACAGCACACTCAAATTCCACAACAAACAGCCTGTTCCGGGACTAATGAAAGAGATGGCTATCCGCAAAGAGATATGGAGCAAACAGTTTGGCCAGACAATAAAATAACATGCCAGAATAGAAGATTAGAACTCTGTCTGCTGTGTCATTCTGATTTTTACAGATGAGAAACTAAAGAACACCCAAGGGCTCCTCAAGTTTATCCTTGTCAACATTTTACAAATTGCTAAATGATATGACCGCAAAAGAGAACAGAGCCTGCAGTAAATATCGTGTTTAGCCTTTCAGGACATAGGTCTGTGTTCTATACTCCAAGCAGGTTTTCGTAATACCATATGTACTCTTGTTGCACTGGGTTTAGTACATTTTCATTTGCCTTTTCACCTAAACTAGACCACCTTTTCATAATAAAAAAAAAAAGAAAAAATGTCACCTCCTACCAATTATCAAGGAATGCTCGGGCTCATTGACTGCGTCTTATCTCACTCCAGCCAATTCTCTGTGCACAAGGAATGCACCTCCTACATATGTGTCTAAGGGCGCCTGTGAAAACGAGAGTCTGAGAGCTCTCACCGGGCTCTCACCGGGCTCTCCCTGTTTAAATAAAGATAAGAAGTCTTATTTTCACATCGTAACGTGCTGTAAGAAACATCCATAACAAATCCACCTGCCAGTTTTTGTTTTTTTTCAATAATCCATCAATAAGAAGTAGTATTTTTCGTGTGACGTGTGAACATTATACAGAGACTATAAATAATTGGAGCGCAGGTATCCGCAGTTTCAGAATGATGAAAAATTAGGTTCGTTGCCAAAGCAATTGACAATTTAAAACAATATATCTTTTAAATTATGAAAAGTCCTCAAATCCATGAATAGGTGTCAAACAGTCTCTCTGTAATCACTTTTTGACAAGACAAATAAAAAGTTATGCGTTTCCCTGTTGGGACAAACGATGAGGCATCAGAGTCAGCTGATATGACACATGACTAAACCATTCCCCCAAAAATAACTGACTGAATTGATGTTTTTTATGTGGTTTCTCAGTCAAAAGTGCATATGCAGAGACAGGAAATTACACAGGAGATTATAGTTATGCATCACATCAGCTGCATGCTTTTCTTTGTAACTCTTGCCTTCTTCAAAAAATCAATACAAATAATTCAAATAAACAACTTATTGGATATTAAAAACCCTGTATCCAGTGCTCTTCAAAAAAATTTATCATTTTTTTCACCTGATGATGCTGAGGTGCCCAAATAATGTGTCGTGTAGGTAGAAACATCACCGAGTCCAAAACGAGAGCCTCATTTTTCTCGCTGAATTGCTTGGAACTGAATTACTAAGTTTTAATAATGCATATTTACCACAAAGGATTACTTCTTAACTCTTTGGGCTAAATATTTAGTCGACTACTATCTACTATTGTGCTTTGGCCTGAAATAAACCCTGTTATCTTTGTCCTCAACAAACCCAGACTAAGCCACTAATGTATATTCTACTTCTTCACTAATTCTTTCAACTAGCAATCACGAAGAGGCTTGTCTTTACGCACATTAAAAGGATTACAGCAGCTTCGTGATATAGAGGGGCTCTTTTTACACTTTTAATAATGATAATTAGGGCATTCATGTACTTTAAGCATCAAAAGCAGGGGCCACACGTGAGTCACAGATGACGTCAGTGGGTTTAAGAGATGTCACTCACTCCAGGGTTCATGGGTTTCTGCACAAAAAGGGAAAATAATAATAGAAAATAATCAAATAAATAATACATAATAATAGAAATGATCAAAACACATACTTCAAATAGGACAAAATATATCACTTTTCTACCTCAGATTTCAGTTTTATTACCTTACATCTTTGCAAAATGTTACAAAAGTGTGTCTGTGGCCAAAAAAACAAGAAGGACCACCGCTGGAATCCCACCCGGACATGGAGAGAACAAGCAAACTCCACACACAGAGGCCTCATCCACCTCAGGAATCAAACCTGGGACCTTTTTGCATTGAGGTAAGAGTGATATATTTCTTCAGCCACTGCCACCACCTTTTTTTTTTTTTTATGAAGCCTGGCTTAACCTTATCTCGAGGCAATTTGAGACAGGGACCTTAATAAACAGTCCAGGCTAACCGCATTAGAAGAGAACAGCTATTAAGTGATAAGTCTTTAAGGCAAATTAACCAGGCAATAAAAATGATGCAAAAATCCATTTATAGATTGGAGTTGATTGCATGAAATGATTATATGGTGGGGAAAATGTGCAGTACCTGTTGTTAAGGTAGGGGGGTCCTTGTGGCTCATGCATTTAGCCCTTGAACAATAATGGTCCAATATTTCAGCACCATAGTGAGAGCACGACGGACGGAGTGATCTGTACTTGAGAGCTTCTATAGATTATAACAATGAAAAATAACATCTCAAACTTGGCAAGACCTTTTCAGCAGTTCCATTATGTGCACAGTGCCGCGCAGAGGAGCTGTAGTGTACCATTTGTGCACAGATTAGCGCAGTACAGCACTGTGCTATTTGGGCTGCATAAATAGACATATGGTGATGTTCAGCAGGATGTAGTGCGCTACGTCAGAGCTGCTATCCTGAGATAAACCAAACATAATCTGGAGTGAAACTGCAGCACATTCATATTTGCATATAGATTTTGAGTACTTACTTCACTGGACATGCCTTGAGATGCGAGGTCGGTTCAACTCTGGAAAAACAATGGATATATTTACACAGCCAGAACAAATCAGATGAAAATACAAGAGAATAATCTAGATTAGATCCAGGTAATTAGATCTTTGGATATGTGTTTTCATGCACATGTCAGAGACCAGTTTACTGATGAAAATTATAATCCAATCTTCAACATTTTCTCTTTCATTTTAGATGTTTACCACATAGTTTGCCTTTTTTTTTGCATAATATTCCCTGGCAGAACCTGCACAGTTTCAGCCAGTCTGAGAGAATTCAGATTACTCCCTCAGATAAACTGTTTACATGGCATTTGGATAATCTCAGTCATTTCAGAGACCAGATAATGACCATAGCGCTGGTGTAAACACAGACCATTTGTCATATATTCACATAGTGCTAAAGGATTTATTAAACTTATCTGCATCTCATGACTCAATACAATTCTGTGCTTATGTCAAATAAATGTGTATGTGCGTGGGCTTGTGTACAAAACATAAAGAGAAGATTGCATTATTCTGTAAAATAGTCGTAGACATGTAGACACACAAATAAATCATATGAAGTCTTCCCTTTTATATGGCTGTAGTACTCACCTCCACTCAGGCTTCAATCAAGCTAACCATCTTTGTTCAACCACTTTACTTCCCTTTGTCTCCTCTAGCTCCTGCTGTGAAGACTCCCGGATTTCAGCTGGTGGTGATCTTTCCTGGAAACCTTCCAAATCGTCCTGGCCTTGGGAATAAACTCTATTATTTTTGCAGTTTGCTTCGAGTCTATTTTTGGGTCCAAATCTGCCGAGCCTTAACAAATAAGTCTGTATTCTCCTGTTACATTTGCATTAAACAGTATGAAACAATCACAGAACAAAAGTCAATAATCAGATTCGTCGCATTTACACGCACATGACAGGTATTTAAAAGTCAAAATATAATCATTTATTTTTATTCTACAATGGTTTTCTTTTACTCTTGCTCTATTTTTTGTCATAAATGCATGCACAGATGTTAAAAATCTGACTGCAATCAAATAACTCCCGTCAGATTTCGCTGTTGACTTGCCACTTTAACGATCTGACTGCTCTGGAAATTTAATAGTGATCTGATTTTTTAAGTGTACTTTGCCTAAATGCCCCACTTGAATATCTGCCCTGCAACACTCATGGCATAATAACTGACAGAATGTATTTGCTGTATTATACAAGCCTCTTTTTGACGCTTATGTAATACAGCAAATTAACTAATGACCACGATTCAAGACCAAAGAATCAATATGAAGTTCTGTGTTAATCTCGAGAGCTAGACCTGCAATGATTAACTTCCAAGAGTCAAACAGGTCGCTCTTTTCTATTTCTCAAGTGGAAAAATGGTATTGACAAACAGGTAATCGATGGTGTATGTAAGTGTGCAAAAGGTAAATATACAAACACTCAAAAACTGCATCATCTCATCCCCATTCACAGTTTTAGCAACTAACTTCAGTTCCATCTCTATTCATACTTTTTTTTTTTTTTTTTCATTAGATTTTCACACTTTTGTTTGGCTTCTCCATCTGGAAACGACTATTTCACTCTCCACTGCTCTTCAATGAAACAACAGAATGCCTTCACACACAAACACCACAGAGAGGCGTCTCACCTGCACAATCCCACGACCTGTTTGGTAAAATACATAAAGTACATACATATTCAGTGTTGGGAAGTAGCTGAGTACATATACTGAAAACGCATGTTCAGCTACAGTACTGCTACTCTTTCATTTGGTGGTATTCAGACTACAGTACCTTAAATTAATAGAATTACATGGCAGTATTTCACCGTGCAATTTTGGCTTTAAACTGTACAGTATTGGTGAGGAAAAAAAGGAAATACAATTTTTGTGGTGAGTACATGTGCTGTTTTTCCTTCTCAAAATAAACACAAATGAATACATAACAAACAAAATCCATCCATTTTCTTCTGTTTATCCAGAACTGGGTCATGGGGCAGTGGTCTAAGCAGGGACTCTCAGACTTCCTCCACCCCAGACATGTCCTCCAGCTCCTCAAGGTGTTCCCCAGGCCAGCCAAGAGATATAGTCCCTCCAGTGTGTCCTCCTCCCAGTGGGACATGCCCGGGAGACCTCCCGAGGGAGACGTGAACATCCTGAACAGATGCCCGAGCCACCTCAGCTGCTCCTCTCGACGTGAAGGAGCAGCAACTCTACTCCGAGCTCCTCCTGTGTGACTGAGCTCCTCACCCTGTCTCTAAGGGAGCGCCCAACCTGCGGAGGACACCCATTTCAGCCACTTGTATCCGCGATCTTGTCCTTTCAGTCATGACCCAGAGCTCATGATCGTAAGTGAGGGTAGGAACGTAGATTGACTGGTAAATCGAGACTTCGCCTTTTGACTCAGCTCCTTCTTTACCTTAACAATCTGCCTCAAATGGAGGAGTTCAAGTCCATAACGAACAACAATAATAAAGCAGTTTGTAATTATATGTCATATGTACTATAATAAGGTGGGTAATGTCTCTGGGTTGGCCTGGGAACACCTTGGGGTCCCATCAGAGGAGCTGGAAGAGGTGTCTGGGGTGAGGGGAGTCTGGGAGTCCCTGCTTAGACTGTTGCCCCCGCGACCCAGCACCGGATAAGCGGAAGAAAATGGATGGATATACTATAATATGATGCAACTCGGTGTAAAAGTATTCCCAGTGTTCAGAATAAAGTACTCTTGGCCTATGTGAATACAGAATACATTATGGGTATTCAATATTCTGTAACTAAATACATTTTCAAAGTATTATTCCCATCACTGACGATCGTGGTGACCCCTCTGGTGCATTATAAGGGACCTGAGTAGGACACGTTTGTAAAGAGACAAACATAGGCCACTAACTTGAACCTAAAGTGTGTGAAATACAGGAGAAATAGTCAAATACAGAAGAAGAAAGACTCTGTGGTTTATGTGAGTCGGGAGAAGTCGAAAGTGAAGCTATTTTTTTGTTGTGTTGAATTTAGAAATCCTTTATTTGATGAAATGTTCATGACAACAAGATGCAATGGTTGTTTAATTCTAATGTTTCTAAGTCGGCTTCATTTGTTTGTGAAGCTGGAAGAAGCAGCAGATGAGTTTATTTAAATGAGTCTTAGGCCAGCTGCCGGACGTGTGCTACAGCCACCAGTTGTATTTTGTTCAATGGGCTCGGCATTTTTTGTATGCAAGACACAATAATAAAATAAATCAATCAAGTTCAATAATTAGTGCATTTACTACGGCATAAAACCAAGCAAATATACAGGTAATATGTAAAACAATGCAATGCTGTTTGTATAAAAAGTGGTCTTAATGGTCACGATTGTTGCAGACTAAACACTGATGTAAAAGCCAAACAGATCACCATGCTCGCCCACTGCTGCTCATCCCTGAAGATTCCCTAGTTAGACGCTAAATTCCAATCAAAGGCTATTTGTTATTGTAGCTGCCTCTGAAGCACATGCGCCTGGAACAAGTTGGCACGCATCCCCAGACACTCACGCACGTCGCCTGATCTATAGGTCTAATTATACTGACAAACACTTGTAATTTTCTCTGCTGACATCTTCACTGGGGGTGGCTGGCTGCCTGGCTGATAACCTGCAATAAACAAAGACTCTGAAAGGCTCTCCGTGTTGTCATGTCAATATGGCAGAGAAGAGAAAAGTGGGTGATGCATGATAGCGTCCACCCGTGGCACTTGTACAGTTGTGTTACGTCACGTTTCTGCAGAGACGCCAAAAGCAGCCACCCAAGTGCAAAGTGGTTTATAGTGTGTCAGCTCTGAGGATAAGCTCTCATCAGTCATGCACGCAGGGTGGCTATAGGCGCAGAGCAGCGGACTTATGCCACAGACTCACAAACGCTGCCCTGCTACAACACCGCTGTGCAGTAATGACGCAAAGTTGAAAGGGTGAGGTGATTATTGTCCATGGCCTTTGCACATATTTAGCAGAAGTCTTTGTGCGTGATTGTTAAGGGGACATGAGTGACTTCTATCTGTGACTTCTACCTGTGACTTCTATCCTTTTCTATTTTGAGCACATTGTGACAGGACCTTCTTGCTGTGAGGTGAGAGCACAAATGACCAGTGATGTGATATTTGTGAACGAGTCGGATCTTTGGAAAGGTTCCTCAATGTGAACTGTTGGAATTGGATCTCATTTCTCTTTTTATGCATTTTACACTGATCAAGAACCAGCACAGAAGCAGAGTAGGCGACGCGAGTGAGAGCTTTGTGTCCTCCTGTTAAATGGAACAATGATTGAAACTGTTAATGAATTTAAATATCTCGGAGTAATGATTGACTCAAAACTTAATTTCAAACAGCATGTTAAAAAAGTTTAATCTGTCAAATTTTAGACATATTAGAGCTAATTTAACACTGGATGCTTCTAAACTATACTTAAAGCAATGATTGTCCCTCATATGGTTTATAAACAGGCCCGCAAAATGTTTGACAAAAAGCCAAAGTCATATCATCATTGTTTAATTCTAAAACAACAGAACACATTAGGTTATGACAATATGATCAAACTGGCAGATACTTGTGTATAAGATTCTGCACGGCTCCTACAGCTCTGCAAGAGTTTGTCAAAAAACGTCAAATTAGATCTACAAGAGCAGGTTCCAGAGGTGACTGTATGATTCCATCTAGAAAAAGCACTTTTGGACAGAATGTTTTCTCTTTTCGAGCTTCTCAAACTTGGAATATTATCCCAATAACAATACGTGAGCTGCCCACTCTCAGTTCATTTTCAGAACAACTCAAGTCATGGCTGTTAGACAATCAAACTTGTCACATAATCACTAACCTGAATGGATTTTAGTGGTAATGCTGTGTTTTTGTTTGCAGAAGACATTATTGTACATGAACTGTATATAGAATTGCAAATGTAGTTTCTCATGAATGTATAATGTTTAGCTTATTAAGGTGTAGGCTGTGATTCTAGGCAGACGTGGTGTATGAGTGGACTGTAGTGTGAATGTTTGTACTGTAAGTTTGTGAGAGATCTGGTGATCTGAGGGCAGTGGTCTAGGGATGAGTTTTAACATATGAAAGAGGGTTTGTATTTTGTACTTATTGTTTTTTCTAAGCTGTTGTGTGGCTGTTTTTTTTTTTTTCCAGCAAGGGACAAAGGATGAAAATTAGCACTGGTTATAATCCTGCATATTTACAGTTGTGGGAGTCGTTCCCCAGGCCTCTGTTCTTAATATGCATTGTCCCTTCATTAAATAATACAAACAACAAACAAAAAATCAGCTGGCTTTTACAGGGTGGCCCAAAAGTCACTGACACTTTTAAATCTCCTCTAGCTCCTATAATTCTTAAGTTTTACTCACCAAATTTTAGCAGTAGATAAACTGAACCTTTTGAGTGAGTTTTTGGTAATACATATGGTTATAATTGTTCACTTACACTTGACCTTATCACTACTTAAACTAGGGGAATTAAAAAATACCTAATTTTAAAATCATGTTTTTTAAGTGTCCACCATTTTGGGTTTGTCTCTGAACAGCTCGATCCAACACACTTTACGTAACATTTAAAGCATTTCTGGGCTTATGGCTCTTATTTGATCCTTGCTATTACGTTTTAAGTCGTTTATTGTCTGAGGTTTATTCACAAACACCTTTTCTTTAAGACAGACGCACAGGAAGAAATCAGGACTAGTCAGGTCTGTGGAGATCACATACTGCCCCCTGTCTTTGAAAAACACTTATTATTCCTTTAATGGCATTTACGCTCGGGGCATCTCTGGTATTAAAATGTCGACTGTAACACCGCTGGGTTTGTGAATTTGACCCATGTGACTCAAAGAACCACTGTACAATGAGGGTTTGTTCCTCGGTGCTGTATTTGCTCAGATTAATGTTGGAAGGATCGTTCTAAATGCTCTAAAAAAAATAACAGACAAATATTTAGAAACAAAAAAGTTATAACAAACAAATGACATACAAATGGCAACTCCACTGTGTCACCTTCTCTGTCGGAGTGATTAACCACATCCTGCAGTTTGCTGTACAATGTTCATTTAAAACGTACTGTTCTGAATCGATTCACCTTCAAACATCATCTTTTCCGAGAGACAAGACTGGTGTGAAATTCTACACAAATTGATTCGACACCCACAGCTGAATGCATTTACCCTTTCATATTAAAAGTTATTAATGCTATTACTGCTCATTTCTGATGGTGAATTAAAGTGAGATTTACAAACCTTTGTGCTCAGTGCGCCGTCCTCTCCGCCTGTGCTCGTGGATTTATGGAAGCTTGCTCTCATCACATTTCTCAAGACAGCTCAGAGTCCTCTTACATCAGCTGTCCTCTCTTATCACGCTCTGGGACGGATTTGAATATTTTCTGCATGAAATTGCCAGTGCCCCCTTCAATCCAAAAATGGAGGACCTATAGCACGCTGGAATGAGGGTGACATTTGGATGTGAGTTGGTCAATGCAGAGCCCTATTTTTAAAGAAATGTTACCCGCAGTATGTTGAATGAAATAACACCGCTATTATAATCTTATCAGTCTCAGTTAAAGTAGAAAATCCATCTGCATTCATCCAGTCTGCAGCTAAAGTGTGCAAAATGGCATATTTTCAGTTTAGGCTACGGCAAAGAAATATATTAAAAGGCGGAAATAGCGAACCAATGTAATCCGTTTTTTAGATTAGTGTTGTCCGCTATAGTGTTTCTATCTCTTTATCGAAACTATTTCATGAAATTTGAAAGAAGTGCCAAAAACAAGGTGCTTTTCCAATTATCTGAAGCCATACTGTGAATAAAACTGTACAGTGTCGCTTCAAAGATACAAGGATAACAACACACGTCAGGTAACACACGTCAGTCAAGTTTAACTTTATACTTTGAACATACAGAAGCTTTTGAATGAATAAATTATTGGAAAAGATGGTGCTGCATATTGATTTTACTGTGCACACTGCATACAAATTTGCGTTGAGCCTCATATGTGCACCGTGCTATAATAACTACACCTGTTCTCATGCTTTATAAAAGGATAATTAATGCTTAAGACTTGATTCGTAAGGAGCAAATAGTCAATAATTCAGTCTTAGTAACTTCTTAATCGGGCTGTTAGGTATTAAGTAGCCTGAATCATTCATATTTGTTCTGACAAATTCATTTTCTTAGCTTTGAGTTGTGCAATGTGCCAATGTGAACACAAAGGTTTTCAGTTTTGTGAGCTCCTCCTACTTCTACCCTTCTCTCGCTTTGATATTGCTTCTTTGTAGTTATCATCCATAAAAATGTCTGAAAACTTGCTCCGATGTTCATGATTACCATCTTTATAACATCCTTTAAGACATAAAGAGTGTTTCACTGAATTAGAAGAAATAGAAGTCTGGGAGAGGCCTTACACTGTCCTGTTGCAGATTTAGCAAATTGGTTAGATGTTTGTGCTACTTATCAACAATGAGCCGTAATATGGAGATTAGGATTGCTAGTAATGCTGCAAATGATGCACATTTCCTCTGTCTGAGAAGATGTTAATTAGTTCCACAGAAAGCATGGCTGATTGTGAATTAAGTCTTGAGAGCAAAGATTAAAACTGCAAATGGCAAAGCTCTACAGATGAGAGAGACGACAGAAGAAAACAGACATCAGATTTACCCAGGTGAGCATGAAAATGTGCACAACAACAACAACAACCCCCACCACAGCTTCAAGAGGATACAACGCCACCAGGAACATGCCAATAAATCTGTACACATACATACATGTCTGCAATGGAATTATGGTCATGTTCACACCTTAAATGGACGCTAGATTTGCATTCAGTCTGATGTCAGTCATTTGACAATATGCAAACAATGTTATGTCACAAGGTCTCCTGTAATTGTCATGTAGATAATTACCTCGTGGATGACTTTTTACTGACAGTCATTCACGCTGTACAGAATAATTCCATTGAGTTTTCCATTATGGTTATGACTGGAACCTTTCACAGATTTTTGGTTTTATACCTGGTTTTATACTGGTAGTTTAATTCTAAACTGCATATCCCTAAATTAGTTATCTATAATTTTTTTGGTTCCACCGCACGGTTCATACAAAAAATATGACAAATCAGAGCTTTTAGAAAAAAAAAAAAACAGTAGCATATAATGTAGCAAACATTGTTCATGCCGCTGTGCCTGAATTGGCAGTGGTGACTTTTTTTTTGCTTTCTTTTTATAGATCAGCAGTTTATTAAATCAATCTGTGAATCTGTTAACTCAAATGCCTTTCAAGGCCCAACTGTTAATACCGCGAGGCACTCGAGTGACCTGGCACGCTGCTTGAAAATCTCCAATCAATTATTAGAACTTGGATGCTCGTGGCATAACTTGTGAGTAACATGGTTCCTCTCTTTTCTGAAATTCAACTTAAATGAGATTATCTATTTCTGCCAAGAGTGTGGTTACATTTATAATATCTGTTTTTTTGGCTTTTATAGCTGCAACGTTTTGGTGCTAATGCTAAATTACTAGCCACACCCGAGCGTCTCTTAACCCTCTACTTGAACTTATTTTATTATTATTACTTTATTATTATTACTTATTTGAACCTGCATGTAGACTCATGTATGTTTTGTTGGAAAGATTGAATCTGGTTGTTTTCTGCATGTTAAAGTAGTGAGAGAGGGTGAGAAGAGGGAGAGAGAGGAGAAGGGGGAGAAGGGGGAGAAGGGGGAGAAGGGGGAGAAGGGGGAGAAGGGGGAGAAGGGGGAGCATGGACAGCTGGTGCAATATTTGTTGGCTGGTGGTCCTGGATTTCAACATAGAGACCATCCCCCAAAATGTCTGCACAAATGGTGCCAGGGTGGCCCTATAAGAACCTGGGAGTCTTATACAACAACAAACAGAACTGGACTGAAAACACCATCGTCTCCACAAAAACATCAGGGCGGAGGTATCCTTCACACAAAGCTCCTGAATATGTTATCAGGCTGCTGGCAAGTGCAGGCTATATGCAGGCTGTGCTGCTAATGCACGGGGGAAAAAAACAACTGTCTGCATAAAATCATTGAGATGTCTGGCTCTGAGCTCAGACATGGGCAAAGTACGGCCCAGGGGCCACACACGGCCCTTAAAATAGGTAAGGATAAACCTTGTTGATATTTTGGCATTTGATAAAACAGAATGTGAGTTTTTCTGCTGTGTTTATTTAACTGAAATTTAATAAATTAATTATTAATTTAATTAATGCATTGAAAAACCTTTTGTACAGCGAGCCTTGCATATTCATGCCTTGCTACATGTTACAGGCCAAATCTCTAATGTAATATACACATATATATCCTGGCCCGGCCCCTCGGTCACATTTTGGACCCCGTGGCCCGTGTGTCAAAAAGTTTGAAGCTCGCCCAGGGTGGACTGGCTTCACATGTGAACGTTGTCAGAGTGATTATGGACAACATCTCACAGACCTTTGACCCCATGTCAAACTGTCTAGAACAACTTTGGACCTGATAGACAACTTTTGTGTTTCTTTTGTGAAATCTAACTTTTTATTGGGTTTTAGTGATTTATATATTCAGTGTTTAATTGATTGTTGTCTGTTTGTTTATCTTATATCGTATTAGTAACTATTAAAATAAAAACAGAGCAATTCACAGATATATCTAAGGTATTTTATATCTGTTTCCTTTTGCATCTCTTTTATTTGTATGTTCCTGTGTTTATTTGTTGTGCTTGCATCTGTTTAGACTCCAGTGAAGTCAGTTCTGACTGTGCACTTTGAATGGGGGCATTTTTCTGGAGGAGTCTCTCTCCCGTTACACATCTTATGGTTAATGTAACAGCAGAGTCAAACATATATGAACCATCTCCATAGAATGGCAGAGTAAATCAAAGAAGTTGCCGTCTAATGTATTATTTAAGATCTTCCCAGGCTAGAGTTCACATACTCTGACATCAGTGTTGACTAAAATACAAAGTCTATTACTTCCAGCTATAGCATAAAAAACAGGCAATGGTATATTTAATTATGTAATTTATTACTATGTGCTCCCCATAACAACAAACAGCATCAGTAGTGTACACTTGGATCTAGACAAAAACAAAGGAAAGCATGAGAGCATCTGCTGTCACGATACACCGGCAGCAGCACAGGGGTGATACAGTACAAGGATGGGCCACGCAGCACGTCTGTCTGAGGCTCAGGGATTGTCAATGATCTACAGCTAACCTATGTCTCCTATCTAGCTCTGCGTAGCATTAGCAGCAGTGTTGTTAAGGCAGTGAGGAGATGAAGGAAGGAAATAATACTGACAACTACGAACACCATAAAAACAATGTTATGGACTCACTGGTAATACTATTCTGATTTATTGGTTACAATAAGACATTGGTTTGATCATGTAAGTAACCAGTCAGCTACAAAACAGCTGTAAAAAAACAGCTTTCTTACAAAAAGTTAAACATCTCAAAATTGAGCTTGTATATTTACATCTAATTGTTTGCTAAAACAATGTTATTTCTATGAAAGCAGAAGTCCACTTTGAATTACGATGAAACAGAACTTTACTCCTGGTTAACAGCTTATTGCCCAACTGGTACTGAACACACGGAGGAACAAAGCATAGCCTTACTTTCAATAAATATATGCACTCAATGCTATATACAGGAACTATACACTGGCACACTGGAGTGTGAGTTTTTTTGAACTACAAAAAATGTTTTTTTCTATTGCAGTCAGATGCATGGTGGTTGAGAGAATATCCTTTTTTAAATAAATAATGTTTACTCTCCAAAATGTCCCTCACGCCTTAAAAAAAGCTATTTCAAAATAGTTTGGGAAAAACACTTTTTACATAGAAGTCCAGCTTTGGTGCTTTCAGTACGGCGCTGTAGCGGCACACACGGAGTCAGATTAGAGGGAGCCTGAAAGGTGCTAAAATAAAGCTCTGTGTGAGTGAATATCGGCTCTGTTTGCACCAAAGGCAAATTCCATACTCTGTGTTTCACAAAACTGCCTTTGGTGATGATCTGTTGAAGTTGTGTTTCACTTTTGTTGAATACAAAGATGTTTGTTTTTCTAAGCTTGACATGTTTTATATCACTGAAAAGAAATTCTAGTCTAATGATCAAAAATCAGGAGAATCTGGTGTTATCATCTAGTTTCATACCAGAGTTTTCATTCAAAGTACAAAACCTTAAGCTGAACCTACAAATCCACATATGTAGTCCCTTTTCAGTTCCATTAGCACATAAATATTAAATAGTTTGCATCCAAATATTTTCTGATTTTAACATACAGCCCGAGAGAGCAGCATGTGAAAACCTGTGATTACAGAATAAATCTCATTTTTTGAATATTATTCTGTTCTTACTGGGTTATTACTGTAATCTGTCGGGTAAGAGTGGAGTAAATGTTCTTTGGTAACATTTATATTGGGAATGGCTTGTTGTACTTGGGAAATTTTCACTGTAAAGTTTTGAACAATAAAGAGAGTTTCAAATGTGTCAGATGGTTTATCTTCCTTGTCTAAGTTCAATAACCCTAATCCTAATAGGAACCCTAATCATTTTATGTTTTGCTTACACATATTCTCAGTGATACATTTTACCAGTACTGATGCAGCAGCTCATCAGGTTTGTAACGATGCTTTTGTTCACTTTTTAGCTTAAATCTTTTGCTACTGCATCTCTCCATTGATGTTTTTCACTGCTGCTACACAAATAAAAGTAAAATGAGCTTTTAGACATTTCATCCCGAGTTTTATAGGTTATGTTCACATCAAAACATTTTAATCTCTGTAATTTAAAACTGAGCTGGAGGACAGGTCAGAAATTTATGGGAGACTGTGTTTGTTGTTTAACAGTCAGATTTGCTGTCCTGATTTATGCTTAATATCTCTGTAATCACTGGGCCAATCCATTTCAGAAAATGATGCCATTAATCAATACAAAGATGTGTTGTTCTGAACTGAAAAGAGTCATAATATTAATATGCCAAGTTTGTGGAGGTGTTTTGCAAATCATTGCAATTGATTTCTTGAATGTGAATGCAACCTATAAAAATCATGGGCTGTGGACAGAGGTGTGATTCTTTCATCTGACATAAAGGAAAATTCCCTTTGGACCTTGTGCCCCTACCTGATGGTACTATAAACCAGTGAATGAATAAATATGTTTGTTTCAGTTCAAATGCTGAGGAGTGAAGACAAACTGTCTCATGTCAGGGGCTAAACAAAGTGAACCAGCACTTTTCTCTTTCTCTGTATTCGTCTGCTGTGTGGCATATGGCGTTTGGGGATGAAGTTGGATTTTCTAGTGTACATCAAAGTCCTCCAGGGTTGGGTTCCACTTTCATCTCTCCACTTGAGAATAAGCCGTGGGCCATCGACTGGAGCCAGTGGAGCTCTGACGGAGGGCTGGTTGTCCATGAGGGGGGGCTGCGGTGGGGCGTAGCTGCCGTGGAAGCCTCCTCGGAGCAGTGGTGCTTTTTGATGTGCCCCTCTTGAGTGGGGCAGAGGTTGTTCGGGCTTTGGTTGCGCTTCCTGATGTGCTTGCTACTCTGCCGGTTGCGGATGATGTTCTGCTAGATCCTTGCTTACCACCTCGAGTGTTGTTAGCGGCCGCGGCTGTGAGGGTCTCCAGGAGTTGGGAGGCTGATCCGAAGCGTAAATGCTCGTCGGCCTCTGCTGCCTCGGAGAACAAAGAAACTGCTCCACTGCGCAGCCTGCACGACTCACAGCACAGTTTGTTGTAGCCAGGAATAGAGCAGTAGCGTGCTAGGACCTCCATTTGGCAAAATATGGATTTGTCTCCATTACAGGGCTCATCTGAAAGTCAAATATGTTCATACATAAAAGTCATGCAGTGAAGTATGAATAAATAACTTCATCCAAAAAACAACCTGACGACATACACTGTGTGAAATGTGTGTGCTCATGGTTGAGGATGGTCTGGTGATTCAGAGGCTGCTGTCACATTTCGTTTTATTATGAAAAGAAATGTGTAATAATTACCCTAAACACCACATAAATACTTGTTAAATTATTGGTTATAAAACATTTGGATTATGTCACCACACTTCAAACACTAATGTCTATTTACATGTTATAAATAGAGTCAATCATTAGAGATTTTAAGATATAAGCAAGAAAATGGGATTGATATTCAAAACCTGGACATCACAGTGTGTTGGATGTGTTCCCCAGTCCTGTACTCTTCACTCACAGCTCTCGGTTACTTTTTTTTTTTTGTTTCATATTTTTATTGATGTGCAAACAGATATTACAGCATACTGTTATTTAAATCAACAAATGTATACACACTTTTTTTCTTCTTTTATATATAACAAGAACTAGAACTTAAGTAAATAAATAATTAATAATAGTAAATAATATGAAGTAATAATAATAGTAATAATAACAGTAATAATATTTAAATAAAAAATAAATAAATAAAAAATAAAAAAAATAATAAAAATGATATATATACATACATACATAACTACATACACACCTACATATATTAGCTCTCGTTTACTTTTTAAATCATTATGGTTCATGTTAACTCCGCAGAGTTTGCAGATTTTGTGAATAACTACACATTTTTGGCATTCACTCCTCATCTCTATCCCTGTTCTATACATTTTTACGTTGCCATTAGGTTGTGTTGATCAAGTTGTGAAAATCTAACTTTTTCTAGCTTATGGCAGCCATTGTGACTCTTGACTAAACGAATGGTGAAAGGTTTAATGTGATGAGCTCGTGACATTATGAGTGTGTGGGGCTCACCGTGACAGATCCTGGGTCTACACTGACGCACAGTCTCTGGTTTGTCTCCTGAACACTGGTCTCCGATGCGGCAGGTGACCATGCGGCGCTCCCAGCCCTCCCCACATGTCACAGAGCACTACAGAGGAACAGACAACACCGCGGATAAGTGATTAGGACAGGTTACACTACTGATTTAACCAAAGCATGATCAACACAGTCATATTTAAGACCAAACTGAGATGAAATACAAAAATAAAGCTGGACTAGACTGTAATAAAACCAGGACATGTGTAAATGCAGCCAGATTAAACTTGTGGCTAAAAGTCGTACCTGTGAGTTTGAATAATGCCACCACTTTTAAATCCTACAATGAAACACACATTTTACATTGTTCACAGGGATTGTTTAATTCAATTCAGGGTCTCTAGGTAAGAAATAATTTATACACAAAATAATATTCCAAAAATGACCATGAAGTACAGTAAATTGTGATTTCGTACACTAACATTTCAAATTAGAGTTTTATATCAAGGAAATGGCTTGATACTGGAAATTGATTTAGATTTTCCCACAATGATAATAAAATGTGATTTTTAACACAATTCATAGTGAATTATTTAACACCACAATGCAGTTATTTACGACTTTAGAGACACATAAAGGCCGTTAAAAATTATTATGTCCTATTTATGTTTGTTTCAGTATCAGTACTATCTAGTTTGAAGACCAGTTTTAGTATCGACTAATACTAATAGTAGTATTTCTTGACAGTCCTACAGTATAAGAATTTGTAACAAGGTGCCCACCAACCAGAGGGTCAGTGGTTCAAACCTCGCTCCAGTGCAAAAAGTCACGTCATCCACATTGTCTACGTCCAATGCAGTGCACATAAGAGGAGGAAGGAAAATGCTTCCAATGTAAAAATGTCACCGTGCAGCTGGTTTCCAATGTCAAAATGCTGAAAATGAAGGGAGACGCTATTGGACTAAAGAGGAGCTATGTCTAAGCTTCTAAAAGGAATTTGTTCAGATCAACTGCCAAACAAATCACATGTTGACGTACAAACCGACATCCAATTAGCTGATGTACTGGCTCTGCTCACAGCTGGATGTCAGATTTATTGGATTGTTCAAAGGTTGCCCCGGCTTTTTTAAGTAAGACGGAAACTGTGGGGCTGATTCAAATCAGTAAGAAAGACGCTATTTTATAGCCATTTAAAATTAAAATGAGTTTAACTGTGCATCAGTAAATTATTGGTTTTGTTATTTAAATGTAAAATGTAACCATTAATAACCATTGTTCATGTATTTACCACAGACATTGGTACAGCACTGGGGGATTCACAGACATTGATACAACTTTGCATATACTGAGCCAATGTACTCTTAGAGATCGCTAACATGTATGAGCAGGGTTATGCCAAGAAGGACATCTTGAAATCCATATCAAATAAACCAAATTCATGATAAAAAATATTGATGTTACAAAGTGGAACTGCCTCTGGATGTATTTAATAAAGTGTCTCTTGCTCACGGTACATTTGCTGGAGTACATCTGTGCTGTGATAAACTTGTTGAGCTGTGGAGCATGAATTAAGCAAATAAACTATAATTAATTATAATGCTCATGCAGAGGGTAAGTATGGCTAATGGCTAGTTTAATCAATTATATATTTATGCAAAGGTTATTTGATAGTCTGGCTACACTAAGCATGTAGGTTTGTTTAAGTGGATTGAAAAGGATGTCCTGCAATAAACATAATATTTATGTAACCTTGTTCAGAAGGCAGTAGATAAGCATTGTGTGGTATTACTCTTTGGTGAACTGAGCATATTAAATTATTTTTCATTTTTTCGTTCACAAAGGCTGAACAAGCTGCAGCCTTGAAGCTTGTTACAATAAAATTAGCTGCTTCATATATGCAATTATTTCTTACACTATTTCCATATTCATTCCCACATGCCTCTACATTTGACAACCTATTGCACAGTGAAAATAGTGGTGCTTAAGATATCTGTCTATTATTTTGGAAACAGTGTACAGCCCTGGGATATGAACCAAAACAATGTGACATTGATTACTGCAAAAGCATCCACAACTGTTTCAGAAAGTGAGAAAGAGCAAACTATCACAACTTTAAGCTGTCAACGTCTTTGTCCCGTGGGCAGAGGTTGTCATGTGCACTGACCTCAGACCAGGGCCCTGTCCTCCACTGAGAGGGGCAGGGGTTGCGGTTGCATGCTCTGCGGCTCTCGGGCTTCTCTCCGCTGCAGTACTTCGTGTGAATGGAGCGGTTGGTGCCATCGTGGAGGTACTGTATACAGCGCACAGTCCGAATCTGAAAGCCCAGGCTGCCACACGTTTTGGTACAGTGCTCCCACTCATCGTAAGTCCATCTGCACAAATCAATAAAGAAAGGACGAGTGAGCATTGATGGGATAAAATACTTTGGCAGGGTCTACTTTTTCCACTGAAGTTTAGGACCTGACATGAGGGCATTCTTACTCCAGTCACATTTGAACAGTGTTTGGGAAGTAAAGACATTCAGAATAGAAAACTCTTTCATTTGGTGGTATTCAGTTGTTGGAATGCAAAGTCTATCCCAAATAAAAATAAAAAATACACTGTGGTATTTGATCATGCAAATTAGGTGTCAAACTGCACATTATTAGCTGCCTTAATAATCCACAATACTTTCACAATTTTGGCATGAAAACAGCCAGAGTCCTTTTTATCTCAAGTCATCCAAATCAAAAATGAATATCCTTTTGCAGTGTGGGACAGATTTATGAAGGCGTACTGCTTTATCCACTGCAATAAGTAAACAAAATGAACTAAAACGCTGCAGAAGAAAGGAGAGAATACATTATCCTCCTCTGCTTATCCACAGGTTTGAGAATGATGAAAAAATAGGACCAGAGCCGTAGCAATTAAAACTGGAAAACAAAATATATCTTTTGAATAATAAAAATGCTGAAACACAACAATATGATGCAGTTATTCAGTATTCTGTAGCTAAATACATTTTCAAAATATTCCCCTTAACACTGCATTTGGAATATCATACATTCACCCAAATCCTCAGGCAAATTTTACTGAAACACAGGCGAAATGACTTGGACATAGCGGTGTATTTGAAGCAAACGGGCCAGAATAAAATGACTTACATGACTTATTTACATGTGAGCTTGTGAGTTGTTTAACCCTTTAAGGACTTAGCACATTATAGACTTTTTTTAGCCATAAAAATCATGTTAAAGGAAGTATCAGCATGTACTTTTGCCTTTTTTCACACAACTACCTCTATTTTACACCTCTATCCATCCTTATTTTTCCTTTGACCCATCAAATAACTGACTGGGAGAATCCCGGCGGTACCTGCGCTCTGATTGGTCGTCTTCGAGGGACGACGTTAACACATTACCGTAATGACAGTCACATATTTAAAGAGTGCCATGCCTCTGCTTTGAGATGCTGTTGGTTGGTTGCGGAGTTACAGTAATGGAAAGTCCAAAACCGCGAGTCTATTGGTGACGATAGCATCCGTCGCTATAGAGTTAATGGAGAGTGGTGATTCACATGACAAATTACAATAAAATGGCTGTATTTTCAGTTTTTTTCCTCATTTCACTAAAAAAAACTGAACAGCAGTCTCGAAGGATGGGTTGACATTGAAGTAAAGATGAATGCGACAACACTGCCAGCTCAGCCCTTATTATCTTGACATACGTCCCCACAGGTATACTGACGCATAGCCATAGACTTGAATGGACAATACCATACAAGTCCCCGGGTCCTGTACTGATGCATTTCTCCTGCGTTAGCCGTCCAGTCTCGAGCCTCTTCTTACAACTCTCTACTTCAATTTACTCTACAAAATCCTCCATGTGTTAGGTCCCTCAGCATCTGCAGCCCTGCTACACTTACCTCCTGGTGTTTTTAAGTTTTTTTTTTACAATAATGTTTTACGCTGGCGGCAGCAGTGGATTATGACTCAATATTCGATTTGATTCCCACTAATACCATAGAAGGCAACATCCACCATGATGCTTATTACTATAGCAATGACATTTCCTATAACTAAGGAAGATGAAAATTCTTCACACCAGCAGAGAGCATCACATCGTCAGGGCTCATATAGATCTGCGCTGTGACGTCTACGGATGCTAAAATAACACGACATGCATCTGGTGGTTTTATTATTAGGCTAGACAACGGATTTTATCAGATTTTTGAGGGCGTGTCTACATTTTTATGAAGGAGAAGGCATCTTATTGACCTTCAGACTTGCAGATAAAGGAGCTGTAGGAATGAGACACGACATGACAGTTCACACACAATCACTGACTATCAGGGCATGAATATTTGAGCTTGAATGCCAGCATGAATGTATCCCCAAAAGATCTTATAAGTCATTTAGGGCTTTATATAATGCATGAAAAAATGGATTCATCAGTCTACCCTGGATTGATGTCTAAGGTAATTTAGTCACTATTATTAAAGAGGAAAAAAGGATTTAAAACATACACATGAAGTATTGAGTCACTTTCTGTCTGTGTACTATTGATTTAAGAAGTTAAATCTTCTTTACATCTGAAAATATAAGACGTCTCTTTAATTATTTTACTTTATATACATCTCTACATACTGCTACATGTACAGAATCTTTAATATATTTCCTACTATCATTGACATTTCTAATAAACACAGGTACAAGTGCTTTTAGACCATTTACGTTGTCGTTTTTTCTGTGAATTATTATTTTTTTGCAGTTTTTTTTTTCAAAATCTAAACATAATTATTGTTCCAATGAGTGTTCCAATAATCCATTTGAATAAAAACAAACCTGAAGGACAACTCTTGGAGTGAAATCCGGTGAAACTGAGTGACGCATACTACATTTAATATGAAGGTTATACTTATATAAACTGGATTGCGAGTGTTTTTGACACTCAAAATGAGCTGAATACAGGAGTAGGTTCCACTACAGTAGGAAATGTTATTTTGTGCATTGTCTAAATCAGGGGTCACCAACCCGGTGCCCGTGGGCGCAAGGTCGCCCCCAACGCCCACATGAGAAAATAGAACAACTCACTAATAAGCTGCATCAAAAATTAAATTTTATTCTGTTGCTATTTTTTAAATTACCCTTACATTTATATAGATTTAAAAATGATAATATCTTTAAAAATATATTCACTATACATGAAGTTTAGAAAAGTTAAGGTGAACTCTGACCTCCTCAGGTCAAAGGTCAGTACTGTGCGAGTGACAAAAGCAGTGCTCCGCTGTGAAGATTAGCTCTGAATGCAGTTTCACGACTGTAAAATAAACCTGCGTGTGTCTCATCTGCGGCGACGGAAAAGCAGCACAATGTGGAGGGACATTTCACTAAGTGTCACAAAAGTTACCGAGCGAACTAACCACCAGGACGTAAACTATGACAGGTAAGGCACGTGAGATAAAGGCAGCTTCAGGTAAACAACTTTTTTTTTCCACGAGACCAGAGAAAAAAAAAAAATCACAAAAAGCAACTGAGATTTATTTTAAAATATGTAAGTTGATTTTTCTTTAACATTACATAATTGATAGCTTTTTGAAACATGGTGCAAAATAGTTTGTTTTGTTAAAAAGGTTTGTCAGTGGCCTGTGAAAATCATAGTGTCCATGAGATGAAGTGATCATCTGAAAATTTAACAAGTACTGAGATTTATAAAGTTAAAGTGCTGAATACTGATATCTGTTTCCCACCTTGTTGTCATCGTTGATTGTGAGAAATCATGAACGTGATCAGTGTTTTCAGATATGATTATCATTATTAATTATTAATAATGTATAACTAAAGACAAACTGAGCGCACAATGAAGGTTGTGAGAATACCATGATTAAAACACTTTCCCCTTAGCCTCTTTTTGACAGTTGTTATCACACCACGATGAATATTCTGAGGTTGACTCTAATCTTCAATCATTTTCATGGTGCTCAAGGAGACTGCTCTGGTGATGAACTGACAAAAACAAAAAGTCAAAGATGTGAAAATGAGGCCAGGTGTAGAGGGACTTGGCTTTTACTTTGAAATGTCCAGACAAAAACTGAGAGAAAGCACTTGGTCAAAGAGCTTGATGGTTTTGTATATTAAACAAAAATCATCACAATGTTTCCAAAATGCTTTCATAATTTTCCTCAGCCCTAAACCGACTGTCACTGATGAAAAGTAGACGTTATGTTATTCAGTTTCACTTGATTAGTATGCTATGCCTGATCAGTTTGAAAGTGAACCATTTTCATTTCAGAGAAAACCTTTGTCATGTCATGAACTTCTGAGAATCCATTTTTCTTACATGATCCTGTCTTTCAGCTCTGTTACCTAAGACGGCTTAATAATCCACAATACTTTCACACTTTTGGTATGAGAACAGCCACACTTCTTTTTCATCTCAAGTTGTCCAAATCGAAAATAAAATCCTTTTGCAATTCTGTGTGGGACAGATTCATGAAGGTGCACTGCTTTACCCACTCACTGCAAAAGGCCAACAAAATGGACTTGAGAGCTTTGCAAAAAAGGGGGATACATCATGGCCCTTTACTTATCCACAGGCTTCAGGATGATGCAAAAATAGGACCCAAGCCGTAGCAATCACAACTTTGAAACTAAATTTTATGTTTTTAATGATGAAAAAACTCAAAATATAGCCTTAAACAGTAAGATGAAACACAAGAATATGGCGCAGTGATATTCAGTGTTTAGTGCGCTGAATTACCTTGTTGTCATGGAGATCAGAGAAGTTCAATGTAAATTTCAGAGGCGCTTTTGCAGTTTGGAGCGGGCTTGATGGGGGCTGTTACAAGTATATATCATTAAATTATTAGTATAAAAAAAGACTATAATACAAGTTTTGACGGTGATATGTCTAAATGTGAGTCCTGCCATCCAGTCACCATTGTACAACTTACTTCACCACACGCCAGTAACAGCTCATGGCGTCAGCAGCAGCAGAAGATTGCATTATGTAGTCGACGTTGTGCATTCGTACAGGCTGAACACAGTGTCCGATGCAATACTATCAACATAATACGCAATGATTTGGTAAGGATAAGCAGACAGTTTATCAATCTAGTGTGACAAGTCAGCGACTTCATAAATACGCAGTGAAAGAACATATTGATGAACATAGCACCTGTCTGGACCTTGGCTCAGGAGACATAGGTACACCACACTAAAGCACATGCGATTTATTGACTATGGCTCAGTCTCCAAGGCTTTAAGATCATCCTGCTGTTAATGAAGCGTAAAACAAACATAACGCCACAAATAACTCAGTAAATTAAGTAACTGCAACACAGGCATTGCCAACAGATGTTTATTCAAGGCTTTGGGATAAATTAAAGCACAAAATAATTTATTCAAGACTAATTTAATTATCCATTTGCTGCTTTGGCATCTGAGAACTTGTATATTGCCTGATTACAACTGCGTGCTCATATCCTCACACCCTATAATATAACAATAAAACTATGAGAGTACATATGAAAAAGAGTATATCTGAGTAGCCTGGTCAGTTATGACAGGTTCATCATATTTGTGATGTCTGGAGGTTAATGTCTCTGATTGAAAACACTTTGGAGCCAGCGTCTGGAACTGTACCAGGCTTCAGAAAACAGGGACTGTGTTTAAACACTGGAAATGTCTATAGTGAATCAAACTAAGAAATAGAACATGCCACACAGATGAGGCATATTCTGCTCACATTTATGTCATATTTAAGTTGTGGAACTTTAAGACACGACCCACCTGCACCCACTACACACACACTGACCCATCTGATCCACCGGGGGTAATGGGTTGACCCACACGTCACTAGTGGTACTCACTGAGGCTGGCTGCAGTCCTGGAGGTTGCACATTCGTCTGATGGGCTTCGGCTTCTTACTGGCATCACAGTATCCTCTGTGAACCATCTTGGTGTCCCCCTTCTTTCGGCAACCATATTTGGTGTACTGATAACCTGGCAACACAGACAAACACTTTCACTGTATTACATTTTAAAAACTTTGAAATCTCATATAAGAACATAATATCATGTTTGTACAGACTTTGTAATAAATAAACCCATTATGATCAGCCTTTAAAGATGGTGTATATTTTCTAATGAAACATGATTCTTGGATTAGTTTGTCAGTTCATATTTCAGTCTTTTTGCCAATTATACTGGCCATGTTTTAATTGTGAACTATTATTAAAAGTAGGTTGCAAATCTAATTGCAATGCCAGAAAAATCATAATTAGATATTTTCCCATGTCAGAGCTAGAAAGCATCAAGAACATGGGTGAATAGCAGGAGCTGTGACCTCTATGCCAACATGTGCCCTCAGAGACGTCACAGTAACTATTACCTGCCGTTTTTTTCCATTGTTTTGCAAAAGAAATGAATATTTCACCAGACGGCTTGTAATATTTTAAAACCAACATTTGATGACTGTGGTCTAATTGACTGTAATAGCTGCTTAGATGTCCAAATGCGCCGTCACAAGACTTAAGAAACAAAACAAATGCCACAAAACAGTGATGCTCACGCCTCTATTATAACACAGAATGACTCATTTCTATTCATGTCTAATTTGATGATAATTTGCTTATTACCTCCGGCACAGGCCTTAGAACACTGAGACCAGCTCTTCAGTGCCCACTCGTACGTGTCCTCCTGAATCACATTGTTGTTGTTGATGGGAACCGAATCTTCATGGATGATGTACTTGTACATTAATGTAGAACGAGTATCATTGTTCTTTGGTATAATCTGTGGGACAGGAAGAGTCAGAAAGAACACAATTAGAGACACAAGACCACGGATTTGCATTTAAATACCACCCTGGACAAAAAGGAGCACATTAAAGAAATCTTTGTTGATGATGAAAACAGGTAGTGTGGATTTATACAGTTAAATGAGACACGGCGATAATATTATTATATTTTCATCAAAAACATTTAACTAAAACTGAATTTACACTACATTAGCATTTACTTCAGAGGTGCCCAAACTTTTTTGTCGAGGGCCACATCTCAAAACATATTTGAAGCGGAGGGCCACAGACCGGTGATCAGTGCAGCTTTGACAGAGCCGCTGTGCATTAATAAGGCTTGAAACACATTCATTTTAGATCTGTATCTCACTGTAATATGACATTTGAGGATTTAGTGGTAGAAATAGTTTAATTTGCTGTTAAAAGTACTGCTTATGATCAATTGGGCCGGTTTAGCAGGAGGGCCACTAAAAACTGGTCTGAGGGCTGCATTTGGCCCCCGGGCCATAGTTTGGACACCTCTGATTTATTTAAACTATTAAATAGGTGGCAATGCACAGTGATTACATTTCCAAGTCATGAAGTCTAAAAACACTGGCCTTGAAAAGTTTATGATGCAATTTATAAATCAGAACTAGTTCATTAAGTACGATTAGTTCACTCACATACATCACACCCCTCTTTGTAATTGCATCCACACTATACACTCCAATTTTACACTCCAGTTCAGGTTGGATCTTGCCCTGGAACATTTTGAATTAAAGCCTCATGAATTTAACATCAGATATGTAATTGAAGGGAAATTAACAAATTATCTGCATTATCTTTACAGTGACCTTTAGTCCATCTATCATAGTCGATGGCACAGTCTGATGTATATGTATGAGTTTAGCCACACTATGACATCAGTGTTTCTCTATATTCTCTCTATACAAATAAGACTCTATTTATTTTCAAGCCAACAGTATCTCCTCCCTTTGAGATTTAGGCTGTTTTGTGAGAACTTTGACCTTAAGCAGCACAAGTGGGTTCAATTATGTTAAAGTTCAAAGTTCTGCAGCCAGTTGGAATAAAGTAAATGGTAGATGGAGGACACACGCTGATTTTAGTGCTGAAATTATGTTCTAATTTTTTTTATGATTAAAATGCTGTTAGATGGAAAGATGTTAACTTGCTTTATTTTGCCAAAGGTGCAGTAAATGACATTTATGTTAAAACCGGCTCTCATTGAATACATTTTAAACCTTTTGCGCTGTACATAAACCTGATCTTCACCATGTAAAACACTATTGGTATAACGTAATTATTTCATTGTTTTGCTCGCTGTCCTTTCAATTGCAAGTTCAAGAGCACTGCTTTCAAAAACAACAGTCATTAGTCTGAACTGATAGCCATTTAATTCTGTCTAAGTGTGTATTTGTATGCTAATGGATTCAGATCATTAGATATTATAAGAGTGGAAAACAAGAACCACAACGATCAGACAAAATGGCACAAAAGGAACTGGATTTTTTTCCATTACTTTTTCTGTTTATGGGTTGTTGTTTTTTTTGCTCCACAAATTTCTTCGTTTTCCTTGTTAGAGGCTTTCCTGGAAACAACTGATGCCTGACATTTATGGGCTGAATGTGAGAGCAGACATATGTCTGTAATCTTTATAAATATTATAAAAGCCATATCAGTGTCATGCAGACTTAAGGGAGATGATGAGATTTTAAATTTGATGAGAATCCTCCTTGACCTTTACTAAATCCCCCATGACTTACACATCGTATATAATGTACCTCGGATGTGGCTGAAAGAATGTGGACTTTAGGCTCAAGAGGCATTTTCTGGCGTTGTAAACAATTATAAGTGTTAAATGCATTTTAAAAACTGATGATTACTGTTCTGTCTCCAAAGAACAACATCAACAACACAGATTGAAATATAGTGCAATTTGTATTGTGCTTTTGAACAAACAGTTTTATTATGACAGACATATTGCAACTTGTACTGAAAAGTGTGGAGAAAGTATGCAGGCCTCTTCTAATATTCAATATATGTATTACATATGCCGTTTATTTGCTTTATTTTTACCGTATTTTCCGGACTACAGAAAACCTGAAAAAGCCGCATGCTTTAATTTTAGAAAAAAAAAAATTGTACAAGCCGCACCGGATTTTATGCCGCAGGTATCCCATGTAGAAATATGAAAAATTAGCTCAAAAACGTTCATTTGCGAAGGACCACTAGGGCAGTTTTGCTTTTCTTTTTACAGTGTATGCAGGCGCGTGTTCTGCGTCCTGATTGGCTAAAGGAGGTGCCGTGTCTCCTGTACAGAAGAGAATTCTTTCAGCCAAATTTACCAAAATATTCGATGCAACGTGAAACAATCGCGTTGGACACCTTTGTATTTGAGGACAAACGCCTCCGACACGTGTTGTGGACGCTCTGGACGCATGTCCACGAGAGACTTTACGTGTGAAACAACATAAAGAAGGAGGAAAATAACATAAGGACGACAGCACAATAAGTTTGAACAAGGAGCAAAAAGGGCTGTAACCTGCGAGTCTGCTTTAGTTTGTGGATCAGTGACTGCAGGAAAAAGAACACATTACAGCGGCGCCAGGACGAAGAGGCGGGGACAGAGGAACTGAGAAATATACCTGCAGCCGCAAAACATATAGAATAATTGTAAAAAAAATAAGTTTTCTACTTCACGGATTTCATTTATTCTAACCCCCGCGATAAACCAGACACTGTCTTCTTATCACTGTAAGAAATGAGTCACTGACAGCAGGTGACAAGCAGGTAAGGAGCAACATCCACTCTCCTCACTTTTATGTCTACTGTTGCTGGGCAAAATGTTTTTGGTGCCATCGAAAAAAAAAAAAAAAATGTATAAGCCGCACTGCACAATAAGCCGCAGTGGTTAAAGTGTAGAAAAAAGTAGCAGCTTGTAATCCGGAAAATACTGTAACTTCACTGACAAAAGAACCACATGGTAGGCTGCAAAACCATACGACCAGCTGCACATTAAAGGATTTAAAATGTTTTGTAAGATGTGCAAGTTACAGACATAAGGACATTTTTGCTACAATTGTCTCACTCACCTGAAGAACAGCAAAAAGCAGAAGGCTACCAAAGTGTCACATGATCACAAACTCTGTGTTGCTGTTTCTAATTTGAGAGCCACCGGCAACGAGTAAGTGACAATGATAAATATCCAGCGTGGAACGACCTGAAATGCACCAATCCCACAGACATGAGACGTGCCACAAGAAATAACCGAGGTGCGAAGTGCTACCCGGGCGACGCCTTCCCTTTATGAAGAGGCAAATCTGGCTTGAAATTGGACACAAAATCCAGTGTGCAGCCAGTCGTAGGAACCAACAAAATGAAGCATGATATATCTTTACCTTTTTAAAATACATTTGCATAATTCTTTTTAAAATGCTGTTTGTCATCTGCCCAGTACCATTATTATATAAATGGCCGTTGACTAGCGGTAGTCTGTGTTTTGGTGGACTGGTTCCAATTGAAGTTTTTGATTGGTGTTGTGTTGGCCCCTGTTTATCTGCCCTTTCATAAAACATTCAGAACTTTTATCATGCCCTTAATATCTTTGGAAAATTTACACCTTTCTGACTTCAGCTGCGAGTTAAAATTAACCAGTGATCTGTAGCGTTACCTCCAGTCCAGAGGTTATTTTCAGTCTTTGATAATGTTTTTTGACAGTTAAGGGCATGGCATCTAAAACTCCCTTCCCAAACTCAAAGACATAATAAAAAATCCCCTGTTACAGTATCTAGCTCCAGGCCACAAGAACAATAGACCTCGTGAAGCATTTGATGTTGTGAGTCAAAGTGTGCGTTAAGGCTGACATTTCTGCTGTATTAAATGGACATTTTGAGTGGCCATGGGTTCACAGGAGGCTTAGATTTATTTTTTTAACTCAAGGCTCTGCAAAATTAAGTCAAATAGTTGTGCATGACTAAGTTCTGCAGTGGTTCATACATAGACTACTTTAATTGGATTAACTTATCTATTTCCACTGAGAGAAGCTGATGACGCTTTATTTTTTAGCAATAAAAAACAAATTTAATAAATGTCTGTTCTGTGTAATCCCCCAGTCATCCAGATCTGATCCATAGCAAAAGACAAAGTTTAAATCTGCCAGCTGGATAAATCGTTGTAGGAGTGAAGACGTTTAGCTGCTCAGCCAAGCCGCTTCTTCAGTTCTGGTCAGACTGCTGTTGAACACTGTCTTTTTATCCATCTGAACGGAGGGGCTAACTACATTGAAACTGTAAACACCTAATGTCACCAGTTTGAGATGAAACTACCCTATTCAACCCTTAACGACCCTGCAATTGTTCTCTGTTCTCAGTCTGAGGATGGAGTTACAGATGGAGAGAGATTATGTCTCAGGCCTCCATTTCTGTTTAATGAACGATTGCCTTTCATAACAAATATCTTCTTTAACTCCCCTCTCAAACGATTTCTTTTCTCTGGCTAAGATCTGATCTCACTGTCTTCAAAGGAGAGGTTAGTGTCTTTGAGATGTAGATGCACAGCAGACTGGGGTCCTGAGGAGCTCTCACACTGGCGTTTAATAAATGCAATGTAGATATGCTAAAGAGGACATTTTTGGGAGGTATTTACTATAAAGTATAATAAAGTATAATACATTTTGTTCAATGTAGAAGAATAAAATCAGGTCCTGTTTCTATTAAAACAGTTCAAGCAGTCTCTTCATTTTGTAATTTCACCGAAACAAGCATTTGCTTTTCAATTATGTTCAATTGTTGTTTTTTTTGAGAATAAGATACTGGGAGTGCTCACCCGGATCACACACACTGAAAAACAGGTCCTCATAAGTCCTTAGAGGGCAGATTTAAATCAGCACGGTAAAGTGAAGACATTGGTGTAAAAAAAGCTAAATTCAAAGATAAGAGTGTCTCGGACCTTTCTGTTTCTTTTGCCTATGTGTTTTTATTGTTGAAAATGGTCACACGCTATTTTTAAACCCTACATGTTTGATCAAGAGACTTCAATCACATGTAAGTACAGAAATGTGGGCGGGGAAGGTGAAGGTGAACCATTTTTCTAAGCGCTCAGGCTTTGAATTACTCAAACATGCATGAATCGCTCAAAAATACATCTCTGGGTAAACTACTGATGAGAAAACACTGTTGTAACACTGAGAACGCCTTGGGGTCCCACCGGAGGAGCTGGAGGACGTGTCTGGGGTCAGGGAAGTCTGGGAGTCCCTGCTTAGACTGCTGCCCCCGTGACCTGGCCCCGGATAAGCGGAAGAAAATGGATGGATGGATGGATGGATGTATGTTGTAACATGGTTCAAAGTTCATAAAAATCAATTGGAGGTAATATGTCACCTTTAAATGAACTAATGAGGGATATAGCAATGATATTAAGACAAATGTAAAGAGTTTTAGAATGAAAAAGGAGTTCAGTCTTTTGCTCACACAGAAACAAACCCCACGTTGTTGTTTATTTAATGGAGTATCTGTTATACACCAACATAGACGCCAAAGTAAGCCACAGTGCACCTCGACTTTAAGATGAAGCCTATTGGATGTTTTCCTTCGATACTTGGCCCAGCTGAATTGATTTAACCTTTTTTGCAAGAAGGAAATTACAGAGATTGGATTTTCAGATCTCTGTGTGAAGTGCTGCTTATCTGGCCCTGAGTTTGTTCAAAATGAGAGTTGTATTTTACCAGAACAACCACAGGGTCATGCAGGGGTCCATCTGTGTGCAGAGTCTCCACTTCATCCTCCATAATGTAGTGCCACTCCACACCCAGGTCAATGAAACTCCTGGATTTAACCTCGTCGCCTTTCCCATTTAAGATGTAGTGCCCGGTTGCCTGGTTCTTGATGGCTGCAATGAGTCACTTAGCATGAGTCACACAGCAGAAAGATGCAACATTCGCATACGTGTGATTTAGAAATACCATAGAATGCACAAAAAATAACAGGGTGCAGGAAATAAAGGGCAAACGTCTGCTCAGAAAGTGAAAGAAGAACGTTTGAAAATGTAATCCTTCAAAGTATTGTGCTTAATGGGCTTTGTCTGTCTAAAGTTAGCATCAATTTACTTGTGGCAGCAGCACCATTAAAGAAAAGGTGGTGATTTAATTCCTTCTCCATTATAACTACAGCAGGTAAAGTAATATACAGTACTTAAAGGGCCCCTATTACGCTGTTTTCTGATCTATGTTATAATGTTTCCTCATCAAAAACGTATCTGGAGTTTTGTTTCGTTTCATTCACACATGTTTAACGCAAAACCCCTGCAAATTTAGGCTGTGTTCCTCTCTCAAACTGAGGAAAAGGAGTGGAACAGAGCATTTTGAGCTTTAGAGATGTAGATACAAATGTAAAATGCAAGATTACTCAAACATACTGTATGTGAATCTGAATAGGTATACATTATAAGAGAGAGTCACAAGAGTCAATTTTGCATAATACAGGACGTTTATTGAGCAGGTTATTCTGTCAATGGATTTTCCCTCTTCCCAAATAGCACTAGAATATATTACTAACTAGCCATCTGGGTAAATGGGTGTTTGGATGTTTGTATGTAAGTGGTTTCTTCGCATAAAAAGTTTCAAGTGCCCATTGAAGGTAGAAAAGTGCTATATAAATGTGACCAAATGTGTTTACAAAGCTAGCATTCTCCAGCCTCGACTTGTGAAAGAGTGGTTCACGGAAAATGAGACGTAATTTCCAAACATTGAAGTCCAGACATTATCGAGAGTCTTTGAAATGTGCTGAAGAAATCAACAGCCCATCATCATTTTGGAGATATTATTGCAATGTAGCACAGAAACAGGTAAAAGAGTAAGAGAATAATTTGTGTTTTACTCAAAGTTAAAGGCTGAAATAGTGGAGCGTAGGGTTTTTTTGGACATGCTGTGCCCTACGCCGAGTCAAGGTCTGGCCAATCGTTGTGTGTCCCATGCAGAGGTGGGCTGTATTCACTTACATTTACAGGGTAGCAGTCTTTTAGTCAAGGATTTGAGAGTGGAACCATACTCTTACTTACTCTTCCCACTGTTACAAAAGTGTTCACAGTCTGACCATATTAATCTCTCCTTAAGATATGATTTGTTTTTTTACATAATTTTTGTGGTCTATCATTTAAAAACTCCAGATTGTAGACATTAATTTATGTTTTTTCATCAGTTGGTTATGCCCTACTAACAATTACTTTTACTTGAATAGTTACTATGAGTCATTTCTGGGACTACAATTTCTACATCTACTTCAGATATATTATTTTGAAGTAACTTTTTGGCTATTCTGTCCATCTCTGGCCTCATGATCCTTGGTTTTCTCTTACACATTTTGACATCCTGACTACCACCAGGGACAAAAAGTACAAATCCACTTATGGAATAACCTGGTGATTCATGTTTAGGGAACATATTTCTATAGGCACATAATGTGTACTTTCTGACAGTGCAGTAATTGGGCTTATAAAGGACTAATGCAGTGTCTTGGAGTGGAGAAAAGTGCTATATAAATCTAATTCACAGCATTGCCACACATTTTCACCTCTTCATAACACCTACAACATAACCTCATAATACGATGTCACTATCACTAAAGCTGTACTCACAAATACTTTGAAGGAAGCATTGTTCAAATTTCAAAGGACACTTTCTATAGACACATTCAAGGAGGTAAAGGCACTGTACCTGATTTTTACACTCTTAAACACGCATACAGGATTTGCAGTGGCTATAACTCACTGTCCTTATATATTTTGAGCATCTTATTTATTCACTGCAATGAGTTTGTAAGCACTTTGACAACTTTCAGAGACGACTACTTGATTATAGGACAATAAAATGCTTTCTAATTAGAGGCAGACAGCTATTTAGACAATATATCTGCACCAGTTTTGCTCAAATACATGGGACGAAATCAGGTACAGGGCCTTTGATGTCATAATGGTGAGTTACAATAAGACTTTGTAACACATTGCACCCAACACTGATCATGTGTCAGATTGGATGTAAACCCATTACTCCTGTGCATGTGTGCGGTGCTGCAACTGACAATACCAGCTCATAGAAAATTCAATATACCAAATCAATCACCACAGGCAGTCGCTGAGAAACTGATCTACATACAAATAGACAAACTGTTTACTATTTAAAGCTGGAAATAACCATTTCATGTTTTCTTATTTTCCTGAATGATGAAAGAGAAACATAATTTTCACGCAGGAACTGAATAGTGTGAACTGGTCATCTGAGGAAAAGGATTAGATTTTTAAGGGTAGAGTTAGTTGCTTTTCATTACTCATTTAACACTGTATATCGCTTCTTTCTTTTATTGAGATGAATGGGCCGGAACGTTTGCATTTTAAAATATTACAGTTTGTCATGGTTAATCTTGATGAAAAGGTGTGTTTTATCGGCATGTCATTTGGCAAAGGAAAGACGGATGACAGAGTCGTACAGTAGTTGGGCATTATTCCGGTGAAACTGTGACACAGAAAGGCAATTGCACATTCGGCCTTTGATGGATGATTTATAATGGACAATTTCTTGTCTCCCTGTCCAGTGTGACAGACTTATGGATCTGACATAATGTCCATTAAAGTGCTACTGCACAACTGGGAAAGCCACTATTCAAAGGTGACTGAATGGTGATACTCAATACCTTCATATGTTTGTTGCCATAAGAAAATCTCATTTAATTTTGTATTGTATTCGCAGCATTTATTTTAACTTTTTTTTTTTTTACATTGTTAAACTTTGTCTGTGATCTCACAAAAAAAGAATTATGCAAAGTTTTAATGTAAAGGTGCACTATCTTTTGACTGAAAGGTTTTTATTCTGCATTCTTCTATTTTAATGATAATTTATGATGATTATTTGTGATTATTTATGTTTTGATTTGTGTGATTTTAACGTCTTTCCTACTTTCCTGTAAAACACTTTGAATTTTCTTTGTGTACAAATTGTGCTACACAAATAGACTTGCCTTGTCTTGCCTTTTGTGGTTTAGGAAAAACCGTCTGCTTGTCTTCATAGAAATGTTATTGGTTTCTCTGGTCACAGAATAGAATTAAATTTATCAGTCTCTATGGAGACGAGCAGCCGGCGACACCAGGCCAGTTTACAGGTCCAGTTTCTCATTTATAAAACTTTACGTGAGCGCAGATCTCCTCCTGCCTCATCTCTGAATGTCCTGAGAGTTTCATTTCTATGTAAAGTTGTTCTACAGCTCACAAAAATAACGTGGAAAATGTGTAAAATGTTTGGACATGCACACACTTTATAAATGATTCCCTGGATCTGTGGAGAGGCTGCCCCGCTCACAGGAAGAATAAATGTTTTTAAGATAATATAAAGCACATCTTTGAATGAATACAAGATTGATAATTTTAAAGACATATTGAGGGGCATTCTAGAGAAATAAAACACATTATACTAGACCCTTCATCAGAAAAGTTACACAGTGCACCTTTAACTGACCATGTTGAACTTTGAATAAAGCGGATGTTCAAATCTATCTCAGCGGTCTCTTTATTTTCTTCCAGAGCTGTAGGTATTTTAACCCACCCCTGAGAGGATACAGCGGGGCGTCCCATCACAATGCCACCTTATCATTAGAATATCGTAACGTAGAACAAATTAAAAATAGAAAGGACATAGTGAACGCAGAGGTTCCTCCAAACTTCAAACCAAAATGTCACCAAAAATGACACATAATTACTATCATTACTGCTGTGAACGTGTATGCAGAAGTGCTTCCCCGATTTGGTGCCTCTTTTGTTAGTAAAATGGGATGCAGCATGTGCCATCCTTTCCTTTTCTGTTTTCTTCTCATTTGCAGAAACAATGTGTGGGAAACATAGACTTGCTTTTATCTGGTAGAAGTCTTTGAAAACTGCGTCGGAGCGATCGATGGTGACCTGTCTAACCCCTAGAAGCTGAATAAATCATTCTTTCCTTAAGCCAGTAATATAACACACACCAAAAAAGATTAACCACTGCCGTCATGTCTTCAATCACCGGCCTCCACACTGCATTGTTTACAAGGAACAAAGGCATTTTTCTGATTTTCTTTCATTTTGTGAATTATTATTGGTTAAATGAAGTTTTTGTTGTACTCCCTGAGCTTATAGGTTGCTTCAGGATAAAAGTGTTGTTGGTAATTTTAAAATGTTGATAGCATCCAATATTTTCATTTAAAAAATAAAATGTAAACCTTCTATGAATAATGTAAATCATAATGTGTAGGATTTTTTTGTTATGTCTATAGAGTCCAGTCCAACAGAGACCACTCAGTTTAGAAGTTGAACAAAAGTTGAATTGTAAAAAAAAAAAAAAACTCCATCTGTTGATATTTATATTTTAAAATCTAATTAAAAAGTAGCCAGTTTAAAGGTGAACCGCATAACTTTTTCTGGTACAGGATATGCCACCTGCTTGTTGCCTCGGAGATGCTGGAATGATCCACAGTACGCCATTAAAAACAGATCAATCTCACAAAGACAAGCCAGAAGTCAAACAGGTCAAATGTGCCGAGGGGAGATCTCGCTCACAGTTAAGTAGACATGCTTTTCAAAGTCATTTTTAGCATTTGAACTGTATATTTAATGCTTTACTGTGGGACACTCTATGCAAGACAAGCAGGTGGACCCGTGCACTCTTAAATCTGAGATCTTCAGCTCTAAATGGACATATTTGGCTAATTGATGACCTGCTACTGCTAAAGATTCAATGCATTTTCTTAGTCTACTGTATATGTGAGATACATCATAAATTAGCATGACCTGGAACCCACTTTGGCAGGAAGTGTTGAAAAAGAGAACAAATCTATTTTTACGTGGCCACACTTACCCAGAATCTGAGGAGAAGACTCGTGCTCTTGGAGGGTCACATGTCTAGCTCCCGGGGGAATGTCAAACATCTTAACCACACCTTTTGCCAAGTTTGCAGCAGGAGCAGTGGGAGGAGGTGCAGGTGATGGAGGAAGAGGAGGAGGAGGAGGACGAGGGGGAGGGTTAGGGGAGATAAGACAGAAGCAGGTTAAGCATGTCGATACTTCAGTGTTTGCAGAGGTGGACATCTCACAGATTCTCTTTACTTTGCTCTAAAAAGTTCCAGGAAGAAAAAACATGACATGTAAGTGGTCGTCTCGCTCTGTCTACAAGCCTCCAGGACCGGGTTATATTGAAACATGCTGCAAAGCCTTTTTTTTTTTCTTTCATTCACACCCAGATATCAAACTAACCCCAAGCTGTTTTTTTACAACTTCAAAACATGAACCGTAACTTCAAATTTTGACTTTGTCTTTTTTATAGAATATCTAGAAATGAATGAAAACAGCCGTTAGCAATGTTTCAACGAAGAATAGGAAAAAAGTTAACTACATGGTCGCAAAGTGCTTCATCAATCTGGGATGTCCACCACGTGCAAACCACACAGGACTCACCAAGCAAGTTTCTAGAATCTTCAGTCTCATTTAAAAACACATTACGAGCTCCTTTAGGCAAGAAAAAGGCTCCTCTGATCTTCCCTTGAAAATGAAATACATTCATTAGTTTGTGTGACAGTCTCTTAAAAACTTGGCTTCAGAACTTGTCGCAAAAAAAAACAAAAAACATCACCTATAACAAGACGAGTGCACATTTAATTGGTGTCATAGGAACAAGAGTAATTGTCTCTGGGTGGCATGGCAAATAAGAAAAAAATCTTTCTAATTAAGATTCTGTATAGGAGAGAGATAATGACTGCCTTTACATTTGACAGGCAGACCCAACAGCTCATCCCCTCCTGGAGCATATGTGAATAGTCACTCATTATGCATGTCTCTGTGCTGCTGTCAGGTTAGAGAAGGTAGCAACAGGGGGCAGGACAATGGCACAAAGGACAATCTCTATTTTGGATAATAGAAAAAAAAAAAAAACAACTTATGACAGCAGGCGATTTGGGCCAGAGTTGTTGTTTTGAAGAAAGGTGTGTACTCTTGACAGCTTAAGTAGTGTGCAAAGGCTGTGAGCAAGGAAAAACATCCAAACAAAGAGAAATAAACTGAAATTAGACGAACTTTGAAAGACCTCTGCTGCAGCACTGGTACTAAACACAACACTGAATGTATTAATACACAGAAAAAAAAACCTTTATGTAGCTATGGATTATATAAACTATATACACAAGGTTAAAAAAAAAATCTATATTATTGCCTTCAACTTTATCGGCAGACTTCTCATTATTTTGTATTTTCCGGTTATTCCCTTTGAGACTAACTAAAGCTCAAACAGCGGCTTTTCCAATACAGATATTTTTCATCTCACTAATGACATTTGCTCTGCTTGCCCTGAGACTTCACGCAATCAGTGCATTGATTTACATGCACTGGGTGACTCACAACAAACAGGAGTGAAAGACAGAAGAAATATTGTGCTTTTGCCTGCTACATATATAATCAATGACACCTGCAGATCATTATGTTATATTTCGGACATCTTTAATCGTAATATCAATCTAAAATGACATACACATCACAGGAAAAGTCCACTGACTCCACTGCTTCTTCATGTCTGCTTCTCCAGGGTTACATTAAGCGGCACCACTGAATCCTAAGTTTTTCACCAAAGAATCAGTGAGCATGTAAACCGGACAGGGAAAACGTGAACTTTTGGACAAACTAGCGGCTTGATTAAAGGAGAAGTTTGGTCAAACATGAATGAATCGCTCACAGTACAAAAGGCTAAGTGAGAAGGGATAAAAGTTTGCAAAATATGTCTTTTCTCAATGCAGAAATCAGACTTTGACAAGAAAAAAACAGGATTACAGGAAAGCCAGGTCGAACCCATGACAAACAATGATGATACTTGCGTCCATAACGAACTAAACTTTAGCTAAACAAGAACTAAAGTGAGACTGGACCTGTTGGTTTTCTGATGGAGGAGAGATTGTTTGATAATTACATATTGACTACTGAGCTAGTGCCTTAGCAGAGGTCTTTGATTTCACTCCATTTATCCACCTTTCTTTGCTCTCAACCTTTAAATCCCATCTCATACACAGTGCAGTTTACATCAACAGGGTTTTCCATTACAAAGCATCAGGATCAGTGACCTTAGATAGTTTGTTGGAAAACTTCGGACACTTGACAGAGTAATGAACTGTGGAGTCTGACCTAAATAGACACTTAATTAGTAACATTGAGCAGGAAAACAGCGGCCGGTATCACTCATGTGTCTACTGTATAGGCTTCTACAGGGTTAGGCATTCAACCGCACTACAAGCCGTCAGCTGCCCACAGAAAACTAACACTAGTACATCAGGAACACTGGATACTTGCATATAGTATTCTCCAGTACTGAGGGCTCTTTTTGGGCTCGCTTGCTTAACTGTTTCCCTGTTAAAAAAGATGAATGAGGGAAAGAGAATGATTGTAGTTGTTAAAGAGATGACACACAGCCTGTTAAGTTTTTTTTAGAAGAGGATGGAATTTAGTTTGACATTTTATGACATGAATGGAAACGACAGGCTGTTTTGCAGTTAAATAGATATGTATCATAATTCATGTAAGGGCTGGAAGCTGCAGAGTCTGTGGAGCTGGTTTTAACAAAACAAGGCCAGAAGGTCTGGATTAAAAAACACTTGTGTTCATCTCTAACTATTCATTAAAAGTTTTTGTTAGTATCATCCTCATTATGTAGTGTTTAAATAAGCAGGAAAAACAAAGTTAGTATGAATTATGACTCACCATCAAACACTTAAAATGTAAAATCAATCTGAATCTCTTCATCGTCTCTCTCAGCCTCGCCTCCAGGCTTTTACATTTAAACATATTATAAATAAATTGCAGTATTATAATTTAACAGCAGCAGGTATGAATGTTAACACAGTTCATAGGTGAGTATTGCTTTTGTGCTATACTCTACTTGTGCTATATTAAAAAAATATAGAAATCAATTACCAAAAATGCTTACTTACTTTAACTTTTCAAATTTGTCAATTGAATGAAGGTTATTGAACTGAAAGTACCAACCTTTAGATAGCAGTTTTAATTAAAACACATCCGGATGAACATGGTCCCAAATGAATTCATAAATTAGTGTGCAGTTTAATTATTACTGATTAATGGGCTCTTAATCTGATGCATTTTGGAGAGACAGCACCGACAGACTCCACTGCACGCTCAGTTATTGCCTCTCAACGCAAATACAGCTAGAAACAAATGAGAAGTGACTGGAGGGGTATGTTGTGGCCCGATGCACAGCTACTACATTAATTACAACACTCCTGAATCATAGCATTAGGAAACAATGTTGGTGTAGCTCTGTGCCATTGTTAAAACTCTAATAAGCTCTATAAAGCATACAAAAGCAGACCCTAATGTGATCTTATTTAACTCCATGTTCACTGAGGGGGACAGACATCGATGTAGGATAAGGCTGAGAGGCAATAGTGCACATTGTTCTCAGACTCAGAAGTGCAAACTCACACCACCTTGTTCAAATAACTGACGCATCACATTTGAAAAACCCAGGTTCTCAAAGGTTATATGCAAGACTTTGAGATACTTCCAGGACAAAGTCTACTGTTGCTAAGCCTGCTTGTGCTATAATACATTCTTTAAGGAATGATCTATATAGACTTCTTGCATGATTTGCGTTTTAATTTGGTGTAGGTCTATAGTGTGTGAGATAAGGTTCTTAGGTGTAATGGACTATAGACAAGCGGTGTGCTTGCAGAGTTAAAGTGTATTGACTTGTGGAAAGCGTGAGGTCGCACAGTAAGGCTGCTACTGTTCAGCACGACAGGAGCGGGGATACTAACGCTAACAACAAACAGCTCGGTATGGGTCTTTAAGTTTTATTTTGACAGGTCCAATGGGTCATTATGTTAAAAATGGCCCTTGAGGTGCTATTATAATACTGTATTTTTGTATAAATGTGAGAACATCCTGCAGAAAATAGGTTGTATTCATGTTCAGATGAAGGTCTGATGTCTGTGTAGCTCTATTGGAGATTGATTTAGGAAGAAATATCCAATGACCCACATATGCTGAAGCCACAGTGTCCAGGTGACCACCTTTGAAGCATTTTCTATCATCTTTGGTGTTGAATAAAAGCACCATTTTCTGAAGCTACTATGAAAATATAATTGTATTTTTATTTATTTATGCCATCATAGAAGACAATGCAATTTGTGCCAGTTTTTGTTTCATGTGGGCCCAGCTTTAACCATAAGCCAAGTAAACAAATCTGGATTGTGACAGTTAAACATCAAATTTTACTACAGAATAAAAGTTAAAGTTCAGCTCAAAGTTAAACCACAGGGATTGTTGAATGTTATGATGTCACATGAACACAACCTATTAAAAACACGCTCATAAAATGTCCACTGTCCTCCATATCCTGGTTCTTTTCATTTCATTCAATACTTTCAGAAAAACATAACTGAAATTGTGAAGGACCTTGACTTCCGGCTCCATTTGTAAAAGTATTTTACATCCTGAAAAGACATAACCCACTTCACTTTTTAGCCAAGGTTAAAACAATTATGTTTTTCATATAATGAGGCATAAAAAAAAAGTTGGACAAGCTCATTCAGCATCAGCCTGTGTGCCGGCGAGGTTCTAGCAGCATATGAACTGGCTGAAATTAGTTGGAAATCGTGTAAAATAGGAAAATATAAAACTATGTAAAGAGTAATCAGCCCTTACATGTAAAAATTCAATTAGAAATTGACAATTAGGAGCGCAATCAGTGCAGTCTTGTCTGACTAAAATGATTTCTTTAAGGATGGAAGAATATACCAGTGGCATTAGAAAGCAGTTTTACAACATTAATGAAGTATAACTGCTGTAAATAAACTGTTTAGAGACACAACATTTGCACTTTTTATATAACAAAGTCTATGACTGAATGATAAACGAAATGAAGCTTAATAAATACAAATGTGCACACACCAGGACCCCTCTTACCTGCTTTCTTTGGCGTTCTGGTGAAGGTCCCTTTAACTGTGCGACAGTGAGAGTTGTCCCCACCACACACACCGCATTTGTCTTCTAATTTGTTGGAACCAATCTCTCTGTCACAACCAACTTTCTGGAAACAAGACAAAATAAATGACATTTATAATTTACATAACAATATACTGTATATTTATTGATGTTTATTGCGGGGAAAAATGCATTTGCAGATATTGTTTGGGATGCCTGGTGTTATATTTCAGCATGAATTCATTTTAATATAATAGAAAGTTCCTGGTAAAAGTTCACCTCAGAGACGCTCTACGTGTTTATGCCTGAGGTTTAGTCGGTGAATGCTGAAATGTAAATTATGCATTGAAGCCTGCTGATCTGCCAGTGCAAATGGGCTCAAGAGTTCAAAATGTGAGGCCATATTTGCATACTCGTGATAGAGGTGATAACGTTCATTTGGTTACTGCTGCAATATGTAAATAGCATACCCTAGATATTAGGTCAGGGCATGAAAAAGTCAAAGTCACAATAAAACATGTGGGAGTTGCAAGTTGCATGATTGACACTGCAGCATTCTAGGAAGTCTATAGTTAAAAAAAAAAAAAGAAATTGACTATAGAGATTGCCTTTTAACTGTAATTACTGGTCCAATCCATATGAAACAAAAACGGGCACGATCGTGAGTGTGTTCTCTGCTAGCACAAATGAACTAAAGTTAACTCATTTTCTTACTAATAGCTTCAAACAGTAATGGCATTTTTCAAACCCACTGTTGTCAGCTGTAAGAACTTCAAGCCATAATCTTAATTAAGTTTAAGCCGAAGCCAAAATGATGAAGTTCTGCATCTGTGGATTTTTACTTTGGACTTTTCTTTTATAAAACAGTGAATTGTGCAGAGACTTAGATGATATTCATCCTACTCTCCATCTGAAATAACATTCTGTGATGTTGTGAATGAAACCCATTACAGGTAATAGTAACACAGATAAAATGGACTATACTTTTTATGTAATAGCCTTTAGCAATTTTACATAACAAAGACACATAATTGTCCTTACCACGCACTCCCCTCGCACACAGATACTGTAGGCGTCTTTATACGAACACCGAGTCCCATCATGCACCAGTTGCTTCATGTATGCCACATCCCCTGTCTCCTTCGACTGGCAGTACAGGTGACACCTCTTACTGGCTACAGGAATACAAACATTGTAAGGTTATATCAAGGGAAGATATGTTTTCAGGTAATTAAAAGTACGCCGGTTCTTAACGGCCGTACTTTTAATTACTTTTTAATTTTAATTACTACTGTTTATTCCCAGTAAATCTTATCCATTGATGATAGTGCTGGTGTCAGATCTTAATGTGTAGATCAGGGGTGTCCAAACTTTTCTCATTAAGGGCCACCATAAACAAAGCTGAGGGCTGATTGAGGGCCATGGACTGGTCGCCAATACAGTGAATACTTCAATTCTGTGTTATATTACAAGTTAGACTGAACCACTAGACCTTCATTCATGCTAAAATCCTCAATGAGACACATTAAATAACTGTTTTGGGCTTTTTTTTTTTTTTTTGATTTTCAGAAACAGTAAAAAGTACTGTTTAAGGTAATATGGACCAATTCACGTGGAAGCTTGAGGGCCAAGAAAAATTGGTCTGAGGGTCGCATTTGGTCCCCGGGCCACAGTTTGGGCATGCCTGGTGTAGACACTGACAGACAAGCAGTTGCTCTCATATTCACTCATTGAAGGCCATACAGAGTCCACACTCCAGATATACTGCACGTGGGGACTACACTGAAGTAAATGTTGTTCAAGGGTAGAGCAATCAGAACCCACAACCCAGTGGGATGGCCGTATTAGCTTTGCTTTTACCATATTATTATCATTCCAGGTAAAAAGAAACAAAATGCTTTTATCCTTTGACATGTTCTTTGCATAACCTGTGATCCCATTTCACTACAACAAACATATGGAGTTTAAACGTTAAACGTTAAAGTCTTTCGAAAGGTCATGCTCTGAGGATGGGCAAGTGTAGCGTACGGTAAGAAGAGAATAAAGCTAAAAAGCCTGCACCTCACACTAGGTCACAATGTGATGGATTTAGAATTATAAAGTCAAACAAATGCAGAGGCGAGGAGTCACTGGTATTTTCATGACCTATGGTGCTCATGAGAAAAGTTCATTTTTCTAACCAAGCCTGGTATTTGTCTTCTAAATGGATAGAGAAAACTTTGCTTTTCAGTATTTTCTTCAAGATATATGTTCAAGTTATGCACCGTGACATAACAATCTGTTGACAATACTGGAGCTCACCGTCTGGATGTTCATAGGGAAGCCAGTGGTGTTTGACATTTTGAAATTCAAAATGGGGGTTGCGCAACTGGCACTGCTGCGCACGGAAATCCTCAAAGTGCTTGGGGCAGTCCTCCGTGTGGCAGAGCTGGAATTCATAGTTTAGTCCAGGGCAGTCTTGACCACCGTTCGAGGGCCTTGAGAAAAACAACATATGGGATGTCACGACCAAGCGACTTGAACAATGGCCAAAAAACAATAAGTAAACAAGCAGGTAGTTTGGAATTTAAATATATACACTGGAAGATCTCAGAAAACAAAAGCAAAGAGAACAAGATCCAGTCTTTCCTAATGGTCAGTGATATGTTTGGGTCTTTTTAATTGAGAGGTCTCAGTAAAAGCATGTGGTTTAGTGCAGAGTTTAGACTTTAAATGAGGCTTTAAATGATTTTTTTTAATGGCACTGATAAAAAAAAATCTGTAGTGATTTTTGTTTGTTTGGAAATGACAGTAATATTGACAGCCATTGTTGTTTGCTTTTAAAAAGACATAATCAAATTGAATCAGAAATTGTGCAGAAAAAAACATGATTTGTTTTTTGTCAAATTGACCAAAAAGTATAATAAAGACAATGTTTATAAATGGACCCAGAGGCATAAATAATTAATTCATCCATCTTGTAGTTTCTTTCATTAGCCCCTGTCTGCACTTTCTTGAAAATGTGAACTGTACCATCAAATATGTCATTTTTAATCATGCAAGCATAATGACAAATCAATTGCAGCTCTAAAAATAATTTTCTTGTCAAAAAAATTGTCGTGTTTTTATTTTTTCATTATCAGAGACAATTCTGAGCAAGTGAAAAAAAGAACAGAAAAAATAGCTCTGTTGCATTCTAATTTCCAATCTAATGACGCATCACACAGTATTATACAAGCGCTCATATATTATGCAGGGTAGCGTGCGTGTCACTTACGCAGGGTTATTGCACTGCCGTGTCCTGAACCGAACCCCAGTTCCACATGATCGTGAGCACGAACCATATTTGCTCCATGAGGCCCAGGCCCCATCCTGTTTGACCTGATTCGGGTTCTTCCACATGCAGTGACCTTTGTAACACCACTGATGAGAAGGAAATATGGAGGAGAGAGAGTGAGTGAGTGAGCGCTATCACTGACAAAAGACAGGAAATCATGTGGCAAAGAAAAGAAGTTTTTCACTGACTTTTCCAGGAGCACACTCAGTCCCATCCAGCGGTGGGCCCTTCTTGGTTTTGCAGAAGTACGGGTTGTCAGGGTGACTGCACCAAAGCTGTTTGCAGGGGTCAACAGTACGGAACTGCAACAGGGAAATACATAAGAGATACGGTTTAACAGAGAGATGTGTACACTTCAAATGCACATGTACTATCCCTGGAATAAGTCCACGATATGAATGACAAACTACTCAAAAATGAACTGATAAGGTATCACATTTTAACTTGTCGCTCCTGTTTTAAAGAACACATGCTTCTGGCTGCTCTTCATGGGTTTCAGGCATCAGGATTCCTTCCTGATTTGAAGGATTTGTCATGGCAGTGGTCCTCCATTGTTACAGCAATAACACTATTCAAAAATATGATAAATTTGGGGTCTTCATAAATCCTTCAGTTGCAGAGATGATTTCTGCCTGACCCTTCATGATGCATCACCTTAAACACAATCACAACAAAGGACGGCGCCGCCACTGAGGGTAAGTGCAGATCACAGTGGCAATCAAGGGATTTAATTTTTCAGTTGTGCAAAATGGCTCTGCGTAGCTGCTGGAACCTAAATGTAGCATATCACAGTTAGAAAGAGTCAAGTCAAAGTCAAGTCAAATGTATTTATAAAGCAGATTTAAAACAACCACCGCTGCCCAAAGTGCAAAGAAAGAAAAAGAAAGTGAGAGCAGTGGCTGTGTGGTTCTTCTTTAAAGAAAAACAAAACAAAACTGTTGTTCGCTGAAAACATGCTGTGGTATATTTCCATTGACTCCACTTCACTGGACAGACCTAAGTGTTCCACAGAAGATGTAAAAACCTCTTTATTGCTTGCTCAGTCTGCTTGGCTGAGATCTTTAGACCAACCTCTCTGCCATAATAATACATTCCAATCCTTATTTGTCTATTTGTCATTTGTAACAGTTTAATTTCCCTGCATGTCTTGATGAGAATAAAAATATGATCAAGAAGCTTCCAATTTGTGGTCAGAGTTGCTTCAATATATTGAAATTATGCAATTATCTCTTTAAATCTCTTTAAATATCTTTAAACACCATTAAAAGCTTGGACTGGCACAAGGATGGCATAGATCAGGGCAGTCCAAACTATGGCCCAGGGGCCAAATGAGGACCTCAGACCAGTTTTTGTTGACCTTCATGCCTCCTCGTCAGGAAATATTTTAACTAGAAATTGAAGAGATTCTAGCTCTATAACCTGAATAACATCACATTGCATTGTGACACAGACCTAAAAATAATACTTATTAAAAGTACAATGACTCTGTCAAACCTGTGTTAAATGCATCATTTGACTCTCTGTATCGACACTGGTCTGTGGCCCTCCACTTCAAATGTGTTTCAGTATGTGGACCTCGGTGAAAAAAGTTTGGACACCCTTGGCAAAAATGACGCTATGAGAGCATTTGAAATGAAATTAACTTTAGTTGTTGAAGGTCTAAAGACAGAGGTTCTTAAATTGGTACAGATACGTCTGTATTTTATTATTATCCCTCCTCCTAGAACATCTCGAGGAAGGTGTAGTTGTTTTCAGACCTGTTTCTACACTGCCTGGGCAAAAAAAGTCGCCACCTGGATTTAACTAAGCAAATAGATACCAGCCTATAGGTACGAGTCAGGTCAAGGTTCAGAAACAGTCTGTGCTCAAAGAATTAGCTCAGATGACTATCTGAATATACTGAATGACCAGGTTATTCCATCAATGGACTTTTTCTTCTCTATATTCCAAGATGACAATGCCAGGATTCATGGGGCTCAGATTGTGAAAGAGTGGACATCATTTTCACACATGGATTGGCCTCCACAGAGTCCAGACCTTAACCCCATTGAGACTCTCTGGGATGTGCTGGAGAAGCTTTGAGCAGCGTCAGACTCGACCATCATCAAAGCAACATCTTGGTGAAAAATCAATGCAACACTGAATGGAAATAAACTTGTGACATTGCAGAAGCGAAATCGAAAGAGTGTCACAGCGAATGTGCCGAAATCAAAGCTAAAGGTGGAACAACCAAATATTAGAGTGTGTGACCTTTTTTTTTGCCAGGCAGTGTATTTTGATTCATTCTTGGTGTAGTGCTGTTCCTTGTGCTCTTAATAATCATGATCATAATAAAATAACACATTTTCTAATGATCAAAGTTGGATTACAGTTTTGTGCATTGTCCTGTTGCTTCTGTCTATGTTTTGGTGGTAACTGACAGAAGCGAGGATGCCAATCTGCCACTACAGCCACTGCTGCCCCACGGCCCCTGTTATTCTGAGCAGTCCCCCATCCCACGACTGCTCAGGCCCAGCCCTGTTCATTTTCACGTTGTCAAGATAGCACGCCTTTTGACAACTTCATAAAAGCGTCTGCCATTGTTTTGCTTTTCACACAAAAGAAAATAGTTGCTAAAAGATAATAAGCTTGAAACATTCTGGGAGAAGCATTGCTTATTTGTGTTGGATCACAAACACGTCAAATTCCCAAACAACAATTAAGAAAAGTAAATACCCCAATTGTAAATGCAGCTTTTCAGAGAACGATAATTGCTACATGCAAATTGCCACATTTTTTTTAACTTTAATTTAAAGCGTTAAGAAAAAACAGGTCAGTGAGTCTGGCCCAGCAGCTGCAGGGGAACATAGTCTTTATTCTTCTCCTTATTAAAGTGAGCACAGTCAGAACACTTCCAAGAACCTGTGGCTGCCTTCAAACTGAGTAAATCAGGGAGGACAGTGATGTACGGCGTATACCCAGAAGATGGTATCAACTTTCATCTTGCAGTTTGGTTAATCTGTCAGCTCTGGCAAATCTCAAATGAGCGCTGTGATTGCCAGCTATTCCACTTGGCTCATTTAAATAGATTAATGTTGAGATACAGCACTTCCCACCGCTTTCAGCTCTTGCACTAATAAGTTGAAAAAGAACATATATAGTCCAAAGCTGAATTCGTTATCCCATCAACGATAAAATTCACACAGTAGACTATGATAGGTCTCAAAAAATATATATATGTATTTTTTGTATTACTCAAAATGATTACTTAGGGGATAGGAATTTAAAATTGAGCATAAAAAGGTTAGAATTATGCAAGATAATGCCAAATAAGTATCTGCTTTGAAAAAAAAGGTCTACTGATTGTGCAAAACGCAATGATCTGTAAACTATTGGCAAATGAATACTTTTCAGGCTGACATCCTCTCACAAAGTTGCCACAAGCCTGAGTATGCAGAATTTAAGAATAGATTGCAAAATGAATAATAAGGCAATCTTTATAACTTCCATGTTTTAAAGTTTGTGCACAAAGGTTTTGATTTATTCAGAAAATAAAAAGGCTAAACTTAATCTTTTCTGCTCTAAAGTCAACACCATTCATATATCTCAAGAAAGGTGACCCCAATCAGAGCCGACAATAGAAATTTGGAGTCATTATTGCTAATTATAAACTATTTCAGAATTTGAAGTAAATTTAACACCCCACCCCCCACTCCCCACTCCCCATGCCCATCTGCTTCAAGCTGCACTGAACAATGTCAGCAGGATAATCTCAGGTCAGGTGGAGGAACGGCATCTCTGGGTCGAACTTCTCCCTGTGTCTGGTCCAATCCGCCTGAACAAAGCGAAGATCTGGAGACGGGATCCGGGGTGCAGTGGGGAGGCGAATAATATTCCTCTGCAAGGTCACTGAAGTCAATATTTCAGAAAAGTGCAGTTTTGCTTCACGGGATTTAAAATATTTTTCCTGTTAAGTGGAAAAAGTACATCCGTTCTTGGAAGCATGAATGTCATGAATGTGCATGAGTGGCTAAGAGAGGAATAACCATGATGCAGCCTTAATACTACACACAGACGATGTGAATCCATGTAGAGGGCAGCACTGGAGAAAAGACCTCTGTTTCATGGGTGAAACCAAATCAAGAAAACAGCAGAGATGGCTGTGCACTGGCAACAAATAAACCAAATGACCTTTATACAAAAGACACAAAACAGCCCTGTCAATCATCAGAGTCTATTCTCATTCTGTCCTCGGGTTTTGCAGGCGAGCCTCAAGCAATGAACGGCAACTGCAATGGCCTTTTAAAGTGAACCTAATAGTATAATGCCATTAATGAAAAAGATGTTTGTAAGACTTAACAAAAGCACATACATTACCCATACATCTGATGATGCAACTTCAATAGTATTTCAACAGTGTGTGGGCACAAATGTGCATTGAATTTTTCTCAGGGTAGGTTTTATTTCTGTGAATGCAGCGAGTGCAGTTTCTCAGTAGTAAGCGGTCTATGGCTGTACTCACAGATGTGCAGATCTTGTAGCCCACCCCAAAGTCAAAGCGACACTGCTCGTCCATGGAGTAGTTGATTCCAGGGAGTTCAGGAAGCTGTGGCCATTCGTGTTTGAACGGGTCGTCCAGCAGGCAGTCATATGTTCTGTGAACAGATAAAGAACAGATAAATACGACGTATGTGGTGAATCGAACAGTCAAGTAACTATTTATCATGCTTGGTTTAAAATTAATTTATTAATATTAAAAAAAATATATAAATAAATATTAATTGATTTATTTATATGCATATGCTGACATTTATAAAAATGTGTACTATTCATAAAAAAAGTGTTTCTTTTGCCATGCTCTGATTTAATAATGTTGCCGTCTTCATAATAAAAGCCCTATGCAAATGTTCTGTGAGCTTACATTTGTTTATTACATTTTTACATTTGATTTTCCTACAGCAGCAGAATGAATAAAGCCACACCATGAGCTTAAGGTCGGGTGCACCATGAACACTGGCCAATTGGCTGCAGGGCTGGCATACATCATTCACTCGCTCTTTCATTAGACATGGCACACATTCAGGGCTTGTCTGTGGTGGAAGTTACTGAAACAGAATCTGATAATGAAGTAGAAAAACTAATCAGAACTTATGAGCCAACCTTGGATCATTTCCACCATGTATTTTATTATTTGATCTGGGACCTCACTCTGACAGATTACACGAGGGCCTCCTCATGTTCAGACTAATCTCCGGCCCATAGAGGCTTTATTTTTTATGTTGTCAAACAACTGTACTGTGAACAATTGCCATGTTAACTATCTCAACTGCAGTACACTAGAGTTTACCTTGGCGTGGGGGCATTATGTTACCGTAGATGCATACAACAGAACAGAAAAGCTGTCCTCACCTATAGCCTGGCCCCATAATACTGCTGTAACAGTTTTATACATTAGGATATTGATTTTCCCCTGCCATGGACCAACTTGCAATAGCCCCGAGCTGCTCTAAAAACATTACAGTGGATGACAATTGATTTCACAGCGCTATTGTCGTCGCCTTTGATGCACTGTCAATATGAGCCTGCTCCCTGACAGAAGATTGATTATGTTACAATGGAGTGAAAGTATAAAGCTGATCGGCTGCTGTTCCCATCCACTGTGGTGTCTATTGTCTGGTGGGGCTATTTGAAACCCACAGACCTTTCTAGTGTGCTTTTAAGTCTTTTCTTATGCATGCTAGGATAATTGGATTTTATGGCTCTGTAAAAATGTAATAGACAATGCAGTCAATAGTGTACAGTCAGAATTGTAATGATTTTGCAATATTGATGAGGGGGCAGGACACACTTGTTTCCATAGAGATGTTATTACTGAGCCCGAATGAGAAGCAGGATCGCCTCTCCACAGATCTGACCTTTATCTTGGCCTTACTTTTTCCCAAGATACACAAGTTTAATGCCATGCTGTGGATGACCCTCCGCCTGAAAACTTACACCTTTAATGCGATACAAGACATGAGCAACTTGAATTTTTCATTTATGAGAATTCCGTGTTCGAATCGGATGAATAAAAAGCATTGTAGAAGTGGTACAGTTCATTCCACCCTGGGGACTTGCAGTGCCATAGAAATGGGGTCAGAGGGAATGGAGATGTGCTATTACAGTGTGGCACAGATGTGAACTCACTGTATGTATCGCCTGAGCTCCTGCCCGCTGCACATGGACCAGTGATATCTGTGGAAAGCCGCCTGCACCAGAGGGGCCATCACACTGCCCATGGCTGTCTCATCCCCACAGCGGTTCCCCTGGCCGTCATGCTCCATGCCCAACCTGTCAGACAGAGACACAGGAAACAAGAAAAGAGTGAGAGCCTCAAAATGGAGGAATGGGGCAAATTAATGTGATTTGGACAAAGATGTCAAGACATATTCAGGAAATATTAGATAATATATTTAAACCCCAAGGAGCTTTTTCCTTGGTATTGAAATCTGTTTGAAATGTTAGTGTTGTGACTATTATGAAGTGCTAAGAAGCACATTATTTGGAATTGCAGTGTGACATTCACAGGGCTAATAAGGTCCCACAGGGTGACACGAAGTTGTTTGATTTCAACATTGCACCAAGATTCTTCACATCTCTAATGCTATGCAAAAAGCAGACTTATAAGTACCTCGCACTGAACTTTCATCTCAGCACTTTGTGTTAAATCATGATATGCTGTGCGACACACCTACCCCAACAGCTCTTTGAATTTTTCGCACCTCTATAGATGAAAGTAAATTAATTCCCGATTGATTAAAATCAGTAAAGATCGACATCATTGAAATCAGCCAGTTTTAAAACGCACACAACAAGAATATTAATATTGTCCTTCAAGCCACTTCTGAAATATCCAATTTCATAGTTATTATTCAAATTAAATGTTTTATTTGAACATGTATAATTGAACTGCACCAGCCTCAAATTAAAAGTTATAACATTTCAGACATATTTACTTAGTTTAAAAATGATATATAATCACATAGTGTTTCTTATTTTAACATGTTGCTCTTGAAACAAGCACTGCAGCCAGCCCAGCACATCGCACAGGTGAAAGTGAAACATGGAAAAGACAGGATCATTAAAAGTGAACACAAGTATGTGTGGCTGAACAGTGCAGATGGTGTCGGTGTTTACTGTGCCTTGCTGCATATGTTCCTTTGGGTCTTTCTCATTAGCATGGATCATTTGTTATCATGTCCTGAGCCTCACAAAAGACGACATTTTATTTTTGTCTGCTTACTTTTAAAATTAGATAGACCTTAGATAGTGACAAAGAAATGTATCACGCCATGTTTGTGTTGTATAGGTTACGTGTGTAGGTTGTGTGGGTTATGTTATTGAGTAAAAATATGAATCCTGATAAGTATCCATGGTTTACGTCTGCACACAAGCAAACACATTAGAAACAATGGTGAAAAATGGGGAAAATGTTCAAGTTTCAACAAGAGTGAAAGGACTGAAAGACTGCTGGCCTGGGAACACTTTGGGGTTCCACCAGAGGACCTGGAGGACGTGTCTGGGGTGAGGGAAGTCTGGGAGTCCCTGTTTAGACTGCTGCCCCCGCGACCCAGCCCCGGATAAGCGCAAGAAAATGGACGGATGGAGGCAGAAATTACTTGAAAGAAAACATCAAACACAACTACAATCATCATGTGTATATTTGTGCCTATTTCATGCCTGTTCATGCCAATTCACTACAAATATGTCTTTGTAAAGCCTTTACCTCTGCAATGGTGAAAATATTCATGATTATTCCGTGATATCTGAATCATTATTTATTTCCATAGTCACGAGTGGTTAACAAATTAAAACAAAATGATTAAAAGTCTCCAATAAACAGCTGAAACCATGCTTTTTTATTGTTATACTCCACTGGACTGAACCATGACAATAATATTTCCTACCCAGATAAATCCAGCTGTGTGGAAGCCATCTTGATGCGCTAATCTCCAAACTTCACAAGCCCAAGCCATTTCACAGCTTTTATAGAGATGTTTGTAAATGTGCTTTAGTTTTAATCTCCACATTACTTTCATAGGACTTCTCAAAATCTGCTGTAGCCTGACACGGGTTGATAGATTTAACTTGATGTTCCTTTACCCTCTAACCTCACCATCTCTAAGGCTTTGAATAGAACAACCGCCACGCTGCGCCAGGCATCTATTGTAACTTTCCTGCCTCACGCGCTTCCTGCTCTATGATCGTGTCAGCAAGAAAAGACATCGCTCTAAACCATCTCCCAAAATTTTGTCAGAATTGTGAATAATTTAATAGGCAGAGGACCTTAAATAAAAAATTGAAATGATAGAACTTGAGTGGTTTAGCAGCTTTCAGTTTTATGAAATACAGGGTGTCCATAAAGTCTCTTGACAACTTTAAAATGTAATTACAAAGACAAGTGAGAAGGTATATTAATTCGATCTGTTCTATTGTCCTCAGTGGTTATAAAAGTATTTAATCACAGTGGGGTTTGCATGTTCGTTAGTTCCTCAATCAAACATTTCCAGATGGCTGGATTGGAGGCGATGGACAAGTTTTCTTCACCAGATCTCACACCTCTGGATTTCTTTCTATGGAGCTATGTTAAAGTTATCATGAACAAAGAGATGGGACATTACTGAACTAAAGCAAAGATAACAGATGCGATTGCAAACACATGGCACGAAATCCAGTCCCGCCTTGATGTGCTTCACGCAACTAATGGAGCCCATATGGAGGTGGATTAAGTGAGGTATTTATTATTTATTTATTTATTTTTCAGGGACACTGCACATTAATAAACATTTACATGTAAATGTGCCAGAATTAGCCCGAGGGCTATTTTTCATCTGTAGTCCGGGCCAGATGTAAAAATGCCAACCTGTTGGAAGTAAAAATACAGTAGAATAAAAACAAGGTTATTATTTACACTCTAAAATCATACAACTCCATTCTTAGTCATAAAATCACATTCAGCACAAAGAGATACATTACTGAACTAAAGCAACATAACAGATGCATTGCAAACACATGGCACGAAATCCAGTCCCATACCATCGATGTGCTACATACACATACTAATGGAGCCCCAATGGAGGTACATTAAATCAAAGGTAAAAACTTTGGAAACCACTGAGTACAATAGAAGAAGGCTGATTAAAATATATTTTCAACTGTCTTTCTAATATGTTTTTTGATTGCAAAAGACTGTATGGACAAACTGTCTTATTAATCAATTAGTAAGCCTTTTAAGGGAGATTTTTGTCACTTTTGCTATTAAAAAAACTGACTTAAGTAAGCCTTTACTATTATTAAGCCTTTATTTTTAATGTGCAATCGTGAAATCCAATGGTTTTATCTTTGACGGTTCCACTGTGCCAGCAAAACGTATATTTAAAATGCCTGCAGTGAGATTTAATGGAGAATGTACAGAATTTGAACCCATTAATCAACTCTAATCTACCTGTGCTATATTCTACCTGTTCTTGTACTGCGTTTCCCTTCTGATGTGTGAAACATAATGCAGATTCAATTACATAGTATATATTTAATTCATCTCCTAATAGCACATTTTTGCTGAAAATATGCTTTCCTCACTAATCCAGTAAATTAAAACTTTAATGGAGAACAAATCTGATCAAAGTTGTGCACTGCAGAGATAGTTTTAAAAGCAGTAGTAGCCTATTAATAGTAGTTTCTATTTTAGTGGTCACTATATAATTGAATCAGTCTGAATAATGAGGTATTATGTAGTATTTCTGTAGTAGTAGTAGGCTATGGTACTGCAGGGTTACATCAGTGTCGTGTGGTCAGGTGAGGCATGTGAGGCAGTGCCTCGCCTGTCATCACAGAGAAAAAATAAATGAAATAGCTATATTTATCCAATGATTTGTACTATAAAGTTATTTTCTATTTAACTTTGCAATTTTATTCTTTTTTTTTTCTCAAAATCGCTGAATTTTTACGTTTACCGTTGAAATCCTGAGAAAAGATACGCGGTGAGGCACAGGCCGTTTGTGCCTCACATGGACTGACTGTGCTGTAGCTCAGCTGCTGCTTTAACTCTTTAAGGGCTGAGCACATTATAGCAGCTGTGAAAAGGCACCAGGTGAGGCACGCAGTTACCCTGCCTCATGTTAGGGTGCGCTCGTGAGCCCAGGGATTCTTGTAACTCCTGCAGAATAGGGGCCGCAAACTACAATTTAGAGTTAGCAAGTCAACTTTAGCAATGCAAAGTTTGTCACATAAGTCTGACTATTATGGTAATATCCTTTCAGCCTGATTCCTCAAAGCCACTGGTTGTTGAGAGAAACTCTAGGAACAACTAGTTTGTTAACAATGATCTTATTCAATACAGGAATAACATAACCCACTTACATCAACACGACCGACTATTAATGTATGTAATCCTTATAATTATGTCATTTAACATAGTGAAAAAAAGAAATATACTAAATATACTTGTTATATATATACAGTTATGATTACATATCACCCAGACCACAGATGTATGAATGTGGGGAGAGATTGGTGCTGGTTAAATGGGCCCATTGCACAGACTGCAGGGAATATGAATATATGAGAATGAAAAATGACTAGAGTAGAAATCGGAGAGGCTTTTCAAGCTAGCACAGCAAATGTGATCATCGTTACAATGACTGTCTGATGCTTCAGATTTGCTCGGCTGTACGTCTGTGTGCTTATTGTTAGGGAAGAATGGACTTTGTTTTGACTCAAGGCAACATCTTCACCATTAACACTTGAAACAAGAGAAAAGTAGTAAAAAGTAGTAAAGACACATACACATGTCCAGTTTCATGAGCCACCACAAACGCCGAGGAGAATCCGTCTTCATGGTTGAGTGTGCAGCTCCGGACTGGGTGGCACATCCCCGTGACTGGAGCGTAGCCTGTCAACACAACAACGAAGAACGCTGAGGGCAGGACAATTTATACAATCACTGAGAAAAGTGGAGATGAGACAAAACCATTACATCTCAAATATGCAGGGGTTGACTGCTGTAACCATTGTATCCTGCATTTACAAAAAAACAAAACATGTTCGTAAGGCTGTGGCTTCTTGTAATCATGCATCCGGGTTTATATTTGGAGTACAGTGTCAGTGAGTCATACATCAGGACGGTGTGAAGGCAACAGACGGAAACCTACCACACACAGCAGGTTAATTAGGAGGAAGCGAAAGCCCCCTCTCTCCTTTCAAAGCACATCCGTATAATTATAATATTTTATGTGGGTAATATATATATATAGTATTATGTTTTAACTGTTTTGCCCGCCTCGTGTAATTGCACATAGAGAAGGTGAGAGCGAGACAGTTCGCTCCAGACCAAAGTCCATGTAGCAGAAATGAGGTCATGTTCCCAGATGGGGGGCAAGAGTCATTTTTTCCAATTGATACCCATATGGTATTTTCCATTAAACATCCGAAAGGTAATTTCACATATGTTGAACCTGATCATTTTTATTAAAGACCAAAAACACACTACATTACAATAGAAATCTATATTTTAAGAGTATTAATTTGGGTAGTAAATATTATGGGCCAATTTATTGCTAACGTGTTAACTAAACTAAACCAAACCTCAGTCTTAACACTTTCCCTAAACCCCGTCACTCTGAATGACCAATCACAGCGCAACCTAGTTGGTACCAAACAAACAAATACACAAATAACAATAAATTTAGTGGATATGTTGAAAATATAGCAGAGAATAATATGGCGTAACATACACATGTCACTCAAGTGTTTCTCACTCTAAATAAAGCACAGTGAGAATAGTGTGTGTATGTGTCAGAGCTGAATCACATAAGCATGTGCTCAAGGAGGCTCTGCTCCCTTGGGTGCTGCCTGCTCGTGGAATGGGTAAGTGTATGTGAGATGCAGAGTAAATCTCCGCCAAAGTACCGATGTGTTTTTCAATGACCGTCAGGCACAAACCATCCTCACAGTCCGGCTGATGTAGCACCGGTGCGTATGTGAACACAGTGTGCCCCGCAGACTGCTAGAATGAAAATCTAGAATAATACACCTGATATCAGTCTGGTGTCCAGCTGTGAACCACGCCCTTTGAACATGGGGAGACTCACCAGTGACTAGACTCATATCTTCGTAAAGTGTGTATTCTGGCAATGGTATAAAGCTTTGAGGGTTCGATATCTCTGAAGAGGACAACATATTTCACTAACTTTATAATAATGAACCTAATTAGCCTTACACATATAAACAAATGACTAAATAGCTAACACTTACTAACTACTTAATGAAATACCCTTTAACCCTATAGCGCCGGATGCTGTCGCCTCAGATAGACTCACGGTTTTGGACTTTCCATTACTGTAACTCCGTAACCAAATGCGCTATCGAGCAAATTCAAACGGCGTCGCAAAGCAGAGGCATGGGGCTCTTTAAATAAGTTAGTGTCATTACGGGAATGTGCTTAACGTCGTCCCTCAAAGATGATCAATCAGAGCGCAGGTGCTGCTAGGATTCTCCCAGTCAGTTATTTGATGCATCAAAAGAAAAATAAGGTGTAAAATAGAGGTAGTTGTGTGAAAAAAGACAAAAGTACATGCTGATGCTTCATGATACTACATGATTTTTATGGCTAAAAAGGAAAAAAAAGTCTAGGAGAGCTATAATGGTCTATAATGTGCTGAGTCCTTAAAGGGTAAAGGTGTGGGTAAGGTGTTGAGTCTAACCAACTGTATCTTGAATTTCATTTTTAGTTTTTATTTACCTTAAATCAGCAAATCGCATGTCTTCTTGTGATTTCTTATATTTGAATTATATGGATTTTAACATTTAATGTCCCAGATTTGTGAGTGAAGCCTTGAGGACGGATTATACAGAGCAAATCAGGAGCATATGAACGCAATGTGACACAGCCTTATCAACAACAACAAGATCAGCTACCTCTGGTGTATATGAGTTTAATCCTCTCTGTCATTAGCTGGAACATCGAAGCAACGTTTTTATCATGTGTGAGACCTGAATAGACCAGCCTTTTCTGCTGCTAACATCACACATGCACAGCTACATGTTAAAAGTTAAATGTGTTTCTTAAATGTTGTCATATTTTTGCCATATACAGTGAGTTAAACATGAACTTTCTGTGCAGGTTCTGTCACAATTGCAAGACTTCAACAGCATGTGTCTCACATAGAAGCTCTCTATTGACTCGTCTCAATGGACTGTTGATTACCGGTACTTGCACGTTGCCTGCAGCTGCATAATAGATTTCTCAGAATGCTATTGGAAGTGTTTTTCTATCGCTTGATGTAAACAACTGTCTATGGAAGAAGACATGCTGCATATGACAAGTGAATTTTATCATTAACTTCTCTTCAATCAAACTTTATATTGTCCACAGGATAAAATATGGCCATTGTTTTATTTATTCCCATCTGTGAAAATGTCTCAATTTCAAATCATGTCACAGGCTTGCCGAGGGCCTAATGACAGTTTGCTTACAGAGCGGCACTGCACTTGTCAGCAGTGGCTCAAGGGAAAGCTGCCTCCAGTAATTGTGAGGCGTTTTCCCCAGACAGAGATGGAAATATTCTGCAGCAGACTGCCAGTTCTACAGCTTGCAACAAAGCCAATCAGCTGTTAATGTTCTTGATGGCAGCAGGAACACTAGCTGCTGCTTTGTGAGGATATGTAATCAGTTCTCTGTACAAAGTGACTATAGTTTTATTTGTCTTAAACACTACGGGGGAAAGGGATGGGAGTCTGCGTGATGAAACCTGATGCAACTTAGCAATATGAATGACAAGATTTTTATTTTTGGCGAATTGAAATGATTCAAGGCGATTTATGTTCTACAAAAGTAAACAAAACTGCAACTTTTTATATGGCTGTTTATGCCACACTAAACACCCTGTACTCAGTTTTTTCCATGTATTTGAGTAAAAATTATCCTTGCCCCTGTTCAGATGCACTGTACAAGCAGCACTTGGCATAAAAATAAGACTACTGCGTGCTGTCTGCATCTATTTATAAAGCGTTTTATAGTCTGATACCCAGAAGTGCACCGCTCGCAAGTCAATTGATGCTAACTTTACCGTCAAAGTAAACTCCACTCTCGTCTCTGAAAGTTGTGAAAGGCACTTATAAACTCATCACAGGGAAGAATTGAAATGCATAAGGTGTGTGAGGAATAACTTTAAACCACTGCGGATAATAATAGACTAGACTTTGAATAGAGGATGTTGGCGCACTCCACTGTACAGGGCAGTTTGCTATAATTAATATAAATAGTTGAGGGAACTGAGACTTACATTTACATCCTAATGACTAAAAAACAGTCCTGCTTTACAAAATAATCAACAACTTAAATAACATGAAGCATCAATCAAAAATAAGGTAGTGTTTTGAATTTCTGGTCATTTAAAACAGACAAACTTAGATCATACTGTTGCTATCCACGATGAAACATTAGCTCCGTTGTCATGGCAATTAACAATTCTGTGACTGTGTGTGATACCAAAATAAAATAAAAACAATTCAATTACATACTCCAGTAACAGAATAATGGTTATAAAATCCATCAACATTTGTTCCTAACCAATTGAAATCTTCCTGCGTCTGCTGATGGGCCTCTTTCCCCTCACAGCCCATTTAGAATACAAAACCAGAATGAAAAACCTTATTGACAAGGAGACTGGTAACAATATGATCTTTTCTTTGATTTCGTTCTTCTTAATTTGTTAAAATTTCTGTCATATAGTGCAGAATATTGCAACCTCCCCTTCTGCAGTGGAGGGTCTGCTCATAAATTACAGTACAATTATCAGTGTGAAACTATTGTGTCCCAGCCGTGCTCCACTTCCTTTGTACGATCTCTTTTCTTTATAGCAAGTGTGCAAAAAATACAATGGACCTATACAGTCAGTGGGGATCAGATTAGGTCTGATACAATCAATCTTCAAATACTTTTTCAGCCTATTGGCTTGAAGTTTCATGCCGTTTTTAATGAGCCGCTGCTCTAAAGGAGACCTTCCATTAGTCACACCAGTAATAATAGAGCATCTATTTTGAAAATTCTTCTTTTACAGAATTGACCAGTTGCCTGTCTAATTAGTGCAAAACACTCTTTGTGCTGCCTGAGATTCAAAGACGGATTTTAAACACAATGAAAAAAGGCTGGTGGTCTAGTCCTTTCATGGGATTCTAGGCTCACTAGAAACTACATTACGGCCACCTGACTCAAACTCCCGGTGCAGTTTAGGGATTGTTTAAAATGTAACTTTTCAGCCACCTGCTTGTCTTTCCGGAGATGTTATTGCTTTGCCTGGAATGTTTCACAGAACCACAGGTAACAAGTTACAGAGTTAGTCTGTGGAAAGGCGAGCTCATCTGCAGTAATTCAATAAATGCCAGGTAAATGCATGGTTATCACACCACACTGTGGAACATACACTGCCTGGCCAAAAAAAAAGTCGCCACCAGGATTTAACTATTAGCAAATAGGTACGAGTCAGGTCTAGGTTCAGCAACAGTTTGTGCTTAAAGAATAAGGTCAGCTGACTACCTGAATATACTGAATGACCAGGTTATTCCATCAATGGATTTTTTCTTCTCTATATTCCAAGATGACGATGCCAGGATTCATGGGGCTCAGATTGTGAAAGAGAGGTTCAGGAGCATGAGACATCATTTTCACACATGGATTGGCCACCACAGAGTCCAGACCTTAACCCCAGTGAGACTCTTTGGGATGTGCTGGAGAAGCTTTGAGCAGCGTCAGACTCGACCATCATCAATGCAACATCTTGGTGAAAAATCAATGCAACACTGGATGAAAATAAACTTGTGACATTGCAGAAGCGAAATCGAAACAATGCCACAGCGAATGTGCCGTAATCAAAGCTAAAGGCGTCCAACCAAATATTATAAAGTGTGACTTTTTTTTGGTGGCGACTTTTTGTTTTGGCCTGGCAGTGTTTATGAGCAAAGCAATGACATCCCCATCAAGCCCCCACCAGAAAAGTTACAACATGTACCTTTAACTTTGAGTGCCTAGTAATTCAGGAAATAGCAAAATGGATGTGTTAACTTGAAATACTGTATTATTCTCAATATATATCAAACTAAATAAGACTACTTTCGAGAATTCATGAATTCTGCCTTTATTGAGTGAAGACAGCATCAATATCCGCTGGTACAGCGGGTTATCAATGCATGTCTAATCATGTAGGAGTTATTCATTCCATTATTCAACACCAAACAACCATTACAATGCCGTGGACAGCACATAAACTGTTTCACACATTCCTGAGCATGTCCCTAAAATGTAAATATTGTTCCTTCTTATAAGCCATGTCAGGAACTGAATGTGAATGTATGGAAAACATGCACCATGCCTCTCCTTTATGATAATTCTTAGCAGGGTACAATACGAGGAATAAGAGGATTAGCCAAAGCCCAAACATGCAATATTCACATCTTCATCATGTACAAATGATGCTGCAGTTAAACAGGCCATCATTAAAATAAACAATTTAAAAGGACATAGTTTTTTGTTATGTTTTTATACATTACACGTAACGATCTCTAAACAGAAAGATTATATGCAGTTTAAGATAAGATAAGATAAGATAAGATATACCTTTATTAGTCCCACAGTGGGGAAATTCCAGTATTGCACCGCACAATTAAGAACAGAAGGAAAATGGTACATGCAATAAAACAAGATAGTAGATAAATAACCATGTGCAACACTTCCACATTATTCCTAAAACCTGTCTTTGTGTGTCCTTGGTGTCTAATATGAACCACAATGCCGCTGTGCTATTTTGGTATAAAATATGTATCAACTTAAATTTCATACATTTTAAATGAGCACTTGAACACTCATTGCACGTCCTTTAATCCTCAACAGAAGCTCCACAGGCAACAGTCCTAAAACATTTAAAATACATTATTAATGTTTTAACAGCCTGTTTACCTTTTATGCTTCTTTCTTCCATTTGCTGCAGCAGAAAATGGTGCTGTTTTATAAATACTGCTCTTGAATGAGCTTTAATAAAAGATGAATTCCGACTAAATTCATAACAGATCAATAGAACAAATCATTTATGGAGAATTATGCGGGCTTTGTAGCATATTTAATAAAGGGTTTAGGGTGTTACTAAAGCAGGTAACTGTGTAGTGTAGTGTAGTTATTATAGTGTTACCCAGAATATTTTCATATATTTTTTGAAGCTTTTTATCTGTTGTTTTTTTTTTGGATTGTTCCTAAATAACACCTGAGTTTGATGCATGAACATAAAGACATGACCCATTCAGTAAAAATCTCAGAATAATCCCAGATCTATATTTATTACATGAACAGTGCAATGGAAATAATAGTGCGATCAACCAGTTTCACACTAGTAAAAGTGAAAAGCTCTGAATCACACCTGGACGACTGAGGGATTACGCAGACTATTTCACACTTGTAAAACATAACTGTTCAACTCTTGCACTGGGGAGGATGTTCAAATGAACGCTGTTATATAATCTGTGTAACTCAAATCTTAACTATACCTGGACAAACTCATACTGCTGTGTCAATGCTGCATTTGTTTTAAATCAACAGGTCTATCACTGCTTTCTAGGACACACATTTGCTAAGTCCAGAAGAAAAAATAATTCTGGACCAACTCCCGAGAATCTAATCTGGTGAACCACATGGAGTAAAAAGTCCCAATAAGAGGAGCGAAGTCAGCCATGCAGGTCAGCCCTTACCCTGCATCCCTGTCGGGCCGAAGCCTTGGCGGGTGAGGAAGATTGCATGATCGTGGTGTTCTGCGTGGTCCACATCCCCCTTCTGTTGTCCAAACGCCCAGCGGCAAACGTTCTCCAGGCTCCGTGATGGGTTGCCTCTTTCAATCAGGCTGATAGACTGACAGCACAAGAAAGAGATAAATGCTTAAACTGCATGTGACAGGTTTTCATGTTTTTCTTATTATTACTTGGTTTGGAGGGATGGAGCCTGTGGGAAATATTTTACATAATTTAAGTGGCAGTTTGTGGAAAAAAAGCTACTCGCTTGTATTTTTGTGCAAGTGAGTACTAAAATAGAATATCTCCACCTACTATGACATCTGTACTGAAAATTCCATACAAGGTGAACAGGAAGGGATCTTTCATATATTTTTACAAGACTAATCATTACTATTTATTTTATTTAGAAACTTTTGGTCCTTAGGTAGCAGTTACTGTCACAGTTCTGTCTGTTTGCATGTTTATCCCCAGTCCCGCTCTGTTCTTTTGTTACCTCCCTGTTTTCCCTGCAGCTGCCTCTCGTTTTTTTAAATCAGCCCAGGGTCGTCTATATTTACGGCTTCTGCTCTGTCAGTCCTGGATAGATTGTTGACCAGTCAACAGCAACACTCAAACTCATCTGAAATACTCTGTGGTTATCATTTCTGAATTTGCATTAATCCCTGTTTGAGTTACCTGTTCCTGAGTTTATTTTCCCAGCCCATTTCCCTTATTGCCGGCATGCCCAAACTGTGGCACAGGGGCCAAATGCGGCCCTCAGACCAATTTTTCTTGGCCCTCAACCTTCCACGTGAATTGACCCATATTACCTTAAACCAGAGGTGCCCAAACTTTTTTCACCAAGGGCCATATCTTGAAAAATATCCAACACAGAGGGCCACAGACTAGTGGTCAATACAGTGGATAATCCAGATGGTGCATTTAACATAGTTTTGACTTCATACTTTAAATAAGGCTTGAAGTATTAATATTACGTCTGTATGATAATGCAATGTGATGTTATTTAGGTTATATTGGTAGGATTACTCAAATTTGCCGTCAAAAGTACTCATTATGATCAATTGGGCCAGTCCAAATGAAGGCCTGAGGGCCAATAAAAATTGGTCTGAGGGCCACATTTGGCCGCTGGGCCACAGTGTGGACACCCCAGCCTTAAACAATACTTTTTGCTCTACATTTCTGAAAATCTACTTTAACAAGCCCACATCAGATATTGAATGTGTCCCACTGAGGATGTAGCATGGATAAAGGTCTAGTGGTTCAGTCTAACTTGTAACAATAAGATAGATTTGAAGTATTCACTGTATTGTTGACCAGTCTATGGCCCTCAATCGGCCCTCAGCTTTGTCTGTGTTTTTATTTGTGGCCCTTAATGAGAAACGTTTGGACACCCCTGCCTTATTGAATCCCCGAAGTGGAAAAGATTTTCGATGACATTAAATAAGACATTCATCCCTCAGTTGTTTATTGCCTGATTTATCATATTGTGAATTTCCTGTTTGAAGGACACTTTCTGTTGTATTTGGTTGTACTCTTTGTGTTGCATTTAAGTCCAGACTTCCCGTCTGTGTCCAACCAGGAAGTGAAATTATAAAACTATAGGAAAGATTTTTTGTCCTAAAGTCTTAAATACAACAATGTTAACTACATTTTAGTGAAATGAGTAGTCTAACCCATCATCCGCAGTTTAAACTCAAGCTCGAGCGTGCTTTCAGACATGTCAGTATTCTAAGTGCATCGTACAAAGACGCCGCTGAAGAGGTTTGGGAGGAGAGGAGGAAGACATTTGGTTTGAAGTTTCAGCGAAGAAACAGTTCATTCTGGGCTAATTTTCATAATGCCGACCTAATTAGCAAGATAGGTTTTAATTTGAGTGGGTTTAACTAATGAGCTGTTCAACAATACCACACACAATCATGACAAAATTAAATGCTGATTTGTAAAAAAAAAAAAAAAAAAAGACAAAATTACATAACATGCCTTGAGCTTTTTCTGATTTTGTTCATTGTAAACCACAGTATTGTCCTTAAATGACTTGATAATAAAAGAGGATCCATTCTAGGGCGATTTAGGGAAAAAAAACAAAACACAAATGAACATTAACACACATTTTGAATCGATTCAGTTGAATACATTGAATACATTAGCCTTAGTCCATTTATAACTTCTTTTCTAATCATGCCACCTACAAGAGTGCGCTAATGTGGAGCGAGAACCATTTTTAGTTTTGCGATTAATTAAATATGTGGTCAAGTGCTGCTGCTTGAGGAGTAAAGAATAAAAGAACGAAACACAAAGAGCCGTGACAGAGATACTGGTTTGTTTAAGATCAAGTTTGTTTTCAATCAATTCTAGTCTCATTTCACATTTAATCCCTGCAAATGTTTCCAATTTTGATGCATTTGAGAAAACCTATACCCATAAATTAGGTTAGTAGTAAAAGTAGTAAAATGTTAGTAGTAAAATTTGTGTTGATCTTTATTTCCGACAGAGTAATGCACACTTATCCTCCTCCCATGGCACATCCACACTCCCACTGCTGTGACAGGCCACATTTACCATCTGAGACGTGTTAAGAATACAGCTAAAAACAAGACCGCTCTGTAATTTACATTCACTAAAATGAGTGAATGCATGAATACTTAACTATTTGTGCCTATAAATATTGTCATGCAAAACACCACTTCTGTGTTGGAGTGTTTAATGATGAAGAATGGGGACAAAAGCAGTTGTTGAGCAAAGACAGTAAGAGATAGAAAGACTTTGTTAGTGGTTTGATCTTCCAGTAGGGCAACACAAAGATATAAATAACACAAAGGGACCCTGGACTGGCACAATATTATACAACAATACAGAAGGTCGACTGTAACAGAAGCAGGACCAGAGCTATGCACATAGTAGGGTTTGAAAAATGTGCAGAATGTTATATCATACAAAATGTTATGTTGACAAAGACACATGAAAGTAAAAGAAAGCTGAGTTAAGTGGACAAAGTGACGATATTCTAACACTGTCTGGATTACCTAGAATACTGAGACACAGTCATAAACCAATGAAGTTTCTTTCCAGCGATCCATCTAAGAACTCTAAGTTTCTTTTCTTGAACATAAATACATTTTTACCGTCTTACCTTGGCATATCCGAGCATGTCTTACCCTGATGTGCATATCCGACTCATGATAAATTTCATTGACCTGAGAAAATAAAGCAATGACGGTGTTAACCCAGCAGTGCACCAGTGTCACGAGCAGGACTTATGTGTTAACCCAGTGTCATGAGCAGGCCTTATGTGTTAACCCAGTGTCATGATACAGGCCTTATGTGTTAACCCAGTATCATGATACAGGACTTATGTGTTAACCCAGTGTCATGAGCAGGCCTTATGTGTTAACCCAGTGTCATGATACAGGACTTATGTGTTAACCCAGTGTCATGATACAGGCCTTATGTGTTAACCCAGTGTCATGATACAGGCCTTATGTGTTAACCCAGTGTCATGATACAGGACTTATGTGTTAACCCAGTGTCATGATACAGGATTTATGTGTTAACCCAGTGTCATGATACAGGACTTATGTGTTAACCCAGTGTCATGATACAGGATTTATGTGTTAACCCAGTGTCATGATACAGATACAGGACTTATGTGTTAACCCAGTGTCATGATACAGGACTTATGTGTTAACCCAGTGTCACGATACAGGACTTATGTGTTAACCCAGTGTCATGATACAGGACTTAAGTGTTAACCCAGTGTCATGATAGCAGGCCTTATGTTGTTTAAGTGTGTCTTCTCTCATTTGAAGCATTGGCGCTGTGGGCACTGGGTTCTTCTGTAATTATTACTCCAGAAATAACTGTTATTATAGCACACAGCTACTACTATTTTTGGACCCTCAGTAAACACAGACAGCATGCACTAATTTAGGCTCATGGTGTTATACAGAAATGAGGGAAATACATAGTGGATAATGAGACAGACTTAAAACAGTCTTGCTCTCAGCACCTGTGAGTGGGTGGCATATCCTGGGTTAGCATGCTAGTGTGAGCGTTTGTTTTCAAATATGCAGTACATAAATAATATAATACATGCAGAGGCAAGCTTGACTTGAGATACACTGGCAAGAGCAAGAATAAACAATGTCTTAAATGAATGCATGAGATAGTATTAGACATGGCTAATGATGAACTCGATTACAAGTCCAATTATTGTTGCCAAATGTTTAGTAAAGTAAAAATACACATGGAATATACTGCTGAAAGTGCTAGTTACCAGTACATTTTAAAACAGTTTAAGATGCATTTTAGACCAGGCTTTTTTATAAGAACTTCATCAAGTAAACAGTGGAAAAACTGTAAAGATATAGAAAGAAGTGGGGACAGTGGTGAGACAGCTGTGCATTAGTACAATGTGTACAGTACTCTATAGTAACTTCTATTATTTAAAATGTAACTACAGGGATGAATGCTTTGGGAATATTTCTGATTTTTCTGACAAGATAAAAAATAGGATTCTGTTCACATTTTAACACATCCAGAAGAATTGACAAAAAAGACTGTACTGTAATGAGAACTGACCAAAAAAACAACAAACCTCACATTTCAGAATATGTTTGCACACATCTAAAACTCCTCCACAAACAAGTGTTTGCAGAGGAAAATGGAGCCTGGAGGATTTACTAATTGTGTCCATTCAAATTGTGAAGTCATGCTAGAATGTTATAAGTCTATTATAATACTGGTTTGCACCTACTAAAGTTCAATCTACTCAATTACAGTGACGAGTATTTGTGATCAGTCACTTTCCACTCTCGGTATTAAAGCTTTGATTCTTTGCCCTTTTGAAGAGAGACTACGTGAGGCAACGAGAGACAAGAACACGCTTTACTGCTCTGTGAGGCTGATCTAATTCTGCCTTTAAAACTCACTCATGGAACTTCCAAACTCAAGGTAACTGATCATAATCCTGCTTCTGTGAGAGTGGACAGGTTCGGGTTGTGTCTGGCACATATTCAGGGGAAGGTTTGAGTCTAAGCCAGTCGCTTCCTTGCACATTGTATGGACTATAACGAGGGGGAGAGCGGCTCAGAGCTGGACTTTTGAAAATCTCATCCTGTGTAATTGAGGGCATTACGCTGTCCACTGGGTACATCTGATGGTACTAGACTCAGGCTCAAGTCTGCTGCCGACCCCTGCTGTTTGGCTGTAATTTAAAAGGACCAGCTTGATTTAAGCTGAACTAAACTGCTCTACACTCGGCTCTTAAGAAGCAATGCGCTGATAAATGAGTGAGTCAGCAGCCCCACACTAAATGGCTCTTCCCAGGTGGCCTTCCTGCTGTTTTCCATCACATTAAACCAGAGAAAATCTACTAGTGATTTTTTGGTCAGAGCACAGCTCCAGGTGGGCTGCTGTATTTGTCTAGTCTTTAGTGTGTGGCTTTACATGTAATTTTCCCAAGGATAATATGTTTGCTGGATCTCTTGATCTGTTTTTAATCAGCTAGTAGGATCAAATTTCCCCTTCAGGCTGCAGCCGAGCATTGGAATCAGTCGAACCCAGAGAAATGAAGGTTCAAGCCGCATAATTCTGATGTGTTCAACTGGGGTGGGCCAAGCCCTTCAAGAACACAGGTGGTTTAAATAGTTTTAGTCTAACATATTAATAACTGTGGAAATGCATCAAGCTTTCAGTCCATTTAGAGTCTTCCTGTACAATAACTGTGGCCTATAATAAATGCCTGCGCAGTTAGAATTAATTAGTGACTCGTTCAGTGGATCTAATTTTGTTTGGGCCACTGAGTTTTCACTGAACTTCTCTGGCTCATTGCACATAGATTGTGCTTCGACAAGGTACAGCAAGAGGAAGCACATAACAGCAGCACATCCCCAGCCTCAGTGCACAATGTTTTAGTGTATACGTGCATTTTGTGCGAGATGGCTGCCCTGTTATAGCAGATAAATGCTGCTAATCCCTATAACCCCGAGCCCTGGTCTGAGGGTAAAGGGCTAACAGGACACCGCATGTTGTCCCGCCCCTTCGCTCTCGTCTACTGCTGCACAAATCACCTGCTCTGAGCGCGTTCCTCTGGGTGCTCTGCGGTCTTATCAGTCTGTGTCTCATGTTCTTTATGTTTCTGCTCACGTCCTCGTGCTCACAGGACTCACACGGACACTACACTTCTGAGGATTGATGAGGTGCTCGATCGATATTCCCTGATATTTGAGCTGAGAATCATCTCAAACTTACTCTAGTCTTTTGTTTACACACACTGCACTGCTCATGTTAACATTAATGCATTTATGTTGTTTTCTCTCTTTTACATGTATGACCACACCTTTGGCACGCTTCAGTATAAACATACAATATGCAACTTTGAGATTGGCTCTTACTATGTACATATAATATAACATTACTTAATTGCCATAGAACATAGCTATGATTATATAAAAATGAGGGCAAGGCTAATGATGATTATGTTGCTCTCCAATGATTCTATTTTTCATCCACATGTCGCTGACACCGCATATGGAGAAAAAGACGAACCAAATCAAAGCACTAAATCAAAGCTAGTCGACTTTAAGGGTTCATGTGCATTACAAACATTTCAAACAAGAGAGTAATGACATCCTTTCAATTTGCAGAGCATGATCCCTCTCAGCATGAAAGCCACTGGAGAGTTCACAAGCTTTTAAGTGACTTTAATTCATTTTATTTACCTCCTCCTATAGGTACAGCTCTAGGGAAGCTGGTGTACACTACAGGGTTTGTTTCGTGTGGTCAAATTTAAAGTCTTCTTTGATTAAAGGCTTCAGTAAATTGTTGTTTGGATAAATTCAACAGAAACTCTGTGTCAGTACAACATGTTATGATTTTCTTTTGATTAAAATAATTGAACCCAAAAAAACTGATTGCAAAAAATCACAACTAAGTAATCAAGCATTCATCTACTTCTAAGACGACAGACAGACAACCAATCATTTTACATTTCTTCACCATGGTGTAATTTAAATAGATAAATCACAAAGCAACTATGTCATTATTGCAGATATATGGTTTATACATTCCCAGGATGCCACGCAGTTTATACATGAACAGATTAAAATTGTGAAGGAAGCGATTCCAGACAGGTAGAGAGTTGAAAGAAGTTTATCTGATGTCAGAGGAGTGTAGGTACAAACAGCGGGTACATGTGTGTGTGTACGTGTTGCATTAAAAAGGAGCCATACAGTACTTATACCCCAAGAACGGTACTATCTATAGGAGCCTGCTCCTATTTACATACTGTCCATACAAGGTCATAAATGGATGTACCGTTAGCTATTTACATGAAGGTAGAATGTGTCACTAAAAGATGCTTGCAGTCACTGAAAAGATGTATTACACGACCTCTTGTCAAATGAAAGATGAATACCTGTATCATGTAACTGAAGTAGCAAGTTTCAGTGTGGACATCTTAACATATGTATGTGTCGCATTCTTACTGAGAAACAAGTTCACCTCAATGTTTGTAACACGCAGTATTCAACACAAGGTTTAAGAGTGAAGTAGTAAAACCAAAAAAGTCATGCTTTTACCCATCATTGGTGACACATTTGAATTACTGAATTTTCCGGACTACAGAGCGCACCTGATTAAAAGTCGCATGCTTTAATTTTAGAAAGAAAAAATTGTACAAGCCGCATCGGATTTTATGCCGCAGGTATCCCATGTAGTAATATGAAAGATTAGCTCAAAAACGTTCATTTGCGAGGGACCACTAGTGCAGTTTTGCATGCTTTTTTTTTAACAGTGTATGCAGGCGCGTGTTCTGCGTCCTGATTGGCTAAAGGAGGTGCCGTGTTCTGCGTCCTGATTGGCTAAAGGAGGTGCCGTGTTCTGCGTCCTGATTGGCTAAAGGAGGTGCCGTGTCTCCTGTACAGAAGAGAATTCGTTCAGCCAAATTTACCAAAATATTCGATGCTGCGGCGTGACTCTGAAACAATCGTGTTAGACACCTTTGTATTTGAGGACAAACGCCTCCGACACACGTTGTGGACGCTCTGGACGCGCGTCCACGAGAGACTTTACGTGTGAAACAACATAAAGAAGGAGGAAAATAACATAAGGACGACAGCAGAATAACATTACGAGACATTACAGCGGCGTCAGGACAAAGAGGCGAGGACAGAGGAACTGAGAAATACACCTGCAGCCGCACAATACAATACAGTACAGTAGCTATGAGAGTGGCCTCCGTGAACTATTCATCAGTTTTATTGGTCTACTGTTGCTGGGCAAAATGTTTTGGGCACCACGGAAAAAAAAAAAAAAAAAAAAAGTATAAGCCGCACTGCTCCATAAGCCGCAGTGGTTAAAGTGTAGAAAAAAGTAGCGGCTTGTAGTCCGGAAAATACAGTATGTGTTATTTATCTACGCAACATTTACTTCATTACAAGGTCCAATTGCAACATCCATATAGTGTTTTACTATATATACGTTTTTTATCTTTCACTTTCTGCCTAATGAAAAACACAGCAAACCTCATGTGCCTATTTAGCCCAGTGATGGACGGACTGCCTGGGTGTGTTAGACTGTACGTCACAAACCCCCACAGTATGACACACACATCCACAGAAGCTACAAGGACAGGCACAATCAGCCCGACATTTAAAGCGACTTCAACATCAGTGTCATGCCCAGCAGTGGTCGTCTGATAATTACAGCTGATTAAAAGTCCTGTATTGTCTTGGCAGTGGAAATCACAATTATGTGGTGACTCAGGCTGCCAAAAGAGTGTGACTGGACCGCAGGGCTGGCACAGCAGAGGTCAGGTTTAGATTAGGTTCAGTGAGGATCTGGAACATGTCCCACTTTGGCTGGTCAGGCAGTGACTGATGGCGTACTTAAGTGTACATTTATCAAATATTTTCAGTGATTGTAACTTTCAAAATAGGGCTGAGCGACTGGGCAAAAGTTCAATTGATCACATTTTTTTTCATCGTATTGATCCGCCATGATTTTTGATTACATTTCAGTGATAAAAATGGCTTTCAATGTGAATTTCCTGACATAAACAAAACAGACTTTTAATCTTGGCATTTAATTATTTAATACAAAAATAGTAAAATGTCTTCTTCAAAAGTCTGAACTAAAACCACATGCTTTTATTTAAAAAGGACTGGCTGTAGAAGTCTTCATCATCATTGACTATCAGAAATGACTGAACCTTGATCTAGAGTCAAATTTTGTCATAATGTACCCACTGAGAGGATTGGAAATTCTTGTGCACTTTGTATAAACTTAGTAGAATGTGAAGGAATGTGATGCATTTTTCTAACACCACAGTTTTAAATACATCTGATTACCACAGTGTTTACATTTGACACCACTTATTATAGCAGTGTTTAATGCTGAGGTCAAAAATCACTCCAGACTCATGAGCCAGACATTACTTGACCTCTGCCCCTCAAATACAGAGAGGGCAGATGACTTTGCATCTAGTTATTCACTTTAAAGTTTTCCATTTAACTATATGGAAGAGCATTCGGATTCCAGTTGTGTAAGGGCCTAAATACTTTCTGAAGTCCATACACGGTTCTGTGCTATGTGGTGATGTGGTGGTTATAAAAATCATGGGATAACAAAATATGACAGGAATTCTAAAAAGGGATAAGACTTCAGTTACTCACTATGTTCATTAGTGTTAGAAGATAGTTCTGCACATGCTCCTTCCCATGAAAGCGGACCACCGAGTCGTCCACTCCGAGCAGGATCTCGATGTTGTAGTCGCTCTCTCCCGCGTCACGTCTGTGCCGCTGATACACAGTGTTATTCACCTGTCGGGTCACAGAGTCCAGAGTGCCAGCCACGTCCAGACCTCGCTCTAAACACACAGAAATATTTGTTGTCCAGTTTATTCTAATACAAATGCATTGGATTTATAGAGTACTTTTTGACACTCAACAACGCTTATAAGTGCATTATTCATTCACTCCACACACCGAAGTTTTAAACTGCTGTTGAAGTCACAGCTGGCTACAATAGTAGAAGTGAGGCTGCCAGTCTGCACCACTGGCTCCTTTGGCCACCACCAACACTCACTCATGCACACACCACATTTATACTAGTGAATGTGGTGTGTTGTCTTGCTTAAGGACACAACTACAGTTTCCACAGTTCCCACTGTGATACCTGTGGACCTGTGAGCATTTAGTTCAAAAGAAAAAACACTACACATGCCATATCTGCTGCTCTTGTCCAATCAGGAAGTAAAATTATAAACATATAAGAGTATAAACAAGGCAATATTTCATCATTAATGTAATTAGGTTAGCTGAGCTTTACTGAAATAAGAAGTTGAGCCAATGCACTTTAAATTACTGTAACAAATGTCATCTCATAAATTGTGTTTGAGAGCTCGATGACATATTTCTGGATCAACATTGAAATTACAGAGAGAAACAATAAAAAGTGTCAATTTGAATGCAAAACATTTCCAAATCACATTACTCAGCTTTCTGCTTAATTGTGTTGCTGCTGCTGATTTGACGAAGCTTATCCTCTGAGCTGATACAGAAATCGCTGACTTCACACTGCTACAGCGTCCATTCAGAATCACACATGCAGGTTTACACACACATATATAATGTCTGAGGGTACTCGCTTTATGCTGGGTTTTTATGATTTCTAAACCTGTTATTACGGACAGAATGTGTTTGCAAACAGTAGGATTCACTAAAGCTCTCTAAGTTATGTTTTGTCTGTTTAAGCCAGATTGAAATGTTTGCAATTTAAATGCTTTTGCAAATGTTCTCTAAATGAAGACTGGCAGCGAACGTGAAATGAAATCAGGTCAGGTTTTGTCTTTGATTCTTCAGCTTAAAACGTGAGGCTGCCTTTGTTCAAACATGAGGTTATTTTATTATACCAGCCCATATATGTATACAGCATTGTGTAGGATGCTGATAATTGAATGGGGATTTTGAATTCCAGCGGTACAACAATAGGTGCCCATGTATATTTTAAAACGTTTGAGAAAAAACACAATACATTTTTGAAACACATTGACTACTCATCCAAAAAAACATCGTCAAACTTTAAAAACCCAAGTGAACTCAAGAAGGAGGTCATTTTCTTTTTGTAATGCGTGCCAGTAAAACAGGACTAGTCTCCAAACCAAATGAGTTCACGTCAGTCCATGCACCCTATTTAGCAGAAAGCAGAGTTGGTAAACAAAGGTCACATAGACTCACAAGAAGCCTGTTTATGAAGGACATTTTGGCAGTCTGTCATCATCCCACCATGTCAAGAGTACTGCCAATGAACTGAGGCAAAACACTTGTTGGCCCGCAACCTCCTGCACCGTGATGGATAGAGTGAGAGCTGAGGATTCAAGTGGGCTTCAGACAGAGGAATGGCAACAATGAAATATGATGTACGCTATCAGCATATATCAATATACTGGTAGTAATGCTCCTGACTATTCCTGTTTGGGAGCATAGGTCACTATTACAGAAGTTAGGGTAAGGATTACAAACTAGACATTTTCTTCTGCAAAAAATGACTAAACATTAAAACCTAATGTAGAAAACTATTGCGTCTAGTATAAAGTAAATTGCGTAAACATGAAAACTCCATTCTGAGAGACTATAGCCAAGAACGCCCCTTCTAGGAAACCATATGTCCTCGAATATGCAGTGATGATTGCATTGTAATTTGCTATAGGTATTGTAATACGTGAGCATAAACACAAAGACTATACATATATTTACATAGTTGTATTGTTGTAGTGTCCTTGAACAAAATATCCTGGTTTATAGCTTATAAAACTGACAAAACAAACACAGTGTAGTGCCCTAAAGCTGGATCCTATCACCAATTAAAATACATCTAAAGAATCTTTCTAAACTCAAGAAGCTTAAAAATACAAGGAAATCTGAAATAAAAGTGGGCGAGCATTTTTCATTTTTTCCAGAGATGCTTAGGGCCGCAGACAGCCCTGGTGATTGAGTGGAGAGAGGGCTAAAGTAAACAGGCAGCACTGGTTGCCACCTCAACTGCGGGTCCGGGCTGCTACAGTGTTGGGATTGTGGACCACATTCCTTCTCTCCGCCGCTCCCATCGTGACACAGGCATTCTTGTGAAGCGAGCCCCCACTGCACCCCTCCCCGCGTTGAGTAAACAGCCCTTCTAAGGTCCCTACTTCAAACGTGCTGGACTTCCCCTCGGTAGTGCACCTTAAGAACGCCAGTGTGCCTCAGTCAATGTCAACCCCAAAAAGCCAGTCTCAAGGGAGTAGCTAGCCACTCAGAGTTTAAGCAACACGTGGCATTGGGGCAACTGAAGGCCTGCCAGTGTCTCCAGCAGCCTGCGCCCGCCAATGCCAGCCACATGCTAAAAACGGCACAGAGGTGGGCGACAGGTAAAGTGTGAGAGAGGAATGGAAATGTACAGTATCCCCCATGGTGACGGCATCAGAATCCATGCAGCATTATTCACAATCACACAGAACAGGAGTCACACAGAGAGCTTTATCTAGAAGTACAAATCTCACACATTTGACAAGCAGCGGTGCTGATCCACAGACTGTGCATGTTTGTCGAGTGGATTTAGGGGAAAATATCTGCTTGTGAATGTAGACAAGATGCTATTTTGAAGTAGGGGTACTTATACTTGTAATAGGGGCTAGCACAAATAAAAAGGGCATTTGTCAGCTCCCCAATCTGATCCTGAAAGCTGGACAACTGACTGACTGTGGGGTGGGGGGCAGGAGGACACTGAACAAACTGCTCTCCATCGTGAATAACTCTGCTCATGCCTCATTGGAGCCTTGGGAAATATTCTCCTTCAGTGCAAGAGTGAATTCCTTCTACAGTCATTGTACATTCTGCGCAGCATATTTTTAGTTCATCTCAAATGATTTTAAGTATGCTCAAATTCAAGATTCAAGCTCAAGTTTGTATAGTGAAGAAACAGCTTTATTCTGTATGCAAATCTCAAATATTGATTTAAAAATTCTACATTTTTATTCATATTATTTCACACAAGACAACTTTATGTTAAGTCTATAAGACAATATAGTAAAAGTCCATCCTCAGACTCAAAGCAAATAAAAGAAACAAAGAACAATTGAGCTAGCCAGTATGCCAGTAGATGTGAAAAACAACCATCAAGGGGTGTATGAATATGTTAATTATGTCTCTGGGACACTGCACACTTAGTGTAGAGCAATAGACCTCATCTACATACAGAAACTGTGAACAAAAGCTACTTCCAGTTTCAGTGTAGTTAGCTCCTTCTTTTAGATAGATATAAGGCAGTGTTCACCAGCAATGACGAGAACTGAAGAAGCGGCTCGGATGAGCAGCAAAACGTCTTCACTCACACACTATAAGACACAGTATGAGAGGAACTTTACATATGCTGTGTGGAATCTCTAGATTTATCTTTCTGACACAACGTGCGGGTCTCGTCCTCTCCCCCTCGCATGCTGCAGGGTCTAAAGTAGTTTCACTTTTTTCACTTCATCCAACACAAACACTTCTCTTTAGCAGTAGTGCATAATGTGTTCAAATATGTTGTAATATGGCATGGATATCAAGGTAATAAATGCAGTGTAAACACATACATAGTTTTGCATACTAGCCAATGTTTCAATTATAACAAAGTAAATGTGCACAATACAGTACTTTCTCTTAACCAAACAATGTGTCTCAGTTAATGTTATACATTTGGCTGGGAATCCCAAGACTACACACTTTTACATTTCTTAAGTGATGATGGTGAAGGATTTTTGGCAGCGTTTAACCTGCTCCGGGTCTTTGTGTATAGCAATTTAAAATCACACAAAAACAGCAGACGCTTGGTCTTCCTCTATAGAAGTAATTTATAGGCATCAGTTATGAAGTTATTTACTATTATAAATGCAGGCTTAATCTAGGATTGTTACTGGTAAAAAGGGGGAAGAACAAAGGGAAGCAAGACTAACTAGAAAGCTGTAAATGGATTTACAGCTTCAGATTAGAATATGGCATTATTGGACTCTTGAAATAAATGAAAATAGCAAACAACAATTGCCACAAAACTGAAATTTCTCAAGCCAAATAATATAAAGGTGCACTATGGAACTTTTTAGATGAAGGTTCGCGAGATTTAAGACTGACAACAAGACTAAAAAGTGCAAATATCAACTGACCAATAGATGGGGCAATAAAAACACCTCTAGTTGAATAAATATGAGATACAGTGGAACATTCCAGGAAATGTCACATGGTGCACCTTTAATAGACACTTGTCATTAAGGGACATGGCTCACTAAAACACCCCATGATTAGACGTTCATGGTTAGCAGTATTTCTTTTATCTTCTGCCTTAAAGAGTGTAAGCCTTAACAATAGCAAACATATTTTAATTAGTGGCAGTATGCAAATAAATACTAAGCTAAGGCAATTTAGTGGTAACAGTGCCAACATTAATACACTGCTCTGATATTCTGTGTATTCTCTGTGGGCCACCTGGTTCTCTTAAACGCTATGAGCAGCCTGGCAGTCGGGGAGTATTAGGCATAGCATAACCATCACTGCTCCTCCCTCTAGGGTCTTTATCAACAATAGCTACGAATTTATGCATGCTTATGAAACAGTTGAATACAAAATAAATGCTTGCTAGTTTTAACTAAAACTTAAAGAGGTGTTATTGCTTTGCCTGGAATGTTCCACGGCATGGCATTTGGCCAAAGCACTTTGCATTTAAATTACATTTTTATTGTTCTAAATATACTGAAAATCATTCCTAACTGTCAGTGCCACCTGCTCGGATCCTTGGAGATAGCTACATCTGCAACATGGTGGAACATTCCAGGCGAAGCTATAACATCTTTATGGAGACAAGCAGATGGAGAACCCCACTAGAAAAGGTACACGGCACACCTTTAAATATACACTGCTCAAAAAAATGGGAACACTCTTTAATCAGAGTATAGCAACTTACCAATCAAATTTCTGGGATATTGATATGATCAGTTAAGAAGCACAGGGGGTTGTTAATCAGTTTCAGCTGCTTTGTTGTTAATGAAATAAACAACAGGTGCACTAAAGGGGCAATGGTAAGACAGCCCCCCAAACAGGAATGGTTTTCCAGGTTGATGCCACTGTTTTTTTTCCTCCTCATCTCTTCCGGCAGATTTTTTACCTGCTGACCTTTTCCTTTGGCTTGGATCAACATTATTAATGGCATGGTGCGGTACCTGGACACTGCAGAGGTTGCACAAGTGGTTCAACTCCTCCAGGATGGCACATCAATTGGAAGGTTTGCTGTGTCTCCCAGCACAATCTCAAGAGCACTGACTAGATTCCAAGAGACGGGTAGTTCCTCCAGGAGAGCTGGGCAGGGTCGTAGAAGGTCCTCAAACCCTCAGCAGGATCGGTATCTGCTCCTTTGTGCAAAGAGGAACAGGATGAGCACTGCCAGAGCCCTACAGAATGACCTCCAGCGGGCCACTGGTGTGAATGTTTCTGACCAAACAATCAGAAACAGACTCCACGAGGGTGGCCTGAGGGCTTGACGTCCTGTAGTGGCCCTGTGCTCACTGCCCATCACCGTAGAGCTCGATTGGCATTTGCCATAGACCACCAAAATTGGCAAATGCGCCACTGGCGTCCTGTGCTCTTCACCGATGAGAGCAGGTTCAACCTGAACACACGCAAAGGGTCTGGAGGTGCCACGGAGAACACCATGCTGCCTGAAACATCATTGACCATGACCGGTTTGGTGGTGGGTCAGTGATGGTCTGGGGAGGCATATCTCTGGAAGGACGTACAGACCTCTATAGGTTAGATAATGGCACCCTGACTGCCATTAGGTATAGGGGTGAAATCCTTGGACCAATAGTCAGACCCTGTGCTGGTGCAGTGGGGCCTGGGTTCCTCCTGATGCACGACAATGCCCGACCTCATGTGGCCAGAGTCTGCAGGCAGTTCCTGGGAAAAGGTATTGATACCATTGACTGGCCCTCACGTTCACCTGACCTAAACCCAATAGAACACCTCTGGAACATTATGTTTTGGTCCATCCAGTGCCACCAGGTTGCTCCTCAGACTGTCCGGGAGCTCAGTGATGTTCTGGTCCAAATCTGGGAGGAGATCCCACCATCCGTTGCCTCATTAGGAGCCCCACCGTTGTCAGGCATGCATGCTTTCCCCTTATTTAGATCTAATGTGTTTTCAAAGTGTTCCTCTAATTTTTTTTAGCAGTGTACTAGCAAACCAGTTCAGCTTATTTCTATTTCTAGTGACTGGTGTCAACTATATATTTTGGATAGTTCATACTGTCCCTTTATCACTTATGTGCAAAAGGTAAACATAATTTTAGGGTCGTTTTCACATTGCAGTGACTAGGAGACTAGTCTCTTGCCTCTACGCCTCCTCCGCGTACAGTCGTCACATAGAAATGAGTTTGGCGATCAGCTGATGGACTCTCACATGGCTCATGGTCCGTGATTTGGGTGAATGATGCTCAGTGTATGTGAACAAGGCCGACCCAAAAGTAAAGTAAACAGATCTAAATCTAGTGTGCACTGGGGCTGCTCCACAGAGCACACTGATGTGTCAAAATGACCTAAGTCACACATCATACCTGTGATGTTTGCAGGCGTAGCACAGCAGATGTATGGATGTAGCAATCTACAAGTTAATTAACCCTAACCTATTCAAATACAGATATTGAGTTTATGAGTATGATTTCACTGCTGTTCATGATATAATTGCTTTGTTAAATTAGCACTCAGAATGAATGGTGCTGCCTGGAAGGTGGAGGTTCCAGATTTTACAGTGCAACTATTTTGTTTTGTTTGTTGTTTTTCTCTTTTTGGTAAACAAATTAAGTCCAATGGCTCACACACTTGTGCATTATTCATTCACTCCATACTCGGTGAAGCCACGGTTGCCCTAAGGTTATAGACTTTTCGAAGCAAGGCTGCCAGTCTGCACCACTTACACTCACACTCATACTTAGGGTGAAGTGTCTTGCCTAAGGACTCAATTACAGTTTGCACTATAGCCACAGCTGCACCACTGCGCCACCTGATATTCCCACTAGCCAACACTAACCAGGCCCAACCTTAGCTTCCAAGATCAAACGAGAGCGCTGACAAGGAAGCCACATTAGGGGTATAGACTCGACATATGCAAAAGCAGAATGACGTCGGTCAGTATGATTCAAAATGACAAACAAATGCATGACTCATGGACCACAAATATATCTATCCCACTTGATACGTTTTTTGTTTTTTTTTTATCATGTTTCTAGGTTTTGAGCTGTGAGGCAGAATCCAGAAGCTCATGAATGTTTGTGAGCTGTGAGCTTTTGCCTCAAACAACGATGTGCCTTGTTACAGTTGGTCAACTACAACATGCAGCGCTCTGGTACAAACTTAGAGCTCATTCATGATAGGGGGAGAGCGGCCTTTCGGGGCTGAAGAAACACACACTGTATTTCCTTTCAGGCAGTTCAATATGTTTGGGTGACCAGCATCCGTTTGACTTCTCGCTCTCCCTCCCTCCTCCCTCGCTCCCTCCCTCTTTCGTGGTATTTTTTGCTTCCAAGAACAAATATGCCAATGTCATCCTCCAAAAGGTCAAGTGGCAAATTGCTTCCCACCAGGTTCAGCCCAAACACAGAACCAGATAAAATCTGGAGAATTCAACCAAAAGAAACATTAATCTGAGAAAAGCAAGATAAAGTAAATCAATAAAAAGTAAAGTCAATAAATAAGTAAATAAATCAGTAATCTAAAATATAGTATTGTTAAACCATAATGTATGAAATTGTCAATGTGATCACATTTAATATAAAGAGATTTTGATTTTGTGGTAATGGTAATGATAAAATATGATGGACTGTTCCACTCAGAATGAATGATTTTTACTTAAACAATAAAATGCAATAAATACATTTAATGCCATACTGTGGAGCATTTCAAAGCAATGACATCTCTATTGAGACATGCATGTGGCCGACCCTTCACCTGAACAGTTACATAGTGCAACTTGAAAGATCGTGTTGCACAGGTAATGTTTATCTTTCAAAAACATCACCTGTCTCCCCATATATAAGTAAACATCACTGTATGACTGCCCCCCGCTCTGCACAGCTGGGCCTGAAGATATCTTTAAGAGAAGAGCGTCTGTGCACCGGCTGACACCTGCAGACCTCTCCTTTTGTCTTATTCTTACAGACAAAACAATCACACACCACAATACATGTAAGAAACTGCCACTTATTTTATCAATTAATCTTGTTTTGAATAAATCATTACTTTGGAAACATCTTCTGGCGTCTCTTTGCCACACATCCTGAGCCTATACTAAATGCTATCTATGCTAAATAATTACTTTTTTTTCTGACAACCTTGTTGATGTATTGATGAATTTGAATATGAATTTATTTTTAATGATGTTTATGATATGCATGCTTACACTTTTTGTTTTGGTGCTCAAGGCAGTTATCTAATGCAGAATGAGCCCCACACATCGATTTGCCAGATACTTTGAAAAGAACTTGGAAGTAAACCTAAAGCACTCTTTGACTATACAGTCATAGCATTAATCTCAGCTCGCAGTCATGAGTTCTCTATAAGCTTTCAATACGTCTTATTAAAGCCTCAATTATACTGGAACTGAGTCACAAACTGCTGGCGTCCTCATGTGGACTTTATGGAGCCCAATGCAGTAGTGACAGGAGGACTGACAGCAAAATACTAATATATCAATATTGACTGAGGTCATTGTAAAAAGTGTTGATAATTTAAATTTCTCAAATACTTGCTGATTTTGTAATCAAATTTTTATTCATTATTGATTAATTCAAGCTACGGTAGTACAAAGTCTATAAGAAAAAATGAATGTGAATTTAAATGCCAGAAGAAGCACATGGGTGGGAAATTAGCAAAGTACAAAAGTATTTTTTTACTGTTACAGTGAAAACTTGTGATTGTAGAATGAGTATGTGTTATTTACAATTTAACTAGCAGGACTGGCCATAGAGAGCGAGTGTGTGCTGATCCTTACAGCCACACAAACACAAACATCTATGATTATCCCAGGCCTGCAGCATTATCAATTTGTAACTGCCTTTTTCTTTATGCATCACACAAAGGGAAAGGAAAATAGGGAGAAATGTGGGGAAGGAGACACATTATTATGATGGCATGCTGACCACCCCTTGAACCATGCATAAAAACAGCATAAATTCCACAAATGCATTTTTAGATGGAGATGTGATTTTAACTTTGCATTATACATTTTTTTACACACTGCCAGTTTCTAAATATAAGTATGAGTATTCACAAAATCTACCTTATCTTCAGCAACAAAGAAACAAACAGAAGTCTGTGTTCACGTGTGTCAATTGCATTCAAAAGTCAAAATAAATAAGTAAATCAAGATAAAAAAAATAATAATAATGAATGGATATCAATAAAACATCAGATTGGGAACAGTTTGTATTTGACCAAGCAACAAAAATGAGAAGCATTTGTCTAGACATTCTGCTAAGGGCAGACTACATGGAATAATATGACAAAATCATGATCCACAAAGATGATTTACAGAAGAGTGCAAGAGAGTTTCCCTGTTGTCAAATACTAGTCAAGGTCTTTTCCATTCTTCCATTGGCTTGGAATGAGCCCTCTAATTACAGCCAGGTTTCAGATGATGCCTGTTTATTTAATGCAATCTGGAAAAAATGTCTGCGGCTGTACGGAGCAAAGGGACCAGGGCAGGTGCTCACTACAGATGATACACAAACACAACGAGCAGAAGGATGCTGGGCTGTGAACTGCTCCGACTTTCCTGAAATTACTCTTATTTGAATAATACAGGCTTGCTGGACTGCCTTTTCCTCTATTCCTTTATCTCTAAAAATGTCACATTAATAGAAAAGTATTTTAAGGCTGTGTGAGGCTGTGAAAAATGGCCAAGTTTTGTTTTAACATTATAGAGGAAAAGTACGTAAAAGCGAGTGGTGCTTTGGCCATTTCTCAAAGGCCGTCTAACGAATAAACCTCTGCTCCTTATAATTGCATTTGGATGCATTACAGTGGAGATAAGGTCAAGATGTCCACTGAGATTTAGAGAAGCAGATTCACAGTGGGTTGTAGTTCTGCCACTGAAAACATCACTTTACCATGAAGCAAAAGAGGAAAAGTCTAGACTCTGGTTTACTTCAGCTGTGAATGGCTTCTAATGGGTCCAATGAAAAGTGCATCTGAGCTATGTTCTGCACCAGGTTGTCAACTGCATTGTTTGATAAAAGCAAAATCTGGACCATACAGAGGAGCGAATTCAAAGTGCGGATGAGCAAAGTAAAAACACGGCACAGCTGGTTCATTCTGATTACATTTCAGTGATTGTAGGGTAAGGTAAGATATTTTATTGTCACTTTTTCATGGTATTTACGAGGGAAGAATTATTGTTACTGACATTTTAATTAACTCTGCAAAACAAACAGCGCTGCCTCACAATTTATATAAATGTCACAAAAAATACTTCCTAAACTGTACGGACATAAAACCAGTGGCAGAGCAATGTGTCAGTGGCTAATTGGAAAATGTGAGAGGTAAGTAAGCTCAGTTATAATCTCGTCAAACGCAGACTGCTACAACCCTGTGCCTTATGTAAATTGTGTGAGGTGGGTGTGCCCGCATCCCTCTCCTCTGCCTCTTCTCTGGAGACACTCACATCAGAGAAAAATGTATATCTAGAAAAGAAAAAAAAATGTCATAAATTTAAATATATTAGTAATGAGATTAAAAATGAATTAATTAAATCATTATGTATTATTTTTTAATTAATAATGCTATGTTTTTCTTATTGTATTTCGTAGGTGTAAATGTATGTATGTAAAGATTAGGTTGATCAACAGACAGACACACACTTTATCTTGGATCTAGAAGAGCTGCGATGCTGCAGAGGGAGTTGCGATGCTGCAGAGGGAGTTTATCTCTGCACCATGAAAGCACTTCTTGACAGCTGCAGCCAAGGTTTCCTTCATTGTTTTGATCCCACTATTCTCTTCCGTCGCTCTGTTCAGTAGTCTTAGGAACATGGTCACAGCAGGAACGACGTCTGATGCCATTGCGTCATATGAACTAACTTTTGAGGTTAGTTCCTCAAAGGAGAAGTACAATGACTGTCTTCTGCACCACCATCCACTGATTCAAAGTGAGATTGTCGGGAAGTTCATCCTCATCGCCATATATGCCCAGAACCCTCTTCTGCTCGATAAGACACTGGAGCAGGTAGAACGTGCTATTCCAGTGCATCTGGACCTCCTGTCATTTTCTCTTTAGTAGCTGGTTCAGTTGCATTTGAACCAACTACTCTAGGCAGGAGTAGGCCAATGCCAAATGTTTAAAATGTCCCACTATTCATCGCCCAACCTCGATAGCATCAGGTACACTTCTCTGTGCCAGAAGACTTTCATTTAGAACTAGTTGGAACACAGGACAGGCTGGGGAATCCACCATCACTCAAGACTTTGACTTTGATGACATTGTTCTTGACATTGTCTGAACGTAACTTCTGTAACATATCATTGAAGACATCGGTGATTGGCTTGGCTGGTGCGCAAGCCCCATAACTGTTTTGCATGAAGAACTACTCTTTGCAGTGTAAAAAAAATCATCTAGCCACTGCACGGTTAAGCTAATGAGGGACATCTGTCGTGAAACTTTAGGCAGAAACTCTTCACAGTAAAGACAGGATGTTTTCTTCACGTTGTCGTGCACCTTGAGAAAATGTAGCGATCTCTGTAATGTAACAATGACTGAGAATTTCATACCGTGGCTCCAGCAGCCCTAACAGTCGCCTACACCCAACATTTTATACACATGAACGTGGCTGGTCATCAATAGCAATGTACTCTGCAATCAGATCATGATATTCTTAAGGCACACCAGCGGTCCTCAGACAGTTTCTCTCACTTCTCCAGTATCTGAGTATCTATGGGTTGTTTTTGGCTTCCACTTTTGGAAAACACCTTGTATTCAGCGTTGTGCTGGACCTGCAACTGTTTAATCAAATTTCTAGTGTTGAACTTTGTTGTGGTAGGTCCTCCTCTTGACAGCTTTGCCTTGCATATGTTGCAGTTTACTTTGCTTTTGTTGCTATCTGCCGCACGGCAGCTGCAGAGACGTCCCGTCACCATGGAGAATGAATCATAAATGTGCACTGTTGTGACACTGCCATAAAATTACCAGAAAGTGTTACCGATCGTAGGTATCGGCTCTTCTCTACTCTCTTCTCTAGTACGGGTACAAGCCTGTAGTATCAAGCCGATATAAGTATCAGTATCGGCATTCCTAGTATTTACTAAAAAACTAAAAGGAAAAAACAAAAACAAATATAGAGTCCCTTCTTACATAGAAGCACCAGATCAGGAAGTGCACACATACAACACACGTGAACGTCCATCAGGAGCACAGTTACCTGACAAACCACAGGGGACATATGGGTTATCGGCTCCCAGATTAAGAGCCTTATACTTTGTTACAGCAGGGCTCAGTAATGCTCTTGTGTCTCACCACAGGAGGTTGGATATTTGTGGTGCACCAGAAAGAACCAAGGGCCCTCTGCTGAAACCGAGTCCAGACTGTAGGTCTGTTCACCGGCCCCTTCAGATCATCACTGACCTGAAACCCAAACCTGTAATCACACTGAATGATGTCACACAGCACAGTCTTCTCCATATCTCTTCAAATCTGTAATCACTTAGTTTAACTGATAAAGACTCTTTCTTTCCATGAGACTACCTCAAAGGGAAAGCCAAGGCTTCAACTTTAAATCTATAAGAAATAATTAGTCTTGTCCTTGCTTGAATAACACACACATCAACTCTACTTGCAAATTCTGATACAGGTAATGTGTTTTCAACAGCCAGTCTAATCTGTTACTGCTCTGGGGCAGGTTATTGTTGAAGATTACAATTAAATAAAAGTGACAGTATAAAGCTCCCTTCACATGTTTTCCAGCCAACTGCACTGAAGTCAATATTTGTGCCCAGGCAATTTGGAGCAGCGTAGTTGCGGTATAGACAGCAGATTGCCTACAGTCCAGTAATAAATGCCAGTTGCATGGGGTTATGCAAGGTTTCGATCCAAATGAAATAAACCAGGGCTAAGTCACATAGAGCAATATAGGAAAGTTCTATTCTATAAGTACAGGCCGTCCTCGATTGACCTCATGCCCCTGAACTGTCCCTGTTTTTGCCTGCCAATAACCCAAATACACATACAGGTAAACTTGGAGCCAAATGTTAAAGGTGCAATAATCTGTATTAAATGAAAACATATAATTTAATCTAAAGAGCTCTCCAGACAAATATTTTGTGTTTGCTGAAATATTCACCTTTTCTTGCAATGATAAACAAACTAACCACTTGTTGCATTTTTGTTGGCCAAGTGTCATGCAGATAAATCGCCCTCATTTGTTCAGCTTTGAAACTAGATCCAAAATGTACTTCATGTTGGAACGGTGTGTTAATGCAGTACGAGAAACCATCAAGTTCAAGCTCACTCACAGTTTCAGAGACATCGGTGCTCACTCGGCCCTATAGAACCGTATACACTCTCCTATTGTGCGGTGAAAATGAAAGTCGAGGCCATGGCAAATTGAGGTTGCACGTGTTTGAGGTGAGGTAACAGTGGCTTGTATCTCCTGAGCTTTGAGAGTGAGATGAGAGGGGAGCCCGTTCCATTTCCTCCAGATCATACAGAGCCATCTGTCAGAAAGAGGCTTGTGTCAGGGTGTGTGTATCTGTCATCGTCCTCACTGCTTGGGGGCCACCCGGAGCCATAGTCCAACATGTTCCATCACAGAACAAGCAGCTATCTAATAACCATGTTTGGCTGCTTCAATCATAGATGTAAATACAATTCGCTATGGGGCTGCACGATTTTGAAGAAAAAAAAACAAAAAAACATAGGCCATAGCTTTTTTTTGTTTTTTTCCGATGTATGTTTGAAAATGACAATTCTGTTCAGAGTGCACATGGTAAATGACTCCATGATCACATTTGAGAGAAGATAATGGACGCTAAACTAGTTCAAGTATCCCATGCATTTCAGAACAAGTTTGTAGAGTTCTTGAAACTAAAAAAGTTAGCAGATGGCTAGGACTCTTAACCATCTGGCATGATTACCCCAATGAAACCAGGACAAAACCAGGGCCGCAGGTGTGTCCTTAAATGAGCTCAAACAAGACTGGGACGGATGTGTATAGGATTAATATCACTTTGCCTCATCAGCTGCAGTCATTTTATTTTAAAATGTAACCACCGAAAAATAGGTCAGTCGAAAACTTTACATCGGCAAATTATTGGCTCAAGACAACACAGCCTTTGCTTCAATGATAAATTTGCATATGCTCAAAGCAGACATATGCTCAACACACAAATCTGTAGGCATTTGGCATATGACAGACGATTTGCAGCAGTGAGGAAAAAGTGCATTATCTTAAAAGGTGCACAGTACTCATTTCTTTCTCTCAATTACGCTTAACTGGGACTCAAGCTGAAATAGCCACGTGTGCGATAAGAACAATAAGACAGACCATATTAATTAGGCATCCAGAGCCCCACATGTACTGCATTAGATTTATGGCTTTACATTGCATTATTCATTCATTCATTATTATTTATTCATTCACTGCATTCACATACACACAGACTTGGAGATGGTAAACCACCTTTGTAAAGTTAAATGTTATCACAAATGAAACCTGGTATCTGAAAAAAATAAAATATATTTCGTTAGGTCTTTGGGTTGACTTGGCATGAGCAGCCCGGTAAACATGACAATTCATCAACAGTTATTCTTTTTTCCAATTCCAGGCACGTTTTTCATTTGTTTGTATCATTGTTGTTTGGGGTTCAGAGCAGGTTTTTTCTTCCCTCGGAGAGAAGCAGCACTCCCTTTTGTTTGCATGAGCCTTTGAACCCCGAGAGATGATCGTTCACCTGCACAGACGAGACCCAGCAGCAGAGCTAATTCCAACACAGCCCACGAGAGATTTCTTCTACCTTTCTATTGTTCAAGCACTTTAAAATTAATTAAGTATGTCCTCAAACACAGGACACAACAAACTACTATTTGTTTTGTGCTTGCTAAAAATAAATTTGAAGATCTGTGATAACCAGGCCTGAGTAATGGCAAGAACCTGGCAATATGATTTATTAAATAACAGTCACATTAACAAGATAATAAAGTGTTTCTATTTCTACAGTCAATTTGTGCCACAACATTAATAACATTAAATAGTACAGTGGAACCAGCATTGTTTTCTTTGCAGTCACACTTGTTTCTGAGATACAATCGTTCTATCCTTAACACATTTCAGCTTGGCAGTGTAGGTAATTACATTTCAAAGTAAACAACCCTTCAATCAATCAAATGTCAAAGTCAAGCCGAGGTCAGAAATGTGACAGATGTACACCGAAGGCTGCTCACTCCTCTGATACTTTCTGAATGACTAGGTCACTGTGTTAGCAGAGCCCCTAAATGTCAACAATAACAGGGCTGCATCTGGAATATTTGTGAATTCGATTTGGAGCTGGAGGAGCAATGTAGGAGGCAGCCCCGAACTGAGTTACGGTGAACGGTGTGAGCTTTACTGGATAATAACGTCTCTTCTGTCTATGGAATACACAACTGGCAAAATGGGATCCAGGAGAGGGCTGAGAGTTCAGGCGCTTTGGTCAAGTGGGATTTGGCCCTACAGTCTTTATTTTGAAAACACATACAAGCCCCCAGATAAAGTCGTGCACCACCTGTATTTGTCAATTAAGTTGAACTATAATTTAAAGACACAGGCCGCTACAACTGAAATATTCAGTATATCCAACAGAAAATATTCAAAGGAAGGTAATCTAATTTGTTCAGGTTATGCAAAAACAGGGTAAACATCCACAGTAATGATCCAAACAAAGCAAGGTTATCCATCTCAGAGCGCTTCTCCCACTCAAGCCTTTAAACCTTCGCTGCATGCGTCAGGGTGTGTGGATCTATGCGTGATCGGCCTGTAAGGCTTGAGGGTGAATTTGTCCTTGCTTGGAGTGAGTCAAAAATCCGTCTTGACTAGCAATGGACTATTGTATAGTGCCCAGCACATGGTCACTCAGAAGCCTAAAGTGGTCTGGTCTGTATGCATGTTGTGTTTGTTTTTCACACTTATTTGACTCTAGTCGTGAGAATACGAGTGACAGAGGAGCACCTCTGTTCCAAAGAAGTAGGTGCACCACATGAAGAAACTTTAAATGTGGACTCAAACACAGTTTTATGTGAAGTTCAGAAGCATATTGTAGGTGGAGAGCAATATACTTCAAAGTTTATTTAGTCACCCTGCCTTACGAATTAGCCTTATAACTTGATTTGAGATCAATCAGATTTTGTCAGTACTGGCCTGATTAGTGAGTTCTTTTGACTCTCTCTGTTGCACCATGTTGTTGACCCAGTGGAGCTGCACAAAGAAACAAAGCTGTGGCTGATTATTAGCATGTTTTCATGTGTAATCCACTGGCTTGTGTTTGCTTTCTTTGGCATATTCTACCATGGGCATTAGTTCCAGAGAAAAACAGAAACCAATCGATGGAATTTGAATTCCCATTGTGTCAGCAGAGGTTTAGTTTCTTCAGGATCAATTATTCAAACTATGGGATTTTTAAGAAAGTTGGAAGATTATTTCTTCTGAATTGGATTTTATAAACAAAGATAATCTCCAGGTTGAATCAAGGCACAGTTCCCACACTTGGCCATTCTGTTCACTGAGAACATCTATGCGGCCTCCTGTCATATAATGAAGGTTACAAAATATGGAGTGATTCATATGGCAGCACATGAGTGGGGGTGTCTTAGTAAACATGCAATGATGCCATTCCAGGGGATTTTGAAACATCAAAAATCCCTCAGTGATTTTTGCCGTTTTCTCTCTTTTCTTGTCCAAGACTGAGTCTTATCTGGAGAGGCTGAATGTGAACAAATCTATGGCAAAGAAATAAAGGATCTTGTCATGTTGGCACTGAATGTATTCAACTATGTGCACTAAGATGTTTCCCAATGCCATGCTGCAGAAGGTGTACAGGACTTGCAACAGTCCTACAGTGGAACTTAACAGAGCCAAGTGACCTTTAGTTTAATAAAAGCTGGTTGTTACAATGTTCTTATTACAAGCATATGCTATATCGGATTCTGTCTCCACTGAGCCAGTCTTTCTTTCTCATAAGTACCAGAACTAAACATAAGATTTTCTTCAGGGACTGGTGGAAGGGGGCGAGGCTGCTAACAATAGTGCCAAATGCATAAACATCTAATCCAAGTTCTTTTTTAAATGTCCTATTACTCATGCTTGCTGTTTATAAGGTTAATTTGCATATTTTTCAGTGTAAAGCACATACATACAGATAGATTAATTTTCTTCAGGGGCCTGTTACTCGATTTGGCCCCAAGCTTGGTGGCTGGGGCCAAAGCTCAGAGCCACACAGCCATGTTGCTGAATGTACTTAATCTTAAACTACTGTACATGCTAATACGCTCTGGCTCTGCAGATAAATATTTGGGTTTATCATTGTCTTTGGAGTAGTAGTTAATCTTTATAACTTGAATCAGCATTTTTAAAAATATTTTTAACATGTAGTATTTTTGATATGCAAAATACACAACTTCTTCCTCCTCAGTATTAATCAGCTCATGAGACACTGCGTGCCTCTCGTGGAGGCCCCTGGATCTCTCACTAAGAAGCCTATTCAGAGGATGTTGACCTATTTAGCACATCTGAGAGACCAACCATGCACTCTCTTTCTCTTCCTACACAAACCACTTTTTAGTTGTGCTTTGAAAGACTATATCAAGGCTTAAACCTGACTGTTGCACATCTCTACCACACTCACAATAGTTAGTCAAAGTTCGAAAGACACAGGACACAGCCTTTAGACAACAGTATGTCATAACATTTATCCAAGTGTCCACAAGGATTGAGAATGTCAGTGTACCTGCAACCAGAATGCCATTTGTGGGACACATCCTTGAAGGCATCACAGCAGCGGTCAATTGGAAAAGAAGCAATCTTTCCACTTCTCCCACCACACAACACTGGCCAATGCAGAACACAATCTCTGCCCTTTGATATGACAGAACAGAAGCACTCTAATCACAACCAAATCAAGCAAAGGTCAAGGGATGAGCCTGATAGGTAATAGTTTTCCACTTGATACAGCAAGAACACATCTGCAAAAAATACATCTCATTTTCCGTGTGGATATCAGTGGAGTCTCCACATTCTCCTTATGCTACTGTTGGATTCTTATCAGACGATTCTCACACTTTTAGACTTTCACACAGACTTTGACAGCTTATATTTGAGGTACCCGCGTCATGCCTGCCGATTCAATGTCAGTGATCGGTGCTATCACTCAGGCTTTATATTGTTGTTTTGCTTTTGTAATTAGTCAAACATTTAATTGTCAAAGAAACAGATGAAGCAGAAAATAACTGGTCTTTGACAGCTCTGTCAATTCCAGGCTGTTGACTTTTAGTGGCAAATATTAATAAGTGAAGCCATCTCTAATTATTCTTCTCCCCTGGTGGTAATAAAATCAGTGGTACTTTGACATTTGTCACTCCTGTTCAATTATCTTTTTGGTAAAGATTTAATTTACGCATACATTTTTGCTGTAATAAAGTAATAAAGCTTTGGGGGGTCTGAAGCAGCACTCATGAGGTACCTCTCCGTCTCCTGGGTCTATAGTCCCAAAAAAAGTGACATCTAGCATTAATAACTGAGTGAAAAAAACAACAGACTTATAAGACAATTTTGAATGTGAGCTGTGAGCCAAAAGAGTACAGTAGCTTTAGTTTTGGCAGTGGTACCTGTTTGCTTATGGTCTGCAGAGGCTTCATTGTCCTGGAGAACCGCTGACCTCCGATAAACCACGTGAACTCTTCCCTGGTCCTCCAGCTCCTGAGTCCCTCTCTCCAACGGCTCTATGAAGTACTCATCAGAGTCTGTGCGGATCATCCCAGCCTGAAACACAGGAGCAGAGCATCAGAAAAGCTGAGGAAACTGCTTTATCGTGGTGACAGTAGTAATGTGAATACTGAACAGCTGTAGTTTAGAAGTTTTTCTGACTCAAAAAACAAACGAAATATCAAGTTCGGTAGTGAATATTGCCGAGTGGCCTTGTGGATAGGTCACGGCACAGATGCAGGGTAAGATTCCTGAATTTGAGATAATTTGAGTCTCATTCTTCTCATAATCCTGTTTCATCCTCACTGCCAACAGGTCCCAAAGTCTGTGCCTTTGCAATCTGATTAGTTATTATACATAATAATTCTTTGTAAATATTCATAACGGCTTCGTGTGAGCGAAAGGAACTGTATAACAACATCAGGCTAATTCATTTCATTATATGATTTCTACACAAGGATGAGGTCAAAATACATATGCAGCTTCATTAGCATTTCCTTTGTTATGTAACTGCATTCAATAAAGTCATTACTATGCAAGTCAGACATCCTTATTTGCTTATTAAAACAACACCTTTTTTTTCATTTCCTTTACTTTGTCCCCATATTATGTCATCCTTCATTGTCGGATAATATTGTAACAAAACACCACATTTCCACCAAAACTCTTGCCCATTTTGTGATTGGATTGCAATTACAAGCTTATTTCCCAACAAACCACAGGAGGTAATTGACCATATCTTCACAATGTTAACAATATATTGAAACTAAATTGCTTTTTGAAGGCTACCTGCAACTCACAGATTTTGTGCAATCACTGGATAGTCATGTCTACCTCAGACCGGATAAAAGACCAGGTAACACAATAACTCACTAACTGTGGATTTCATCTCCGGTAAATGATGGAGCATGGCCTGGTGGCATGTGCAAAGGCAAAAATAACAAAATGATGTATCAAGCACCACCATATTGGAAAACGCACTGAAGCTAACATCTCACTTTAACCCAACGCCTTTTCTATACCAAAGATCCCTGATATACGAATGTAAACTGAGATATGTGTAATTATACGTGCACTACATCCATGTAATGCTGCATTCTCAACATGTGTCACACTGCTCTGGGAAACGGCTAAAGCAACATTAGTAATTTTATTTCTAATTATGTTTATTCATTGGAGAGGCTCTTGTGGCATTCAGGCAAGCATAAAGAGCTGCTTCTTAGCTGATGCATTGAAGCACGCTCTAAACAGGCTTTAACTTGAAATGTGCACACATGTTTTTGGCATAATGAAGACGACATCCGAGGGACAAAAATGCTATTTTGAATTTGAAGCATGGTGTGAAATCAGTCTAAAGGCATGACTCTGAAGACTGTTTACGAAAAGGTGCTGGGTGAAAAGACCTAAACGATGAATTAATACTGACTAGACACCATTCTTTTTCATAGAAGAAGAGCTTGCTTTTACAGCTCAGTGTACAAATAATGATGCTGTTTTGGATCTTAACTAAACAGCTAATATGAATGCACTCACAAACATACTACGTAAATGCATTCATAAAAACACCAGCTTTGTATTTTGTACAATAAAGCAGAGTGAGCATGAATCCCAAATGAAACATCAGTGTGCTTGGACAGAGCGACATGCCCTGTGCTTTAATATATGTGCATGTGTGATATGGCTGAGTGCATATAGTGTAGATAATCAAAAGGTCATGTGAGTCATGAGGGTGTGTTATAGCTATATAGCATTCAAAGGGATATGCGGGTGACACCTGGTGCCAGCCTCACAGCCTGAGATTCAGTGTGTGAAGAATATGAAATGAGTATTCTGATCTTTGACATGTGAGCCCAAGTTTTCATTTTAAAGATAGATGATTATCTGACACCAATCAGGAGTGGCCTCACATAATTGCCAACTATCTTACAGCAGCATATGTGAGAAGCATTAATAGGGCGAAAAGTCAAGAATAAGTATGTTAAATGACTAGGTCAGCTAGTTATTATAATTGTCAGCAGTGGTCAGTATGAAAAGTGATTAAAGTGGCATGGAACACTACCTGTATCGGGTAATATGTTGGTCAATACTCAGAGCGGATGTTCATTAGACACACAACCCACTAAAACGTCGTAATGTTATGCATGATATGGGCACTATGGCTCTTACACGTGTCACAATCTTGTTTGGCTTATTTTTAATATACTTAAAAATGTTTGTCAAACTTGGATTTGCTCTTCAGCTTATTCCTCGCAAATGTATTTATCTAGCTCCTGCAGGCCCAGCTTAGACACTTAAACAGTAAACAGTATGCTTATGCGCACAATGTCATGTTGTGTTGCCATTTCTAATGCCAACGTCAACACCTCCTCTGCACAATTATTCAGCACCAAGGTCGATGGATTATCCAGCCTTGAGTGAGTCTGCCGGCACACCCCAAATCACAACATTGCACTTTTTGGTCTGTTTTTTTGTCTATCAACGTTAGCTCCAATGCAGGTCCCACTTTATGATTAACAGACAGAAATCCTGCATAAGGCAAAAGTTCGCTGTATGTCTCAATGTGGCAAAAAAGGTTTGTATCAAAAAAGTCGTCATACCCAATTATTCCACTTTATTGAAATAATTTGAGCCAATTATTGAATTTGCATAATAGTCAAAGTGACACTTATCATGCATGTGTTGTGGTAACAGCTCATTAGTCTCTGCTCAAACATGTCAAAAAGTATGATGTATTAATCAGAGCTATTTCAAAGTCAATCCTTAATTTTAAATAATTACAGGTTCACAAAAGACATGACATTTTAGCATTTAAACATAGACTAGTCATTCTAAATCAACATGTCACTGATACAAAAAAGCAATTAAATACAGAAGATTCAGCCGCAAGAACACAAATACATCACACAATCTTCACTTAAGCTGTGAAATAACAACACTATTCTTAATAATCAAACCATACTGCTGAGAGAATGAGGAGAGGTGCTAATTGCTTCAAAATTGCACCCTGTTAAATGGTAGACAACATTGTACTTTCTCATGTTTTCTTTTCCATACAGATAATGGTTTGAGCTATATTTTAGTGCAGCTGAACAAACAGAAGAGTCACCAAATAGAAATAATTAGGTATCAGAGTACAACAACAGCAACTGCCGTCAACATCACACAGCAAGTTCATTGTCTACTGCCAACAAGATGACGAGAGAGAGAAAGAGAGTGAAATGATTTAATATGACAAGATGATTAATTATGAAAGTACAATATTTCAGCAAAAAACATCTTAAAACCTTGGAGTAACAATGATATATGAGAATTAACAGAAGTGTTTTAGAATCATACCAATGTAAAAGGACTGTAAAATTAGCCACAGATTCTATTCCTATTAATCAGATTTTTGTTTTACACATGATATTTTTTTTTTTGCATATTTTCAAAACAGCTTTCACTGTCTTGTCAATAATTGCACCACCTACAGCTAAACAGGCTGATAGACTCAAAACAACAGCTCTGTTTTGTGATGACTGTGAACTATGAAGTGAAGGAGTAGAGTGCACAGTTTTGTAACTCAAGGGGCTGAAAGTGCCATTTTCTTTGAGACAGAGAGGAGAATATCTCCTGTCAGGCCGTAATGAGACAGAGCTGACATTTTCATATTGATCACAGCACCTCATCACACACTGAACTTTGAGAGATTTCTCTTTACAGAAGTCTGTCTGATGGATTTTCAGCCAAATCCAGAACAATAACAACCCTAAAATGGAGAACAAAATGAAATCAATACAACAGCAATACAACAGATGAAATTTGGCATCTAAGCATTTCCACAGCGAAGGAAAGATGGCATTGAGGTAAGAAAAAGAAAACCTCTTATTTTATCCTACTTTGCTATGCAAAGCCACAAGCTTCTGTGTTATTCTAGTTGGATCACTGTAAGAAATCTCCTGTCTCTTTTGTCTCTAATGCTGTTGGGTGTTTTCAGAGCTGACAAGCTCCAGTAAATGAACAGTTTCTCTAAGTGCTTAATGCTGACTGAATTCTCCATAAACAGGCAATATCCCTAACACGATGAACACAATAAAACAAACAACAATGACATCCTAATTTAGAGTCTATTCACATTATCACGCACTGTTGCATTTGTCTAAATGAAAATCATTTGGCAAAAAATCATAGAGGTCAAAATAATTCACAGACTTTTTTTTTTTTAAATGGACTGGTACATAGTGAAATGCAAAATCTACTTTTATGAGCTTTAAGCCGTGTTACAATAATGCTCCTTGTGAATATTTAGTCAAATTAAGAGGAATAGGGTTCTAACATGTCACACAAAATAAAACGACATAAATGAAAATCTGCTGCTTTATGAAATGCCACTATGAAGTTCTGCACTTCTGAACAGGGACGTCACAGGTCCCATTACTACACTGATCAATACTGCCCCTTTACAATGAACAAAAATGTAAAATAATGATCTGTATGTGGTAAAGTGCAACACCATCTGGGTTTAATAATATCTGGGAGAAAACCATAACATATCTTTAATAATATATACACGTAACTGGAGTTAAAACAGACCATTATTTCTCTGCCTCAGTGATTCATTCTAACTAATGAACTCACGAAGTAGCACCTTTACTGTACATTTGAGTGTTCTTAGTTACATGATACATCATTATTAACATTTCAGTGACACACAGGGCATCATTTACCACAGGCTGGTGGACAGGCAAGCACTTAAGGCGCACTGTCCTTGTCATGGCTTCAACACATGAGACTGCTGCATTAGGTCAGTACTGCACAATTACTTTAAATACACAGCTTCAGCACAGAGGCAGGTTCAATCCTCACTCCATCTGTAAGATTGTCCACTGAAGAAATTCTTGTTTGCCTGAAGACATGCTCTGTGTATTAATTAGTCAACTAAAAGGGGATGCGACACAGTGCTGGCAAACGCTCTCGCAATTTTTAAGCTCTTGTGCCAAAAATACAATAAAATGATATGTACACAGAGAAGCACTAATAAACAGCATCTTCATAAGAGAAAAGACAGATTAAATTTGGAGATTGCTCCTTTTTGCTTTTGTCCATTAGAAAAAAAATCATTCAAATTGTATGATATAATTAGTCAAACAGCTCAAAGCGATCGGTCTAACTGTGCTGCTGGGTAAGACCTTGTTTGCTCAAAGCTGTCGCAGTATTTATTATGGCTACGATGCAAAGGGCATGGACTGGAGTTTGTCATTTCTGCTCTTATTTAGGGTGGTGATATGGCACTAAAACACCTCTAACAAAACACGTTTCCCCACCTACTCATCCTACTGGTCTGTAGAAATGCTCTGAATGAGTGACAGACAGACTTGACCAATTACAGTGAATGGTATGATTTTTTTTTTTACATGTAACCCATAAAGAAGAAATGCAAGCAGCTGATTGATAAAATCTTATAGCTGTACAAATCCACACATCTTAGTAGAGGTAGACTGGATTTATGGTAAAAAAAAAAAAAAAAAAAGAGCTGTAAAGCACAAAAAAATACACTACATATCAGCTCAGTTATCAGCCATTGGTTGATCTGTAGTTTACACAAACGGTACCGACAAAAATGACAGAAACGATCAATCTGTAGTTCTTAATGGTTGGTCATGGTTTTATTTTAGTAGTGCATGAAGATTGTAAACTGCACTTACTTTTCTCTTCATTTCAGTATGCAGGGGAGCAGATCTCTTGTTTCAAAGTCATGCTTGAAAAGATGGCTTAAAGATAACACAGCTTACACTTTGCACTCACAAAACGTTTTTCTGTGCATCTGAAATCCCAAGGCACTTTCCCTTTACAACTCTGGCCATTAGAGGTCAGTAAATGAACAGACTAGTTTTAGTGCATTCTTAACAATGGCAGGGGACACAAGTCAAACACAATAGAGGTTCTTTTTCAGTGCAAGTTTGGTAATTAGTCGGTGGGGGTCTGCATTATCTTTGTGCTTAAAGGAAAATAATATATACCCTACATTTAAGTTGCATTTTAAGGATCATGTTTCTTTTATTGTCTTGTAGCAAAGAAATGTGGCTTGGAGCAGAGGTCAGTAGTATTACAGAAACATGACATAAGATAACAAACATTTAAACATATATTACGTAAATATTATGAGTCACTCAGGCTTGACACTACTGCACATGTAAGTTCATGGTGTTAATTAGTTAAATAGCCTGAGGTACAACACATTTTTTGCCTGTATTTACATAAGAGAATTGTACATCTCGTTCCAGTCTGCATGATACAGGGTTGAGCTTATAGAATCTCCAATGATCTTCAAAGCCTGTCTCACAGCTGTCTGTTCAAAGACGGCTAAACAACAACGACTCTCAAAGTGTACCAATGTCATTATTTATTCACTCGCTGCACTTAAGATGGGAAGCTAAACCCGCCTTGGAGTAGACTGGCAGAAGCAAAGGCCAGTCCCTGCAGTCACGCATAGGGCCCAGCACCGAGACTCAGTTCAAACCAAGAACCGACTGAAAACGTTCTGTAAGGACTGGTACCAAAAAATGACTGTTTGTTTGGCTTTTAATTCTAACATCAATGAGTCGATACAGCGCACTGATTTATCAGCAGTGCAGGTGGTCACGCCTCACGACTGTGATCTGCACAAACAAATGGCACAAACAACACTTAAGTTTTAACATAGGCCTAAATGTGTCCAGACAAAGTGCAGTGAGCCATTACAGTGCCACAAAGTCAAAGTGCATAATAATAAATCCACAGTCACAGTCTGCAGTGTCCGAGTAAAGCTGAGGCCAAACAGATACTATGAACCAAACTCCAAAATCATCCAAGTAAATGCGGTGTAGTAAATCTATCCAGTGTGGAGCGCTGTGCATAAAGATGTATCCATGCAAGTCTGTAACATTTGCACAGTCCTCCTCTTCTGCTCAGGAAACCGTGTAATAAAAGTGTAAACACAAATGATGTGCTCTGAAGTGTTGCTGCTGATCTAAAGTCCTGTATACAAAGAAAACAAAGAGAACCCCAAGAGAAACCCAAGAGAAAACCCAACAGAAACCCAACAGAAACTTAAGAGAAACTTAAGTGAAACTTAAGTGCACATGATGCCACCTGAGGACCGGCTGTGCTCTCTGCTTCATTTGCGCATTTGTTTTGAGTTATAACTGGACCTATAGACTAGTAAGGATTTAAGAATTTTTTTTTTTTTTAAATCTTAATAATACTGGCCATTAATTTACATTTACAAAAAAAAAAAAAAAAAAAAGGCACTGAATAAAGAACTGGTACTGAAAAGGAGGTATTGTCAGAGTACTGGTATTGAAAATAACGGTGCCCATCCCTCCTCATGCAACACACTACATCTGTACATACGAGGTGAGTTAAGTGTGTTTCCCAAGGACACACCAACAGCACTGAACCTTTGGATTAGTGGAGAACGCTCTAACCATTGAGCCGTCTATTAAACAACAACAACAAAAAGTGTATATAGTGTTCCCTCGTTTATCGCGGGGTTACGTTCCAAAATAACCCGCGATAAACGAAATTCGCGAAGTAGAAAACTTGTCGTTATTATGCTAACAGGTGCTAATGCTAAGCGGCGCTAGCCGCAGCTAATGCTAAGCGGCGCTAACCGTAGCTAATGCTAAGCGGCGCTAGCCGCAGCTAATGCTAAGCGGCGCTAGCCGCAGCTAATGCTAAGCGGCGCTAGCTGTAGCTAATGTGATGTTACCTTACACAGGGAAAACTAAATATCCAAAGGCGCTCGCAGACCGCAACCAGAGCGTACCACAACGTGCGAGGCGTTTGTCCTCAAATGCAAAGGTTTCCAACGCGTTCTTGACGCCCCGGTGTTTCAGAGTCACATCAACATTTTGGTAAATTTGGCTGAACGTATTCTGTCCTGTACAGGAGACACGGCGTGTCCTTTAGCCAATCAGGACGCAGAACACGCGCCTTCGTACACTGTAAAAAACAGCATGCGAATTTGCACAAAAAATCCGCGAAATAGCGAGTACTGTACTGTATTATAATACAGCACAATTATACACTGTTTTTGTTAATAATAATAACATTGCCTTTTTTAATTGCTGAGGACATGTAAGGGTGCACACACACCGCACACACACACCTCACACACACCTCACACACACATACACACACATACCTCTCTCACACACACACACACACACACACACACACCCACACACTTCACACATATACACACACACACCTCTCACACACCTCACACACACCTCATACACACATACATACACGCACACCTCACACACACACACATACACACAGACATACATACATTCACACAGCACACACCTCACACACACACGCAAAATACACACATCTAAAGATACACACAGACCTCACAAACACCACACAACTCACAAACACACACACACACCTCACAAAAACACACACACATATTGTGATCACTTTTGGTCAAATCACACATATATGGTGTATTTTCATTTGATTTGCCAGTTTGATTTGATTGCATCTAGGTACCTTTGAATGAAGTGTTTTCACATCCAGGCTCTTTTGTGCTCACAGTCACATTGTGGACAGACACTGAGCACAGAGCCAGTACTGCTCCACAATAGCACCTCCATCATTTAAACCACATCGTTTTTTTCACCAAACAACATGACCTTCACCCAACATCGTTGCATCGTTTTTTCACCTTCACCCACCACACAAAGAGAGCTACAGAGGCATGAAAATATCGATCTCCTGCTCATTTCATGGGACTGCTCCCCAAATGGTCAGCTCCACCGTGTATATAAGATTTGGGGATTAAGAGCTTAAGACTTTACCCACTGCATGAATCATTCTCCATATTTTAGGTCGCTCGCATACCAAATAAACTATTATTTTGACCTGCAGGGCAGTAATTATCTCCTATATGTGCCTGTTTGATAATGATGTGCATCTCTGACCTTGGGATATGGACTGTGTATTGACCCATTTCAGGGTTAGACATGTTGGACATATTAAGAGGAAAACAGCAGTGATGATGGAAAAAGATATTTACAAAAAAAAAACAACTATTGCTTTAAATAAATTATTGTATGTTACTTCTTTTCGCAGACAGACTCGAAGGACTAGTTCAAACAATACAGTTTTATTTAAGTAAAATGATTAATATTAGTTTATGAATCATAAGAACATGGCAGGACTGTAGTCGACTATGGAATTATTGGTTGACTAAAGACATGCACTTTGGATTGATTAATTGAATAGCATGTATATACCATATATATAACATGTATATACTATGAATATACCATGTATATACCATGCATATAACATGTATATACCATGATATATACCATGTATGTAACATGCATATAACATGTATATACCATGTATATGTCATGTATATAACATGCATATAACATGTATATAACATGTATATAAAATGTTTATAAACATGTACATACCATGTATATAACAAGTATATAACATGTATATAACACATATATAACACATATATGTCATGTATATAACACATATATAACACGTATATAACATGTATATGTCATGTATATAACATGTATATATCATGTATATAACATGCATATAACATGTATATAACACATATATAAGATGTATATACCATGTATATGACATGTAAATAACACATATGTAACATGTATATACCATGAATATAACATTTATATAACACATATGTAACATGTATATACCATGTATATACCATGTATATAACACGTATATAACCTGTATATACCATGTATATAACATACATATAACATGCATATAACATGTATATCATGTATATACCATGTATATAACATGCATATAACATGTATATAACATGTATATAACATGTATATAACATGCATATAACATGCATATAACATGTATATAACATGCATATAACATGCATATAACATGCATATAACATGTATATAACATGCATATAACATGTATATAACATGTATATAACATGCATATAAAATGTATATAACATGTATATACCTTGTATATACCATGTACACAGAGAAATCTTCCTAAATGACTTCACTCACTTCTAAAACCATGCTCTGTATTTTCTGCTGGGGTCTATACACATTATTTTAATCCAAATAAAAACAATTAGTTGACAAATACTAAATTTGATTGACTAAAACACTGATTAATCAACTAAATGACTAAATGAAAACAGCTCAAGGTCCCACAGTGAGGGACTGGTGGGTGGTGGGTGCACTGGGGGTGATGGGATTATTAAAAAAAAAAAAAAAAACTAACAATGTATTTAATCTATATTTTAATTGAAAAAACTTTGATAAACTACTCAAATAAATGTCATTAGTCCACTTTTAAAAGACGGGGCTCTTCAGCATCAGAACATAATAAGACTGAAGTGTTTCAGATTCTTTACATGTATGAAATGAATGATTTTACACTATACTTCACACTAAGGACAGTGTTATCCTCTATCTCCTGCTCCAGATATTATTTAATCAATGATGTCCTGCAATTTCAATGATGAATACCTTCACAGTTCCTCAATCAGCACATCTATTCTTTGCAGTGTATACATTACCCAGCTGTCCTAGTATATTATACCTGGAGAAATTGTGAAAATGTAAAGCTGACATAGTCATTCCTATATCTGAATATATAATATGTTCAAGCTGTAGTTTTTATTACATTGAGGCTGTTCTACTCTTAATCTCACAGACTCCATATAAGTGACACTGATGGAGAATAGAATTGATTAGTACATTAGAGGAAGACAATAATATATGAGCTGGTTTTATCCAGGGCACACAGCATAAAGTCAGCTGCATTTGAACTGTTTTAATGTGTTCCCCAATTATTCTCCCAGCATCTCCGTGAAGAAAAGCAAGTATGAGAAAAACACATCCAGAGCTGCAGAGATGGCATGGCTGATGAATGTCTGTTTCACAAGTCTGCTATAATTAGTGTGGAAACAAGGGCTCTAGAAGCCACAGTCGTATTATGCAAGTCTAAAGGCTTTGAGAGCCCTTTCTGCTACCTCCAGTCTGGGTAAAGCCGATTCGTGAGACAGCACACTTGAGTCTTGCAGTTATCTGATACTAAAAAGACAATGGTGGGCAGGTGTTGGAAACAGAGAGAGCCAGGAGGTACCTGAGTTCGACCCTCCAAAAGGGATCAAGAGTCCTGTGTTCCATCAGTTTAATATCCCGCATCAGCACGGCCAAGCAGACAGCAGCGCGCTGCCAAAGAAAACATATGGGATTCAGCTGAAGGGCTCCAGTTTTTCAAAAACAGCCTCTTTCAGTCTAAACTTCTTAAGGAGGTCGCTATGAACGTCCTTTTGCTTCGAAAAAAAATCTTGAGGTACTGCAGTAAAGGTCTGGATTCAGCGCGGACACTGCCACCTTTCACCCTGTGTGTTGTTCAAAGGTGTGTTTGCTTTCAAAATGCGAGCAAACCTTCGTCATCATTACCTGCCATTTTCATCTCCAACATTTAAAGGCATTTTCAAGCCAAAACATTTGTAGAATTAAAAGTAAAAACACACAAAAGTACAGATATTTAATGATAAATTAGATTTATGAACTATCGGACAGGGGCACGATCAGCTTTTTATTATGAAAACAATCAGTGATTATCTCAGCAGATTTAAACTGCAGAAGGGTTTAAACTATAAAGTTGACAGATAGAGAGTTATGTGTACAAAAGCTTGTGAGCAGCCCGAGAACAATACAGCAGTTATTTTGGTTAATGGCAAACACAGTATACAGTCTATGCAGTCTGCACCGAGCGGTCTCCGCTCAGCCTAAAATAAAACCTGAATAACTCTCAATGTGTCTGTAAAGTACTCTAATGGGTTTATATAGGTCAGGATTAAAAATGTCTGATCGCATAAATATCAATAAAAGCTGAATGTTCAAGTGCACACAGAAAACTTGGAAGCTGCACGTTGGTGCGCCTCAAACCATATACCCAAACAGCTCTGGGGTCAGCGCAGCAACAAGCCTTGGCTAAGTCAACAAGGAACATTAACAACTATTAGTGAATCAAACTCTTGTGCCGTGTGCAGAGCGTGGCAGACCCAGCTGGCTCACGTTCCTGCCCTAATCAAAAAGGATATTTTGTTTGCATTTTTGCTGCACATCTGCTCCAGAAATGTCGGAGGCTCGGCATCTCCAACGCACTCTTTTTTTACCCTAAAGGCCAAAAGTTGAATCGACTGAGCACACTGGCATTTTGGGCTGACGATTAGCATATCTGATTTTCTTTTTCAGTCCCACTCATGAATATTAGCTTTGTAAGCGTTTCCTCGGTGGTGATAGTAACAGGATGAGAGGACAGTGCATTGAAACCCTGCTAAGACTGACAGAGCAAAATGACTGTGGAGCCGGTGGATTTAGCTCTGAAAGGATCATAAGTCAAGCAGTAACCATCAGCTTGAGTTTACACTCCCTGCTCTTACAGCGGCCCTCAGCAGGCCTCATCCGTTTGGCAAAATCCATTATGCAACATGACACATAAGGAGCAGGACGACTTCAGACTAGAGAGGCTGCTGAGGTAAAGGTTAAACACTATCTGTTTCTAACAGTCGATAAAAATGGAAATGTCTCCCAGGTAAAAATAATTCAATAATAAATAATAAATATGTAATGCCCTCTCTAAATGTTTAATATAACAAAAAGAACCTTGAAGATGCATGCTTTACTAGTATTTCATGTCTGCTTTGAGACATCTCCAGATATTGTGTATGTTTGCATGATGTGCTGAAATAAATACCACTTTAGCACATGGACTTACATCAGGCAGACGGATATGACTTGTTTGTCTTCGGATCTGAAAGTTCCATAATCAGCGAGAAATGGAAAAACCTACGTTCACTTGAGCTCTATGTGCAGGGAAGAATATCAAAGACATGTCAGAGCCCAGACTCAAATTAAATCTGTCAGTAAGTCATCTGGGGTAGAGGCCAGAACAGAAGTCACTGCATGCCATTCATGGTTTGATCTTTTAACCAATCAGATGTCTTCGTTGTGCGTATTTTGAAATTGCGTCATTTGGCTGCTTTAACATTTAATCATTTTAATAACCTCACAATGATAAACAGGGCCGGTGGACAGGAAATAGAGAGGAGTGTATTTGCTTTTCGAGAATAAAATCAAAATAATGTCCTTCAATAACCCTGAGTAGTGTCCTAAGTCTTCAAACTTGCTAACGCTTATATTAAGAGATAAATATATGTCAGTTGATCGATATATCAGGCGGATATTCGACATTTTTTGTGTATTGGCTATGGTGTATTAGGCCATTATTTGCTGCCTAGAATATACACACAAACCTTTATTTTAACACTTTAATATGATGAGACAACTGCACTGAAGGTTTGTGGGAAAAACAAGAGCTGTGGGTCAGATTGTAGCAAATTTAAACTATATAATTTGAGGATAATAATCAAAATCGACCCGATATATATATATACACACACACATATTGGCTCAAGAATATCGGCAGAGCTTATCGGCCGACGGTTGCTCTGTGTTCTAAACAATCAGTATCTCATCAGCCACAAAAAACACATATCAGTCAACCTCTACTTATCTTGTTATATCAAGCATCTCCCAGCAGTTTTTTTCAATATTTTAATTTACTGGACGTAGGTTTCACTTACAGCTGGAAAATGCTACATTCAAGCCAATTTGCTCTGGTAAAGTTATAGACAGTTATAGTGTATAAATATAAATATATATACAGTATATGTATTTCAGTGATGCTCTGCGGCAGGGGTGGGCAAACTACATGACCTGTCGAACATGGACTTAAATTATGATGCAAACTTGATGCACTTCAGCTACATCAGCCTTGTGTTACTCTCTTATTCTCTTATCAGCCCTTCTGCAACAATGAGCTTATCAAAGAAAAGAAAAGTAGATAGTGAGCACCGAGTGTTTAATATGGAGTGGACAACAAAATACTTTTTCATCAAAGTCCGATCAGAGTACCAAGGCAAGTTTTTTGCTGGTATTCAAATTAGCAAAAGTGAGCAAGCCTTTCTCTGAAGGCGAGTTTTTAAAAGAATGCATTTGGAAAACAATTTGTATATATATGCATCCATATATATACATATATATATATCTCTAATATAATATATATATATATCTATATCTCTATATATATATATCTCTCTATCTACATATATATATATATATATATATATATATATATATATATATATATATATATATATATATATATATATATATATATATATATATATATATATATATCTATCCTGGCTCGGCACCTCAATCTCACCTTCGATCCCATTGTGGCCCATGCATCAAAAAGTTTGCCCACCCCTGGTCTATGGACATATCAAAGTACAAGTAAACATTACAGTACATTACATCATGTATAGGTCATCATGTATTGTCCTTGTAACAGTAATAAATAACTGTCTACGGTTTAGTTTTATTAAATTTAGAACAGTCGATTTTTGTCAATGCAAATTAAGACATGTTTAGATGTCATAGGTTTGAGAGCACAACAACACCTCACGTGCTCAAATACTATTTAAACCACGCTTCTTCTTGGTCCTCTTGTCGCTGTGTCCCCCTCCTGCTCACCCCTCTTTTATCATCCCTCTGTTGTTTCAGGAGAGAGGAGGACACAAAGCCTGAGCGCCAATTACCTGCTTAGAACAGCTTTCAACATCTCCACATGTGCTGCGATCCTTATACATTCATAAATGAAACTTATAATTCACTCCATTGTGAGGCTGCGGTCCTTCTCAGTAAAAAACAGTTAATCAAGGCCAAGCGCATCACTCCCACAATCCATTTCCATCCAGGGCACGTGCTGCTGGCTTCACCCACATGGCAACAACACAACACTGTCCCTAACTGTGGCCTGTACCTAGTCATCTGCTTCACTGTGCATGTGCTGCTCTTGTTAAACTACAGTCAAACAGCTGTGTCCAGGTGTATACGCTTTGGGAATGCTGTCATTATTCTGTGACCGGAAACTTCAATGGAGCCTCTAAAAATGTACAAAATTATGCACATAACACGAACAGTTACTTTGTCATTGACTTCTCTTATGTAATTCTGTGGAGTGTCAAATATGTATCCCAAGCTGTCATCCAGGCTGGAACTTGAACTATTCGTGAGTTTCAGCTTCCCGTTAATTGCAACATTTTGACTTTTTCTCATTCAAAAGATATAATATTTACTTTTGAATTGTTAAACACCATGGCAACGGGCCTAATTGTTCATTATTGTGATACCGATGGCTACAGATATAGTCTAGTACCATTTGAGCTTATTTTTCCTGGGCTGCCGTGAGTATTTTGGCCCAAGTTTCACAACAACCCTGAAAATTTCTCATTTATGTAGCAAAACTGTGTTACACATTGACACAAAAAGCTACAAGTACTTCCTGGTAATGGCATCAAAAGCTGACCCTTTTGATGGAAAATGAATCAAATGAAAAGTGTAATTATGTTTCAGTCGACAACTTTTGATATTACAACTGAGAGGAAAACATTAGAGATGCTTCTTTTGACCCTCTACATCATAACGCTATTAAATCCTAAAATGACATTCTCTCAAAAGTTTTTCTTCTTGTTTCTGAGCTGCTTTGACATTCAGTGCATCTTGAACACAAGCCAGGAATCAGCCCCCACCTCTCCACAGGGCTGCTGCTGATGGGGTGTTGTGCTTCATAAGCATTTAGCCGTGGATGCTGCCCGCCTGCCGAGTGCAGTAAAGACTTCCAGACAGCCCGCGTGGCTATAATTAAGCAACAGTAAAACACACACCTACCCTGGGCTTGTGTGAGAGCTCCAGATCAAAGTGAGGTGGCCTTTTCATCTGCCACCTCCAACCTCTGCCTTAGCTACTGCTCCATGTCCCGCTGTGCTCCCTTTAGGCTCACCTCATTTTATGCATTACAAACTCAATATCAAAACAGATTACAACCACTTTCGTCAATTATTCTATCATTCCAAGTTTGAAAGAACTAGATAACGATCAACAAGTTTAGATTGCGTCGTAACTTTCAGCGTTCCCCTGTGAGTTTGTGATAAATGAACAATCACTTCTTTTTTTCTTAGAGTGAAGCATCTTTGAAGTCCTTTGAAGTCAAAACCACTGTCATTTTACAGAAAACAAACTCTATTTTAAAAAAAACACGGCATTGTTTTTACTCATCTTTGCCTCCGCGCATTTTAAACTACATTTCAATACCGTGTGGATGTCTAAAAAGGAAAAATATGTCTGAAATGGAAGTGTAGGCAGCAGAATAGGCCTTTTTCGCTCACTCATTAGAGCCGGAGCCTGACCTTCTCTTGGCGTCTTGAAAATGACATCCTGCCGCAACAGTATTTAGAAAGCAAAATGCTCACATCCTGTGTGGCCCCCTCGTGTGCTTCAATCTCCTCCAAACAACAACTATAAATGTCTCTTGGAGCAGCTGAATCCTCCCTGATGATGAACAGCTTCCTCCAACTCCAATAAAAGGAAGTGACCAAGGCCTGAGCTGAGAGCACTGTCCCTCAGATCTGATGTGCACAGTCTTTGTTTCGAAGGCACGCTTCACCACCATTGTCTTGTCATTGTCCTGAAAATTATTTTAGGAGTAAAGACACGTCAACCTGAGCAGCATTTGATGAATTGTCAGTATGTCTTCACTGTTATTAAATTCCTTTCCAAACAATAGGCGCAAATGACGAACACAACATCAGCCATTAGCCATCAACCCAACAAAGTAAGAATGAACAATGGTTAATAGGTATATTGTATTGTTTAAAGATGCACTATGTAACTTTTTTCTAGTGCAGAGTTTGCCATCTGCTTGTCTGGAAGGTTGAGGCTGTGAGACGAGCCGACCCACAGTAATAAAAGTTTAACTAAGTCTTTAAAATGTAATTGAATAAATGCAAAATAGATAAGTTACAGCGTCTAAAACAAAGGTAATTTTAAAATAATAAAATATCAAAGGTATAGGTTAAATACCACAGCATTTAGCTACCGCAAACTTTAATTACACTGCCAAAGTCACTACATATTTCCACAGTAATCTGGCTGGTGTGTGCCCTGGATGCTCTTCCTGTCACAATCAGCCTCAAACACTCTGTGTCTAAAGCTCTGCTGGAGAAATGTCCTTGCAGAGACACAAATGCATTCTTGAAGAGCAGCGTTTCATCTTTTAAAATGTCAAGCGGTGGAGTTCTGTTTTGTAAGGCCATGTTTTGCTTAATTAGAAGGCTCCCTGCATGTCACACAGTTTGAGCAGAATTTATCATGTGAACTAGATTAAAACCACTTGCACCCTATCGGCACATCCATGTCTGGAAAATAGTTGGACTGGAAGAAAAATCCCAATCAAAGCGAAATTGCAATTTGAATGGACGTAATTAAAAGGCTGGGATTTTTTGAAGTGCAGCAACATTCTGTATAAAAATTGCTAACCCTGTAGTTTAGATCTGTGCAAACATGTTTTGAAATGTGATTCTGGTATTAGTCTGTCAGTTCATATTTCACTCTTTTAATCAATGTTCCCTTAAAAAGTGAACATTGAACTGAATCCTAGGATTAAAACCTAAAGTGCTGATCTAATCACAATCGCAATGCTTCCTTTGGTTAATGTACATCACCTTTACACCTCCCCCTGTCTGTGAAACATGATAGAAGAAACTGAAGCCTCATGAACTGCCTCGGAGCTACTGACCGCACTTAACAGGGACCACACTGGTACAGCCTTAACGCTGCTCACTGCTGGGTGCCACAGATGTGCCAGTCCTGGAGGCAGTCATTACCATCCCCTCTCCATGTGCCTCTTTACACAGACCCAGACAGAAACGCTGGACAGGTACTAGTACAGAACCAGGGGTAACTGGGTCAAACTTTTACAGAGCCAATTTAGGGAAAGCTGGAATGCAAGATGTTTTTTTGGAAATGAAGTAAAAATTATAATCACAAAAACATGTCTCTGTTGGATGTGAGTCATTTTAAAGCCATATTTTTTAGATATAATTTGCAAAAGCTTTACAAAGTTTATTTAGTCATTTCCTTTTCCCAAGCATCTGTTTGCTGTAGCTGAATGATTCTTCCAAAGATCACATCCATCTGTTTTTCAAAGTTACTATTTCAGTATAACTATTCGATTGCTAAAACCCCACTCCCACAAACTCGGGATCCGTCACTATTTTATATTAGATTTTTTTGTCCTGATAAAAAACGAATAAAATGGCGTTCAGTATTGATTTCATGAACATGTCAAATTTCTCAGAAACACAGGTTTTTATTCTGTTTCCATTAAAAAGACCTAAGTACTATCTAGATTTATACAAATACAGGGTGGCCCAAAAGTCACTGACAGTTGAAAAAAATTCATAGCTTTTTTGTTTCTGAATATTTTTCTTTTATTTTTTCAGAGCATTTAGAACGACCCTTCTGACATTAATATGAGCAAATATAGCACCGAGGAACGAACTACTTTGAGTCACATGGGTCAAATTCACAAACCCAGCGGTGTTACCATCGACATTTTAATACCAGAGATGCCCCAAGTGTAAATGCCATTAAAGGAATAATAAGTGTTTTTCAAAGACAGGGGGCAGTATGTGATCTCCACAGACCTGACTAGTCCCGATTTCTTCCTGTGGGGCTATCTTAAAGAAAGAAATGGTGTTTGTGAATAAATCTCTGACAATAAATGACTTAAAATGTAATATGAGGATCAAATAAGAGCCATAAGCCCAGAAATGCTTTAAATGTTATGTAAAGTGTGTTGGATCGAGCTATTCAGAGCCAAACCTAAAATGGTGGACACTTAAAAAACATTATTTTAAAAAATTAGGTCAGTTTTTACTTCCCTTAGTTTAAGTAGTGATAAGTTCAAGTGTAAGTGAACAATTATAACCGTATATATTGCCAAAAATCTTGGAAGGTTCAATTTACCTACTGCTCAAATTTAGTGAGTATAACTTAAGAATTATAGGAGCTACTGAAGATTTAAAAGTGTCAGTGACTTTTGGGCCCCCTGTAGGTAGACCCAAGAAGATTAGACATGACTGAATCTCACCCTCGATGACATTAATTTCCCAGCCCAGACAACCTATACGCCCTTCACCCATTTATTACCTCTGCTTATATAAATCTAATAATGGACTTACATATATCGCAAAGGATGAAGTTTAAATGACGTCAGATGCTTCTCTTTTGCTTTTGCAGCCCAACAGCACATTCTGAGTTTGATTTCTATGCTAGACACAAAACAATCACACCCCTCACATGCATTAGTTTAATTCTCTCTAAGATGAATGCGAGCCGGCTTTTGGAGCACATTTTGGCTCAGGTCAGTCCTTATTACTGCTCGAGTGTTTTATGAGGGGTAATGGGGAGGACCAGTGCAGACACTTTTGTAGCACACAATAGCGGCTAATGTTTTATGTTGGGAAGAAGTTTGGGTGAAGACATTACACTGGTCAGGCCCAATGAACGACCACTCACCCGTGACAAAAAGCTCTTCAAACTGTCAGCCTAAAGATATTTAAGTGACGAAGCGCTATAAAACTGCTGCTTGCTGACGTAAAACTTGGTCAGAGGCAACATTTACAACAACTGAAAAGCATTTGTTGTAAGGTCACGGCACTGCAGATTCAAAGATTTGAGAAAAAAGAGGAATGTAAAGAAAATAGCACAATGCACTCACCAGTCCATCGCAGTTGTTAATGGCAACCGAGGCTCCGGGGACGTCGGTGATGTCGCCTACGAATGTGCAGTCAGTCTTCAGTAGTTCCCGTCGGAGTTCAGTTTGGTTCGCGCTGGGCTTCAAATCTGTTCTTAAGTTTCCAACATCCTCTTCTTCCTGCCACTCCACCACGGCCCCCGGAGCAACGAGGCGATGGTTAGGTCGCAGACGCAGGTGAAACTCTTTCCCAAAGGCAGAAATGTTGAAGAAAATGTTCTGTTCTGTTTCGGACGTGTCCCTCTTATAGCGGTGTTTGTGCATGGAAGACAGCAGATGGGAGAGGTAGTGTCCATGAGAGTCTGTGCTAAACGGAGTAACAAGGCCATATTCCTTCAGACGCTTCTTCAGTTGGTCTGTGAAATAGCAAAGATATAATGAGATGAATGAAGTGTGAAAAGTTTGCAGTAATATAATATAGCAATTTGAGCAAATGAATAACTATTTTCCTGAAAAGCGCTCCAGTACAATATAATACATGCAATTACTGGTTGACAGCAGTAAAAAAAAAAAGAAAAAGCATACACACTTTTTAGACAGAACCTCTCAATTTCCTCTATAGTTTAAAGTCAAACCTCTGCTTAGAAATCCCCATTCTTTTAGCTGACAAATGTGGACTGGCAATAGACATCTCATTTTTAAAAAAAAAAAGATTTTGAGTAAAAGCTCTTACACATTCACTAATTAATACATTCAACAACCTGCCAGGCACTGGTGTAGCTGTTTAACTTTACTTTTGCTATTGCAGGCTACCATGTACAAAAATCACTGAAAAAAATGCATAACTCTTTTGTTTCTAAATATTTTTCTTTTATTTTTTCAGAGCATTTAGAACGACCCTTCCAACATTAATATGAGCAAATACAGCACCGAGGAACGAACCCTCATGGTACAGTGGTACTTTGAGTCACATGGGTCAAATTCACAAACCCAGCGGTGTTACTGTCGATATTTTAATACCAGAGATGCCCCGAGCGTAAATGCCATTAAAGGAATAATAAGTGTTTTTCAAAGACAGGGGGCAGTATGTGATCTCCACAGACCTGACTAGTCCTGATTTCTTCCTGTGGGGCTATCTTAAAGAAAAGGTGTTTGTGAATAAACCTCAGACAATAAACGACTTAAAATGTAATATCGAGGATCAAATTAGAGCCATAAGCCCGGAAATGCTTTTAAATATTATGTTAAGTGTGTTGGATCGGGTTATTCAGAGCCAAACCCAAAATGGTGGACACTCTAAAAAACATTATTTTTAAAAAATTGGTCATTTTTACTTCCCCTAGTTTAAGTAGTTAGTTAGTAGTTCAAGTGTAAGTGAACAATTATAACCGTATATATTGCCAAAAATCTGGGAAGGTTCAGTTTATCTACTGCTAAAATTTGGTGAGTATAACTTAAGAATTATAGGAGCTAGAGGAGATTTAAACGTGTCAGTGACTTTTGGGCCACCCTGTAGATAACATGCAGCACATTTTAAACTGGTGATAAGCTACTGAGGCTGACAATTTGCACCATCGACCCATCTGACCACCGCCAATCCCTCATGCACACATCACTTTCATTCTAGGCAATGCTGGCGAAGTGTCTTGTCTATGAAATTTACTCAAAATGATTAATAATGCAGCTTCATCTATATTGAAAAAACGTATTAAACTTTCCTCTGAACAAACTACTTGATCCACTCGGTCTCTGTGAACTGAGATTGCACAGTTCCAAAAAGGATCCTCCTCTTTGCTCGGTCGTCTTTTCATTTCAAACTATCAGACAGAGAATCAGCTCCAGACAGGCTGAAAGTGTCTGTAGATTTGAGTCATTTTACTAGAAATTTGAAAAAGTACATTTTAGATAGTCAAACATGACCACAACAGTCTGGTTCATTTGTAATGTTCTGTGTCCCTGTAAAAACCTGCACATGATTGATTTTTTATATTGATTTGGACTGTAGGAAACACGCTGTATTGGACATGGAGACATTTATTGTATTTTTCTGCTAATGTTAATGATGAGCTGTTGGTCTTATAATGTAATCGTACTGAAATGTGTGTTTTAATGTGTTTTAATGTGTTTTACCTGCCCAGGGACTGCAGAGCGGCACTCGATAAAAAGCCCTCGATAAAAAAAACCCTCCATTATCACCACTGTAACATCTTAAGTAAATATAAAGCCATAAAGGGCATGGCCCCGTTGTATCTGCAAGATGCTATAGTACCATACCACCCAAACAGAGACTCCACTCCCAAAATGCTGGACTATTGGTGGTTCCTAGAGTGACTAAAAGCCCAGTAGGAGGGAGGGGAGAGCTTTCACTTACCAAGCTCCTGTGTTATGGAATCAGCTCCTTCCCATGTTAAAGAGGCCCCCACAGTCTCTACATTTAAGACCAGGCTTAAAACGTTCAGGCTAGGACCAGAAATAAACCCTGTAGTTTTAGTTAGGCTGCCTAGGGATAGCCATGCTGGGGGAAATATGGTAACCTGAGCACTATCCTCTTTTTCCTCCTGTTTTCCCTATCAACAACATTTACTATTCAGTTTGTTCATTGCTATTCACATGTTGTCCGCTGTCCTGCTCCCCTCTGGGGAGTGTAACTGTTTCAGATGTCTGGCTGCTGACCATCTGGAGATGGCTGGACCCTAGATGCCCTCCTGATCGTCCAGTGATGGCTGGACTCTAGATCCCCTCCTGATCGCCCGGTGATGGCTGGACTCTAGATCTTCTTGCCTGAATGGACGGCTCACTGAGTGGGCTCTGGCCCTACAGACTCGAACTGGATGCGCCTTAGTCCTGGACACATCTGCAGCCTGTCCGTCCATGGGAGTGGATCTCTCCTTCACTGTGGTTCTCCTCCAGGTTTCTCCTTTTCCACTGGGTTTTTGGAGTTTTTCCTTTTGGAGAAGGAGGGTCTAAGGACAGGGGATGTTCTGGGACAGTTATTCATTGAGTTGTTTTCCGTTGATTAATTTGCTTGTCTATTTCTGTTTCATTGTTGATTTTCTAATTCTGTTGGTTAATCAACTCTCATGTTCAGCCCTAAGAGGCGACTGCTGTCGTGATTTTGGGCTTTACAAAAATAAATTGAATTGAATTAAGTAAATATAAAATGTTCAGTTTTAATAATTTAATTTTGTATTCAAATCTAAGAAAATTATTCAAAATTATTAATAATGCAGCTTCACCTACATTAAAAAAATGTATTGTCCTTTGCTCTGAACAAACTACCCGATCCACTCGTTCCTCCGTGAACAGAAATTGCGTTGTCCCAAAAAGATCCTCGGCCTTTGCTCAATCGGCTTTTTCCTGTCAAACCATCAGGCTGGAATCAGCTTCCAAACTGTCTGAAATTGTCTGTGGATTTTAATAGTTTTACTAGAAATTTGAAAAAGTACATTTTAAATAATCAAATGTGTCACATCAGTCGAGTTAGTTGGTGCTGCTCTGTCACTGTATAAACCTGCACTTAGTCTGGACTCGGGGGGACAGACTGTATTGGACATGGGGTCATTTTTTTTAAAATTGTATTTAATTGTTATTGTTGTATGGCAAATTGGTAGTCATAAATTGTTTATTGATATGTGTTTTTTTAAGTTCACCTGCCCTGGGACGGCAGAGGGAAAGTAGCAGGAGCTAAATCTGGTACAAATCATCTTTTCCTTGTAAGATTAATGAATTTGTACATGGTCCCTGTCAAATAAAGAATAAAGAAAGAAAGAGAAGAAAGAAAGAAAGAAAGAAAGAAAGAGAGAGAAAGAAAGAAAGAGAGAGAGGGAGGAAGGGAAGGAAGGAAAGAAGAGAGAGAGAGAGAGAGAGAGAGAGAGAAAGATAGACGGAAGGAGGGAGGGAAGGAAGGATAGGTGGAAGGGAGGGAGAGAGAAAGAAAGAAAGTTAGAAAGAAGTTAGAAAGGAGGGAGGGAGAGGGGGAGGGAGGGGGAGGGAGGGAGGGAGGAAAGGGAAGAAAGGAAGGAAAGGAAGAAAGAAAGAGAGAGGGACGGAAGGATGGAAGGAAGGGAAGGAATGGAGGGAGGGAGGGAGGGAGGGAGGGAGGGGGGGAGGGAGGGAAGGATGGATGGATGGATGGATGGATGGAAGGAAGGAAGGAAGGAAGGAAGGGAAGGAAGGAAAGGAAGAAGGAGAGAGAGGGAGGGAGCGAGGGAGGGAGGGAGGGATAGAAGGAAGGAAGGAGGGAAGGAAGGAAAGGAAGAAAGAGAGGAAGGAAGGGAGGGAGGGAGGAAGGAGGAAGGGAGGGAGGACACAACAGCAGAACTTGGTCCAAGCGGGAATCCGTCTTCAAACTTCGAGTTTGGGGACTCAAAGCTTTAACCGCTGAGCGACTGTCGCCCCAGCAGCAAATACAGATAAGAGGAGACTGCGGCTGGGATGAGGTTATGTGAGGGAGTGGATCCCTGTCTCATCAGTCAATGAACCACAATACTCAGGTCTGCTAATGCCAATAATCAAAGCACGTGTCTCTTATTGACAAGCCAATGTAGCGATTGAGCGAAGTCATTACTAGATAAATCCTGATTCTGTTTTACACAAATCACAGCATAGATTCTGTCCTGTTAAACTGCTGCTCTGATAGTTTAACATGACACTCCGGCTCCTCTGCAGTCTATAGACATGCATTAGTAAAGGATTATCTCTCCCTCTGTGTGTCGACAATGTGATTAGCTGATGATTGTCCAACCTGAGCAGTGCATCACGCCTGCAGCCGACAGGAAGAGATTTAAGTCCTTGTCTCAGCAGGAAGGTAAACGTGATAAAATTAATGAATGATTGTTCCAAATGCTTTCTTTTGTTTTCTGTATCATAAATCAATTACATACTGTTTGTTTTGTTTCGGATTGAGATTAATGAGCGCTACCAAAGTGTACAGACCCTAAGGATATTTTTTTTGTGTTTTTGAGGATTGCGTTTCATCCATCACAACACATTTCTGGTGTAGCGTCTGGTACCAGCTTGTTTCCATGGAGTAATGACACCTGTAACTGAAGAGGTGCAGGAGAGGTACGTTTTATGCTATACTGTGGAACATCCCAAAGCAATAACTTCTCCAGTGAGACAAGTGTGTGACTGACCCTCCACTAGAAAAGTTACAAAGTGCACCTTTAAACTAGAGATATAAGACTGAAAGGACTCACAGCACTGGCAGTGTGAAGGCAGGTTCAGAGCTCCCAGAAGGGCATTCATAAGAGTCAGGCCTATAATACACCTGTGTGCACTTGAAAATCTCATCTTTATATTGTGACCCACAGTAAGTGCGGTAGAAAGTGGTCACGGCACGCTCCTTCGTCCTCGCTGCATGAACTACAGAACATCTGTGGTCAAACACAAATCTACAAGGAAATTCATGGGCCTTCAGATATTTTCCAGAATAGGTTTTCTTTGCATAATGTTTAAAATACCACAGATGTTTAAAATGCATGGGTTACGAGACTTTCAAAGCATGTCATTTTCCTGTATATTTGCAAAAGTCAAACAGGTGTCAATAGTGAAATTACAAGTCAGAGGAAATGACATGGTTTTAAAATCACAGTGTGCATAAAGCGAACACGTGACCTGAAATATGTGCTTTGGTAATGCTCCCGAGACAAGCCCTCTATTCAAGGAGCACCCGCACTGAACAAGTGGGGACATTATTTATAAGGTAAATAAAAACAGCATGCAAAGGTCTGCTCATTTCTTCGACCATATCCTCTCACAATAAAAGGTTAGTCATAAAGTGTTTGAACTGGATGAAAAACGCATTTGCAATTTTATGAGAACAGAGGAACAAAGCCTAAGAATATTCTGCAACACTGTCATTTGGAAATAATTTGACTGTGGTTTAGATTTATATTTCAGAAAGTTTTGTTCTTCTTGTTAACTGAATTTTCAACAGTAAAGTATAATAAATAAGCCATGATTTATTCTAACATCTTTGTGCACAGAGCATAAAATGTGATTACACAACTCCCTTCAGGTTAGTAGTAAAACAGGGCTGTGGATGTCTCAAATGGATATTATTTTTTCCCCATTATACTTTATCATGTTGGCAAGTGCACTGTATATAGAGTCATTTCAAACTCACACCTGTAACTGAATAAAAGATATAGTGAAGCAGTTGGCAGATCCCCCACCAGGAAAGTTACATAGTGCACTTTTAAATAAAATTCAGACTAGATATCAACCGATAATAGGACAGAGACTGAAAATATATAAATAAATGAAATATCGGTAAAGCTTATTGGCCATCAGCAGCTCTCGGTACTAAATTACTGGTATTGGCATCCCACATGAACAAATCTCTAGTCTAGTACTGTAATCTTATCTGGTGATTACAGTAAAGATCGTGGTTGATATATTTCATTTGATGCCAAACACGAAACTCAGTCCTGAATTATGGTCATATTTTATGCTACCTAGAACCTCTGTCATACTTTTAGTTTGCAGTTGATCATTTGTTAATAGACTTGTGCTTTACTATTTACAAAATAAACCCAGAAAGGTGTCAAATGTGTCATTCTTGAAGCTGTGCAAAAAGGACTGTGCGTATGCAGCGGGAGTCTCACTTGGAGAGATTGTACAACACGAAATAATGATGTAATTTTAGATAAGTATGTATTACCAAGGTCTACAGCAGCTCCCCACAGAGAGCAGAAAGGGAAAAGGTGCTGTGTGACAAATCATTAAAGCCAAAAGAAGAAGAACAGGCCTGAGTGAGTGGCTTTAGTGTAAACGCAGGGCTTTGGGCGCCTAATCCTCAGGGGGCCCCATCCACGACTAATCTTAAAGAGCCATTCTGCCACTCACTACAGAGACATGGAAGGTATCTCTGTGTTGTGGTATATGATTTGACCTAAAAAAAATCTATTGGTATTTTTTCGGAAGCAGGAATGCACCGGCGCCATTCCACCACATGAGTTCAGTCGAAATGTCATTTCAGTCTACAAACTAGTGCAATCAGACAATTTACTGGCCATTGTTGGTCCAAAATGTCTCATAATACAGTGTACTTAAAGCCAAAGTATCGACATTAGAACAGAAAAGCTGGATTGGTGCACCCTAGTCTGAATTATTTAAAAGTGCACGATGTAACTTTTCTGATGGGGGATCTGCCAGCTCCTTCAGTGTATCTATTATTCAATTACAGGTGTTTTTTATTGAAAAATACATTAAAAAAGCAAAACATGCTTTCTAATGCTGCTTGTCTCCATAGGGAGGAATAACTTTAATACCAGACTTCAGTGACATGCAGGTTGCAGATGCTCCACTGGATACGAACATACAGTAGTATACTTTAAATCTAGAATAAACTAAACACATTTAAGTAAAGTTTTGTATTTTCATAGTAAGAAGCAGCAGAAGTAATGGAGGCAGAAGTCAAGAAGTGGTAGCACACATAGGGAAAACTGACAGAAGCACCAATCTGCACTGTTGGCCTCTCCAACCCACTCGCTCATGCACCACAGGCACAGAAACTGAAGGAGAATTAATTGCCTTGCCCAAAATCACAAAAACAGAGCAGTCACACTATCAACCTTCAGGTAGGTGAGTGAAATTGTCTATGTGTCTATTTTTAGTTTATTTTTAAGTCTATTTTTTAAATTATTTTAAGTTATTATCTTGTTTTATTGCATGTACCATTTTCCTTCAGTTCTTTAACCGTGCGGTGCAATACTGGAATTTCCCCACTGTAGGACTAATAAAGGCATATCTTATCTTATCTTATCTTATCTTATCAGTCACTCTCTTGGCCTTCCATCTTCTAGTAGATGTCCCTATGAGAAAAATCTTGGTGTTCTAATTGACAGCTCTTGTAGGTTTGACAAGCAAATCAGTTCAGTGGTCAAAACGAGCTTTTTTCAGCTGAGACTCGTAGCGAAGGTAAAGTCGTACTTGCCCTCAAGTCACTTGGAAAGACTAGTCCATATGTTTATTACTACACGGCTGGACTATTGTAATTCCTTGGTCTTTGGTATGTTGGTCTTGACACGTCCTTCATACGCCGTCTGCAGCTGGTACAGAACGCTGCTGCGCGCCTTCTGTCTGGCAAAAGACGTTCTGATCACATAACTCCTGTGCTACAGAGTCTTCACTGGCTTCCGGTGCCTTTAGAATTCAATTCAAAATCTTGCTTCTTGTTTTTAAAGCGTTAAATGGTCTGGCACTGGTGTATTTGTCAGAACTGTTGTCTGGGTTTGCTCCTGTAAGAGCCTGAGGTCCTGTGACCAGTTACTTCTGAACTGTCCCAGCTCGAGACTGAAAACCCAGGGGGACAGAGCATCTGCTGTGGCTGGTCCCAAACTGTGGAACAGTCGTCCCATAAGGATTCGGTCTGTGTCTGACATTGACAGTTTTAAGTCTCTGTTAAAAACTCACCTTTTTACTCTGGCTTTTGAGACGAGCTGAGCAAGACATTATTATTTAGTTATGAGTTATTATTGTTATAATTTTGTTTGTATACTGTAGTTTTACTGTTGTCATTTTATGTGTTATATTGTACAGCACTTTGGGCAGTGGTGACTGTATTTTAAATGTGCTTTTTAAATAAACTTGACCTTGACCTTATCTTAAAGCTCTAACCACTGAGCCATTAACATACAGTTATTCTTTTGCATGAGTATTGCAATTAACTAAATAGCAGAGTTTGCAGTAAAGATACCAACGTGAGCAACAGGAGCGAGGTGTAAAGTGACTGATGAAAGCAGAACACAAACAGCTCTCACAGATTTATGACAGAAAAAACTGAATTCAATCACACGTGTGAAACAGCAACAAACAAAAAGTCACGATATCTGGTAATATACAGAAAGGTGTTAATGAAGACACAGAGATAGTGGTAGTAGCAGCTGGAAGGTGGGGTTTGTGAGAGTAGACGTCAAAATAGTAGTGGAAGTACCTGGTATAAAGCCGGTTGTACAGATTAACTAAAGTTTACTTGCATATACTTCTATTTCTTTTAGCTGCCTTTAACTTTTACAGGATTATGGATTGAAGTTCTGCTTCTGATTCACAGGGGAAGACAGTTATTTTGGGTAGACAATACAAGTACAATTGTTTTTTCTTATATCTTCAGCTGAAAAGGTTAAGTAAGAAAGAACAACAATGGACAAAGACTGCTCTATCTGCGTGATTGCTGGATGCTCGAGAGCCAGCTGCACTCTCTGCCTCTTGACTGTGGTTAGACTTTATAAATATGGAAGAGCAATCTATATGTTGTATACTATAAAAAGAGCAAGGGAAGACAGCGTGTTTACTGTGTTCAGAGTGGCTACACTTGGTAGATCTAGGATTCAGAGAGAAAGAATACATGCAATGATTTAAAGAAGCAAGCACAATGTAAATGATTGATTTAAAAGACGTCTGCAGATAGATACAGATGTGTTAGCAGTTTCACTACCTGAAGAGGACATATAGGGAAGTGGTTGGGTTTCTCACTTTCTGAGTCGTGTGTAAAAGCCCATTACACTGTAAACCGTATAATAATGCACACTCTCTCCACATTCTGCAACATGTGTCGTTTCATCATAATAGAGCCGTTTTCATTTGTGAAACTCCAAAAGGACCATGGCTGAAATGAGATTTGGCCCTCAACAAAATGAACCGGGTCTATTGTAGTTTTGAGAGAGACACATTCATCTCTGAGGGTTTGTGCCAATCTACAGTGAACAATTGGGACTAGAAACACTTTTGGTGATGAAATATATTAAATATTAGTGTTGTCAGGATAGTATTACTTCAAACTCTTTTTTTGATACTAAGGAAAGTCTCCATACTGATTTGGATATGATGATTAATAATAACTTGCACAAAGTAACATTTAGGTGCTGCTTGTTTCTATGGAGATGTAGGGATTGCTTTGCCTGGAATGTTCCACAGTACGACGATAAATTTATATTGCATCTGTCTCAATTACTGTGGAACACTGGAGGTAAAGCAATAACATCCTGATGGAGCCAAGCGAGTAGCAGACCCTCCATCAGAAAAGGCCCTTTAATATGCCACCTTAAAGTTTTTATATAGATCAAGACCTTTCTAAAAGACTGTTTTTTTCAGTATTGATCCTGGTTCAAGACTATTTAGTTTAGTATTGATCGGTCTCTGCGTTTTGCTACTTTTGGCAACACCATAGCAGAAAAGGTGCCTATTCTCAAAAGTGAATGGATCAATAATGATATAATATAAAAGTTCAGTAACATAAACATATTTAAATGCACTGGTGACACAGTATAAAGACAGCCTTCACATAACCCTGTGCACAGCTCTCTAAATACAGTCTACAGCCACAGCCAAGTCAAATCTCTGGATGTTTGAGGCTGATGCACCAGGCCTCAGAGGTCGTGCGTAAAGAGATCCTAAGGAGAGATCCTAGGTGGGGACTTGAGCTGCTCTCTTGTGTCTGCAGTACAATAGGGACCAGATGTGTGAGATTTAGCTCAGAGCCCGTCTTTCCGGTGGTACAAAGCTCTTGATGCACTTCACTCATGTAATAGCGCCGTGTGTATGTGTTTGTGGAGAGGAGGAGAGACAGGCCCAGCGCGAACTCTCCTCCCACTTTGATCTGAGAGAGTGCCCAAGCTGTCCTCTTTAGTTTCCAAACGCAAAGAGGAAAATCTCCAACAAGGCGCAGCATTGAATACGTGTAAAGAATAATTAAACAGGACTTACCCTCTCTATCTACTTCACCAGCCTGCAAAAGAGGAAGAAGAGGCGCGTTACGCACGATGCATGCTTATTTGATGCCAGTAATAACGTTATGCTGTAGGCTATGAGACGACCCGGTGATGTGCAGCGCCTACTCATCTGGAGACGCACAGGAGCTTACAAAATGTCTCTCTTTTCGCGTCTTATGTAACGGCCAGAAAAGGCTTCAGTCAAACGTTTGCAGAGTCAACATGAATCTCGGAAAGCGTAGCGGCAGAAGCCAGGTTAAACGTGTCCAGTGAGCGTAAACCGGCCCGTTATTCCCCCATAAGAAGTGTTCTGAAGGTAAAAGAGACTTAAACAGAGCCTTACCTTGGCGGCTGTAGTCAGACTAAATCCTAAAAGTAGAAACGCTAGTGACAGGAAAGCCATCACGAGTTTTATTCTTAGAGGAAAACTGTATCCCAACGTTAAATAACGACACAAAGTGAAAATCAAGAAAAAGTTCACCAGGGAGAAGCGCTCTGTACGCAAGCGTGACCCGGTTCATTCAAAAAAAGTTTTCCAACTTCAGAGTGGATGTGCACTGTGCCCTGTGTAGTCTCCAAACGCAGCTCCAGACGCAGCGAGCCGCGTAAAGTGTGACTCAGGAGGCGGCCTGGCGTCTCTGTGACACGCGGGGAGTTTGGTTCATAGAGTTGCTACTTTGAGGTAAGTCAGTCCCAGTCATCCCCTCTCTGCCGCCGCCGGACAGAGCTGCAGTGTGGAGCTCGTGAAACCTGGCACTGGGCTGCCCTGTCTAATAAAGTGCAAGACCAGCCCTGCGTGACGTCACACTGGCCCTTTCCCGAAGTTTGCAGAAGTTGGTGGGACAGGAGGAGGAGAAAGGAGGAGAGGAGAGGAGACACAGGAGGAGGAGAAAGGAGGAGAGGAGACACAGGAGGAGGAGAAAGGAGGAGAGGGGACACAGGAGGAGGAGAGGGGAGGAGAGGGGACATAGGAGGAGGAGAAAGGAGGAGAGGGGACATAGGAGGAGGAGAAGAAAGGAGGAGAGGAGCACACACAGGAGGAGAGGAGACACAGGAGGAGGAGAAAGGAGAGGAGGAGAGGGGACATAGGAGGAGGAGAAAGGAGGAGAGGGGACACAGGAGGAGGAGAAAGGAGGGAGAGGGGAGACAGGAGGAGGAGGAGAAAGGAGGAGAGGGGAGGGGACACAGGAGGAGGAGAAAGGAGGAGAGGAGAGAGGGCACAGGAGAGGAGAGGGGAGGAGAGGGGACACAGGAGGAGGATAAAGGAGGAGAAGGGACACAGGAGGAGGAGAAAGGAGGAGAGGGGAGGAGAGGAGACACAGGAGGAGGATAAAGGAGGAGAGGAGACACAGGAGCAGGAGAGGAGACACAGGAGGAGGAGAAAGGAGGAGAGGGGAGGAGAGGAGACACAGGAGGAGGAGAAAGGAGGAGAGGGACACACAGGAGGAGGGAGAAAGGAGGAGAGGGGGACACAGGAGGAGGAGAAAGGAGGAGAGGAGAGGGGACACAGGAGGAGGAGAAGGAGGAGGAGAGGGGACACAGGAGGAGGACGGGGGGAGGAGAGGAGACACAGGAGAGGAGGAAAGGGGAGAGAGGAGACACAGGAGGAGGAGAAAGGAGGAGAGGGGGACACAGGAGGAGGAGAGGGGACACAGGAGGAGGAAGGGGAGGAGAGGAGGGACACAGGAGGAGGAGAAAGGAGGAGAGGGGACACAACAGGAGGAGGGGAAAGGAGGAGAGGGGACACAGGAGGAGGAGAGGGGACAGGAGGAGGAGAGGAAAGGGGACACAGGAGGAGGAGAGGGGAGGAGAGGGGACACAGGAGGAGGAGAGGGGACTCAGGAGGAGGAGAAAGGAGGAGAGGGGACACAGGAGAGGAGGAGAAAGGAGGAGAGGGACACAGGAGGAGGGGGGGGCAGGAGGAGGAGAGGGGAGGAGAGGAGAAGGGACACAGGAGGAGGAGAGGGGAGGAGCGGGGACACAGGAGGAGAGGGGACAGGAGGAGGAGAGGGGAGGAGAGGAGGAGGAGGAGAGGAGGGGGACACAGGAGGAGGGGGCGAGGAGGAGAGGGGAGGAGGAGGAGAGGGACACAGGAGGAGGAGAGGGGAGGAGAGGGGAGGGGGGAGAGGGGGAGGAGGAGAGGGGAGGGGAGGAGAGGAGGAGGGACACAGGAGGAGGAGGGGGAGGAAGGAGGAGGAGAGGGGAGGAGGAGGGGGACACAGGAGGAGAGGAGGAGGAGAGGGGAGGAGAGAGGAGGAGGAGAGGGGACACAGGAGGAGGAGAGGGGACAAGGAGGAGGAGAAAGGAGAGGGGGACATAGGAGGAGGAGAAAGGAGGAGAGGGGACACAGGGAGGAGGAGAGGAGAGGGGTCAGGAGGGAGAGGAGGAGAGGGGAAAGGAGAGGAGAGGGGACACAGGAAGAGGAGAAAGGAAAGGAGAGAGGGGACACAGGGAGAGGAGAGGAGAGGGGGAGGGAGAGAGACACAGAGAGGGGAGAGGAGAGGGGACACAGGAGGAGGAGAAAGGAGAAGAGGGGACATAGGAGAGGAGAGGGGACTTGGGAGGAGGAGAGGGGAGGAGAGGAGACACAGGAGGAGGAGGAGAAAGGAGGAGAGGGGACACAGGAGGAGGAGAAAGGAGGAGAGAGAGAGGGGGACACAGGAAGAGGAGAGGGGACACAAGAGGAGGAGAAAAAAAGTAGAGGAGAGGGGGCAAAGGAGGAGGAGAGGGGAGGAGAGGGGACACAGGAGGGGGGGAGGAGAGGGGACAGGAGGAGGGGAGGAGAGAGGACAGGAGGAGGAGGAGGGGAGGAGAGAGAGAGAGGATGAAACGGGGACAGGAGGAGGGGAGGGGAGGGGAGGGGACAGGAGGAGGGGAGAAGCGGAGAGAGGAGGGGGGACAGGAGGGGAGGAGGGGGGGAGAGGAGACAGGAGGAGGGAGGAGGAGAGGGAGGAGAGGAGAGGGAGGGGAGGAGAGAGGAGGGGAGGAGGAGAGGGGAGGAGGAGGAGGACAGGAGAGGAGGGAGGAGGGGAGAGGGGAGGGTGGTGAGGACCCACAGGCCCACAGGACGAGCAGCTCTCATTTCTTAACGCCGCACTGTCCAGTTAGTTTCAGGACGGCACAGCGTCGTCTCTCTCTTTGTGCCATGGAAACTGTGCATGAGTCTTTTCTTGAATGACAGTCATAACAGCAGCATAAGAAGCCATGTTTAAAGAGACGTTATCTGTGTCTGTGAAGGTGACTGAAGAAACTGAAGAAAAATGGAGATAAACTAATAACTGCAGCAACATATGATATGCTGTTTAATTAATTACAACACATAAATTGCAGCAAAAGGAATAGAAATATGCACCTAACTGTCATTTCACACCTGGAATACAAGAGCCACATCTTTAACAACGCCGTTCATGCCAGGCCGCAATTATGACCTGGAGTTGCCTTTATCTGCCTGCTTGGGTTCTCTGCGTGTCTCCTGATTAAAAACATATTTCCATCTGCTCGTTGTGCACACTAATGGAAACATAAATGGGTCTCTAGTAATAACACGTTTACCTACAAAATCATGAAAAATGTAAGGCAGGTGATGTTTGCTAATGTATTATTAATGCATCCTTATTACCATCGGCCCCACAGTTACGCTCAGGCTTGTTACCTTAGTAGGTTGATTTCAGCGATGGAATACATGATGATGGTGATGTCTCCCCTTAGACTCCAGTGAAGAGGTGGGTGCGTTCTAAATGGCTGTGGAGGCCCTGATTTTGCCGCTGCACTGGAGATGAGCCCTGGTGGAGTGGAGCAGAAACAAAAGGATGATTTATGGTAAAAGACTTGTGCATTTTTGCCCTATGTTGAGTCACATTTCAATTTATTACTGCAGGTTGGAGCTGCTTTCTTTGCCTTAATTGACTGATTTACATAATGCATATATCTATTCAATTAATGTATTTGTTCTGCTTTCCCAAGGAGTGCCAAGCTAGGCCACTTGCCACTACCTGATGTAGGCTTTATCCAACCTGCAAGGCCCATTAAAACCAAGAATTACGTGATACAGTAATTTATTCAATGCACAGATCTCGGTTTGATTTAGTTTGTAAAGCAAATCCTGAAAAAAACATGTAATGATTGCTCTTACAGTGGTTGTACTCTCCTTACACTGAATGGATACATCTGTGTCATAACTCTGCATTAATATTCATAAATATTCAATCATCTGAATTTGTTTCCCATGAATGTTTTTTGAAAGCACAAAGTTCCCCACAGAGTTTAAGAGCGCTGCGCAGTGAAACATGGAGTTATGGTGGCAGCGTCACAATAACATTCACTGTTCTCTGCCTCGTTACAGACAGTACAAGTGACTCCTTCCTCCTGTCCCTGCACCGCTCCGTCTCAATAAACGCCTGGGCATAAAACAGATGACTGCTGGGATATTTGCATATTAATGTACAGACAAACAATGTGAATGATGTCAAGAGTACGAGCCTATATAATGTTACTGGAGTCACAGTACATGAATGGCACTGACAGGGTCCATAACACTCTAACACTAATAAAAGTCATTTCCACAAGGTAAAGGATAAAGTTGAAGATGAAAAGTAGATGGTTGAATTTTCTCCAGGTGCTGGCAGAGTCAATTATAAGGTCTCTTAAAAAAAACTTTTAATTAATTGTCTTATAAAATGGATTTGTTCTGTAACACCTTTCTTGCCTGCTGTTCATTTGGCTCAGAAGTGGGAAGATTCAATTAGAACACATCTATTACTTTTGGTTGGACAGGAATATCTATGCTCTAATTACAAGTCATTATAAATCTTAGGTTCAGAACCACAGTACAAAAAATATTCTCTTCTTTGGTCCCCTCATTGTGGGGACATTGATATTACATTATATTATTATATAACCAAAATTCAAAACAGCATCATTAATTAGCTCAAGCCTTTTCTCACTTGCCATCATAATTGTTAACACATTACTTGAGTAGATATACTCTGTTATTGATGAAAAACATGATCTGTCACCCTCTTATTGCTTTTAGGAAAGTGTCAGCTGTGCTATGAATTCTTACATAAAACAGTGTGGGTTGGATCCTTGTTTCTTGTGCATTTCAGACACGACCAGGGCTGCACTTTGACACCGGTATTTTTTCAGTATTTTTATACTGGTATTGCAATATTAATAAAGTTTCATTGATGAACACCTGCACACACCTGCACAGACCACAGACCACACACAGTCGATTGTGGTCTCCAGGTAGTTGTAGTTTATGATGCAGATGCCTTGGAGCGGTATGGCCAGAGGGGAGCCAGTAGGGAGAGTCCACTATTTGAAGATTTGCACCTTGGAGATCCATAGATCCAAATTTGAAGGAATGGCTCGCAATCCAAACTGGCAAAAACACAAGTTATATTGCAGTAAAACCTCTCAAGACCTTCCAATATCTTGTTGACCTATGGACACTGTTAGGTGTATAGGCTTTACTGCACACAGGCTTGTAAACAAAACAATATGGCTGAAGGCCCACATTGATCTCCTGCCACTTAGATGGAGCACTGAGACACAGTGCTGCTGCTACACTTTGGCTGTGGAGGCACATGGTCATACGTCACCACTGTATTGGGCACAACCAAAGAGATCTGTCCTGACACATTTTGTTCACTCACATCAGTCCAGTATCAGGAGCTGTCTGCCAGTCTGCACAGAGAAGAGTGAGCAAAGCTTGTTAAACAGATCTGATAAGAGGAAAGGCAAAGGGAGACCGGGTTTGCTGTGGGTGTCTATCTTTGTTTGCCAGCTTCTGCTGCAGTCTAGGAGGACTGTGTGAAAAAAGAAAGGAGGGTGAAAGGAGGGAGAAGTAAAACAGAAATGGTAAAATCCTTAATGAACAGATTAGCCCTTCTTCGAACCCTTGAAGGAGAATCCCAAGTCCCAGAGTTGCTTTGGTATGACAGACACTAGTTAGGGATTTGGACTAAGGCACAAGGCGCATGGAGGTGTGGCAGGACTGATGGTTTCCTGGTTTGTTAGTATATCTACTTCCTGTTGGTCTCCGAGCAGCTGTAGACGCCACAACATCTGGACTTCCTCCGCCGCTCACATCCAGACAAATCTGCAACACACACAGCTAATTACAAACAGACCTGCAATAAAAAAGCATTTGCTTAGGCAGCATGACACCATAAATGACTATACTATATGTGCACACGGTGAGTACGTATGATTATATTTAGATCAATTAAATATTCCCAACTCTTTGATTGTGTTCCTTGTATTCATAACACAAGTTCTTTGCTACAACTTTTTACTTGGACAATAAAGCTAACAGTAGGCACCCATTTCCTGTTTTTTTTTCTGCTTTTCTTGTAAAACTCTCAACATCCTACTCTGACATGCTTTTTCATTTGTGGAGCGAGCTTTCAAATCTCAGCCTCAAAACGCTTGTAGAACAGAGAAAAGCAGTCTTTCTTCTACGTCTGGGATACTGTTGTTATGTGGCAGTGTTTCATTTCAAATGGCAAACCTTTTGATAAAGAGGACAGTAAAACAAATTATTATAATAATAGTATACTGTTGTTATACTGTTCTACAGTCTGTGACTGGACAGCACAATGGGTCAGTCTTTTCTTGGTTAAGGGCAAAATTTCACAGTTAGAAAAGTGTCCTCTTGTGTGTGTGATGTGGAGCAGTGTTTTAAGCCAAAAAGCATACATCACGTGCTCAAGGATACATGGGAGTTCGCCCAACCAGTTGACACTTGGTGGATCTGGAGATGACATTCGACTGTGTCCCCTGTGGTGTCCTTTGGGGGTGATCTGGGAGTATGGGGTCCAGGGCCCTTTGCTAAGGGCTGTTTGGTCCCTGTATGACTGGAGCAGGAGCTGTGTTGCAGCCATGGCCCTTGGCTGGAAAAAGGTGCCCTCTCCAGGTGAGTGGAGCTTCCCTGCCTGAAGTGGAGGAGTTCAAGTATCTCGGGGTCTTTTTCGCGAGTGAGGGAAGGATAAAGTGTGAGACTGACTGGCGGATTGGTGCAGCATCCGCAGTGAGGCGGTCAGTGTATTGGACTGTTGTGGCGAGGAAGGAGCTGAGTCAAAAGGCAAAGCTCTTGACAATGTTCCTACCCTCACCTATGGTCATGAGCTTTGGATAGTGATTGAAAGGAAAAGATATGGCTGAAATTAGTTTTTTCCACAGTATGGCTGGGGCTCCCTTAGAGACAGGATGAGGAACTCAGTCACACAGGAGGAGCTCGGAGTAGAGTTGTTGCTCCTCTACGCCGAGGGGAGTCGGGGTAGTTCAGGCATCTGCTCTGAGAGTCTGCTGCCCCTGCAACCCGGCCCTGAAAGATGGATGGATACATGTGCATATACAGGCATCAGGTACAGGGCATCTGAAAGGTCAGCTCATGCTGAACTCACAAGCATGAGTTGAACACATTGGTAACTATTACCATCACTAAAAATACTCAAAAACCCGAGAAAAGTCAATTTCTTTTTCATCTAATGGGCTGTTCTGTTTCAAAGAAAGTCAAATATTACAAAGGAAAAAAAAGTGACATACAAATAATTGTAATGATTTTGTCCAAACACCATTGTTCTAAAAGCCCTTGATTACAGCGTTCATGGTCTTCATGGTCTCAAAAATGAGTAGATGTCTTTAAACAAACCATTTTAACTTGCATTTTTGTGCATAGATGTGCTCCCCAGTGGAGGAGTGGCTCGGAAACTCCCCAGACTGCACTGAATGGCTAACCTAATTACAAGACATAGGTATGTGCTTTCAAAGTTGTGTTTCTAAAACAACAACTATTGGAACAAAGAAGACCCCCCCTCCTCTTGCATTATAAAAAGGGGAGAGTCCAGCCATTTGAGGGAAAGCATCTAAATTGTTTTCTTTTCTTTGACTGACGCTTTGTCCCGATTCAAAAAGTCCCACTGCACAATGACTGATGACGTTCACTGGCACAGTTATGTCCCAGTCACAATGTGCATTTAGCTGGAGAGCCAAGTGGTCCTCTATAGGGTCAGAGCTGCTTTTTGTCCCCCAGTGTCTCCACAACACAGGAAAAATGTATAGGGCAATAAAATGTCCTGAAGACGGCATTCCAGCAGAGGAGGGAGCTGATTGGACATAATTTAGAACAAATGTTGTCTTATATGAATGGAGCCCATAGAGAATACAAGCTGCAGTGGTATGATTATGTAAGAATCAGGAAGACTAATCATATGTTTAAAATTCAAAAAGAAACCACTTTTCATGTCACAGAGTTTTGCTTGTCACCAGTTTCAGATATACAGAGCTGAAATAGGTGCTGCACATAAAAGTCGTGCTATAAAACCACTGAATTCACAGTTTTGAAACCCTTTAAAGTTGCGTGATGACAGGCTAGCTGTATTTTTCATTTGTCTTCTCAAACTTTATCATGACTGGTGTACAACTATGATAAGTATTTTCCATTTTTACCATTAAACAGAGTAATAATATAAAAAAAAAAGCCCAAAAAATCCACAAAACCTCACGTCATGTCCACTTCAAACTCGTAGGTTGTGGTTGGAACAGGCTGTGACTAAACTCTTTTGGTTTTATATGATTTAAAGCTGGTTTTCTTTTATTCATATGGTAGTGCCACATCCTTCCTCAGGATTAGCCTGATAACTTCCAATTTAGACCCACCAAGTTGCCAAATGTACACAATAATCAAGGTGTAAAATGACATGGCAGCGTTCCACTAAACTATCTAATTACTGTGGGAAATCAACAACTCCTTACTGACGGCTTGAGCCTTTACAAAGTTTATTTCTTCCAAACAAAAACATATAACGAGCTTTTTTGAGTGGCTCTCTTGTGGCAGAGTGAACTTGAACACATGGTGCCCTCTGGATGGCACTAGGACGTGAAACACAGAGTCAGAACAGACAGGACCCTTGTGTTCCATTACGAAAATCTGTCCCTCTCTCCAAAGAATTGTCCTGTTCAAAAATATGTCCCTTTCCCAGGAGATGTCGCCTCCGAGCTCCTCCCCGAACACTCGAGTCTGCAGTCTGCTGCTCAAAACAAGGCTGCTCCATGGTCAATGGCAGCATGAATCATCTGAATCATCCTCAGTGGCACTTTTCTTTTTTTTTGCATCAAGTCAGTGATGATATGATAAACAGAATCTTCTACTTTATGACATAACAACAGCACTATAATAAAATATACGATAATAACCAAACTCTACCTTATTTAATGGTATGATTAAACCTGGAAATACATGTTTTATGGCAATTTTATGGGTTACAAAATGCATTTATGCTCCAGTTTCCAGTTGCCAGGCTATTTAAGAATAAAAATGAAGGTTTTAGAGTTAATAGTGCCAACTTCAAGGACTTACAGAGGCTCGAATTTACCTAAGATCATTCTCGGTAAGTGGTGAAAGCTAGAACTGGAAAGCCATTAAATTTGAAAAGGGATTTGTTACAAAGCCACAAAATACAGTGTAATAAAAATGTGAGACTTTTTATTCTGATTCTACCAGGCTGCTTGACATTATAGTATTATTACCACCAGAGCTGGCCTAAATGTACTATTCCAGACTATACCCTCCATCAACCCATCACACCCGTACTACAACAGCTCCATTGGCTCCCCATCACACACCGCATTCAGTACAAAATCCTTCTCCACACATTCAAAGCCATCCACAACCTTACACCTCCATATCGCTCTGACCTCCTCCATACTGCCACACCCGTTCGCTCTCTCCGCTCCTGAAAGTGATGGATGTGCTGACCACTCTGCCACACATTAGGTCTTTTACTTGACTTTATGAAGACAAAGTGCAGACAGCTACATTTACATGCTCACCCAAAATCTGATGGTTCGTACAGCGACATCTAAATAATCCGACTGAGCAGTTTAGCAGGAATGTAGAGGAATGATTCTATGATATCAGACCTCACAAAAATGTCCAGATGTGATTTGATTTTAACAATTTTCTCAGGTACCAATTGAAAGACTATTTCATTGAATAAAGGTTTGAATCTGTCATGACTTTTTAGCGTGAAAATCATGAGAACATCCAAAAGCAAATAGAGCCAAAGTATACGGCAGCAAATCTGTTCTTGGTTTGCACCTTATTCACAGCTGTTGTGAAAATCCAGGAATTTGAACATTTCTCATCTTCAGTATCTTTGTGATTTGTTCTTTTAATTCCAATAATCCCTGACATTATCTTTCTCTCTTGTACTGCTGTTTGCGAAAGACAACAGAGAGGGTGTTAACAGTGGCAGCCTTACAAAAGTGATCGTAGTTATATTTGTATGTGGGTCTTTTGCAGCTAATGAAATAAATTCTTCTTATTCTCCTCCAGAAGGGAATGCAGCCGCCGGTGTCCTGCATTCCTGGATCTTCACCGCGGCTGTCCGGTTACTACGGAAACTGGGCTTCCAACTGTCTGCATTTCAACAGCTCTCCGCCTCTGCTTGATGGGAAAATATCTGGCCTTAGATCTACAATAAAAATGTGTGTGATGTATTGTACAGTTTTAAAGTAATATTAGTATCCCTCATAAAACCTGCTGTAATAAAAGGTTAATGTTTGGACCACTGGAATCCTCCTGCTCTCAGTGCACTGGGGTGAAACAGACAGATCCATTTCTGCGCTAAAAACACACCCTTAAAGGTGCACTATGTAACTTTTCTGGTGGAGGGTCCATCACCTGCTTGTCTTCTTGGATATGTTATTGCTTTAACTGGAATTTTTCACAATATGGCTTTAAACTATTCAATGTGTTTTTGAACAATTAAACCCTTATATTTTTGAGCTGCTGTGACATGCACAAGTGCCATAAAAACATGACTGACATTCTACATAAATAGAAGCTGATCTAACAGGCAGACTCAGGGTGTACTCACACCTAAACTAAAAAAATGCTTTGTAATTTTTGTTTGGTTTGAAACTTTTGGTTTCACACCACCTCCCTAAAGAGTGGACTTTCCCTGGAGCTGTCTCTTCTGTTGCAATGCGAGCCTGCTCATGCACAGGGCATAATAAAGTTTTAAAAAGGTGCGGAAATGTTTTCTCTTTGTATTGGGAAGTAAAAGTCAATTGAAGGCAATTGTGACAATGATAAAAGACAGATCATCTGACAAAGTGACCAGTCAGAAGCATCACGAGGGGGTGTAGGGTTTAACACAGTGGATTAAAACTTAGTTTTATTCAGTTTGGGCTCCGTGTCTCATGTTCACACTACACAGGACCAGCCCTTAGTCTGGACAGAGACTCTTTTCTTTCTGTTTGGCAGCAGTTGTTTTGTGTGGACTATGGGCTGCTGAAGTGTTTATTATTGGACCCGTCCCAAAGTCCTCACTAAATATTGTTGTTGATTACTTTGCTCTTTTGATTCATTTGCTTGTATGTTTCTCTTTCATTGTTGGTTTTCTAACTTTCTGTTTGTTAAGTCAATTCTCATGTTCAGTCGAAAGAGGCGACTGCTGTTGTGATTTTGGTCTTTACAAAAATAAATTGTATTGAATTGAATTGAATATTGCCAGTGTGAAAGCTCATGTACGTGGGCAAAAGCAGGTATGTAGATCCATAATACAATAAGAGGTTAATGGGGTCAGCAATCATCATATTCTGCATGATTATCCACCCTGGCAAATACATCGACATTAATATTTAACATTTGGATGATGTAGATGTTGGTAGAAAAACCCTCAAGAGACTGAATGAAAAGCATCACTGAATATTTGAGAGGGTATTAATGCAGAACAATCATCATATGCTGCGAATATTTTAGAGACTCTTTTTATTTGAAAAGTTAAACTGTAAGTGGAAAAACAAAGCTGTTGACACCAAAGTGAGTTCATCCTTAGAAATCATGTTTATAACTTTCCATGTATATAGACTTTCATAACAGTAGATTTTACTTTACAACCACAACATGCGTCGCACTGAGGCAAAACACTATGAAAAGGCAAATTGACACGATGAGTGAAGGAGATGGGCTTTAAAAATAAATAATGTTAATCAATCTTACTGTAAAATGCTTTTTCTTTACTTTTTCATGTGTTTTCCACTGCATCTCTATTTACATTTGAAACATCTGCCACTAACCTGCTTGAATCTGAGCTCTATAGGGTGTGGTAGTTCTGGTAATCAGCCGCAGGGCAGCTGTGACTTCAGAGGAAAGAGGAGTGAATGCAAGACAGCCAAATGTAACACTGTGTAAGTTTATCAACCCTGTAAAGATTATATAAACCCAGCCAAATGTTTACTCGTACAAAAGTTATACATAATGTCACATTTCATCACACAGACCAGCAGCAGCTCACAATATTAGCTCCATCGCTGCAGGCGTTCCTATCTACCCCAGGTCTTTCTCTGCCACTTAGTCACTTCCCACAAACCACTGAAACAATGGGGAGTAATGAGCAGGCAGCCTGACTTTTAATGGCTCATCACTTTCACAGAGGTTTAGGGGAAACACTTGTAAACTGAGCATTAAAGCCCTCATACAGCGATGCAAGTAGGCCATGTTCTGCAGTCCGACACGTCACCTTGTAAAGACATCAAAAAGACTGCCACACAAGCATCGATCCTCCTACCTACTGTACAACACCGCAGCTCATTAAAACTCGTCCTGTTGTGTCACGAATTATTCCCAGGTTCGGGATTAGCTGCACACGTGGCACCAAACTAGTAGGATGCCTGTGCGTTTGTGTGGATTAACCATCTTTCTCAGGTCAGATGTTTGAGGGTTGTACTATTCCCTGCCAGAGGACTCCAGATGTAAATTAGATTAAGGGTAACGGGTACAATGCATTTATGGTTCATTTTTAAACACTAATACAATGATAATTATGTAGAGAATATAATTTTGCCTCACTTGAAAGCACCTAAACTAATAAATGCAATGTCCTGTGTTGTACTCTTAACAGTGACAAAGATCTTACTTGGTTTAAATGGCAGTTTGTGGCAAAAAAGTGCAGAAGAAAAGTGCAAAAAATACAAAAAGTAGCTATGAGTTTGTAAAACGAATAACCTGTCATCCACACAGAAAATTCCATCCAAAAAGTAGACACAGTTTATGCACAAGGGAAGCATTTTTCTGACAGTTTAAATCTTTAATGAACTAAATGAAAGTGTTTATGACATGTATTTTATCAACTAGACTATTGTGCAGTTTACATGCTTTGCCCCTGTTTATACTATGCAGGTTACAGTTATGGATTTGCCTGTGTGCATGTCACATCTGCTGCCCAGGTGGAATGTATAAGCACATATAAGAAATATGCAATGAACATGACCACCGACACCATAAGGACATCCACTAATAGGTCTCCAGAAATAGTGAATATATTTGTGTAGTGCATTTTACATCTCTAATGGTGGGGATATTACATTTGATTCAGTATGTTTTGACAGACTGGCCCTTAGGTGAAGTAAACACTTAATTTTGGAATATTTTGGATTGCCTCATGCTTCCAGGCTTCTTTCTGAGTGCATTGTTAGGACCTCACTGAATCGCCAGTGTCAAGTTCTTGAATATATTTCCATTACTTTTTCCTTCCTACTCAGCTTAACCTTTCAGAATCCACCTCCCCCAGAACTCCGCCAACTGCAGGCCCTGGGTGATTATGCATGAAACAGGAAGACATCTAATAATAGTATATTTTTACTCTGTAACTGTGTAACATTGCGCAAACAAACATAAACATCCAAAGTTCGGTTTCAGGAAAGAATCGTGGCACTTTTCGATTTCATGCATTCGTGCAACTGAAAAATCCCTGGAAGATTCAAGTTATTTTGGAAATGAGGCATCATCTCAGGTTCAACACAAACCTCAGACCTCCTCTTTCTCTCGTACAGTCACTCATCACATGCAAACAGAATTCCAGCTACAGCCTTCAGTCCCAGGACCACTTCCTCCTGTCAGATCCCAGAGTCCAGACAGAGGTGGAGAAGTTCAGTGCCTCTAAAGACTGGAATCAGATGCAAAAATCCACTGTGTGTTCGACAGCTGCTCTCTCTAAACTCTTTTAAATATATGTTGATAACTAATGTGCATGTCAATAATTGCCCTTTTACTTATTTCTATGGACACTTAGTGGAGTGGATCTTGGTGCAGGGCAGGTGATTTGATAATCTGACAGCAACTACTCATCACATTATCTCAGATCTTCCTCCTGGGCTGAGAAAAGATGAGGCAGATCTGATCTGACCTGAGGAGCAAGTGGGCCTCAAACAGACAGGTCAGACAATAGACAGGAAAAGACTGAAGGGAAGATGTAAGACTGGAAATGTGCCCATGCTTTAATGAACCAGTTGAACGATGTGCAGTGGTTAAAGAGATTGGGAAACTCATGATCTACTTATGTTATGGTTCAATACTACATACCCTCAGAAAAGCACGTTATGTCTGTTGTAATAAAACACAGATTGACACTTCACAAAGTCCATGACGATTCCTCTTACTATTTGTTTCAGTAGACTTGCTCATCTTAAATACTGCATCAAGAGCAGTGAAAATATGCTCTTTGGATTCTTGTTTAGTACAAAACTTAAGCCAGCCCCATAAAGTAAAGTAAATAAGTGGTAAGGGTTTACAAAAACATGATGAAATGTAGCTGTAGGCCTGTGCTTCAAAAATGTACAAAAACGGATTTAGAGCATGGAGGATTTCGCAAGATCTTGTTCTTTTGAAATAAGTTTGTTCAAAGGAATTTTAGGACACACACTGCTCTGGAACTTTGTGAGGAACAGTTTAGCATAAAATATTATCCCCCACAAGCCAAGAAGCAGACACCAGGCTTTTGCTTTTTATTTTGTGTGCACATTTGGCTAAGCTGAGAGTCACTGACCAAATTCTCCTCCCAAGTACAAGTATATTAAATATAGTTTATTTAATGTGATCTCAAGGCGAGCTCTTGAAATCATGACCAACAGCGATGTTTGTCAGTGAAGTGTAGAAATGGGACTGTGACGGTGGCCTTGTCAGTTGGATTTAGGATCTTACACCATTGAATTCGCATACACAAAACTGAATTTGCACTGTGTTATTCTTACCAGGCAGCACATTAAGAACAAATGATTAGTTATAATGTAACTTAAGACAGCTGCAGTACATCCAGAACGCTGCTGCTCCGGTCCTGACTAAAACCAGGAAGTACTTCACACATGTGTCCTGTGCTCAGGTCTCTGGCTCCTGTGGCTCAGAGAATAGACTTTAAAGCAGTTCTGCTTTTGAACAAGTCTCTCCATGGACCAGCACCAAAGTACATCTCCCACATGTTAGATCCACATGAACCATTTCACACTCTGAGGACTTCAGGGACCGGCCTCCTGCTGGTGCCCAGAGTCAGGACTAAACATGGTGTTTCAGTTTAATGCAGCTAAAAACAGTCGTCCTGAAGATGTGAGACAGGCCTCTACTTTGACAATGTCCAAATCCAGGCTCAAACTGTTTAGCTGTGCATGTGATTGAAAGGTTTTAATTCTGCCTTTTCTGTTTTAATGATAATTTTATGATGATTATTTGTAATTATTTATGTTTTGATTTGTGTGATTTTAATGACTTTCTTATTCTGTAAAGCACTTTGAATTACCTTGTGTACAAATTGTGCCATACAAATAAACTTGCCTTGCTTAATTTTCATTAACTTGAACTTAATCAATGCCATCGGGTATTGAACCCATATGCAAGGGGCCAGAGAAGGGACATGTTTTTGTACTTTCTCCCCCTGAGCTTCTTGGCCAGGTCATGAGTCAGGGGCTGAAGGCCGACAGCCCCCAGTGGCCTCAACTAAATTCTGAAGCTATACAATGAAAGATTTCTGCTATTTGATACCTGTGAACTCACTCATGGATTTACATTGTGTTCCGTATTTGACTTGACACTAAGAGCCTCTCAGGAGTATTGTGCTTTGTTGCCAGAAGCTCAGGTGGGAGACACTGTTCGTGTTTAAGAGTGGAGAGAACACAGAGCCTGCAGCAGCACACTGGATTTTAATGGCCCTTTCTAAAATCTCACTTATTTTCTGCAGCATTTGATAGAGCCGGCTCAGTGTATGACTGTTATGTACCTGTTACACAAGCTGCCAGGAGACTGAACAAGCACACTGAGGCAAAGATGAAAGACACTGCGCTGGGACACACGTGGAAAGGGGACAACTGCTATAGCCATACCACACTACTACACTATATTCTGTATACTTTATATAAGATAGTGCAGGGGGGAATTCTTCACACTTTCTGTGAAGACGTTTAGTTATAACCTCATATAACCAGGCTCTGTGTGTTTGTTTAATTATTTGAACACACAAAAGAGACATATTGCAATATTAATGTGTTTGGCTAATCCCTTCCTTACACCTCCCCTTCATTGACAAGATAACTCCACATTTAAACAGACTCAGCTCTGACCTGAATTCATTGCACCCGGCTCCTCTCTGTGACATTGAGACAAGTGGAAGTCCAGATTAATGAGCTCTGCAAGGAATACATCATCCCTATACACTTTAACAGGTAGCCAACTGAGGAGGAGATAAGCTGGTGTCGCGATGGGGCACCTGATCAAACCAGGTCTTCAGCTCTTGCATATTACTGCCATATGTCATGAGGATAATAATCTAATGATCTATAATAATCTGATCAGATTCAATAACATGATTAAACATAGATGTGGATTTGAAGACAACATCTTCTTTGTAGTTAATTTAATCATTTTAGGAAGATGTTTTGTGTATTTATTGTATGGTTTTGTCATGATCCCTGTCTGCCAGCTTTTTTTTTTGTCTTTTCCCCTCCCTCATGTGTCTGAGCCTGGAGCTGGGCGGAGTTCTGGGCTTTACACCTGGGGGCAATTGCAATCAGCTGCTCCTGTGGTGGTTAAGAGGAGCCAGGACCTGAGACTCAGGGCCAGATCGTCTGATTGTCCGCATGTCAATGTGAATATCTTGCTAGACCTTGCTTATGTTTTTTGCCCGTTGTTACCTTGCTCATTGGATTTTTGCCCTTCAGATTTTGCTCCCTGGACCGTCCCAGCTCCCTCGCTTCTGGCTCTGCTCCCGACCCTACCTCCCTGCTCTGGTACTGTCTGCCTTGTCTTCGTCTCTGCACTCCACGTCACTGGACCCTGGCTTACATCCTGCTCCCCGCTCCGCCACTGTTTGTCTTGTCTGCACCTCTGCACTCCACGTAACGCTCCCGGACCCTGGCCCGCACCTCGCTCCCCGCTCATCGTCGGAACTATCTTCTTTGCTTGCATTATTTGTCACTAACTGTAAATAAACGCTGTACTGCATCTTTTGGTCCCTCCTGCCTGCATTACGACAGGTTTGGTATGTTTTATTTATGCAAGGACGGCGTAGAAAAAAAGAAAGCTGTATGCAATAGTATATTTACTGATATGAAGTGAAGGTGGCTGGATAGAGACTCAGGTGGTCAGGCCAGTCGATACGGGACTCCCCCTGTGTAGATGTATTAAGGCTGAAACATAAACAAGAGAAATGGGGTGAGAGGATGGGGTTGAGATAGCTGAGACAAATTGTGTTGATGGAACATGCCGATACAAACAGAGCAACAGGGTAAATAGAGGTGTGCTTGAGGTGAGCTGTGGCTCGCTGGAGAGGAGGAGAAGGAGGCTGAGGCATCGCCCTGCTCCATATAACTCCGTATTGTAACAGGTTATAACAGAAAATGTGAATTCTCACCTGTAGTCCTGGGAAAAAACACATTAAAACAGGAAATAATAGTCACTGTGCTAGTGCAAAACAAGGTTTTACGCACCTATTGCTAAAAATAAGGGGTCACTTGGGGAGAAAAGCATGGGGATAAATGTATTTGGTAAAAGGGAAGTGGTTGTTGTTATGTTATTTTCTCTGTCTCATCTTTCAACACCCCATGTTTCTGTGTATTTCTAATGTCTTCCTAGTGGGTTGTTTGGTTTCAATATTCTTAAAAGCGCCATTTTGGTACTACCTGTACTTGCATCAGGCTGCCCACTGGTGTAATCTCTGTGTCACAATCTTCAGCTCTACCTGTCAGCCTAAAATTTATTTTGTTTCAAAATACTGCAATTTTCTTCTCAGAGCAGCATGCACACCACTCCAGACACTGAGTCCAATACATTTCTATACAGGGAGTAGCTTTCTCGCACTGGTCCAAATGGATGGTTAGTTTAATGCTGTGTGATGTTTTCCCCTCTCTCTTCACACCCCTCACATGATCTGCATGAGCTCCACTGTCTGCAGACCCAGGAGGATTACAGGAATGTACGGCCTGGGTCTGCCTTCATGGCTGCTGAATATTTGGTTAGGAGGGTATGTGGTCAGACAGAATCAACTCCTGTCTACTTCTCAAAGTCACTTCTGAAACACAATTTTTCACTTTTTATTTGCAGTAACAGTTTTTAAATGATTCAGTGTCGCCATGTTTGACAGAAGGAATGTAGGTCAAGAAAACCAGAATTTACAGTAGATCAATCTGTCCCGACACAAGGCTCTGGAACCAAAGCACTGAGCAAAAGTGATGGATGACTACAGTTTTGTGAAAAGCACAGGTGCTTGAAGGGTTTCTATGACCAAACAGTTTTGTAGATGTCCTCTTTAAAGTAATTCAACAGACTTTACACAATTAAAAAGCATTTATATTCTATTACTTGTTTTGCAGAGTGGGAATTAAAACATGACATTAACAAACTCCTTGCTGTTGATTTGCTAGAGCAGTGAGAGGACAGCCTTCTTTGGGTGTTTTCACTCTCTCTGTGGAGATTTAGTTCTAGTTGATTCACTGTTAGATCAGTCCTTGTTCATGACTGCTCATCAGTCGCCTCAAATGCTGCACCATGTGAGAGGCGATCGGCTAATGCCAAAACTTATTTCCATGACAACAGTCTTCAAGCAATATGCACACGGTCTCTTCCGTGGTGCTATGTTCATTCACCTGTGACTAAATATACCATGAGGACAATGTTCACTGGAAGCAAAATCATTCAGTGCGGCTCACAGACAGACCAAAGCTTATCTGCACAGACAGAGGCAGGAGCATATTAAATTGATCCAACTTGCCTTGTCAGATGAAGGTTGTAAACAGCCGCTCTGCAGCAGCCATTCATACAAACATACTTGACCCAAGTGCTTTTTTGATCAAGCACTTTCTCTAAGCCATCATATAAGCCAGTGGTCCCCACCCTTTTTCTCCCAGCAACCCCCCTAGCTGAGAAGATGAGAAGTATTTTGTGGTAGAAATGATTATACAAATATTTTATAGAAGCGATTGGCGTGCCATAAATTAGTTAAAATTCACATAATCTAGTTTGAACCTTTTTGTAAGAACCCTTGGGGGCTCCCTCAGAATATTTGAAGAGCCAAATTTGAGGTATAGGAATAACTACTATATGCTGACTAGGGCCCTAAAGCCACCAAAAAACCTCAGAGAGCATTATTTTTTGTTGCATTGCACTTTAAGAAAATGTGTAGCATTACAATAATAGTGATAATAATTCTGAGGGAGGAGCCCCACACCCCCCGTCCAGCAGCTGTTTCTCTCCTTGTTGGCTCCACACTTGAGAATAACTTCACTCACTCAGAAAGTGATATTTATTTGCAGTGTTCATAGCCCATTAAATTCTCTGGCTATATTTTAAGACAAAACACCAATTACAGCCTCCACAATTGTTGTTTTGTAGGTTTTAGAAGGAGAGACCCAACATGCCTGCAGAAACAAAAGGGTCACCAGGACTCAAGATGAAACCTGCTTTAAGCTTGTGATGATTGAAAACATAATATGGTTAAAAGCTCCTAATATTTGCATATTGGCATATTTTTCTCCCTGGTTTTCCTCCTACAACTTCCTCTCACTGCTATGCTGTCATATCATATTAACCCTATACAATCATAAATCCTGCCTTCAAAAATCTACACAAAAAATGTGTGCTCAGATGTATTTTGGATTTACAACGATTGTAAAAATGCAGTGGGTGCTCTGCATGGCACACTGAGCCAACAATGGATGATGATTCATGAGACAGGAACAGAATATGGGCAACGTTTTGGAAAATTGCAACACTTTTACCTTTGAAGCCAGTGCAAGAATAGTGCAGTAATAATCATAACTTCCACCATTTGCCAGAATAAAAAAACAGTTTTGCAGAGGGGAGAGATAACCTGTTCTACTTGGAAACTTTTGACAGCTCTGATCTTTTTTCTCACTTGTGTTTGTCAAAATCCACATGTGCCTGATGGTGCAGTGCTTTCTCTGCAGCTCCTATATGTCAAATAGACAGGAGGTCACATCAGGTGGGGAGCAGTTTAATACAGTGCAGTGGAGGCGTTGGATGTGGGTGGAGCTTAAGGCACATTCATTTGACACTGTAATCAATGCAAGAAAGTATGGCACATTTTTGTTACCATTCGCGAATGCCTTTAGGACAGTGCACATAGGGGTGACAGGATTCAAATACCACTTGGACACTAATGGTTCTGTGAAAGTGGAGGCTTTTAGCTGCATGAAGCCTTGAGCCATTAGCACACACAATACAGAAACCACAGAATATGATGAGGATCAATTAAGCCCACCAAATGCCATTTTAATCACTTTTTCTCTTCGCGGGATTTATTATTTAAATAGACACTTGGGCCAAATCCATTAACACAGTTCAATATGCTGCTGAATATTAAATCTGTAATACAAAAGTTCAACAAAAACAAAATGTGTATGACACACACATTCGGGTCCATATTTACAGTGTAATACAAAAAGTACACAATAATCCTTAGCTATTAATATTCCTATTTCACTAAAACACAATGCAAACAGTCATTTGCCGCTGAGGAAATGATAAAACTTCTGCAGTGAGAAATCAGTTTGTATTTTCAAGCATCTTTTGTGATTAATGTGGATTTTGAACAAGTGAAAAGGCATCAGACAAATTGGCACTTGTGCTGTTGGATCATGGGCTGTGGTTATCACAGAATCCTCTTTACTTTTGTGGCTCTCTGCCACAGTTGTAGTTTCATTCAAAAGTCTGTGATTATAAGGCCTGTGCTCTTTTTTTTTTACTTCTGAATGTTTCTTATTTAAGGCATAAATGAAAACATGTGTTTTAACCATGGAAATTACTCAGAAAAAGAGTAATATATATTTATAAGAATAGTAATTATTTATTGCACAGGTTTGAGCAGGACTTGGGGTACTTGGGGGACTTTGGTATTGCAAAAATGTTGGCATTTAAAAAATATATATTTTTGCTTCAATACCACATTTGGATACACGGTTAAGCCAATGGGCCTTAAGATCCAGAGAACAAGAAAGAAGTATATCAGTAATAGTTCCCCTTAATCACATAAAACAGATTTTAAATCATGACATGATTCCACCTCCTCCTCTTCCCCTTTTCAGATAAGAAACACTGACAAAGATTATATAAACCACAAAAGAAAAGGTACAAAACAACACTGACACTATGGACAAGGCTCACTCCACAGAACAGCAGTCCAATGTATTATTTTATGTTTGTGTGTGTGTTCTGAAGACATCCACCCCCAAAACATTTGGTTTGTCTCACAAAATGAAAACATACACATCTGTTGATATTTGATCATTTTAGATTTTGAGTCATTAAAGCAATCATGAAAGACCATTTCACATCTGACTATGTTTTACAAAGTTGAATTTCCTAATTAATGAATAATGTGACGCACAGACTGCTAACATTATGCTTAATGAATGCTGAATATCATACACTTAACATTAGACTGTGTTGTGCGGCTCTTTATTAACACACTGCTATGGGGGTGTGTCTTACATCAAAGGCCAGATGGTGCAGTGCAGAGAAAATGTTATCAGAAGGTTGGAGTGCAAAACCAACAAACTGCAAGCATCGGAGAGCGCTTTTTACTCCCCGGCCACCTGTTAATACGGACCCTTCTAATCCCAGGGCTCTTTCAGATGTTGAATTCCTTCAGAGCATATCAGGGTATCAAAGAGGTCACCCGAATGCTGTCTACATGCCACATATTCCAATGCTTCGTCTTTTGGCGCAAACCTCAAACTCTCACATGCAAAACAAGACACCTGAGTAAAGATAACCGCCATGAAAAAAGGTTGGTTTGATAAGTACAACTTCTATGCTTTTTCACGTTGCATAACTTAAAAATAATACAGTAGGCAATAAGGGAAGTTTTAGAAAGAAAAAAAAAGTCTGCAGAAAACATTTTTGTTCACACTCACTGTCTATATTTACATGCATGCCAGGAAAACTTTGACGATTTGCCTTTGGTTGTGTCATGCATTTTGAGTTCTCTGTGACTCTAAACAGAGTTGGCGCCAGCTCTATGTTCCCATGTTTTTGGTTGTGTTATGGTCAAGGTTAGGGTGTGTTTTGAGAAAATGGTTACGGTTTGGGCCAAGGTGAGAGTGGAAGATATGCTTTCAACAATGTCTTTTGAACCTGAAAAGACAGAGCTGAAGGAACATAGAGCTGTGGGAACATAGAGCTGTGAGAACATAGAGCTGTGGGAACATAGAGCTGTGAGAACATAGAGCTGAAGGAACATAGAACTGTGAGAACATAGAGCTGAAGGAACATAGACCTGTGAGAACATAGGTCTATGAGCTGGGAACATAGAGCAGTGACAACATAGAGCTGTGAGAACATAGAGCTGTGACAAATTAGAGCTGAAGGAACATAGAGCTGTGAGAAGAAGGAACATAGAGCTGTGAGAACATAGAGCTGAAGGAACATAGAGCTGTGAGAATAGGGACACTCTCACTAAGCACACTGGGAAAACTGAACTGCTAGCCCAGTCCAATTTGAAGTAGATTTCTAAACAGCATGTAAACGCGGGGAACCCTTTCCCAGAAAAAAATTAACAAAACCTTTGACCATGTGCCGCTTGTCCACACAGCCTGGAGGCTGATAGCAGCCAACTGCATCATATGTGTGAAGGACACAAAGGACAGTTTTTCTGTGATGGTTCCCCTCTAAAGCCCCAGCCCCTGTTTGCTCTGATCTGCTGCGCTCAGCCTTCAACCTCACTGGATGGTGGCCCCAAAAATGACTAAATGCTCTGCCAGCTTCAGTTTTTTGTGCTGTGTTGCAGTCTGTCTTCAATTGGACATTTTGAAATGATGTATGAGACAATACCAGGTCTGTTCACTTCAGATAAAGGCTTTTTTTTTTCACATTAGTTCTTTCTGGGGAGGCTGCTTGTGCCCCTTCAATGTATGTTGTCCATAAAATGATCTCAGTGTCTTCATTTCTTCACATGTGCTGTATGTGGTTATTTGTTTGAACATGTTTGACGTTTTTAGCAGCAATAGCGACATGTGCTAAAGTGTCCCTCGTGTCATGTACTCAAAGCCTTTCCATGTGTATGAATGATGCTACATTTAGGATCTTCAAACAGATATCAACATTTCCGGTGTTTACTCAAAGAATGATGAAAAGAAGAGAGGCAGAGTTGACTAATGTTCTGCTGTTGGAGTGGTGCTCAGCTGCAAGTAGCGAGGGCTGTGACACGTCTGGCAGGATGACAGTGAGAAAAGAGCAAAACAATCACCTGCTCAAGCAATTACATATAACGCCTGTAATACGTATGTTTTGGAAAAGTAACAAAAGCAATTTTCAAATATTTAATGTGACAGAGCAATTTGCAAAGAACAGATAAACAGGGGACGTGACAGTGTTGTTTTCTCATCCGTAAAATTACTTTACAGAAAACAGACAATAATTTGAAACTTGGCCAAGAGCTAAACAATAATGAGCTCCGCAGCTAGGAGGAAATCCATTTCATTTGCACTCTCATATCAACGAAGTCATGATAATGGCAGAGCGTGGCGAGCCCGACTGCTGGAGTGATCCCACACTCTGCTCGCTCAAGTCATTCACTGCTGTTTATGTGTTGAGATCAAAAGAGTAGGGCGTGTAATACTTTATATCTCTGTTATAATTGTTTTTCAGAGGTCCAAAGTCATTCCTGTCCTAAAACATTCCTCCAAGCTCACCCAATCATGTGCTCGCCATCGACTGCACCCTGATATAGCAACTGAAACTAAGCTAACTCAATCAAATATCAAAGTACTGATGATAGATACACAGACATTTGACTTGATGCTTTATGACACTGCACTACATCACTTATTTAGCTGAGGAAATATTTTGGTTTAATAATTTCTAGCATCTTACATTAATCAGTTTTTGAACTGATATGAACTGGAATCTGAACAGTCAGATCTTACCCAGAGATGGTTAGTTTGTCCTGGATTAGACATCTTTACGAAATACTTTTAGCCCCTGTTGTGTTCCCTGACTAACCTTTAGAGTCTTTAACATTTTATTAGTTTTTATCTGTAGGCTGTCTGCTGAGTACAAATTGGAAACACTCGGGAAGCACAAACTGCATTCAACTCCTGAAATGAAAAGAATAAAAAGATGTGTTTAACGTTTTTCTGGCTTGTTGGCTCAATCCAATAAAGACCAAGAATTACAGGTGGCTTCAGTTTCTAATGTAGGGTCTAATTCCTTGTCGCCAATATTTCCACTAGAATATTATGGTACGGTGCTGTATTGTGTATTTTGTTCAGAACGACATTTGGGTTCTGGGGACTTCCTTGTGTCGACATAAATTACATGCAGCAGAACAAACTACTTTCTAGGGAGACAGTCTGATTTACATTTTTTCAGAATTTTTAATAATGATTTGACCAAAACTAATTGTGACTCCTCTGAATGCCACTGCTGCCTGTCATTCTATGTAAATGAATGTCAGATTTAATAAACAAATCTCCAGAGTCACTTGTTTCTGCATTTAATATAGTTTGGGCTCCTACCCTGAAGCAAAACCAGCGTCGACGTCCCTTATGTGGATGTCATCATTCTTTCCCCTCCTTAGGGCAAATGTCACACCTTTCAGATATGATTATCCATCCCACTCCTCCGCACTGTGGTTTCGTCCTGACTTGTTGATGGAGAGGATGTGGGCAGCCCTGTCACTCGCACACACCTGACAGTTGGCACATGCTGGCGTGTGAAACTGGATTAACGCGACTGCACCCTTGGCGGTAGTATAGGTGTCGTCTTCTTTTGTTCACATCAATCACTTCGCAGAGGTAAGGAATCCAGCGGAGGCTTCATTGTTTCCTAAAGACATTATCTCACTTCATTCAGCGTGCATTGCAAGTCCATGCTGATAAAAGGAGTACTACCTCCGACCTGTTGTTGCGCGGTGGGTCTGTTGCTCTTGAGAAAAAAAAAAAAACCAAGTGATTACAAAAAAATCCAAGCAGTACTTTTATAGAGGGTTTTTCTCAGCCTCCTACAGACTTGTCAGATGCAGATGTAATGCCACAAGCCTTTGGAAAGTTACAGAGAGAATGTAAAATATGTTCAGTGTTGATATTTCAAAAGTACAGAAAAAAAACGATGTGTGAATGCCAGATAAAGAGAGACTATGTGAAGAACAAGATTTTCACTCTGAAGCAGCCCCACACACTGCTGCACCATGCATTTGGACTCCATCTTAAGCACTATATTTAATCTTTTGGATAAGGCCAAAGATGCTACAGGATCCAGCTGCCTTCATTTGCTATATGCATTACCTGCTGGTTCATGATCGACTTCTGGTAAAACGAGATAGATGCAGTTCTTTATGTTGGCTCTGCTGCATGTTCGTGGGAGGGTTAGCATTAGCCACTTGACAACATCTCAACCACGCTGCTTTGCCAGAGTCTGATGTTGCATTAGTGAGTCAGTAATAAAAGCGTATAATAGTTCTTGCTCTTGCTTGCTGATCGGTGGTGGTCTTTCGCCAAGGTCTACATTTGTTCATTTCTCCTCCTGGACTATTAGCCGTAGCTGAGGTTGAGCAGTGTGCACCTGCTCACGAGGTACAGCATGACACGTTTGTTGGCAAATGTGGACTTACGATTTTGGAGGCCAGATGACAGTCTTTCATGACAGGTGCGATCTGATTGAGAGCAGGCCAGGACGTTCATTAGGTGTGTGTTGTGTATTGTAATTATCACACACACTGAGGCACTAGACTGTATCTGTTCTCTGGGGGTCCTGCTGGTCAGGATGCTCCAGGCGTTTACCCTCCTTGACTTTCACATGCATCCCCAGTCCACTTCAGCTGTTTTCAATGTGGAGAAGGTGCTGGACGACACTAGTGGGTAACTGAGGCGGGATCTTTTTGACTTCTCTGACGGTGACCTCATTGTTAAGCTAGACAAATTCTAATGTAAACCCTGGGATTTTCTTACATTAGTGTTTTATACAGTTGGAACCAATGCACTTTCACTTGATTAAATTGACCTTTATTTCATTGTGATAATTACCTTCCAAATCAAAATTTTCAAGCTGACATTAAAGACAACATTACCTACTGTGCACAAGGTCCCTCTGCAAAAACGTTCGTTCAGATGGCATTGTGGAGTTTTAGTTGTTATGTATTGATCCGGCTCAAAAAAAACTTGTGATGTGATGATGTGTTACTCTGAAGTTTGTGATTGTGTGTTTCCTTTGTGCCAAAACAACATCGGGAGTGCGCAGGTGTGTTTTGAACAATGCCATATGAGAATTTATTGTTTGCACTTTAAAGGCCAGTGGATCTCCTGTGAGTTTGTTCTGTTCTGGCTCTGAGCTGATTCATAATGTTGGATCCTGCACAAACTCTGCTGCACTCTGCACTGCACTAGACTTTGGAACCTGGCAGTGAAACCACAACATCTAACAGATTCGTACCTCTATGCAAAGTTGACAAGTAGCACTATTTAAACAGTTGGAGAGCCATAGATAGCATTGTGTCGTGAACCTACTCAGCACAGATGGAAGAGCTACTACAACTTTGCAAAATGTATGTTCAAAATAGTTAATATAAACACATATCAACTTATAACTAACAAAGCAAGCGTGTATATGCTGAAATAACCCCAAAAAAGGCCAGTTCAGGTGCCACAAAAAGGCAGATAAGTAAGTACTGCTCTAAAAAGCACATAATATTTGAAAAGAAATGAACAAAATGTGACGTAGCATAAAAACAACCTCTTCATTCTGTCAGATTATGTTAGGGTCAAACTACAAAATTAGCACTCTTACTACAAAAAACATTTGATAAAGTCGACCTGATGAATAATGAATAATGTTGTGTTTAAGAGCCAGAGGAAAAGTGGTTCAGGCAGCAGCTTTAGCCTTTTCTCACATGGGGCTCTATGAGTAAACTACTTGTGTCTGATATAATTACCTTACAGACGAAGGGAGTTTGTGACTAATGTGAACACGCCAGCATCATGACAGAACAATTCATTTGGCATGATTAGACGCAAAAGCTACAATCAGAGACTTAATACACCAGAGCGGGAACGCGCTTATCTCCCATGGCCCACTGGGAACGTGTGTGCGACAGGCTTGTATAAGAGCTGTTCTCTGTCCATCCACAACACGCAGCCATTTATATACTCGGGTTTACATCATGTGAATTCAACAAACACATTCATCAGTTGGTTTCGTGCAGGACTTTGGGTTGAATGAAGGTGTTATAACAAGCTGAGGTGCACTGACATTCACATTCATCAACTACAGGTCACTTTGTTCCCTAGAGAAATTCAGTCAGGACTAATAAGGCCAGACTAAATCAAACAGAGGACAGAGATGAGTGACTGGTCAAAATCAAACCTCTATGAACCAATGCCAGACAGGCTACATTTAGAAAACTTACAAAAAACATGTAATACTTTGGGAATAAGTCTAATCATAACTTTGTATACTTAATTTCTTTTGCTCATTAGGACTCATAGGCTCATAATTGCATTTGCGTACTTAAAACTATGAAAAAGAGCAAAAACATACGGTGCCCTTTTAGAAGGTCTGATCCATGGCTTTGCTAATAGGGCGAACCATCCTGCCTCACTTTTCTGTCTGAAAAAAACATTCTAAAACTGGGTATGGACCTAAAAATAAATGTGCACAAAGTGTGTGCCACAGAGTTTGTCAGAGCTAGGAAGTTGGAGTTAGGGATAATAGCGTAAATTACCTACTGCTCTTTTCACTGTTTGAAAATCTGGGAGCTGAAGTTTAAAAGAGCAGTGTTACGATGAGGTAATGGTTGACCTTATGATTTTGGATGTGTGCCTGTGTTGAGGTTCATAGAAAGTGACTGATTCAATGATAATAGTCTAAAGAAACAGGCAGTTGGAGATGCTATGCTTTATTTGAGGGCTTTCAATGAGGTAAACTGTAGCTTTGTCTCTTTCTGGCCGACTTACGCAATCACGTTTTCTATTTATAATTATAACCATAGCTTCAGTCAAGTCAAATCCATCTTGAAAGGACTGTCAATCAGTTCAAAAGGATTTTTATCAAAGAAAGATCACTAATAATTAATGTTGTTCACAGGTATATCCTCGGCTCAGGATGTTGCTCCGGCTACGTGTCAGGGGCCGATCGTCCAGTGGAATGAGAGATCCTCAAATTGTTCTCAGCGTGCTCTCACGGGTCAAAGAGAAGACAATTCTCTTGACATTTGTTTACTGAGAGGAAAAACCCCTTCAGAAAACAGCAGTAAAAACTTCTGTTTGATCCAAAGGGAAGGCACCACATGAAACCATGAGTTAGCTTTAGGGAAAAATCAGGACCACTTCCTCCTGAAGCAAAGAGGAAAAAGGTAATCATCATCCAGCCCTAATGGATGAGAATAAATTAGCAATGCATCAGGTGTAGCGGCGCATTAGTGTGTTACCAGTAATATAACGTGGCATTCGCATCGGGATGAGGAGATGGGGGGATGGGGCTGCTGCTGACTCTGGTTTAAACCTCCTGTCTGTTTTATTCAGTTTACAGCACAGTAGCAGGTTGTATTTTTGACAGCTGTGCACAAAAATAATCCTTTTGGTTATTGTATATTTATTTTCAAACTTGACAATAAGACTTGATTTACACTTGATTGAGAGTAAGGTCGTCATTAAGCTTCTTTTTCCTCCCTTAACTATCGACAGTATATACAGATCTGCTAGTTCTCCAATGGATATAAATGAAAGAGTGCAGCATGTAATTTACCCTTTATATTCATTTTTCAAGCAGCACTTGGCTACTTAATGACTACTTCCCACTCACTATCCAAATCACATCCATTTTCGCTAAAGTGATTGTTAAAAGGTACGAGATTAGGCACTTGGCAACAATTGCATAAGCTGTTCGATTGCTGTTGGCAGTAATGCTCTTACAGGTAAAGCTCTTATAGCTGGAAGGTTGGTGGTTCAAATCCAGCTCTTGCCATTTCACTCCAACAGCAGCTGACACAGGTGCAGGCAGCTCTGCCTTAACAGACGGAGGTAAAAAGTGCAACTGTGAGTGCAACACATTACCAGCTGTGGTTACACGCAAACGCAAAATCTGATTATCCAAATCTGATTCTGAATAATGAGACATTTGGAGTTATAAGACCATTAAAATGATGTGTAAGCAGCAACAGCATCTGATTTCTTTCTGATCATGGTCCCTCTGATTACTCACATTAAATCTTGCAGTTTAACAGCCATAAATCAGATAATTTTCAGGTTTTGGTGTGCATGTGAACAAGCCCACTGACTACTTCAAATAAAACATAATAAGAACACGCCAAAGGAAATTGTAATAATACTTGACAATTTTGTTATTGCATATACGGCCTCTGTAGAATGAATTCAGTCCAATGAGATTAAATGAGAGTAAATGAGATCACGCATGTAGTTAATATCGTTAACATAGCCTGAAAGGTTCTTGACCTGTTCCAGGCAGTACATTTCACCTCCAAATCCACTTTCTTACGTATAAGTAGGTGTTTAATAAGGGCACTCCAGCAGTTCATTTGGTGCACAAGAGCATGTATGTGGGGCACCTTGGCGGCTGACCTAATACTCAGCTATGGCTCTTTCTTTTTCACTTGACCTTAAGATTATGAGTAAGCGTGAATGAAATGAATATGCTCTTAAAGATCACTGCATGTGTTAGAGCCTCATTTGCATATAGTGTGGTCTAAGATTAAAATCAATTACAAGCTATATTTGCAAGAGCTAAAGGCACAGCACAGACTTTTAAGTTGTGTTAAAAGCAACAAAACATAGCCGAGAGGTTTGCCTCCTGTTTTAGAGCCTGGAGTGATTTGTGAAAACAGCAAAGTATTGAATAGACAAGAGAATTCTCCATCTTAGCTGACAATCTGCGCAGTAGGAGACTCTTCACATTTTGACATTAAATTCACCTACGGAATCTTCAAAAAACCCGTCTTACCCTGCAGCTGTAATGTTTTTGTGCACCTTTTCTATCAGCAAAGTGGCTTTACCCGATTTCTTTCCATCTAGTTGAGCCTTTTTTTTTGTTACCCCTATAGATATATAGTAACACAATTCTTAGGGTCACAATGAGACAACTGTGCACTGTCTGTATCTAAGCAGAACAAACTGACTGAGGGAGTAGCTGAGTATAAACGGGCTGCAAAGATATTAGTCTTCCATTAAGTGTCATTATTTTACATGTCGCAAATGAGGATGAAAACACTTTTTCTAAGCCTTGTCAGAGAATTAGGAAGTGCACAGTGAAGTACAAAAGTGAGGAATAACTTTGAACCACTGCAACCCATTTAAAATAAAGTTGTTTTTCACGTGTTTAAGACGGTTAAATCAGGTAGGCATACAGTTTAGAGGGTCTTTTTTTTTCTTTACAAAAAAAAGCCCAGTATTTCTGGCACATATTTTAGGAAAATTCAATGATTGATGTATGTGTGTACTTTTGAGAGAACATTTAGTGTCAACCACAAATGTTTGTTTAACCCGAACCCACTGCTCTACAGTTTCAAATACCAGAAGCCAATTCTAACAACAAGCATTACCTGATACAGCCCATACTGCAGAACAGCCAAAGCACTGCCTCGTAGACACACGGGTCAGTGTGGGGGTCATGTGTGTTTTTGGTGCTGGTGGTCTCATGTTGGGATGAACAGGACACATAGAGACACATGCAGTGTGTGAAAGGAGCTTCAAGCTGTGAAGGTACAGAAAACAGGAGGCTGCAGTCACTGTGGTGTTGTGGGCCAGAACAAGATGTACACAGCAGAGGATCAGCAATAATCCTTTCCTATGGAGTCTGCTGAGAGTGTGCAGCATAAACAAAGCTAATATAATACATCCACCGTGGACACACAGCAGGAGGCTCTTGGTTATCTACTGGCTTTGATGATTGGTCTCACACTTGTCCTACTACGTTGTGATAGAGAATATTAGAGTCTCAGCAATAAATAGTACAAGCGTTTCAACAACAAAGCAATGGCCCTATGCCATTCTTGCATTTATTCAATTGCAGATGTTTTTCTTGGTCAAAACTCACTTCCATTCTTACTGTGACTGGGCTCAGCTCTCTGCAGATCTGACCTCTCCATAAAATAGAAAAGAAAAAAAAAAAAAGAAACATTGTGTGCCACAGAGTGACGCTTTAGAGGGAAAGCTATAGCACGTCTATGGCAACAAGCATAGTGCACCTGTAACCATGGATATGAATCATCATATTATGTTGCATCACAAGTTAAATGGTGATAAAAATCTGTATTACTCAATATACTTGATTTAGTCAGTAACTATTGAAATGAAAATCTAATTTAGAGGATAATTCTGCTATCAACACTTATGGAAAAAATACAAACCCTGTGTCCATTCAAATTTCCAAATAGCCAAAACCCTCAAACTTTGATAGCTTCAATAATTGTGGTCTCATTATAACAACAAATAAACTGTAATTAATTTCTGAATGCCCCTGCTCTACTCCGTATGTGTGCTGCCAACGTACCTCCTGTTCTGTCCTTGCTCAATTTTAGGATGCCAGTTTGTGCTGAATAAATGAATATCCTTGGCACCACAGTGGGAACTACAACACATAGCACATATGCCTATTAAAACAATGAGGTCAAACTGAATGACATCCACAGCAGTATTTATGAGCAGCTCCAATACAACAGTCCCAAACCAGAGGAGGGAGCAGCAGGGGTACTCTCTGGATATGCACTGGTTCAGAACTAGAATGGATATTGTTTACACTGTTGTATTTTCCTGCACAGTGACAGAGGCTGCGGAGACAAGAAACTGAGAGATAAGAGAAGAGGAGCGCTTGTTTTGTTACCACCAGAGCGTCTGCTTTACTTAAGTTATAATAATGATGCTTCATTCTTATATAATGGTTTTCGAATAGGCTGAATTCATAAATGTTCCTCCGGGTTTATGGTTAATATCTCTGTAATCACTGGGTCTATTCACATGAAACATAAAGTGGCACCAAGTTTAAAGTCTTCTTCTCTCAGCTTTTTTTCCCCACAATAGTTTCAGTAAATAGTTCTCATATTCAAGTTTTGAAGGGTAGTAAAAGTTTGGCAAAATATATCTTGTGCTATTGCTGTGCTGGTCTTGAAAGAACACTCTGTACACTTTCACTGTACTAATGACATTCATTTTCATTGATTATATATAATTTATGTTACCAAAGAACCAAAACCAGGCAAAATGTCAGATTTTAAATTTGAACATATCCGTTTTCTAACTGCATGAAGAAAGCAGTCAACACAAAATGTTCTAAGCCACTTCTTTGTTGCTCCCCTTGTCAGATATTTGCAGGCAGCACCAGGACCCTCCGCTCCACAGAAAAATGTGTCTTTTCCTCGATCATGCGTTAAACTGATAGTGAACCGGGGAATCCGAGGGCACACAAAGCCTTTTGGTGCTGGTCCTTTTAAGTTGTGCATGCATTATCGTCCATGTCTCCTGTGCGTCCCTCTGGTGTAGACAGGTTACCGTGACGATGCACCTGGACCTTTCACATCAGCCAGCAGAAAGGAAAATTCCCTCATTCACTGCATCCACCTGCTAGAGTCAGACAAAAACGAGAAAGACGGGAATGACATTTTTCCAACCGACATCCCTGGCGCTCAGACAAGGATTATGGTCCAATTTGCCCCATCTCTTTCCTAGGCTCAACTTTATCCCAACAGCTCGGGACTTCAAAGCTGCAGATAAAAATGGGGCAATGGATGCTCATTCTTCAGTGCGATTTGGCTTAGCAAGACTCTGTTTAAAATGGCTAGAATACAGAAAGGAAATGTGTTTTGATGTGCCGTGGAGTGTGAAAGTCCAAGCCGGTGGTGGTACTGTAGGACACTTTCTCCGCCCTGCCCGCCTCCGTCTGGTCAACAAGCAGCAGCGTGGAACCAACAGATGTGCCAGTAAGTGCATTTAAAGGACTGGCACCTGATTTCAAAACGCACTTAAAAGCATGAAAAACAGAGCTATTTCATTTTCGTTTGGAGAGGTCCAAAGCTACTCCTCACTTACCTTATGTGTTCACAACATCCTACATCCTAATTACCCACTGTGAGTTTAGAAACACTTTCCACAGCTTTCAGAGACCACTGCAGAGTTTTGCTGTGATGGTAGCTGACTAGCATGCTAACACGCACTTTCTGGTTATTGGACAATGAGACGCTTCATATTTAGATGCAGACAGAATGCAGCAGACACTTTTTGACCTCAAGAGCTGCTTTTCTGATCTATAGAAGGGCAAGACATAGTTTACATAGCATACAATCATACTTTAATCATTTAATAACTAAGAAATTAAGATTGTTTTGTGTCTCGTTTCTGCCTTTTGTTTTGCACTAGTGGGGAGCAACTAATTTGGAGCTTATTTGAGCGAGGACTGAAAAATGCACCCACTTGTAATGACTCATTAGATAATAACTAGTGTTCCATAGTGACATTTATTTATCTACTGTCATCATGTTTTATTTATGGTATATTAATTATAAAAGGGTTTACTGGGATTATCACGCTTTAGGCGCTTTAAACAGTGGCAACTTTATTGTAATCTTTTCCATAGCAATACATCAAACTTCAGAACGTGCTTGTTGTTTGGGCTGAGGGGCCCATGGGAAATTATTGAGTGGTGAAAACGGAAAGATTCAATATGCACAGAGTTTATGTTTCTGACTGGTAAAGTGAATAATACAAAACAGTTTATATAATATTTAGTGTAAAAAGAATTAGTCATTTAATTGGGAACAAAATCTATAATTAAGGCTGGAGGGACTATGTCTCTCGGCTGGCCTGGGAACGCCTTGGAGTCCCACTGGAGGAGCTGGAGGACGTGTCTGGGGTGAGGGAAGTCTGGGAGTCCTGTTTAGACTGCTGCCCCCGAGACCTGGCCCCGGATAAGAGGAAGAAAATGGATGGATGGATGGGATGGATCTATAATTAAAAATGACCTAATATATCTTGCATAACTAGACGGCCTGTTGGGCTGTTCACTTCAGCAGTTCTCAGAGCGAATCATCTGCAGCCAGTGCAGTCACATCACCGAAATGTCAAACTCAATTTTGATAGTGAGGAATAGACTCGATACACAATACTGATTCAGATGCCATGAGGATAGTCTCTTTCTTTAGACAATAGAATGTGTTTTTTTAACTGTTAAATTGTAGTACTTTCTTTTATAGAGGGTGGCCCAAAAGTCACTGACAGTTGAAACAAATTCATAACTCTTTTGTTTCTAAATATTTTTCTTTTATTTTTTCAGAGCATTTAGATCTACCCTTCTGACATTAATATGAGCAAATATAGCACCGAGGAACAAACCCTCATTGTACAGTGGGTTAGTGAGTCACATGGGTCAAATTCAGAAACCCAGCAGTGTTACCATTTTCGACATTTGCCCCAAGAGTAAATGCCATTAAAGGAATAATAAGTGTTTTTCAAAGACAGGGGGCAGTATGTGATCTCCACAGACCTGACTAGTCCTGATTTCTTCCTGTGGAGCTATCTTAAAGAAAAGGTGTTTGTGAATAAATCTCTGACAATAGATGACTTAAAATGTAATATCGAGGATCAAATAAGAGCCATAAGCCCAGAAACGCTTTAAATGTTATGTAAAGTGTGTTGGATCAGGCTGTTCAGTGTGAAACCCAAAATGGTGAACTCTTAAAAACATTATTTTTAAAAGTTAGGTCATTTTTACTTCCCCTAGTTTAAGTAGTGATAAGTTCAAGTGTAGATCATTCAGAAAAGGTTCATTTTTGTCCTGTGAATGGGACTTTTTTTAGTATAGATACCGGCCCAAATGAGTATCTAGTTTTGATATTAGTTTTAGTATCAATTAGCGTCTGATTTTTGATACTTTTGACAACTCTACCAGCAGCCAGCCTCATTCTATTCACTTGCAGCAAACATCATTTAACAACTAAACTGACCAATCAAAGTGGCATTTGAAGCAACAGCTGTAACATCCTACTGGTGAAAAATCTCTGTACAATCATCTGAGCCGAGGATGCCATCAGCTAGTTCAATACTGAGATATATAGAGAGTCTCTTTAGGTTTAGTGTGATCTGGAATAGTCTCAAGATCTGGCAACTCACAGTGATGAGCTCATTCTGCTTTTTCTGACTGGATAATTGGCCTGAGAAGCAAGTCGACAAAATGTAAAGAACTTTTATGTTGCTTAAGGATGATTATAATTGAATATCAGCAAATCCACACATGTTTACTTAAATGGACGACACAGAAAAATAAGAAATACTTGCAAAAATCTTTGAAACACCCTTCAAAAATCATCCAACATCATCAAACTGTCTTGTCCAGTGAAAAAGCAGCCACAGTGCCTCCCCCGGGCTGAGGATGAGGCGAGGCTACTATGCTAAGCTGTGTCCTGGGGTCACACACCACACACCGCCCCAGCTGCATGTGTCAGCTTGGATTTGCTCTTTGTGGCACTAAGGCCTGGTAGTGCCCACAGGCTTCAGTGATCGCTACTCTCTGTTGTGCTCTAAAAGACTAATGACCACTTAGTCACCGCCGATTATACGAGATGACTAAGACCAGGACACCAACACCATGGCTACATAATTAGAAAGAGCTGAAGTTAAACTGAGCAGGCCAAACCTGAAGACCATATATAAAAGTAAATCTCTTCATTAGTGGAGGGCGGGATATAACATTCTATTTAAGCGAGCAGGTGGATATAAAGTCTGTTTTGTGATGGCTTTGATAAATAAAGTGTTATAATTTTATGTCTAATCAGGCTGGAACTACGATTATTTCAGTAACCGACTTGTCAGCGATTATTTTTCTGATTAGTCGACCTTTCAAATGATTATTTTTGGACATTTGACACTTCTGAAACACATTTTTATCCAAACTAAATGCTGAATTATGGTGACGTAAGGCTTCTAAACAGAAACTATCTACGAATAAAGGGAATCATTTATCTTTTTTTGACATTTTGATTTAATAATGTGACTGTCTTTGTTATAAAACGGTCTCTTGGTTTTAAAGTCTGTCCAGATTATGTCAAAATACGACTCCAATTATTTTTAAAGCGGGCCTGTGAGCAGTGGCTGATTAATCATTACGGCCTCGTCTCTTCCTCCTGGTTTTCTTCCCTTGCCTCCTCTGAGCTTTGAGACATTGCTTAATATGACACATTTGATAGACAGCTGAGGAAGAAAGGAGAGGAAAGAGAATAGGGATGCTGTCAGTGTCATTTATAATAGACAATGTTAAACAGTGTTCATTTAGTGTTTGACCCAAAGCACAGTTCTAGTTTGTCAATTTTGCCATTTTCAGTTGTAGCAGTATACACTTATTATCCAAAGTGCAAACCAGTTCAAAATATAAATTCTGTAGTTCATATATGGGGTAAGTCAGAAAAGAACAGAAATCTCCCAAGTATAAAATCCTAACAATGAAAAATGGTGCCTGAAGACAATGTTGGCAGAGTGAATATTGTTCTGATAGCTACTACACTCACGCTTACAGTTTCAAAGATGCTGGAATAGAAAAATAAAAGGCTCACATGGTTTAACTCCAAACACAACTGGTCAAATACACATTACTTTGATAGCATTTACTTTACTTTAAGGGCGTCATATTTCATCCTTAGTTTCCCAAGATAAAGGCAGAAAAAAAAAGTACAACCATCATTTGTGCTGAAAATCGGTTACGATTTTATTTGCCCTGGGCTATGAAATACAACCACAAAGACACTGTGCAAAGAAAGCAACAAGCAACGATTAACACTTAAAGACAGCCGACTAGCACAAAACACAACTAAAATGAGGAGTACACAGCAAAGGCATGCTACAGTCAACATATAACTCAACCATGACAGAGGGCTCCAAATGCTTACAGAATTACATGTCATTCTAAAGAAGAGTTTAAAATGTACCATTGTGTTGAGTGGAAGATGGAAACCCGTTATCTAAGCTTCAGAGTTAAGCAGGAGATGATAGCTTCTCTAAGTTCTGCGAAATGTGGCGTTATATCTGATGGTACATAGACCCATTATATCTGATATTACATAGGCCCTGGCATTGAATAGAACTGAACTTCAAAACCCTATAGACAAATGATTACATGAAATATATGAGCTAGCTATAGCCAATAGCTTGTGTACAATGCAAGGTTAAATGTTAATAATAAAAGCAGTTTAAAAAGCAAGAAACACATGGCCGTCTTGACTACTTTTGCGAAACTTACAAGTTGTGTTGTTGGCTCAATTCAGATTTATATTTTCTCACAATCAATATGTCATTTACTTTTGTTAAATCGTCTTTTGGCAGAGTTGAACAAGTGCTGTGTGTTTATTATGATTGCCCATTTTCTTTCATTTTAAATATATTTTCTTTTTAAAAAGGTTCTTTAGAATTTAGATATGAATAATACATTTTAAAAGTGCATGCAAGCCGTAACAAATCATGTAAAAGCAGGTATACTACAACCTGGTTTTTGAATTGTCTTAAAGCACAAAGTTAAAAAATAATTATACAAAAACTTTGTTAAAAAGAGGGTTAAATGCAGATTGTTATTGCTATAGCTCTTATAGTTGTGGAACAAGCACTGCACTAGAGACAAAGGGAGATTGAATATGCATGGGAAAGTATTGTCTGTGCTATAAACAGGATCCAGGCGACCTCAGCGTCACTCATAATCGCTCTTGCTCGCATCAGACTGATCCTGTAATGAAAGAAGAAGAGAGAAGATAAGACCGAGCAGACAGACGGACCCGTGATGCCTTCAAAGTCTGTGGGAAATACAGACTTGAGGCAGGATCATCACAGACAGGGCAGATAATAAGAGCTTCGTCAGATTAAAAGGTGCTTAGCCTTGTATCTTCTGCTCCAGAGAAATCAAGTGATCCAACCTTTTAATATGCCATTAGTTACTTCATACCAAAGTCAGTGTGTCCCCAACCTCAACAATTATTAATTACTCATCACATTTGCATTTAAACCAACTGGGCGAATGCCATCTTTGAATATGCTGTGTACATTAACCTCACAGACAGACACCGCACTTAATTATCATGAGGGTGAAACTTTCAGTGTCCAGTTATTTCATCCCAATTACTATTTTTTGGTTCCTGAGTTAATATTGGATTCATAACTCATGTAAGTATATTAATTTATTGTATTTAGATGGTCAGTGGCAGAACGGAAATGGTCAAATAAAATGTGACAAGCTAATATATAAAGATAATCGTTTTCATGGATTGGTTGTTACCTTTTTCTTTTTAATGTCCTGGTGCCAAATTGTTCTGAGAGGACACTCAATTATTATTTTCAGCACACCTCTGATCCTCAGTCTCTGATGCAGCGTCCAATTGTCTGAATGAGATTTTTTGATGTCTGAATTTAATGAAAACACCTGAGAGTCAAAGTCAAAGTGAGTATCATGAGTAATGACAGCACTGGGACCCCTCTATAATAACTCTTTCAAAGTATCTATCCAGGGGTGTTCAAACTACAGCCCTCAGACCTAATTTTGTTGGCCCCAGTACATTTTACTGCAAAATGTAATTAACTCTACCACTTTAACCTGAACAAGTTCAATCTCACGTTACATTGTGAAACAGACCTAAGATGAATGTTCCATGTACAGTGTCTCTGTCAAAGCTGCGTTAAATACACTCACCTGAATAACTCACTGTATTGACCACCACTCTGTGGCCCTCCGCTTCTAATATGTTTCAATAGATGACCCTCAGTGGTAAAAAGCTGATCTATACAGTGTACAGCATGCTTTATATCTCTGTGGTTGCGAGAGGACTGAGAAAGCCTTTAAATGGACATATCATGCATTATGGTTTAATTGGCTCTTAAACGAGCTTTTCATCACATCGGCCTTGGTATTTCATGGCTCATAACTTAAAATAATGTCTACATTTGGAAAACCTGTTTCCGGTGTGGTATTTAGAAGTTGAAGCGCCTCAGCTGTGTTCACTGGTGCTCAAATTGTGATGTTTTATGGCCTTAAGTTGTGAGATTGAGATCCCCTGTCTGGGGAAAATTGAACAACCTTGCAAACAGGACAAATAAAATGTGTGTAAAATACAACTCCAAGCATGTTTATGATGAGGGAAAAATGTAAAAAAAAACCAAAACACATTTTCAATTTTTTTTTCTTTTCTTCCCAGTTTGTTTGTAGTCACATGACACCATTCATCTCATCTTTCAACACAACATAGACAACCTTTTTATACAAAATTATTGTTTGTCAAAGAATTTTAAAAAGTGTTTGTGAAGCCTTCTGTTATTGATCTACTAATAATCAAGAGATATTTCTTCTTTTATTATTTGGAAGTATGTTGCTGCTGAAATGTCACCTTGAGTTAAAGATTCAGTAAAGATGTAGTGAGTTATGGAGGATGGGTGAGACTTATTTGATGCCCAAGAAGAATATAAATGTGTGAGAAAACCATATCTCTTTGTGTGAATAAATCAAAAACCCAGTAGTTGTTGTAGCAGCACAGGGAGTTCTGTTTGATAGAAACCGTGCCCTCATGGAACTTGTCTCGGACTTTTGTCTATGTGCCCAAAGAATCTGTGTTTTATTCATGACTCCAGCAACACTTGAGGTAAGACATATCCACAAGGGCAAGATGATTCACAACAGGCCCTGCCATTACAATCATGTTTTATACAATGAAACTTCCATTTTAGCCAGAGTACAAAGACGCTGTCAGAGTGATGGGGAAAGGCAAGAACACAGAATGACAAGGACATCATTGATAAAGTATTTGTCTACTCTAGAAAATCACTAGGTTTTCAACTAAATCAGAGAAGAGGCTATGGACCATATGCACTTAAAGAACATGTTTGTGAAAGGAACAAAATGGACTTATACTACCAGAAAAGAACTAGTAAAGTAATGATAAACGTGAAGTTTTACATAGGTATTATGCAAAATCATGTTATAACATTGTTCCCTCATCAAAAACATGCCTAAAGAGATTTTATATGTCATCCATGCATATCTGAATAATCTTTGATCTCTCCCGTATTAAACTTAATAATAAAAATTAGCATTTTCAGGAATAATAAAAGGTAATATGGTGATCTAAATATGCTGTGTTGCCAGTTTCTACCCCAAAGAAGTGTAATACCTCCTTTTTAAACAACCAGCCAAATGTGCTGTTGTAGTGACGTTGATGTTGTCCTGTAAACTAGTGTTTAACTGTTAATGCAGTGTCTCTCTCTCTCTCTCTCTCTCGTTCTCTCTCTCTCTCTCTCTAAATCCTTCAAATCAAGCTAGAAATCTAGGGGTAGTAATGGACACGTTAACAGCCACATCAAATCAATAACACCTGCAACTTTTTACCATCTAAAAAACACTGCAAAAATCAAAGGTATACTGTCAAAACCAGACTCAGAGAGACTTATTCAGGCATTTGTCTCCAGTAGTTTAGACTACTGTAACGGCCTGCTCACTGACCTCTCCAAATGAGCTAACACAGCTGCAGTACATCAGAACGCTCCTGCTCGGGTCCTGACTAGAACTAGGAAGTACGAGCACGTGTCCTGTGCTCAGGTCTCTGGCTCCTGTGGCTCAGAGAATAGATTTTAAAGCAGCTCTGCTTGTGAATAACTCTCGCCATGGACCAGCACCAAAGAACATCTCCCACATGTTAGTGCCACATGAACCATCTCACACTCTGAGGACTTCAGGGACCGGCCTCCTGCTGGTGCCAGAGTCAGGACTAAACATGTTGAATCAGTGTTTCAGTTTAATGCAGCTAAAACCTGGAACAGTCGTCCTGAAGATGTGAGACAAGCCTCTACTTTACTTTGTTTAAATCCAGGCTCAAAATGGTCCTGTTTAGGTATTTATTCTACACTCTTCTCTTTTAATGTTCATTTTGTGATGATTATTTGATTATATTTTGATTCGTTGTGTTGCAATTTTGATGTCTTTCTTGTAATGTAAAGCTTTTTCAATTACTTTGTGTACAAATTGTGCTGTACAAATAAACTTGCCTTGCCTAGTTCCACCATAGACACTGCAGTTGTACCAGTTAGCTGAGGTCAGCACTACATGCTAGCGGTGTTCTCAGGTTTGTAAAAGCTGATAAATGAAAGGGAAACGTGTTTGACAGAGACTGATTGTAGATGCAGCGAGAGGAGGACTGTGACCAAGATTCCAAAATATAAGACACAGCATGGTATCAATCCCAGGTCGTTTTTGGATGAATGATGGTTTTAAATTTTATCTTTGTCTCTCAGTGTGAAATCGAGGACCCCGTGTTTTGAGCTATGATATAAGCTTTTCCTCACTATCGGTAATCTTTCATTGCAGACAACCAATATTGTGCAGTGGACATGTGGCTTTAGGCTTAGGAAATCAAGCCCGTTTTTGAATGACTAAAAAACTCAGTTTCAGATGGCAATTGAAATCCTTTGCTGCCCTATAGCATATCAGTGTGATGTGCAGAGGGGGCAGTGTGCTGTGGCCTGCAGTGGAGTGACCTACATTATCATCCTGGTCCTCGTCACTGTCGTCGTCGCTGACCACTGGCTTGGCCTTCCCGCGGCTGCTGCGCTTCTTGCCTTTATCGTGGCCACGTGACTCTTTGCTCAGCTTGATCTTAACGCGCATTGACTTGGCTGTATGGAAGAGAACAAGAAGTCATGACACGATGTGTCTGTTGTGCACAAATTAATCAAATAAGTTGGAATCAAGCAAGTACAGCATACATGACAAAATATATACCTATGCAAGTACTGCATAGATTTATATTTGTATTTGTTGGAGGAGAGATACTAAATTAGTTAATATTTCTTTTCTCATAATAGCCAAAGCTCCCAGAGTGCAGGTAGCTGTGTGTTTTCAGACCACATGTCATATTTGGTCTCACCATCAGACTCCGACTCATCATCTTCATCATCGTCATCTTCGCTGTCATCATCACTCTCCTCTTCTTTAGCGATCTTTTGTCTGGCACTTTTGAACACTGACTGAAGCACAATGGAGTCCTCGTAAATCTAAATCACAATACAACACATAAAAACAGAACAATAAGGGAAGCAGTTCTACAAAATGTTCTATGAATGAAGTTAAGTCTTCAGAAAAGTGTAGGAAAGAAACTGCTCTTGTCAGTGTTGAATGCATTTAAAATCAGAGAAAGCTGAACCTGAGAGCCTTCAAGGTTGAAGGTCTGAGCGTTGTGACAAAGAAGCATGACGTCCTTCTCCAGATCTCCCACACTTCTGTATTTATGGTTTCGCACACGCTCCTATAATAAAAACAAGACAGCAGTCATTTTCTGTCAGTGAGAAGTTTCTTTTGTGTTTGTTGTCATAACAAAGGCGACCTTGATCTTCTTGAAATCCACAGGTTTTCGGATGAGCTCATAATATTCTGGGAGCTCCTTCCTGGACGGTAACTGGACAAAGACCTCACTGAGCTGTCTTCCCGATCTGTTTGAAGAAGAAAGAAGAGAGTAAACATGCAAACCAAATGCATTTGTGATCTAAAACTAACTGCAGAATAATTTATTATAATTATAAAGTTCAAGCTCCACCTTCCAAGTAACTCCTCAAAGTATTTAGGAACTATACACATTGTGCTGAATAATTCAAATAGTATTAATCACATGCATATTACCATAGTAAATGTAAACTTTAGATGCCTGATAGGGCAGCACAATACATCACAAATATACCAATATTGCAATATTGGCTGATGTAGTAATCACTATAGCAGGAAAATATACAATAAATAATCACAACAACACAAAGTTCCCCATTTTTCAGAGATGTACTGGTTTTGAAAGAACAATTAAAAAACAAATTGTATTCGTGATTTTCCTTATTATTAGGAAAACATTAGACTTTTTTATAGTTTGACTACTAAATGATCTTAATAACAAAATAAACACACATACATATATATAATTTATTTTGCACAGTAAGATCATTTACTAATCAAACTGTAAAAGTAAAACCATAACGACAGCAAAAATGTGTCCATCTGCGACAAAAGATTTCTGATTGTCGGGAAAATCTTAAGTCACATCTAAAAATCGTGGGTCGAAGGTCTCAGAGTGAGACCAGCACAAACATCAGACTGCGGCTGATATCAAGCCCAATATTTTGGAGTCTTGGTCTCGCAGAGTAAGCCGCCCTCTCGCTGCGTCTGTGATCAATCTTTGTGGCTAACAATAAACGCAAGCACTCTTCAGTAACAGCAGAAGAGCTTAAGCATGAGCAGGACCATCTCACCCTGACTCCTTTTCATTTACACACTTTTACAAATGACAATACACTGCTTGCATGTAGTGCTAGCCTCAGCTAACCTGTACAATTATGGAAAAGTTACCACATGGACAGATGGAAAATTGTGCACTGGACACCAGGCTTTATAGGCATCTAAATACTCCATTTGAAAGCTTGCGGTCACAGTTATATACAACTACTACTACTATACTACTAACAGGAGTGACTTTTGTTTTATAAAAGTAGCTATTCGGGGAAAATGGTTGGAAATAGTATTATATACATTTTACATACGTCACACTATTATTATACACTATTATATACATTTTGCTTAGGCAAAAATCTCTGTTGTCTTGATACTTGTGGTTTACTTGTACTAACTTTTACACAGCAAAGTCAAATATTAATGTAAAAGATATGGCTTGTTTATTTTCAATATTCACTGATTACATAGATCCAACACAAAGCTGTGGTACCCCAGGAGTCAGAGATTACAGACTTTCTCTTATTTTTTTTACTGTACGAACCTTTCATAGAAACTGAAAGGAGCAGTGGAGGCTTGTTTCAGGGCTCTCTCTCATGGGCCCCACATTAACACGGCTGTGAGAAACCCAGCCGTCCTTGAGTCATGCGCCTTCTGCAGCACCGATAACACAAAAAAACTACAACTAATTTCCCCTGAGTTTTACTACCGCTTATACTTACAGATGGGAAAATGTATTTTAACTTTTAATGTTAGCTTTAGAAATAAGGCCAACTTATGAATACTTTAAAATGCCATGTAAAGAGAATGTTCAAAATTGTGGAATGGATCAACTGGATGCAAAATTAAGTACACCATGATTTAAATTATTGCAAAAAAAGAAGTGGTTAAGTATGTAATATATATATATCAAATGATAAAATGAAAAACTGTCAATCATAATCTCATAAGCGAATAATGAATGAGTGGTTTTCATTTGGCAACCCCCTCTAGATATTATATATTTTGAGACATTATATGTTTTTTCCATTGAAATCGCATTTTGTTCACCTTCACTTTTGCTTCCAGTTACCTCTGAAATTTTGAATGTATTTGTTTTTTAAAGGTTCTATAGTAATGCTAATTCCTGAGACTCTACATTTTAGGTCTGCGCAAACGTAAAATTCACAAGATGTTCTCATTGCGGAAATTCTTATTCAACTTTAAAATAGTTCTGGATGGAATGTACAAAAGTTGTCTAAGTCAGCTTTAGCGGAGACGAGACGAGGACTGTTCACCGAGAGAGGAAAGAATGTGACTTTTGGAACAGCAGGTAGCAGTTTCCTGGAAAAGCTCTGGTATCGCTGTCAGCCAGAGCATACTAGAAGGAATGTAAGAGCACATGTTCTTCCATGCTTACGTTATGTGTGCTTTTGAAAATGTGTGAAATGTGCTGGACCAGAAAGCGGAGACCAGCTAGCTCATTTTTAGTAGTAAGATTTAGGGCTGCAAGATATATCGCAACCAAATGAAACTGAAATGTGTATACAATATGCAAGCTCATTTTTTAAACTGATGAGTCTTTCAACTGCTTAGCAAACAATGCAGTAATTGTTTTGCTATTGAGTGTCACCTGTTTACAAAGCCAGGAGTTGAGCAGTGGCAGCTTTATCTGGTGGAGAACCTGCAGCAGTGTTCAGTCGCTGCAGTGGAAGTTTGCAAACACAGAGCAAGGACAAACCAACTCTATAAGTATCCACCAGCCACACACTCCTAATGCAGACAGCAGACAACCAAATGAGCACACTTATATCCTCCATGAGTCAACAGTGAATCCATAATGTCTACAAAACAATCTTTGTGTTTTCAAGTAAACACAAGTCAGGTAAAACTCCTACATAAAAGTATGCAGGTTATATACCAGGGCTGCTGCTTTGAAATAACTATGCGTGTCTGTTCTCCTCTCTTAAATGCGAACAGTTAAATAGCCCTGGGCTGTGGGCAGTGGGCACATCATTTAAGTCTCACTACAGCTCAAAAGCTTGAGTCCTCATGAGGCTAGATAATATGGTGAATAACAGTGCAGTATTGACTTGTGGAATGTGAAATTAAGTACAGGATCCGTGGAAATGTGGACTGAAAGTGGCCTTACCCATCTCTGTAGTTGATGACTGTGTCGATGATGGTGTTCATTTGCTTGGTGAGTTTCGGGGGGTTGGGGGAGAATTTCTCAGCTGGTGGACGCCCACGTCTTTTCTTGGCCTTGGTGCCTCCATCATCTCGGCCCGAGTCCTTGTCCTGGCGCCTCTTACGTTTACGCTTCTTCAGCCTGATCTCCTCCTCCATCTCCTCCAGGTTTCCATCCTCAATGGCCTAAAACACATGGTAAATTCTATATTACACAGAATAGTTAAAAGGTGTTCTTTACAGCTACCTGCTTGTCTTTACAAATATATTATTCCTTTACCTGCAATATTCCACAGTATTGAAGTAAACAGGTGTATTTTGCATTTATTCAGTTACATGTGTTTTTATTGCTTAAAATACCTTAACAGCACGCATTTTTAGTGTGCGTGGTTCTCGCATCTCCATAGATCTGACCTGTAACTTGGCTGGTTGACGTTACCTGCTTGACTCTATGGAGACAGACAAGTTTAGTGAGAGTCTGGTACCCTCATTGGGCTATCCCTGTGTAAATGAATGCCATACTGTGGAGCGTTCTAGAAAAAGCAGTAGCATCTCAAAGGAGACAAGCAGGTATCAGACCCTCCACTAGAAAAGTTACAGTTCACCATTAACCTCTTAGTATCACAGTTTACATGCAATTAGTCTGTTTTTTCCAGGTAATAATAGACTGTAGTCTGAAAATAACTTGATACATGATACTAAATAGTAAAACACACACAGAACAAATATAAATGTTATGATTGTGCAAGGTATTCATCTTAATCAGCTCTGGCTACACAGCTTCCTCTGAGAAGAGTGGTCGCTGTTCATTTTGCAGCTTTAATTGGAGCTACCTTGGATCATACTTGACATGTCTAACACTGGCACTTCATTCTAAAACTTTTTTGTTCTATTTTTGTTCCACAGAAACACCTGAGCCACAGTCAATTAAGTGCCTGTGTCACTGCAGCATCTCTGCAGGGCTTGTGTCACATTGGATTTGCAGTGGGGAAAAGGCCCTCCATCAACATGAGCTGAACATGGACCTCTGCAGTCGATATCATGCATATGGAAAGGTGCAATTTTTGCCAATAGAGAAAAAAGACAGTCTGAGTTTTGTTATTATAAGCTTGCTGTCACTAGCTCTTTTTATGTGCTTTCTTGTGGCTTTTTTGTGAACAAAGTCAATACAGCAACACAAAAGGTGTTATTGAATGACTATGTTGAAGTTTTGAAACAATGTTTGGGGATTGTTTTTGTAAAACGTAGAAAGAGTTCCTACTTGAACAGTTTTGCTCAGGAAGCAAACCAACAAACACCAAGCCAAATTGGTCTAACTGCTGTGACCGCAGGACACATGAAAACAATGAAAGCAACTTGTATGAACTTGTTCAGGATCAGGTTCACAAAACTGAATATTTGCAAGAATCAAATCGAAGTGAGGAAACTATAGCAGACACGACTCGGGCACTTTACCCGAAGCCACTGCTTCTCCGTCAGAGTGTCGCTGTAGTCCACATCCCTGCGACAGCGCGAGCCTCGACCAAACATCTTCTCCTCCTCCTCTTCATAAGTCAGACGCTCCACCTCGGCATCGTCTTTGATTATCCAGGATGGCAGCTCATCCTCCTCCATCAGACGTGGCTTACGCTTTGGGTTTCTGGAATCTTCTCTGCGTCGATCCATGTCCATGCGCTGCAAACACGCATACAGTGTTAGGGGCAAGGTCAACAAGGGCCTGGCCATTTTCACTTGTTTTTACCACAGCAAATGAGAAAAAAAGTCTGATTTAGTGCTTAATACACTATATCCCACTCATGACTAGCAGGTGCATTATACTCAGCTTGTGAATGTAATGCCGGATGAGTGGACATGAAATGCTAGTTTCAGAAGTTTCAGAAGACGAGCCACTCACCATAAAGAGCTCAAACTCATCCTCGTTGCGGGCAATCATCTGGTTAAGAGTCTCATCATCGGGCACTTCGTCTTCTTCCTAAAGTTTAAGTGCATCAAAAAGAAGTAAGAAGTAAGTCAAGATAGAAATTAATAGAACTATACAAAAACACTTGCAGGACACATCTCATCTCATGAGATCTCAAAAATGCGAAATGTAATATGCAGCACTTTTTGACTGTAGGACTGAAACATTTTAAAAAGTAACTGATCATCATTCTGTATGGGGCTTTTCATCTTGAACAAAATGAAATTGTGAGAGACAGCTCAGTGTGTACCTCGTTTTGCTCCTCATGCTCCAAGATGGCCTGCAGGAAGACGCGCCGCTCGTGACTGGATGACTTCTGGTCAAACATGCCGGCCTGGATCACCTTCTGATCTACATTGAGCTTGTATTTGGCAGCTGCCAGGATTTTCTCTTCCACACTGTTGACAGAGCACAGTCGGAGCACACGCACTTCATTCTGCTGACCAATACGATGTGCTCGGTCCTGGGCCTGAAGGTCCTGCAGGCAGAAAATAAAAGAAATGTAAGACGATGCCATGTAGACTATGGGCAAATAAATAAAAGACAAATACAACTGTATTTTCTACAGGATTTTGCCATTTCCTGATTACTGAGTTGTTTTAATAATTAATCAGGTGTTAGTTATTGCCTAAATATAATACTTTCCTTTCCCCCATAATCTTATTTGATTGATCTCTATTCCTGAGAAAGACCAACAAAACAAATATCTTAAAAAAAAAAAAAAAATTTTTAACTGTAAAACTACCATCTTAAGAGGATCAGTAAAAAGACTTGACACATGGCACAATAGTAGACCTGGTGTGGGTTCCAGTCGCTGTCAAAGATGACGACAGTGTCAGCAGCCTGAAGGTTCAGGCCCAGACCTCCGGCCCGAGTACTCAGCAGGAAGATGAAATACTGTGATCCCTCCTCATTAAACTTCTTCAGAAGCATGCCTCTGTCTTCAGACTTTGTGGTCCCTATGACACAAGAGACACTTAGACAAAACCAGTAATGACCTAAGCTTCTCTCATTATCCAGACTTCTACAACTGTGGAAGAACTGTTCACTCACCATCCAGCCGCAAATACTGGAAGTTTCTGTAGCTGAAATAGTCCTCCATTATGGTCATCAGTGAGGTCATCTGGCAAAACAGCAGAACTCTGTGGCCAGTAGCTTGTAACTTGGGCAAGATCCGGTCCAGAAGCTCAAACTTCCCAGAAGCTCGATAAAGATCAGGGCTGTATATAGTAAAATAATGAATTACTTTAAATAAATTGTCTTTAAGTAATAATAATGATGTACATAGAATATATATTCTTACCCACTAATGATTCCATTTGGATAACCCAAGTGCTCAGCAAAGGATTCCTGAAATATATAAAGATATATATGTTTGTACGGTTTGTATAAGCTTGTAAAAACATAGGCCTATTTAATAATCATCTTCAAAAGAAGATGTGTAAAGATTCAGAAGCAGACATATTAGCAGTGAGTTAAGAGGTGGAAAAACAAGTCTCACTTGTGAACAGTGATCTATATAAAGCAGAGTAATATATGTTGTGCACAGTAAAATAGCATTGACACTCACCTCAATGTGCTGGAACATGTACGGATGATTGCAAATCTTTTTCAGTTGCATGATGGTGTTCATTAACGTCTTAGCTCCACCTTTTCCCTATAACATTTCAAATATATATATATATATCAGAATCAGAATATAAAAAACAAACTTCTCAGGTTCTCAAATGTCCCTGTAACTACAGAAGTTTTTCAAGACAACACAACCTAAAGAGCAGAGGGAGCAAGAGCTATAATTGTATTCACCTTCTTGTCTTTCTCTGAGCCATCAGTGAGCAGGATGCCTTTTTGCATGTGGCGGTACAAAACCTTCTGGATCGCAGACATGTCACATTTAATGACATATTCCACCTATAAAAGCATAGAGAGGGGACATTTGGGAAAAAAAAGTAATAAACGTAATAATTATTATAATATAGTCACTACAAGAAAACAAAACCATTTCCCACAGGAATGCATTATATACTGCTCTTACATTTCCGATGCCCAGTAGGAGAAAACTACCGTGCTACAGAAATAGAGAGAACAGCAGGGCTCCTCCGTGGCTCCTTTGTTAATTAATTGTGGAAAATACTTGAATCTTGCCAGATGTGTGCTTTGTTTATTGTTGCTTGTGTGCTTCACACAAGAGGCGCCTTCATTGTTCATTAGCACTTACAGCTGCATATGTGTCAGCACTATTCAATCACTTCTGTTACCTAAGGAGTACATTTTCTTCCCTCACAGTTAATAACAACTGGGGCTAAAAGCAACCATGAACTGACCACGCTGACTATAGAACTACAATGGTAATTTATCTGAGAGCAAACCTTTTCTGGTAGTTGAGATTCCACTTCCTTCTTAAGCCTGCGGAGCAGGAACGGGCGCAGCACTTTGTGCAGACGGCGAATGATCAGGATAGTCTCCTCTTCATTCAAATCAACCTAAAGATGTAAATTCACATAATATTAAACATTCTATTACTATTACATGTAAAACAGAACTGTATGGTGAACAGTTGAGCTAGTCTAAGTGGTACGTACCCGCTCTCCTGTCATTGCAAACGGAGCATTAAACCACTGCTCAAAGGTGCTGCAGCTCTTAAAGATGGTGGGCAGCAGGAAGTTGAGCAGTGCCCAGAGTTCAGGTAATTTGTTCTGGAGGGGCGTGCCCGTCAGGAGGATGCGCCGTGGTGCCACATAGTGAGTGTTAAGTACCTGGGTCAGTTTACAGTGATGGTTCTTCATGCGGTGGCCTTCATCCACTATCATGTACTTCCAACGGATCTGTTCACAAATCAGAAAATAAATGTTAAATATGCCAACACATGCTTGTTTGACAATTGCAGACTATCTTTCGATCTTTCTTTATTCAGGATGAAACCTGTCACTTCTGTATGTGAGAAATATGGGTTTTGCAAGTACAATGCAAAACCCATATTTCAATGTTCTCTTAACTCACCTTGGCAAGAATATGTTTGTCCTTAATTATATATTCATAAGTGGTCAGCAGAACATTGAATTTCCCACTGCGGAGCTGTGGCACCAGTCCACGGCGTAAACCAGGTGTGCCCTTTCATTAAACAATAAAAAGTCAGACAAAGCAATCAAAATTATTTTAACAAGAACGGCGGGCAGTTTTACCTTGTACGCGATTTTAACAATTGATGGAGCCCACTTGTCAAGCTCATAAACCCAATTTGACAGAGTGCTGAAAGGAGGACAAAAGATTAAATGTGTATGAAAAAACAAATGAATTCAGGTTAATTCTGAACAATCCACTGGCCCTCTTAAGTCAACTGCTTTTAGACAGAACAAATAAAACCGCTAAAGCATTGCACTTAAAGAAAGCCAGAACAAAATAAAAATGTCTGTCAGTAGGTTCTGAAGAGAACATGAAAGAAATAATCCCTGAGGTGTTTAAGCCTTTCAAAGGGTCAAAGTCATTGCTTCTACCATTATGTGACTGGCAACTTCTTTATCAAACTGTGAATACAAGTTTCCTCATAGTTACTTTGCACTTAAAGTAGAACTACACTAAAAGCAACTTAATTACAGATAACAACCTCCTGCGTAATTGAAGGTACAGTGACACAATAGAAACAATCAGGGTGAAATAATATTGCAGTCATTAAAGTATAGCTTTGTGATAAAAATTCCACGTGTAGACCGGATATAATCAACTGTTTTGTCATAATTAAAAATTATTTTTAATAGAGGATTGAAGGCTTATGCATATTTCAAGCTTTCATTTCCCATTATTCACGGTGCAATTTCTAAACTACATTGCTTTGTTTTGTTTTACTTGGAGTTGAGACTGTATCCATAGTGGTGAATTTCAGTGTATCACCACCTCTGTAGCAGAAGCGGAGAGATACTTCAATGCCTTATTCACAAAGACTTGACTACTGTGTTATCTACAGCCAACCTATGCCTCTTTGACAAAGAACCATATTTCAGCCCATTGTGGGAGTAGGACATAGGTGAAGATGTATTTTAGGGAGTCATAAGAGCAGGCGATAACATTTGTGATGAATGCTGGGTGATGAGTACTCACGAAAGGGGGACAATGATCAGATAGGGTCCGTTGAGCCTCTTGTACTCCATAAGGTAGGTGATAAGGCCAATGGTTTGGATAGTTTTGCCCAGGCCCATTTCATCAGCCAAGATACCGTTCAGATTGTTATTGTACAGAGACACCAGCCACTCTAATCCCTGGATCTGAAAACATAAGAAAAATAAAAAGGTCTGAATAAAGACAGAAATACCTGTGTAATAATGTATAATATGCACAGTTCTACAGTGTCACGTTGCTTCGGCAGTTTTTTGCGTGGTTGTTACTGTCATATGGTCTTCATAGTCATATTTTTAATTACTGGCCAAAATACATTTGGATGTTTTTGTATTTTCAAGCTACACCTTTAAGAGTATTTTCTTAGTGCTCTTGCAAGTGATTTTAATTGTCACGTTGGCATTTTATAGCCTGTCAAAAACTAGACTCATTTATGGTTTGGGAAAAATAATTGCAGGGACAGTGAAAAGGGCACAAACCCACTACCAGTAGAATATTGGGAATGCAAACCAATTATCAAGAGCAGCCAAACATAAAAATCACATTTTGGCCAATAATAGTCACTGTAATACTTCAAGATAAAAACAGTGTTCAGTGTCAGAAAAGCAGAGTAATATTTGATATGTAATATATTGTGCAACAATTGATCCAATTATTGCTGAGCTGAAATCTGTCGAGCTCCCTCATTTAAACACACCCTCTGTCAGAAGTGCTCCACTGTGGGCTGATTGGAAGACAGAAATGGCTTCCAGCACCACCAAACTGAAGGTTTCTGTCTCAGCCGTCACCATTTGTAAGTAGAAATCAACCTTGTTTTGTGGAGTTGTGTTTGTTTTTTTAATCTCCGTCAAAGTATCTGAAAACTAAGTATTTGATCAAATGAGAAATGTTGGCGCTCTGCACATAATTATTATTTCGCGTTTTATCGCTGAATGTATAATGTCTCTCAAATACCTTTCCACAACTAATAATGGTATACTTTGTCTCAGTGTAGTTTTCTAATGCAATTCTATATCACATTTGAGTATGTCTAGAGTTAGTCCTGAGCTGAACTAAGCCTTAATATGGTAACCTTTGCAGTCACAAATTGAGTGGAAGGGCATGTGTCGAGGAAGCAGTTTCAGAATGGGCCAAATACAAAAATGCGTTTGGCAATGCAAATGTTTTGCAGTTCTGTCTCCTTAAAGGTGCTATATCTGATTTTACAGCGTTAAAATGTGAAAAACAGAAGTATTTCATTTAAACGATTTGCAGTAGAGCATTCCAAGCATCCAAATAATTTACTGCAATTAGCTTATAAGCATTTTCACGACTTTCAGACGTTAAAGTGGAGTTTTGCAATCATGGTAATGCTAACAACTGCGTATACAGTATATATCTGTACTGAAGCAAGACAATTTTTGCTCAAATACATTTGGGTAGAGGCCCTTTAACTTAAGGTGCTTATACCATAATAATTCTGGACTCTCACTTACAATTACTTAGACATTTATATTCATCATATTACAAAAGGTATTTTCTTGACCTTTTTTTTAGATATATTTACAACTTCGCATTGGGCAGCTAATTTCATGTGTCAATTCCTTTTAGTCATAACAACCACTTAAAGACATTTATCGTTTCAGGTTACATATTTATACTCAAACTACCATTTAATTTGCTCATTAAATAGAACACTAAACGGCAAAATGCGCAGACAGTATTCAAAATACTATGGGGCCACAGGATTCTGAAAATATGATACAAGTGAATGTGAAATGATTTATTACATTAGGATCTGTGGTTGGGGTTTAACATGAGTGAGAATGTCAGAGCCATTAGACTCATTACAGACCCTGAGGCAAACATTATGATGAGCACCAAGAGACTTTCCATTAGGATTAAGCAGGCCATGTCTACCTCAGAATAAGAACCTTGCAACTCTTCTTTTATGTGGTCAGTTATACATTTATACTCAGATAATTTAACAGTCTACAGCTCTTTTCAACCAACCCAATAGAATATAATGAAATAGACTTTGTAAAATAAAGCTAATTACCTGGTACTGTTTGAGTGTACCATTGACAAGCAGTGTAGACTGCTTGTCCACTTTCTCAGTCACAGCGTGGGCCACACCGTAGTAGGACTGGGAGCAGGTAGTTCCAGTGTCAACACTGTACTCATCATCCACATCCTGCTTGGCTGACCTGAATATGAACAACAAAAAGTGATTACTTTTAGGACTACTGTGTAGTTAGAATATATTTAATAAAGAGAAAAGTGATACTGTACTCAATAATGTTCTTGGCATTTTTCACAGACGCATCATCTCCAACTTTCTTCTTTTCCTCTCCTTCTCCTTTGGATGCCTCCTCATCCTCCTGGTAAGGAAGCGAATAAATGTCTTACCATGTTATCCCCAACAGCGATAAACTAGACACAAATGCCGATGACACATGCAGCTACAGCCCTCTAGTGGTTCATCAATTATATTTGTAATATAGTTGTATTCACTTTTTTTCTTAATTTCATTAGTATGATTCTAAAATTATGGAAACTGCTCTAAAACTTGCACTATAGCAAGATCACGAAATTTCACACACCTCCTCTTCAAATTCAGAGCCACTCTCTTCACTGTCTGAACGTGGTGCAACTTCATAACTAAAAAAAAAAGGTAAAACAAAATAGTGTCAAATGCAGATTTATGGGAAATTGGTGTTGTTAGAAAGTTCACAAAAACTTACCCAGGATTCATTTCAAGCCAGGCCTCAAGCTGGCTAGATTTTGGGGCATCTGTTCCCTGCAAAACCTTTCCTGTCTCTGTTTGAATAACTTTGACTGGAAGCTCACTCATCTGGCTGCTCTCATCCATGGGCTGCACCATGAGAAAAGAAATCATCCAACAGAGAATTATATGACATGTAGCTAATCAAGTATTAAAATACAAACCCTAATTTACAACACTATTCAACTATTCGTTACTGTCTCATGTCTCTCAACATTTTACAAAACTAGAGAACAAGGAGTTTGAAATGTAAATTATTATTTTACCTCTCCATCTGGTCCAATGGCACTGGTGCCTTCAGCTTCTCCATCCACCTTCTACAAAAAACAAAATCAGGTCACCGCACAGACATAACCTGCTGAAGCATTACCAACACTCGGGTGCCAAAAAGTAGTTTTAAAAGTCAGAATGCAAATTAGGAGGTTAAAGTTTTTAGGGTTGCACCGTTTCAAATGTGCTTTATTTTCTAACATGGTTTTCTATATATTCTTGGTACCTTCTTTTTCTTCTTTTTCTTCTTCTTCTCCTTGGCAGCTTGAGCTGCTTTATGTTCATACACCAGAGTGGTGAGATTAGCAACATATTCATCAGTCTGCTGGAGCAGGTAGGCCAGACGTTTGTCTTTCTTTTGGTCAATTAATTTTCTGTAGCCTTCTTCATCTTCTGCCTGAGAGGTCACAGTTAAAGAACATAATTATTATTTACACATAACAGGGACTAATCAGGGCTTTGATCAGTTTGTTTTTTTTACTGACCATAAGTCTCCTCATTCTCTCCTTCTCAATCCTCTCTGTCTCCTTCTTCTGTTCTCGCTCTGTGTTGGTGTGCCATGTGGCAACTGCTCGGGTCAGTTTCTGGATTTTGCCAGAGACTGACCTGTGGTATTCTTTAAAGTCCTTTGCATGTTGAAGGATGCTATTCAGATACTCCTGCAACATAATGGTTCAGTTTCATAATAATACATTTAATACTATTAATAAAAGCATTTTCATGAGTATTTTTACCTGGTGTTTTTGCCTGCGTTTCTTCTCTTGCTCCAGTTTCTGCTGCTTCTCCAGTTTCTCGGTCATACGTGCCTCCCTAAGTGTCTGCCTCTTACTGCGTCGGTAGGCCTTCGAGTTGAGAGCCGTCTCCAGGGTTGTGTCTCGCCTCATGCACGCCACAACATCTTGTCTCAGCTGAAATGTACATGCAGGAATCACAAATATGGGGATTTTTTTTTTCATTAATAGTTTTTTATTTAATTTTGGATTATGTAGAAACATATTTGCTTTGAGTTGTACCTGGCGCTGAAAGTTGAGCAGACGCAGTGCTTTGAGCTCCACAGTTGCTTTAGTTCTTAAGTCAGGAGGCAAAGAGCCTGGTAAACTTTCTAGTTCTTGTATACGATGAGCAATCCTTGCCTGCAGTCTTGGAGAAAAGTTTGCCAAAATGTTATTACAGCTTGTCAGTGCAAAAGATCTCCACAAATGTTATGTGAGTGCTCTGATGGTATGTACATGCACATGCACAAATACAAGTTCTGTCACCTAGTGTAATTAAACAGTTATAATTATTTCATAACGCTGCTTAAAAGTGCTAGCACTTTAAAGCAACTTGTAAATAAACAGTGTTTCATGAACTGTGCTAAGTAGGTGTGGGACAACAGGTGAAGATCAAACCTAAACTCATGTATCAGAGGCTGTTTACACGTTTCTAGGAAAAAAAAAAAAATCCAATGAAGGTTCACTGCAATCTTCATTGTATGTGCTGTTCTAGCTGCTTTTCTATTCCGAGTTGCCAACTTGCCACAGCTCATTGCACAAAGTGTCCCGCTGACAACAGATCGAGTATGGTTAAAAAAAAAAAAGAAAAAAACCTGATACCTGTATTCTCTCTCTTGTAGTATTCCCACTGGATCCAAGCCTTGGGGTTTCTGGATTGGGGTAACGCGGTTTTGTTTCTGTTGCATCTGCAGCATAGGAGACACTGGCTGTGCAGAGGGCTGGGGGGTCAAGGAGCTGCCTGGGATGGGTCCAGGTACACCAGGACCCTGAGGGGGGGCAGGAGACGGCCTCCCACTGGCAGCTGGAGTCAGGTGCTTTTGAGGGGTGCTCTGACTATCCCCACTTTGACCTGGACATTAAAGCATTTTTATAAAACATAAAACATAACAGAATTGTAAACACAGTACAGTTATTTTAAAAATTAAACTAAATATATTTTCGGAATAAAAATTCAATAGTAAACATATATTACAAACAAACTTCTAATATCAGTAGCATCAGTAGCAAAGTAATAGTGTTTGCATCACTAATGTCATAATTACATCCCAGATTTATAACACTAAAATTGAATAAGTAAGCATCAAAAACTTACCCTCTGGCCAAGTCTTTGGGGCTGCATTCTGGCTGTGCCCTTGCATTGCTGGTGTGGCACAAGGACTTGACTGTGGACCACACATAGGTGGAACACCCATTCCTACCAAAAAAGCAATTTGTCAAGGCATTTTTGACAAAAAGGGGTTTTGTAAAAAAATAACTTACTCATACCTGATCTATTGTAAGGACTAGACCCGGGTGCCTGTTGTGGCTGCGGTTGTTGTGGTTGCTGTTGCATTGTGGGAAGACACCTCTTGCCCTGTACTGCCAACTGAAGGTTTTCAGGCAAGGGTTGCCCTCGACCCAAGATTTTATAGGCAAGAATCTGAGCTCTCAACTGTTGCAGCTGAATTGAACTGAAAGCAGAGGGTCCACGGCCTGGCTGACCCATGCCAGTCATGTTTGGCCCCATAGTTCCCTGGGGTTCCATAGACATCAGAGGGCCAGATTGTGAGGGAGGAATATGAGGAGGCGTGGGCCCTCCACCGCCTCCTGACATAGGACTGGAAGCATGTTCATGCACTCCCATGGGTGATGGATGGGGTGACATGTATCCTGAAATACACAAAAGAATTAAAAAATATATATTAGAAATACAACAGTAAAAATAAAGTTTGATGTGATACTTTAGTTCTGAATGGTCAGGTTGGACCTCAGATTGATAATATTTGGTCTTTTGACTAATAGACTTGATACCTTGGCTATGTGGGTCCATTGGACTCTGTGGAGGTCCCATACCACTATGCAAAGATCTCATTCCAACATTTTTCATGTGACCAAAGTGCATTGGATCAGCCATGGGCTTGTCACTCATTCCCTCCATGGGCTGTGAAAACAAAATTACATTCAGAATACCTTACACATTTAGATTAAACCCACCTTATGTGTTTAATCAGGAACTACAGCACCAAACTAATTACATATTTGTTACCTTGTGCATCCCATACATGCCATCTTGAGAGTACTCTCCCTGGCTCTGAATACCGTGGGGAGCATTAGGTGTCCCTGGACCGGGGCTGGGTCCCATCATGCTGTGGACCGAGCCTGGGGAGGGGTCTGGCCCTGGGGACAGCCCGGCCCCTGGGGAGGGGCCAGCATGGGACATTCCACCTGTTGTGTCGGGATGGCTGGACATCTACTGAACAGCCAAACAGATGGCAGCCAGCTACAAGTACAAAAGAAGTGAAAGTCACGCATACATCAATACATGTTGCTTAGTATTGCTTATTATCACCAAAAGAGCTAAAATCTAAATCATATACGTAAGATATATAAATAATAATAACTACTAATATTATTTGATGATGTAATGCATCATTACCATTGTGATTTGAACCTAGATAACCGTTTTTGAAACCTTGGGTTTCTGTCAGTTGTTTATAATAGTTTTCTGCGCGTTGCATAAAATATCCACTACTTGTTGTTACTGTGATGATGCTGTACAGTGACATGTGCCTACAGGAATGATTCAGAGCACGTTATAAAGCTGTCACAGAAAACAGGACCGTGCCGTCTTTAGCATTGTGCGCGACATTAGAAAGGAAGTGAGTCTGATTGGGTCGTGGCTTCTGCCAAACTGGTGGCCCATCACATTTTACCAACAAAACATAAGTTTGGCTTCAAGTAAAGGTGATTACTAAGAAGCTGGTGAATTTAAAGGCTTGTTACCAAATGAGAACTAACATCTGTCTCGTATGTTGCCACTGACAGCAGCAGTGAAAGGTTAGCTCAGCTGTCTCGTTTTCTCGACCGTTCGGTAACTTCGCGCTAGCATTAGCTAACAGCGCGGCTAGTGGATGTAGGTTAGCATAACAGCTACCCTGCATGCTAATGGATGGCGTTGGTTTTCAACTCTTGCCATTGCCTAAATAAGGAAGTTTGCCTACTCACCTGCAAAACATATCATTACTATATAATTGCGAAATATAAAGATTATGGCTATTGATTTACCTTTAAGCAGGCGTGAACCCAACTAGCTGTCAATATAAAAATGTTTCCCCAAAATATGACTGCTGCCCACAAGTTCACTCCCCCTCCGTGTTGTTTGCTGACATGTTAAATTATTTTTTGTCTGGCTCCTCTGATTTGTCAAAATTACCGGAAGTCCCGCCTTATCTCCAACACGATTGGCCGTATCAGCTGTCAATCATTTTGTACTTTTCTTCAGTCTTGGGTGTGTAACGATATGTGTCCTTTTCTCATAACTTTGGACACATCTCCATTCTTCAAGTGCTATGTTTTTGCATTTTGCTTTGTTGCAAATAAAAAAAAACATTGGGCCCTAATGATAAAATTCACTTTTGGCCTTCCTAGACTGTAATGGATCAAGTTATCTGCTTAGTACTGTGTAAATGCCCACAGGCTTCGTTGTTGCTAGCAGATCACTGGAGTCTCCATTTTGCATTCCTTCCCAAAATAATATATAGGTCTAATATTTGCATTTCCAAACCCTCTTGAAAATAGTGTTGGACAGTGGTCATTTGTGCCATCGAAGAAAGTACAGACGTTGTTAAGTGTTGTTACTGTTTTGGGTGTCATACACACACGTCAACACAGGGGGGCAGCATCAGAATAGATTTCACCCATTAGGCCCTGGTCTCCTGAATCTAATGTGTCCATCTACAAGCTTCACCTCCAGGGCGATAAAACTCAAGCTCAGTTTCCACAGCCTACCTCAGCGTGACTATTTCTGATAGATTATAGTAATACAATATCTCGTCTCCTCAGAAGAGCAGTAGGCAACATGCAAACCACGTAGTCTAACATGTGCAGCTTATTTGCATTCTTGTTATGACACTGGAAACTTGGTTGGTTTTCTTTATGAAAAATAAACTGCTTTTACTAGGCATGTGTTAGTTTATTCAGTGCTGTCAGTTTGCTTTAAATTTTCCCAGAATCCTTTTACAAGTGGCTCTCTAACCTATCACACACATAGGTCTGCTGACAACCCTGGGTAAGATTTAAAAGACATTCAGTTATTTAAATTGATTAAGCCAGAATAGGCCTTCTGTCCTCAGTCCATGCCTTTGTAGCTCTAAAGAGATGCACACGGGGTTCCTGGATGTAAATTTTATCCAAATAAACGCAATTATCTTAGTGGTTGAGACCACTGCAGCCTTATATTCAGTGAGCCAGGAAAGAGCATGGCCACAGTCATTTGGCTGTGAAAAGACCAGTGGTTGTGGCTTCCATTGACCTTGAAGCCTCAATACTGGCTGCAGTGCATCACATTGTCCCTATTTTAAAATAATAAACTTAGACTTGACTTTAACTAGATTCAAATTGTCATTAGACATATATAAGTTTGAGATCAGAGCAACAGGCTTTTAATGTATCAATACCAGTTTGTCTTATGTCTTATCGGGAGCTAGTGTCACATATTTAGGGCGTGAGGTTGGTCAGGGCCTAAAAAAAAAAAGGCCTAAACAAAAAAAAACAAAAAGCAAAAAAAAACAAGTTGATAATTGTAAAATTCATAAGTTAGAAAGTTGCTTCTTGATTTCAAAACCATACTGGTTATGTGGCTGAAAAAATGTACCACATTATTAAAGTCATATTATTTAGGCCTAAACAATGACCAAATGGAGCAACAAATGACACACTTTCTTTATGTTTTTACTTCTTTGGCATCGAGCCACATGCACAGAGGTTCTCTATATTTAGTTTTACATGAGCCACATTGCAGGTGACGTGTTTGTTTTTCACTATGTTATTTGATAGCTTTATTTGAATATTCCTTATATTGTGGTCTGTTTATTTTATTTCAGTGGCAGACTATGGACAAATATGAAAAGGTGTAATCTTTTCTTCAACTGGTTGATATTATGCAACAACTTGCAGTACATTTCATTCTGCATAAATTACAATTAGTACATTAGCACAACACAACTTGTCAAAAAATGTTACGTAAATGGTATTTGAACAGGTGTCAGTAGTGAACAGATTATATAAATAGGACCTTTACTGAAAGTTTTAGCCTGATCTTGAGCTATACTAGAACTACTACAGGACAGGATATCACAATACTAATATGTAGTTGTGATACATTGCGTTTTCCAAAAAATATTGTTTAATTGTAGTATCAAATATCAAGTTTCCATTTTTCTTTGTATCAAAATTTAGTTTGAAATTTTAGAATTTTGACAAAAATTGTTCACTTTAAAATCATATAATTGAAACAAACAGGCATTTGACATAAGATCCAGAATATGAGTAGTTTTCCCTTTCTATTGCTCCTTTATTCTTTAGCTGCTGACTTAAGTTGATCATATCTCTGATGAAAGAGTCTTGGTCAGATTTACAGTCAGATGCAGTTTGCCCTCCTCCTCCTGCAGCGATTGAGCCATCCCGGGGGAGCAGTGTCCGGTCAGAAACAGTCCGGCGGTGAGATGTTTTTCCAAGATGCTGCCGGGTCATGCAGGAGGCTGAGAAGAGAGGAAATGCTGTCAGGGAACGTCTCTTTGTAGTTGCCTTTGTTGCAGGTGTTCTGCCATTCATGGTTAAAGTGTACTGTTTAATATTACAACCGCTCTGACATCTGCTGCCCCCGACTCGACCAGGGCAGCGTATATGAGCAGAGCTACAGTGAGCCACGGCCATGAAAACGCAACCCCCGACCTGATACTGCGTTTAAATCAAGTTATTTAAACTAGAGGCTCTTGGTCTGTGATTTGAACATGTGAAGTTGATTGTATAGGTTTAGTGAATGGAAATCTGTTGCCCAAATGTTTTGAGTGCAAACAAGAAAATAAATTCCCACAAATACAAATAATGGATGAACTCAAATACATTTTAGCAAAAAAAACCAAAAAAAACCATCATTTTTAAATTCAAATGTTTAGTAATAATTCCAAATAAATTGTAAAATCTAATAATATATGATAAATTATTATTATAAGTATTAGTAATTATATTTATTTAAAAAAAAATACTAGATGTTGGTCTGTAATGAAGCAACTGCAGTATTATTACACTTCAAATAATTCCTTTAATATTCTTAAACGTGAATTTCTGTAATATTAAAACTAATTGCCTATGAGAAATTGAGTTGTGACTTCTTGAAATCGAATGAAACATGTGAAACTGTGCATAACGCTTAACTTGGCCTCTTAACTTAATGCCTTCCCATTTTCCCTTCAGATTGTAGCAGAGGTGGAAAGTGTGAAGCTGGCATATGTTTCGGCCTTGTCACAGTGAATCTCTGCTTCTTTGGAGATGAGGTCAGAGCCTGAATTTCTGCCCACCATCAGAGCCTTCTTCAATGAGCGCATGTGTTAAATGTTAGGACCATCGCAGACCCCACTACAGCCTCAGAAACATGTGGCCGTGCGCTCTTTAAGTGTTGGAAAGGACAATATGTCAGACTCTATTTGCACTAGTATATGTCTGTTAGGGCGGGACTCTTTGAACTACTGCTGCAAAAGGATGGTAAAGCGTGGTATGTGTGTAATGGCCATGCTATGACTAATTGCTTGTTTCCACACAGGACAATAACTACTACAACTGAAGTCTTCTCCAGGGGTGGTACGTTCAGAATTTGTACTCAGGTGAAAGTACTTTTACAGGATATTGGATATAAATAAAACATAAAACATGTTCTGTGCAATAGTAGAATACATACCAGACCAGATGTGTATATTTTTGAGTGACAAATAAAAGTATAAGCGTAAATTCTGTACTTTTTTTATATTCCATAGTAGTTGGCGAGTGTGAGGCAGATATAGATGTTACCAGCCACATGGAAAAGTCAGGCATCAAACGGTTGTAATCAAAATGCATTTATTTCTACATGTGCAAGTAGATTAAAAAGTATTTTCAAAAGTAAGGACACTTTTTAATTGTAACAGTTTCCTCTCCTACTGTTTCCCCTCTGGTTACCAATTTTGACCTACTTCCTATATTACTGATTGTAATTTTTGACCATTTCTTCTCCGAATGCATCTCTCTCTCATCATTTCAGAACTTAAATGCATCTTTGTATTGAAAACTGTACCAACTATTATCATTAGCAACACTTGAACAGCTCTGTTCATCAGTGCGCGCCTGCAGTCACAGCATTATCTATGTTTAAAAAATGTTGTTTCTTGTTTTTCCAGACATTAATTTAACACAAGTGTTTCAAAAGGCCTCATGCATGGGGCCTCTACTGTAGAAATATTGACTTTCCACTCCCATTACTATTTTACTTTGAATGTTTTCTACTTATATTAACAGCATATATTTTCCTCATTAGTTCAGTCATGTTAATTATCTGTCTCTGCTGTGTGCTGTTTGTGTGTGTCCGTGTCTTTAACAGAGCTTGACCTTTAAGTGGTTTTAAAGTAGGGGTCAGAGGTTGGACTTTAACATGCCCTGGGTATGTAGCAGCACCATGTGTTTCGGAAAACATTTTGGTGACATCTTCTTTGTTGCCGGGTGTTTCCTTTTGCTTTCTGCTGTAAAAAGGCTGTAAAATGCTTCAAAGCTGCCTAACCACAAAAAATGCCAATATAGAAGCAGTGTTTTAGCTTAATTATTCAAAATACAATTATGTAATAAAACATCGATGATTCTCTAACTTATTTTGGGGGTGAATGCTTTGCTCTGTCATTTAACTATTTGTTCCTCTTTACTTTTCAAAAAGGGCAGTGTTCAAATTAACAACAAATAAAAATCGATTTAATAACAAAAATCTTTCATAATAATATTTTTGAAGCACTGTCTGAATATGCACAACTAGAGGGAGCCAACACTGCTCGTCTGTTACAAGAGCGTGAGTGGAAACAGCAGTACCTGAAGTGCACTTCACACAGTTTGACTTTCAGAGAGCGGGGTTGGGCTGCTTTGTGAAAACACACAATGACACAAATCACTTTTACTTTGACTTTCACTGTGTTTATAGATTGCATTCACAGTTTAAAATCTGATGGCTGATTTTCGATGGAGGTTTGGGGTCTATATAACGCTGTGGGTCACTGTTTTTAAATTAAGATCAATTATCATGATTTGTCAGGGACATGCTCCACAAACCTGCCAAATTAATCCTATGGCTTAAAGTCATTTTAACCGACAACAATCTTGTCTTTAGGTTGAATCATGGCACCACCTTCTCAAGCTATTGTGAAAAAACAACTTTATTTAATCCTTCTAGTTCCAGTTTTTGTTTCATGTGGATAATCCTAGAAATTACAGCAATATTAACCCTAAACAAATCTGCCTGCAGCTCATTTTAAAACTGTATGGACATGTTGTAATATCAAGTGAATTAACATTTTCTTCCATGAAAAACTTCACTGTGTTTTCATTGTTGGCTGAAATGTCAAAAATGACTCCAACTATTCACAATGATAACAGTGTCATATACATGTGTCATATACATGTGTCAGCCTGCTTACAGCTCACTATATTTAGAGAATGTAAGGTGTTTGCCATCCTAGCTTAAGCCATTACTGAGGTAACGACAGACATGCTTTTGACGAGAGGGATAATGCGCTGTCTAAAGATATACCTTCATCTCTCCACCAAAGGCTCAGCACTCACTTAACAAGAACAATCCATGTTTTAAGTATTTACTTGTGATTCGAGCACTGTGGTATTCTGCACTTCAAACTTAAAGCAACAGTATTCTCAAAACCAACACAAGATTTCTGTTCTCACAAAGAGGTTGTCAAAGCGCCCCACCTCTCCTCTCAAACTTTTCATACAAAATCCCTACCGCCTTTTCTTTGCAGTCAAGATGTCATTGTGAATTTTCTCCCAGGGCCAAGTCATATTCTGTATGACTATAACTTTTTCAATCTGAGCTTGGGTATTAACTTGTCACAGAAAACCTTTCACTTTTACAAAAAAACCTTTGTTAAAAACACTTTTAAAAACACTACGATTTTCAGAAATGTACAGTAAAAAGTACTGTTTAAAGTCGTCATGCTACATCCTCAGTGGGACACCTTATTTGGACACATTGGGACACAATATTTGATATGACCTGTGTTAAAGTAGATTTTCAGAAATGTACAGTAAAAAGCACTGTTTAAAGTAATATGGGTCAATTCACCTGGAAGCTTGAGGGCCAAGAAAAATTGGTCTGAGGGCTGCATTTGGTCCCCGGGCCACAGTTTGGGCATGCCTGGTGTAGACACTAATTGGTGCTATTCAGATTGTACAATGTGATGATACTTTCAGATAGCCAGATTTCCTGCTTAATCATAAACATCATGAAATATCTAAAATATCAAATAAATGCTACACATCCTAGAATCTGAAAACCACCAACAGGCCTGTTATTTTTACCTTACTGTCCCTCTGGAGAACTTATTCAGTTTGCACTAATCAGAAAATATGGTACAAGTTACACGAGACACTGAAGAATGCAAGAATCAGAATAAAAAAAATACCAGGGAAGCAATGATTTTACTTAAACAACACATAAGAAAAATAAATAACATGAAATAGAAAAGCTATGAGATAAAATGCATTATTTATGTCTCCTTCTTGTTTTGTGGATTTAATATTGTCTTGCCTCATCAGTGAGATTTCTTGTATTTAAGCTATATATTACTGTATATAGTGTAAGTTTTCCCAGGCAAAAGTTCATCCCACGTGACTGACACTACAGTTTTAGTTGTCATACTTTCTCCTCATGTCCCTGTTGAAAGGTTTACCCTCGCTGTTACAACACACACTGCACTGACCCCGGCGCAGACAAAGCACAGTGACGTGTTTTGAACCACTCCACTGAGTCTGTGAGAAGAAGCCATTTTGTAAAACCACATAAACTTAACATGTCTTTAGATTTGATGTCATTGTACAAGTGAAAGTCTTCATTTGAACGAGGATGCTGACAGTTTACATCGCGCATTTAGTATTGCACTGTTACTTTTCAAATCGTGGGAGTTAACAGTAACATGCTGCGACTTAACAGAGAACAGGTGGACCTCCTTAAGCTGTAAGAAAAGAGCAAAAGCATAACGCGGCCCCTGTGGCTTCCTAAGTGTGCCCTCATTTGGCATACATACATACACATATATCAGGGTTATAATCATTAACAGCCAGTTCACTGCGAGTTCACCGTACACTGGAGCCCTGTGGAAGGCCGTCCTGAGTGGGATATTTGGGTTCGCCCTGTAGCCCTCACCAGAGAATGAGCAAATGTTATGGTTTTCTTGTTTCACACAGCTCAATGGGAACGATTTCCTTTCACTGCACACAGAAATCAAACGGGATAGGATTGCAAATAATGGCTTATTTCTCCATAGTTTTTCTTAAGGATAAAACCGAGTGCTGAAAATATCCCTCAGTGGCAAAAGATTTAATATGCATTACACAAGTATAGGTTTTTATGTATAACCCAACAAGAAAGTTAATAGTCTGGTAATCCCTGTGGCACCATAAGTCCGCTTTGGCCTGCTCCAAAATAACGGCGAAATCGTCTATCAAATAACAACAGTGATTTGAAATGGCTAGTGTATGGCGACATATTGTCTTCTAAACAAAATCCGATCATGTCAGAGGTGAAGACGGGGGTACAGCAGAGTTATGACGTCTTAAATTCAGGAGAATAAAGAATACTCAGACATGCTAAATACAACTGTGAGACAACAATTATAACAGGTAAAAGCCGAAAAGTGAATTTTGCATCTGGAGGAGGGGACTCTCAGTGTTGGAAAGTGTAAATTACATTAATTATTAAAGTTTAAAAATCAAACTAATGAAACAAACCAACTGAAGCTGGTTAAGGTCTTGCTGTAGCGTCTTGAGGTTTTCCCATTCAAATGTGACCAAAAGACAAAACAGACATGTGAAAAAGAAAGCATTACTGCACCTTTGTCGTACAATTAATTGCAAATTGGTCTCATATGTGCAAGATTAAACGACTTGGAAGGAACAATTATTTTTTTGAGCTTTATAAACAAAATCTGTGTAACTGTCACAACTGAAATGAAGTTAAAAACACATCTCATGACAGCGTACACACCAAAAGCAGAATAAGCTCTGACCGTATTTAGTGAGTAAACAGAATGACTAGCTCAAAGCCTGCACCTATTTACATAATACATATGCAATATACATATATTAAATGCCATACCATGGAATATTCAAGACAAAACAATACTGTCAGTCATATCAGAATGTGATTTATAGTGGTAATTATTTCACACATAACATATTAACAACATTAACATTAACCTCCTGAGATCCGAGCTCTTTCGTGGTTTTATTAGTTTCTCTTTATTATTTGGGATGATTGGGACCTGGTGACTGTAAAAATAAAGAATTATCTTTTTACATGATGTAGTTTCTGAGAAAAACAATGTCCACATACGAGGACATTCATTATTCGTTTCAATCATTTTGACAGAACATTTGAATAAAGATTTGCAAAAAACTATTTATTAAATGCCTGAAGCAGCAACATTTGTCCTGATGTAAAAACAATTGTGCTTCTTGGATCAATGTGGCTCATTTCAAGAGCTGCTAAGAGGTGCAGTAAGATATATGCCTTTACAATAAATAAATAAATACATAAATACATAATACATAAATAAATAAAAATATTCTGAACATTTAAACTCTTAAAAATATTCAAAATTTTACAGTTTGCATTGTTGCTGTTCTTGTATGCTGCTCTTCTTCTTCAAAAAAAATTGCGTTGTGGCCTAAACTGCTCAGAATGTGTTGTCCTCATGTGTGGACGCCAGGTCTCAGGAGGTTAAAAATAAGGATTATGTTACAGTGGTACAAGTTTTATGCTCAGATGAAGACTTATACTAATCTTTCAAGGCTTCACTGCAGTGGAGTTCTCATTGGGTCAGGTGTTGAATAACTTACCCATATGCAACAAGTATGAAAAACAAATATATATATATTTTAAAAAACAGGATTGCATCATGTTTGCTCCTGCTTCAACAGATTCCTGGTTGACAATAAAACATTCTCACTGCTAAAGAAAACAGAATAAGCCATTCTCAATTATTCACGTCTCCGTTTCCATAACACTTCACCATGCACTCTTGACTTTCTGAGTGGCTTTCTTTTATCTCCGTTTTCTTCTTTTGTGCCAGATCAGTCACACAAAATGCACTATAGTCCAAATTCCTGCGTATGACAGCATCGTAGCTAAACAAACACGGTTTATTCACACTGAATCCAGAACCAACAATTACTTCTTTCATGATTGGCTAATCCTAAAATATGGGCCAGTGACTAATGGGGAGTTTAGCAAGAAATCGTCTCGAGTTTCAGCAGCCTTTTTGACTCTTAATGTGTGATGGCTGTAGCTTAGTGATGAATGGGCAGAAGACAGTGTCAGCTTTGCTCATCTCCTCCTCGTCTTTCATTGTAGCTTTTGTGCGAGTGCTGATAAAACATGTCAGAAAAGCACGCAGCCGACCCAAGCCAAGAGAAAAAGCTGTGGTGTCAACAGTGATGCTGAATGAGAGCTCTTCAATGCGTTATTTCTTGTTGTTTTACAGGGTGAGGTGAAATCTTTTATGTGGCTGTCTGCATTAAACCGTGGCGTATTTTATTTGTTTTGAGCCTGTCCAAACTTGTGCTGAAAATCGCTACATGGCACAAAGGCAGAGCTCCTGGTTTGCACTGCTAAATTAAACAAACACGGTATCAATCAAGGTGCGGCAAAGGATTTGAAAAGGTTTATATATAGATATAGATATTATAGAAGAATGTCAAGTAAGTGGCAGATCACACAAAGGAGCTGGAGGTTATTTGTTATAAACTAAATCAAGACTCTCACTGTTGTAGAGTCAATTGGTAAGTTTAAAAATAAAGTTTAAAAATCAAACTGAAGCTTGTCCCATTCAAATGTGCACCAAGAGACAAAATATCCATCCATCCATTTTCTTCCGCTTATCCAGGGCCGGGTCGCAGGGGCAGCAGTCTAAGCAGGAACCCCCAGACTTCCCTCACCCCAGACATGTCCTCCAGCTCCTCCGGTGGGACCCCAAGAGACAAAACAATCACACACAAAAAAGTTTTATTGTTCCTTTGTCATGGTATGAATTGCAAATTGGTCTCATATGTACAAGATTAAACAACTGGGAAGGAACAATTATCTTTTTGGGCTTTATAAACAAAATCTGTGTAACTGTCACAACTGAAATGAAGTTAAAAACACAGCTCATGACAGCGTACACGCCAAATGCAGAATTAGTGGTAAGCTCTGACAGTATTTAGTGAGTAAACAGCATGACTTCTGTGAGTCCCGAAAAGCTCGAAGCCTGCACCTATTTACATAATACACTGAAGCGTTTGACCACAACAGCCACTGCTGCCACTTGTTTGATGTCAAATAAGAAATTCTGATGAAAGAAACGGTTCGCCTTTATAACTGATGTTGTCTAAATACTGATGCCTACCAGCTGTGCACTTTATTTGGTCAATATAAAATATATTTAAAGCAAAACATGATCCAAGTGTAGGTATAACAAATCAGCTGAAATACTTAACATTATTTTGTATTTAAATGGATGTTCAATGACTGAATATTATAGTGTTTTTGAAGTCTTCCATGCAGAACAGGTATATCCCAAGTTGGCAGTTGCGATGTCTATTGTACTGGCTGAATGCACATTAAAACAACAGCCTAAAACAACAGGATCAGTCACGCTCCCAAAGCCCAAAAGGCAAATATCATCAGAGCTATTTTAAACAATGCAAATCAAGTCTTAAGTCTTGTACAATGGATCTTCAGAAGTTTGTCCAAGTACATCTATCGCAAGCCCTTATTTCTAATGTCCCGTCTGAAATGACTGGAGTGTGTGCTGCCTGGATTAACCCTGCACTTCAGTAGCCTCTCCTGTGCAGCAGCTTCCGGACACTTTGTACAGTCACTGGATCTGCGGTTTATGGGTCCAGTTAAGTCTCTAGATGAAGTCCGGAGCTCTGGGATAGCCCCCGTGGGACAGAGGCAGGAGCTGAATGAGGCACATCACAAACAGGAACAAAGCACAAAGCAGCTGCACTGGCTCTTGACAAATGCCCCATCGTGTCCAGAGCTGCACAATCCAGACTTCACTTTTTTCAATGTGTAGAAAGAATGAAATAGATAAGATAACATGTACACACTGAGATATTAGTGTTTGGTCTCTACATTTATACTGGCAGTGTGATCTGTGGAGTTATGTTGATTATCATAAAAGATAAAGTGTGAAAACATGACAACTGAGCTTGAAATAAAACTATTACACAAATTATTTTATGTCCAGCTCGGTTATCATTGACTTGATTATGCATATTTTTTTTTTTTTTAGGTGGTTGTTCATAATATCATTAAAAATATATAAATAAGCAAAGCACTGGTACAGTCTTGATTATTAGCTCAATAACATGATAAAGTTCATATAAGGTTCATGTAGGTTAATTGGTGCAGTGGTTAAAGGCATGTCTGTTTGATAAATATCTCTTTTTACTTGTGATAAAATGGGCCTTTGTCCCGTTAATATCACCTTAATTTTGTTTATATTCACACATTTGTTAATTTCCAATATTCTTTCAATATTCAGCTGAACTCTAAACATAAAAACTGGGTTTGTTTTGTTTAGTCTTCTAGTTAGTCAACCTTTAATTTAAACATCACACGTACACCTGCTACTTTAAAGATATTTTATTTGGTTAAGTTGATCTATTTTTACCTGAATCTCCACATGGCCCGGACAAAGAGGGCTTCAGTGTGGTGTTACTCATGTTCTGTTTTTTTGTGAACAGTTTATGTAAGTTTCTTAAATTATTTTGGCATCCAACCGAAGTCATCTTTTATGTATGTATGTATGTATGTATGTATGTATGTATGTATGTATGTATGTATGTATGTATGTATGTATGTATGTATGTATGTATGTATGTATGTATGTATGTATGTATGTATGTTAGTTAGTTAGTTAGTTAGTTATTTAGTTATTTATTTTTTGTGGTGAAGTTTTATTATTATTATTTATTTATTTTTATTTTTTTTATGAAAAAAACAAAAAACACTACAGGGCTGGGGGCTTAGAATGAGGTCATGTTTTATTACTGAGCAGGTAAAATGAATGAATGAGTGAGTATATGAAGTTATGAAGTTAAAACTAGTTTTGACATTCAGTTTCAGGTGTGAGTCTCCATTCTCTTTTATTTATTTTTTTCCTTTTCCTTTCTTCCCTTTTTTTTTTCCCTTCTTTTACTTTCTTCCTCTTTTGTTTCTCTTTTTTTTTTTTTTTTTTTCTTTTAAATACATCTCTGTCTGGTAAAAGACACTTTTTAGTCCAGCTTCCCCTCACTACTCTTTGCAAGTTTTTCTGTCTAATAAAGACTTCGGAACAGATAAAAGAATCAAGTACAGGTAGGTTTGTGTTTGGGTTCGAGTTACGTAAGTGGTGTGGCAAAGGACCAGTCTCCAGGAAATCTATTTACGTCAATGGATGCCCCGACAAAGCAAAGAAACCCAACAAGTTTTTGGTTTATACATTTACTTTGAGTATTGTGAAAATACAGCCACAAGGGGTCAATGAAGAAACACATTTTTGGTTTAGTGGATTCCTCGCAGTCATTTTGAACATCTTTAAAGAAAAATTCAAATGTATTTCACCATTTAAAAAGTAATATATTCAAGCTCTAATGATGAAAACACACATAATCACGAACATCGATGATTTCAGACAGGTATAGGAAAGAAAATGTAGCTTCCTTTCTAATCTTTCAAGGAATAGTTTTGAAATTACATCTTTATTATGGGTTTCGTGCCTGAGCTGTTGCATACCTTCCATGCAGGTATTTGGATTGTAAATGTTCATAGATAGATTATAATAGATGTTCACAACCAAGGACACACACGCGGAACACTTTGAACATCTGATAGCAGAGATAAAGACCTGTTCATTGGATATGACGCTGCATTTCACACACTTTTGTAGTTTATGTAAATAACTTCAGCAGACAAGTGCGATCTTTATCTAACTGGCAAACACCATCATGCAAGCAACTTTAGCATGAACTGTAAAATGTCTTGTTGATTTGCAGAGGGGAAAATTCCCACCTTGCTTTGATCATGACCACAGTAAGATGGCTGCAGCTTCTACACCTGTGTCCATGTTGTTTGGCCACGCTTCACTGGACGTCCATCACTGTGAGTGTTGAGAGACTGCCAACATTCAACAACAAATGACCATCAAATGCGTGGGAAAAGCATTACAGAGCCGAGTCAAGTTTACAGTCCAGGTACAGTTTACAAAATACATCTGAAAAGTCAGCCATAGTGCAAATGCAAAAAGGCTATATCAATAAACAGCATTCACAGAACAGTGTTGTGGGATTTTGCATCTCCTGCATCGTCTGAGCACGGACACCTCCAGGTCCTTGTTGATATTTCTCTGTGGTTATGGCGTCATCCAAGTATTTTACAGAATCTGTCCTGACTGAAGCAGTAGGCTGTGCTTCTCATTTTATCTCGGCTTGTCTCCAGGCTGTCCTTCTTAGCTCCTATTTAAACTCCTTGTGTGGAAGCGTAGTCAGACTCGAATGGCCGAAAGGTGCAGTGTTGATTATTCAAGTCACCGGGTCATAAAGAAACTTCTGCTTCAGACATCCAGAGTCTCCTGCCTCGCTAGGGCAACACTTATTTCCCCTAACAATCAGTGCCTTCGCTTTAGGAAACACCATTTTAAGAAGATATGCTCATGGAAACTGTGCTATTTCTCTCTGCCACTGAAACACAAGTCAATACCTGTAATGCCTTGGGTGCCACAAAGATGTCAGATCCTAATTCCCTAGTGACTTTAATGTAGTTATGTCTCCAGCCTATCAAACAACTGATGTTTCCAAGCTGAGTTATATTTGGTTTCACAGTTTCTGCTATCAGTGGGTTTCTATAGCAATTAATAATTCAAAACTAAATATTGTTGAATGGTTAAAAGTCAACAAATTCGTCTAGTCTTCAGTTAATAAAGACTTGCACTTAAATTTTAAAATAGTAAGTGTTACAACCTGTGATAAGGCTTTTGCCGCTATTGGAGTTCACTGAGAACTTTCACCTGAGAAGAATCTTTCTGTTGTGGTTTTTTAAGGCTTACCACTGACCTCTGTCCCTGTGCCATCGACAGACTTCACAGCAGCTACGGTTTAAAGAAGTCTGAACAAAGCAGTCATTTTAATATGATTTATAGTGGCTCAAAGTGCACTTCTAATCAGAGCTGTGAATGGAAGAAAGGGCGGCACACATTTAAAGCAGCACATGTGCAGAGAGGGCTGCCCGCTGTGTGACTGATGCACTGATGTGTAAGCCTGCCTCCCTGTCCTCTGTCTGTAAGATACTGTGCACATGGAAACCTCTCTCACCAGATGGCCACCCAAATGGACCTAAATGCACTTAAACATGATTTTAATGTTGCAGTCAAGAGGTGGCATTGAGAATACTATATTTAAATATGTATTAATAACTGATATATATGTATTAATCAACACTGTAAGTCAATTTTTCACTCAACTTAACATTTATTTTTTGATTGTACACATAATAAAGACGAGTACATTGAAATTAGCTTTGCTTGTTTGAAAAAAAAAAAGTATGTCAGTTATGGTTGTGACCTCTGTTGCATTCAGAGCATGGGAGCACACCTGCCTCGTGGCTGTGTCCAATGCTGCAGCGTGAAGCCGTCCTGAACCTTCACACAGACACGCAGACTCTTCAGGTCCTGATGTGTCCAGACTGAGTGCTGTCCGAGTCTGGAGTCTCACTTTAAAACATACCCCCTATGGAGCTCCTGTCCCAAAGCAGAGTCCTCACGCCAGGGTCCAGCTGCTCCAGCTCATGTATAGTTTCTGATCATGTGCGTTATCTCCTGGTTTTATCTTACCCTAGAAAACCTTTGAAATCTAAATAACATGATGTGATAGGAGGCTGTCAAGTGCAGAGCAGAGGGCGTAACCAAACGACTGTAGCGGCTCAGATAGAAGAAGCTCGGAGGTCCCAGGGGAGCGATCAGTCTTGTGCTCGAGCTCTTGTGAAGTGCTTTTTAGTATCAGGTGCATCATCTTGAAAACACATCTGACATTCCTCACTGAATGATCTCGATATTCCCACATAGAGACAAGAGAGGCTGAGCCAGGTGTTTCTGCACTGCTGTGCAGAACTAACACGTTTTGCATGTCTCTGTTGAAATAATGTTAGTCTTTTTACATAGGAGACATGTTTTTGTAGCTTTGGACTTGGAGGCAGCTCTCACAATACAACAAACAGATACAAGTTCAGTGCAAAAGGTCGTAGCAGTAGCTTTGTTTACATGCACACCAAAATCTGATTATTATCAGGGTTCTTGACCTTTAAGATAATTTAAATGGCATGCAAACTGCAAAATCAGATGTGAGTAATCAGAGGGACCATCATCCAAAAGAAATCAGAGGATTATGCTGTTAAATCTCATTTTAATGGTCTTATAACTCCACAAATTTGATAGTAATCAGAACTTGAGTGTGTGTGTAACCACAGCCAGTGACAGCTTACCTGCAATATATAAATCATAACAAAAAATACTTTTTCCACATTTGATCCACGTGTGCACTTACCTGCAAAACCTTTTATGAATGTCGAAATCAGAACAATACAATATATGTCAACCTTGCTGCACCAGTGATTCAATGTTACTGTCCACAAATGTTCATAGAGTCTCTTGGGGCCTAAATAAAGTTGTTTGTAGTTGTTGCAATAGAGCAACCAGCTGTATCTCCTGGTCTGCTTTTTGTTTTCCAGATCCATAATTGTAATTGTCCACATGTTGTTGTGCACAGAGGTATTTCACTTTGACTTATGACTCCATCCTGAGATGGGACAGCTTCGGCTGGACCCCTCCCAGCTGCACCTCCTCCTGGTGCATGTGTTTCCACTTGGTTCCAGCGTGAGTGTGGCAGATACTTGTTAAAGTGTGGTATGTGCCTGATGTTGCACTTGCTCAAACTCTTCTGAGCCACTGATGTTTTGCTGCTAACTTCAGGGGGATCTGGTACCCCAGCCATTCGCTACAAAACTCTCTTAAAATGCTGAAAAATGGCCATTACCTCACAAAGCCATCAGCCCTGTGTCAACATGAATCCCCAAAATCTAATATTTCTTCTTTAAACTTGAACTGAGTGACAACACAGCTGAAACTCAGTCACCAGTATGTCTCTGCACATTCTTGAAACTTGATCAGACTTGAAATTCCCCTTTTGAATGGATGTAAGGTGTGCAGCATTCTACAGAGGAAGTTTACTTCTGAATGCCTTAATTAATAAATATTTTAAAAATATTCATAAAGATGCATTTTCTCAACATCAAATTCATGCACATTTTCAAACCAGATCCACAAATGAGTCCATCTGATCTGACATTTACTCTGAGTTAACACGAGTTTACATCTTTCTCCTGTTTTTTGGCTCCTCTCAGCTGCTGCTCCACGGAGACTACTCGCCCTGGTCCATTTGTCCTGTCTCATCTGAGGAAACCCTGCATCTCTGTTCAGCTCCAAGCGCCTGACATCCCAGCCAAACCACATTGTTCTGTAAAAGTGTAATTTATGAGCCATTACCAATGTTTTCTCCTCTTCTCCCATCTCCTACTAACATGCACCAGCTCGTAACACCCTAACACAGTCATTCATTGATGGTTTCTCATGATCCCTGTAAAAAGCACATTTGCAGTGATAGCGTTTGCAGCGTGAAGGCCACATGTGAAAAGACTGAGATGGAAACTGAAGAACTCATCAAGCTCATTCATCTTGTGCTGAGAAAACGTAAGCGGAGCAAATTTCACCCAGCCTGATCTGTCTCAGAGCGTGTCTATGAATCATATTGGCTTGCAGCGAGAAAGCCACCGTGAGTTCGCGCTTCTCCAACAGTGACACGAGGATCCACTCCCCCGCTAAGTCCCTCCTCGGCTTGGCAGCGCATAGCGGATGTCTCTGGCTCACTATCAAACAGGTACTTTACAAGATTGATGTGTCTTTTGTCACCTTCGAAATACAGTAAATTGGAAGGAAATTGACTTTGTGAAAGGCTATCACTGCCAAAACAGGCCTAATCCTGGACCAGTGCCCCACAACTGCCAGTCTCCTACAACACAACAACTCATTAAGGAAAAGCACAAACATCATGCAACTGTAAAGAACACTTTTCAAATATAATCCCTGGTAAAAATAAATAGCCCAACCCTAACTTATAACCCTAACCCCGTAATTAAGTACAAAGCCTGAATCATTATTACCAAACTATTTGTTCACTATGAAATAAGTCTTTGTTAATGTGCAATACTCACCTCTACACTTTTAGGCCCCAGGGAATGTGCAAAATATGCTAATTAGGGGAAGCCGGTGCAATATCATCAAATGTTGAATGTTGTTTTTTTGTTTTTTTCTGATGAACTGCATTAATTGATGTGTCCCCTGTGTGTGTATGTTATGTGTATGTTTATAGGTGGCATGAGTTCCCTTGTCCCAAGACAAATTTCTCCTAAGGGAGACGATAAAGGCTAATCTAATCTAATGCTTTAATACGCCTAATTAAGGTGTAGTTATTACAAAGCAGTATCTAATAAATAATGATAAACATCCCAGCACAAATAGGGTTTTCTGGAACACAAGTTTTTTCCTTTTTCCTGATGAGTACACATTTCATTGTGTAGTCAGTTAGTTTATATTAAAAAAAAAAAACAAAAAAAAAAACATATTATTGTAGATGTAATGCAGAAAAAAATATGTCAAACACAATGTAGTCTAAATGCATTATTTACAGGTAACACTCTCTCTCTGAGTCCACAGTGACATCTCATGGTCCATTAAGGGCCATATAAGCTCACAGTGGGACACAGTAGCTGTAAAATGATACTCCATTTGTTTCTCAAACACTAGAGAACGGACCAGGCTCAAAACAAGTCCTCCATCAATGTCAATTATGTCATTTGGATTTGGTGCAAACAAAGCAGAAAAAAATACTGTGCATAAATGAAATCACATGCAAATGACTATAGGTACGTTAATGATTATGATTAATGGGAAAAGGTGACCAAATATATTTATGTAGGGTCAATAATTCTTTTGTGTCTCTTTAGATTTGAATGTTCCACAGTATGGAATTAAAATCTAAATTCTAAATCCATGGAAACAAGCAAGTGGAGTGAACAGGCCAAGCTACTTGTCAGATCTGCGGAGAGGCAGCCCTGCTCACAGTAAGAATGCACATGTGTATAACTGAATAAATGCAATAAAGGTTATGTTTAAGTTTGGATCATTTCAATACCCATGGAGAGAAGAAGGTTGTGGACCCTGCGCTAGAAAAGTTACATAGTCCACCTTTAATTTAAAAATCTCACCATTAAGCCTCTGTGCCATCATACATGACCTTGCACCACAGTTTGCGAACCACAGATTGGGCCAAAGTCCAGAGTTTGGAGATGGACACAAGACAAAGTGGTCTAAATGTAACACAGGTGTCTTGGATCGGTGTGCACTGCTTGGCTCTCTCATGGGACTCGTAGTAGCAGTCCATCTCTTTCATGCACAAGCAAATCAATCGGCCGCTGTCATCCGGGAGATTCTTGAGCAGGAGGGATGGACGTAGTGTGAAATGACACCTCCGCCCGCTCGCACTTTCTCTGATCTGTTTCTCCAGTTGTTCTTTGGTTTCAACTCTTTCCTTTTGACCACACCATGACCTCATCTTCTACTCACCTGCTGCCGGGACCGTGCCTAACCTGCCTTCCCCCTCCCCAGCCGCTTCACCCAATCACCCTCCCCGGCCGGAAAATCCACCAGCTTCACAGGTCAAAGACATACCTCAGTAGTTGACATGTTTGTGCACTCTCACAGTAGGGGGACATTGTTTAGTGCAGGGGGACAAGGAAAATACTCAGTTGCTACATGTGGAGTGAAGGATTCTTGCAGCTTTGGTCTTGAATGAAAAGTACAAGTACCTGAATAAGAACAAAGTGATACAGAACAAGCCCCGAGAGACGTCCCCTTGGCAACTCTTAAACTTTTTGGAACATTTACACAGACTGAAATTCCTTTGCTCTTTTTATATCGTCGCCCCTTGATATTTCGTCCGTGCAGTGAATTGGGTTTGCCAGAACAATTCGCAGCCCTATTGTGACTACCTTTTAAGTACATATGGGGATTTTGTGGTTGTGGTGTTAAGTTTCGAGATGCAATTTACTACCTTGGAATGAAATAGGCCACATCAGATTGGAGGTGACCGGTGCAGCATGTTTCAAAAGGTCCAAATGTTATGTTTCCATGTGTTGTTTATGTGTAGAGATGTGGACACGAGTTACTGCAGCACAGCGACAATCAAAAGCCCAAATCCCAGCGCTCCTGTAAGTCTCGGCAGAAAGGATTTAGCTTGTTCCAGCTCCCTGTCCAAATTATCCTGCTCTAAATGTAAGAGGAAACAGCCTAATTCTCCACTGGCTACTTTAACTGCTAATCGCGGCACCGGGCAGCTCGGGCCATAGAGGCAATTCCCATGAAATTTGCCGATATTTCTTTCATTTGTTCTCTGTTCACAATTAGTCGTGGTCAGTCTGATCAAAGCAGTGGGCCAAGCGCTTGCATGTGAACCGGCGTCCACTCGCAATGACATCCACAAACCAGAATGAAATATGAAATCTCAAGTTTCCACGCATGTACGGACTTGTAAAAGAGAATGTGAGGAAGAGGAGGGCTTTCACACTGGGTAATGTGAAACATTTGGTGCACGTTGTAGAGAAGACAAAGGCCAGAATGTGTGTGCCAGTAAACTCCGAAGTTAAAACAACTGCTCACACTAAGCCCCATTGATTTAGATGTCATTACTCTTCTCACTGCAAAGCACACCACTCCGTTCAGCAGTAAAGAAGATGTAAGATTTGAATATATAATTATAGTTATGGCTTTATAAAAAATATTACAATAAACTTGATTAATCCTAACCAATTAATAAGTAGTTACTAAGCCTGAATCTTTCTTTATTCTATCATATTTGTTCATTATGGATTAAGTCTTTGCTCATGCTTTACTTAAGGTGTAGCTATTATAGTTAATTGATTATAATTACCAATTAATTTATTGATTACTTACATAGCATGCAAATTGTGCTTTTGACTTATCTTCCCTTTATATTTATGTTTAATATTTAATTTCCGCTTAAATTTGATTGTCAAAAGAGTTTAAAATGTATGTTCAGAACTGTTCCCATAAAGACATGTTCCTTGGCTGAAGCAGAGCGTCCGAAGTGCCACAGACAGGTGCTGTCTTTGCCTCGGAGGCTTCTGCAGAGCCAAGCTGTGAAAGTAAATAAATAGTTGTGAGTTAACAAGGGTCAGTGGGCCGAGCAGGGTGTAACACAAGCAGCTCATGCGCGTTTATCTGTTTAGCAGCCGCTCTCCTCTCAAGTGTCTCTCTGAACACTCTCCACAACAAACACTGCACCAGTTTCATTACTTCCTATGTCTTTCCCATCTGCAGAGAGTGTCATACCTCACTCTGCCTCCGGGGGGCACACACCTTGGGGGTAAGTTGTAGTAGACAGACTCAGATATGGCAATGCAGTATACTGGACTCACAATGAAGCTCTTAAATGTATTAAATGGGTCTTTTACATCATCGTCTGTAAAAAGGTCATTATTTGGGTTGGTTTTGGTGGTAGGAGCCCTTAGGAAGTCATTTGATGATATAGGCCTATAAAGTTCTGTACTTCCTTTGACATCATTTTCCAAGTCCATGTTTCTTTTCTCTTTTGCCAGTCCATTCAAATAATGAGTGTGGCTTCTATCTAATAAAACAACATAATATTTTATGTATTCAAAAGTTATGGAGGCAATTTGATGGTGGCCTTCAAACAGTCATGGAAAACAAAAAACTAGGCTATTAATGAGATGAGAGTGAATTATGAGGCAAAAAATAAAATATTTTTATTTAGATGAAGACATATGATATTTTCTTGCAGTAATCACATTCCTGCATAATACAGTTGTGCAGTTGTTGCTTTCTCATGTCACTGAGCCTGGTGTGGGTTTGGTAAATACACTTGAACAGCTTGGTCTTGTGTCCTGTCATGGCCTCATCTAATATGACACATAGTGTTTGAAATGAAAACACAGCGTGTCCAATTTTCCACTGTAACAAGAATTGCCTGCCTGATGGAAACCTGTGTAGCTACATTCGTGGAAAGTCTCCACAAACTTGGACAGTGTTTGGCTGAAGCCAGCAGCATCTGTTTTACCACAAACAAAGAGTGTCTGCCTCAAAACACACCCATACGCACAACAGATAAGTCAGGCTTACCTGGACCATCGCACTGTGGGTAGCTTCCGTATCTCAGGGATTACACTGAATTATTGTAAATTACAAACTATGACATTGTAAAACAGTGCACAGTGCATCGCAGAGTATCACAGATCACAGGTCTGCACTACACAACCATGTGCTCAGTGTACACTCTGTTACATATATTACATCTATTTTTTAGTGTTTACAAGTGTATTACGTTCTATAGAGTTTGTCAGTACAGTGTGCATACAGTGCATAACAGTTACTTAAATTGTATTACACTTTATTACAGTTTACACAGTGTATAATAGTCAATTAGATTCTGTTACATTCTGGAGTGTCTGTTAAAACACAGTGCATTACAGTCAGTTACATACTGTATCTTTATAGAGTTTACAGTTTAATACAGTTTACACAGTGTATAATAGTCTTACATTCTATTATGTCTATACAGTTTATCACACTGTGTATTATGATGGAGGCGTCAGGAGCTGGGCTCATATAGGTCTGCTGGGGTCGGTAACATGAGAGCCACTTGGCTTTTGTCTTCTAAGCGTTAGTAACACAAGACGCTGGGAGAGCACTCAAGTATTTGAGTGTAAAGTATTAAAAGTAATAAGCGTTTACTGCTGACATTAGCACTCCATATTTCTGAGTGCTTTCTTCTTCTGACAATAACTTTGTGTTGTTGACTCAGAGATCACATTCATCATGTCAACACAATGCATTGAGATGGTTTTAGTGTTTGCACAGAAGCACTTTCATTTCTAAGCTCAGCTGCAACTGTATAAATATGTACAGTACATTATACTGGACATAAAACTATATCAAAATACAAACCATCTATCAGCTTAACCAATCTCTGATCCAGACGACTACAACTGCTATACAATAACTATCATCCAGATGGTGTGCACAGTGTTGTAATAAGACATTTTTTGGACTAAAGTTTAGTTTCTCTCTTAGTTTCTTGAACTTGCATCAGCTTCTGGAAGCTGACACCTCGTTACATCTGTAAACCAGGGAAATACCAAAATCTTGCTCGGCTCTTTCATTGTTACATTGCAGATATCATGTGCACTACCAGCTCTACTGCTGCAAACCATTAAGCACAGTAACTGATGGCTTGTAAAATATGTTTGGAAATCCTGAGACACGGCAGCAGGGATGGGATGGGGATTCCACATGCTTATCCAAGGAGATGATAAACAAAGAGAAGGTGATACTGGTCCTTTGATATATCGGGCACATGTGGAATCTTGGAACCAAAAGAAAGGAGGAAAATGGTGCTTTGGAAATCTGGGATCCAGAGAGGGCTGTGTGGTGAGATGTTTGTCTTGTGATGAACACTTCAGTAGCTAATATCATCTACATTTTCACAATACATTTGTCCAAGTCTCTTTCAGCTTCCTTCTTGAAACGGAGTGAATGAGAGAGATGTCAAAACTGCCTGTTGAAATTGAGTCCAACACATGCTGCAGTCCGTCTGATCTCCACACGCCCCAAATCACAAGAGAAAAACCTCCAGCAGAGATTAATGCACTGCTTTATATTGCCCGATCTAGATTCCAGACCCAGCTTGGCTTTCTTTATGGCTTTGCAAGCATTCCTGTTCCTATTGTAACCTGCTTGCACGGAAATGGCTGCGTCATAGTTGCCGGGGCAATGATTTGGAGGCAGAGGAGCAGATGGGGTGTGCCAAAAGGAGCCGATCTGTGCAGGTCATCAGTGAGCCACTTGAAGGAGCAGCAGCACTTGAAATCCTCACTGTTAACTTTTATGACAAGTGTTTATGCAGGGTCAGGCACATCGGCTTACACCTTTGCTTTATGTCGTCTGGAAAACATGTGTCCATGGAAGAGGTTGTTATAATGACACACTTTTATGCTGTATATGTTTATAATTATTACTTTGAAATCACTAAAGGTGCACTATATACAGGGGCACACATATTTCTTTACATAAAATACATGTGTTATGACTGTCTCAGCTTTATAATTTGGTTTGTATCCACCCTCAGGGAAATTCATGATATATTAGATGAAGGTGCCCTGTCAAGACCTGGAACAAAGTAGTTGTCCCTAAAAATTAGCGCTTGGGTTCCTCATTGTGACTGATTAGCCCTTAGCTGCTATAGGGACATGTCTGAAGAACATCCGAGATCATGTAGCTGTGTGAGAGACAAGTCTGAAACATCCAAAGTCCTCTAGAGCTTATAAAGAGGGTCCTAGATGTCAAAAGACCATTTGAGGTTCTCTAGCTCCTATAGAAACAAGACTGAGGAACATCCCAGATCCTCTACCCGCTTTTGGGACAAGTCTGAAGAACCTGTAGTGGCTATGATAATAATTAAATGATAATGAATGTTTTATAAGAGAATTTTGGATTTCATTAAAACCTTGCTGCAGTTTGAAAAGCGCCTGATCAGCAGAGGGAACAAAACAGCATCATCTGCATATAAATGTATGTGGCGTTCGCTTAAACCAACCAATGGAATAAATAAATATAATAAAAAGTGGTGGGCCTAGAATTGAGCCTTGGGGTACTCCTTGGGTTCTGTTTGAGAGATTTTGGAACAACTTACATGCAGCACTGTCAAATCCAATATGAATCAGATGCTTCAAGTGGATTTTGTCGTCTACTGAATCAAAATCTTTAGTTAAATCAATAAACAGTGCAGCACAGTCAAGGTAATTGAGATTGTAGCCAGAAATTATTTACATTTTTAGTTGTCCCACCTTTATGAAAAAGCAAAATGTGCAGTTTTCCATAATTCTGGTACAATTACAATTTGAAGGATGAATTAAAAATATGTTATAGAAGTTGAATTAAATATGGAGCAGCGAGTAATAGATGGTTTGGATCAAGGTCATCAGCCCCCATGGAACAGAGTGCATTTAAGACCTCCATGTAAGTGAAAGGTCTTAAGTGTACTTTGTTAGGAATAATAGCACTATATCATATGAACTGCAAAAAAACTGAAAACAATACTTTCTTTATGTTAAAATGTCTTAAAAATAAATCTTTTTCATGCACGTTTTGACAATTTTCATCAAAAATAAGACTTTATCATAACAAAGAACTACAAATGGCAGATGAATTTCATAATTTCATCTTTGGGAAAAAGTTGGGCATTAATGGGTTGAGAGTATTACAGTTGACCCACAGCTCACTTGAATGCACACATTTAACCCAAACTCACTAAGAGGATAAAACGGGGGTGACACATAACACCACTACAATACAGGGCAGAGGGGAGAAGAAAGGCTCAGGCCAAGGGTTAGACAGGCTAATTGTTACTTAAACCTACAGTTACACTACACTTTTATTATAGCTGGTGACACTTTACCAACTCTCTGAAATGTTAGCATGGTGCTGGGAGATGCATTTTGACCGATGTCGAATAGCACTGCTAATTATCAACCACTTCAACTTTTAGCTCTTGAAAATCATACAGCGAAAATTTAGCCAGAGCTGCCCAGGGGCTCAGAAGTGAAAGCACTGCTACCGACATATTTTGCCTATGACCTTTGCAACTACCACCAATCTCTCAATACGCACTACATTCAAATATGCAAGTTGGGTGAAAAAAAAAAAGAACAAAAACAGCCTCATTAGATGTGCTTCATATATCATAAGGTATAGGCTTTTCTATCTAGGGTCCAGACAATACAGTTGAATATTTTCCATTTTGCTCAATGAAATTCATGTATTTTTAGCCATGTATTTCGGTCTTCGGTCTTTTCAAATCCGGTATGTTATTGGTTTGGGGAATACATTTATGACTTCTTGAATGATTTTGGCTTTGTGGAGCTCCAGCTTAAAGAGTGGGCCCCTGCAGAGCCACAGAGGGCAGTGTGCAGAAGGGGAGGCCTGCACATTTACAAGGAGGACCATCTGAGACCACCCGGACCATGTTCTGTGCAGTCATCTCCATAACACACTTTACAGGAGGAGAAGCTCATTGAAGGCCACTACTATAACTGTTACATGCTACGGGAACAAAGAAAGGCAAATATCATGTAAGCTATTGAACAAAATCTCTGACCCACTATCGTTTTATACTCAGATCATTTTAAGAGCTGCAAATATGCAATGAATGTGACTGTAAATGTTATTTCTTTATTTGCATTAAATTCAGCCTTAAAAGTTTTATTCTTGTGTTGGTACTAAAATATGTATGTGCCATGTGTTTTTCTTAAATGTTTCCTTTGAAAAATGTGTTCCTCTTTAAGATTTTAAAGGCAGACGGTGTAACTGTAATGGACGGTCCACCACCTGCTTGTCTTCATGGAGATGTTGCCACCAGAACAACAGATCAGATCTGTGGAGAGGCAAATCCACTCAATAAGAATGCAAAATTGTTTTTCACAGTGTTTTGTTGCAACTGTCACTGAGTAAATGCAAGATCGAAAATGCAGCTATAGCAAAAACATCTCTATGGATACTACAAACTGTGATAAAAATGTTGTGATAGGGGAACTCCAAAAAAGTAACTTTGGAAAGAGAAAGAGGTCCATCTTTTGCGTCAGTGGTTGGCAAAGTGAGCCCCCAGTGTTACAAGCTTTAAGTGAAGCGTGACAGAGAGAAATGCTTAACGCGTGCATGAAACATTTATAAAACGCTCCAAACTTTTATACGCTCTTTGCTTTTCTCATCATCTTGGTCAATTTGTAGGAAGTGACTGGATTTGTCGTTCTCTATGGTCTAGTATTATTCTACTCGCCTTTCCAAACAAGCTCTCAGCATCTCCTAGTGTAATGTAAAAACGTCTCAAATTGGATCATTAAACTTGGCCTATAGCCTGTCCAAAACCATTGTCAGGGAAGGTATACAGAGATGAAAGAACGGTTTTATTTTAAATGAAGCTGTCAGCGTGGCATGGCGAGGGGAAAAAGGGAAGGGCTTTTATGATTTCCTTTGAAAAATTGATTCCTGTTTATTAGACGTCTCTGCTTGGGTGTCAAATACAGTTCCTGCCTCCAATACTAAATCTTTCAGGCAGAAGCTTTTAAAACTTCAAATGGCGCTAGATCTACTTACATGTGTCATGCTAGAACTTATATAGACTTCTTTCCTGTTGGACCAGACCACTCAATACCTGTTTCAAGAATGTAACATACGGCTTTTCCACTGAGAAAATAGAAGAGAAGAACTTAAAAGTATGTCTGCGTTTTAAAAAGATCCAAGTCAGGAAGGGCACTACACAAATATCCGATCTAAATGTGTATTAAATAGGACGTGCCCAAAACCGTCCAACAAACAGTCACTACAGTATAAGAGTCCATCGAATCAGAGTAGGCATTTGAAATAAAATATTGAATGCAGTAATGTTTTATTGGTGTGTAATCAGCTGGAATAAAAGTTTCTGGTGACCTCATAACCAGTCTTCCTGCATGCGGTTGTATTGAAATGGCAGACCACATCTTGGCAGTCGTTCAATCACCAATGACTTGTTGGGCAAAATATCTACTCCACTAGGGGTATTTCAGCTCAAATCCAGACTCAGTATACCAGCTTTGTTCATTTTTTCCAGATTAAAAATATATATACTAAAAATGACTCTTGTGGTAGCCTTATTAAAGCATGAACAAAGGCTTAATTCATGATGAAGAAATAGTTTGTTTAGAATGATTCACCCTTAAGACTTAACCCCTTAAAGCATTTTTTCAGTATAGTAAGGATGGGTCAAATGCAGAGGACGAATCTCCCTACAGGGACAATAAAAGCTAACCTAACCTTAATACTGATGCCACTACAACTGTTCTTAAATGACTGAGGCTTGATTATGATGAACAATTATTCAAATAGCAACAAAGCAACAGCACAGGAGCAGAAGCAGTAGATTAAGTAGGCCTGTAACAAAGCAAAAAAATCCGCAAGGCATAATTATTGACAGCCAACAACAGGCAGCTCTCTTGTTCTACAGTTGTCCCGTCCGCGGTGGAGATTCTGCTCAGTATTATTGTCATATGTTGTGATCATATAAACTGCAGCTGTTGTGAGCGTAAAACCAGCAGTGTTTCAGAGGGATAAAACAAATAGATATATTGAGATCATGTAAATTCCCAGACTTAGAAATGTTAGCAGAGGGCTTTAGCTACTGAAACCACAAGAATAAAGACGGGTTTGAAATGCATTATTAACTGCTTTGGTTTCATAATGTTGGAAATGGGGAACATATATACAGTATAAATGTAACAGGTGCAGATATAAAGAGATCAAATTCTTTAACTTTATGTCATTTATATAGCTATATATACACACATACATACATACACACACACACACACAACACACACAAGCTGCCCTATAAAGTTAAGTGAAAAAACTACAACATAAAACGCAAACTACTCACTCTTAATATTTTACAACGCAATCTTAATAAACACATTGGTAACATTGCACAGAGCAGCTATAAACTGTATGAAATATATCCAGCCATAATTTTAAATAATGTTGAGAAATAAAGCCAGCACTAAAAACTGAGACTATAATTTATGTAATATTCATGACTGTGTGAATCACAGCTTTAGTGTGTTCTCCAATCATCCAACATTCACCTATGATGACATAATGTTACACAATATGGCTCCACGGTGACCGCTTCTTTTCGTTTTTATTCAGGCCCTTTCTAAACTAATCTACATGACACTGAGTTATGAAGCGTATCAACACAGTGTTCACCTGGAATTTCTGATGACTTTTACTAAACTTACATTTGTCACAATTGGGGTCCTGGTTTGTACAGTGCACCAAAGCCGTAAAAATCAATGCGGCCATCTATTCACATAAGACCAGCTGTCGACACTTGCCTCTCAGGCCCAAGGAAGTGAATATTTTTCCTGTCTAGGTAGGTTTTACACTTGGGTCATTCTTTACAAGCAAAACAAAACGCTACATGAGACATGAGACCTGAGAAGTTTCGGACTTTTGGCAAAACTTGTTCCACTTCCAAACTCCAAGTGTCATTAACATCACGTGGATGTGGTTTCATTATTGGTTTGGTCCCTTGAATCTTTGGCTATGACCACTGCACAGGAAGTACAACTAAAAGAAGACTTGTTCTCCTCCTCTTTCTTCACAGTGGGGTATAAATCTTGCTTTCCATTATTGTCCTGTGTAGGTTGGCCTATGAAGCTGAGCAGCTGAGTAGCACATGTTTAAAGACCCCCTGCTCTCGTCCGAAGACACACTTGATAAATTCTCTACAGGTGGACAGAAGAGAAGTAGTTGTGTGACCTTTGTGCAAAATCAGGGCAGTTTAGACAAAGCTATTCAAGTGAAGTGCTTTATAAAGCATTTCCTTTGGGTTTAATAAGAAGGAAAACCCCAGATTTTCCTTCTTATTAAGGTTTTTAGGGTATTTTTTCTCTCGGACACAAGCATAAGGGAAACATGACACGACAAATTACAATCAAGTGTATTATATTAGGTCTTTTTAAAAATATATCATCAGCTGCAAAATTACAAGTCCATATTTTTAGGGTAGTTATCCATGAGGGCAGTTTGAGGAGGGTGACAGCCCTCAGGACAAGAATGTCCCTCCTCTGTGTTTGAATGGTTAAATGCCAGGGCAGCAGTGCTAATTTTTCATCACTCTGAAAACCACAGTCCTCAAGAATACCAACGACAGTAATGAGTGCAAAATTCCACTCTATAAGTCACATGCTTGGTACTTGCATCACTTAAATATTAATTAAACAAAACACTTGGTTCAACTTACACAACACCCATAAAAACTTCTATCTGATGCCTAAAACTTCTCCCTTCAATGAACAGGGGAGCTGTGGGACTTTGGCTCTTACAGGAAAATGATTCTGGCGTCACTTGTCAAAAGCACTCGGAGCTTGTTTCCACAGGTGAGAAAAGTTCTGCCTCATTTGTGCTCAGTAATGACTTGTGCAGTATAAAGTCTATCAGAGGACACATCAAACCGTGGCTTTTCAGGCAGGAAACCAACGCTCCAGTTTCAGCGTTAATATACAGTGAACTATCTGTCCCTGCAACAGGATGTATGTGTCATTTCAACAAAAATCAGTGTAACCTCACTCTTATAGTGTAAAGTGAAAGTTTACACACACTGTGAATAGTATTGTATTTTGCACAGCCACATGTCCTAGCATTTCCAAGCTGTGATACACTGATCAGAAAAGAGGTTAATGTTGTGTCTCTTCTAAATCAGTAGGGTGCCAGTGGACAGTCCACAAACTAGTTCATTATTCTGCTGCACTTCCTTTGCATTTTTTTTAGACGGACACTAATTTTAACACTCAGAGCATGTAGCAGACGTCTACCTATATTTGGATATTCACTGGACAAAATATGTCAATCTCAGACTTGTTTCTATGTTCCCGCAATGCCCAGAACATACGCCCTTTCACCCAGTCAGATACTGCCCTGAACATGACCCTCTAAGAACCATTAAGGAAAAAAAAATGTTCACGTTGGTCGTCAAATTTGTTTCCATATACAGTAGTTTGAATGCACCTTTTAAAGACACATCGCCTGTGTTAACTACATTAGGCCATATGACAACAACATATAGGAATATTACAAAAGGGTCATATACTGGGCGTCTATGACCCTGGGGCCTGGAACAGGAGCCCGTGTACCAGTCTTTTATCACACCTATGAGTGGTAACGTAAACAGCCTCTTATGCAGAGAAAAGTAAACTTGTTTCTTGACAGTGGGCTGTGGAGGAAACACAAAGTGTTGAGGTGAAAACATGAGAGTCACACAGACTGTTGACAAAACAGGCCCAAGTGTCACAGTGCACACAGATCTGATCAAATCCAAGGTTAAAGAGGCCTGCTCCTGGAGACATTTAAATGTTCTTAGACAATACTGAGGACACCAGTACATCTGTCTGTCAGTGAACAGGGTTTAAGAAATGGATTTGTCAGGCTTATGTGAAGGTGATCGTCAATAAAGAAAATGAAGTTCACACTATGTCATAACAACAACAAAGATATAAATAAGTAATACTGTGCCAATGATTTCCTTTTTCCATTGAAGTATGTTCCATCAATAAACAATTACAAAAAAAACTGACTGTATCCCAGACTCTGTAATAGATCCAACTGAAAAATACTGGAGTTTACTTACATGGTATGCAATCTTTTTACTTTTCCAGATCCATAAAAACTAAATCTATTTTATCATCTAAAGCCTTTTAAACCTGTCCACCTGTCCGTGCTCCATACAAACTCTTGCTCTTCAAATAATATTCCTTATCGATCAATAAAATTAGTCAAAGTGTAAGTAAGTTCAGGGAGCGAGTTTAGTATTTTTATGTAAACTATTAATACACATTTCACTCTGTCTGGAGAAGAAAGGCTTTTTAAACATGACATGCTGGAATGCCATTATGGAGTCCAGCATGGACAAGTGCAGCTCCATAGACCAGTCCATATCTGACAGGTGAGATCCATCAGCTCCAGATGAGCCCTGCACAGACCAGTAAAAGTGTCCCGTACACAGACACAGGAAGCTCCTGTCTGCTGCCGAGGTCACATGATCACATCCATCCATCTGTGTGGAAAAACAGCTGCTCCCGAGTCATATCTGTGCTCAAGGTGCAGCCCATAACACAGAGAAGATCTATAAAGCCAGCACTACAGAGGCAGCAGAGGAGGGAAGGCCAATCTGTCACTCAGCAATCTCTTTCATACATCATGCCATGTGCTTATGAGAGAACTGGACACTATACTTCACTCTAATAAAAAATGAAAAATTAAGTTTCATTAGTTATTTCTCTGGATTAAGCTGTGACCATAGGATTTAGAGTTTTCACCCACTAAAGACATGCAGGTGTTTATTGATTCTCCCTGAGTTTTATTTGTATCAACTGTTTATTTATGAAGTGAATTATTTCTCATTGTGCTTGTCACTTTTATCCATGATGGGATCTACACAGACAGTCTATGGATCTACCACAGGTTCAAAGTTAGACTGCTCCTCTCAAATAAGCAGTAAGAAGTTTAATGTGTGCAGGATAAAAGCTGTACATTTCTGATGCAATGTCTGATGTTTTGCCTGCATTGTTCTACTGTATGGCATTACACATTTGGCATTTATTATTATTATCATTATTATTATTATTATTATTATTATTATTATTATTATTATTATTATTATTATTATTATTATTATTATTATTATTATTATTATTATTATTTATATTATTAGTTTATTTATTTATTATAAAAAATCCTTGAAATACATGCATTCTTCTTTACAAAAATCTGACCTGTAACTTCACCTGCCTTGGAGATTGATGGTTTAATGCCAAACTTTGAAACTTTCAGAGCAAAGCAATAACATCTCCATGGAGACAAGTAGGTGGCAGACCCTCCATCCTTTTTACCTGTCACAAATTACATAATCATGTTTAGTGTGAAAGAATAGATAGAGAAGAGAATATAACAGTGTAGCCGTAATGATGTGATAGCACTGATGTTTGAGCACAACTCCGCTCTGTGGTCTGTGTTTTTCATTAGTCAAACACACACCTGCACCATATTTTTAAAATGACTTTGTATTTTTAAAGTCCCAAAGACAGCCTCTAAACACACAAGGCTGTTTGCATGGAGCCGGCCGCATATAGACCCAGTACATTTAACTACACTTTTATAGGTCTATGCAAATCAGTGTGTTCAAGTGTTAACCTGGTTGATAACACTGTTTGTCTAAGGCAGGTGGTGAACATTTATCACTGTATTCTCGAGTCATGTCTCCTGGGGCCAAACAATATTGCAACAACACACTAATTGTTCTTTTATGACAATCAACTGTAGTTTTGGGCTGGACTTGTGAAAGACAGCATAAGTCAACATTTGTACCAGTTCTGTGAGTAGAGCGTCCGGGTATCGTCTTTGTGGTCTAAGGCTCTACAAGGTGATTTTCCATGTCATTTCCATGAACGTTTAGACTGGCAAATTCCCTTGTACAAACACAGCAGGCGATATACAAGATATGCATGTAACAAAGAATAAGAATTGATTTACAAACTTAAAAACTTAATTATTGCATAGTATTGGAATACGACACATGACCATAGAGTTTATAACATCTTTTGCTAAAACATGTGAGATACTTTTTCATGTCCTTTGTCTACAGAGTTCACGTTTGGTAAGCTCCTCCAAGATTTACAACTATTTGCATAAACTTGCAAATGTGGCTATCATCTGGATTTGAAGTGACTGCATTTGCCTTTCTCCTTGATCCTTGCGTCAATGTTTCAAAATGATCCCTCAGTGGAAGACAGGACAAGTCTCCAAGTAGCTTCACTTTGCAAATCGTCCTGCTTCCATGGAACAATTAGACTTTCAAAAAGCCAGTGAAGCAAAGTCAAATATGGATTAGACGACCATACAAAGGCCCTAGTGCTGAGGACACAAATCTCCATTATCTCAGGGCCCAAGGGCACTAAAGACATGGGTAGCTTTGTGACTAAATGTTTACTGTTTATTTTGACTTACAGAGTGGTCATTGACAAGTGTGGAGAGTAGCAAGTGTGCACTAAAGCCCCTTTCTTCTTCCTGCTGTAGTACAAATATACATGATACGTGCAGAGGCCACTGAAAAAACAAAAACAAGTACAGAGACAGGTGCTGGGACTGACGCACGTACCAGAGATGGAGAAATTAGGGGAGGTGCAAACTGTTCACAAAACCTTACAACAAATCACTCTGACAATGACTTTATCTTACAACAGCTTTAATAGTCTGTGGCTCCTTTTGTACTGTGTGTTTCCATATTGTTTGACTGTAACCTGCGATTACTGAGATATGCAAATCCATTCAGGATCCAGGATTTCACTGGAAGAGGTCATTGCAGAACAGGAAGGCAGGTTTTACAGGAGAAAGTCAAGTGAATGTAAATCAAGAACAATCGGCATAAGCGTTCATATGATCAACTTTCAAATGGATCATCAACAGTTTCAATTCAGGCTAAAGGAGGTTAAAAGTTGAGCTTATAATATATTCCATTATAATCTGCCCTCTTTTAAATTTGATTAAGATGATTTATGTTTTTATTTGTTTGTCTTGTGATTTGAATGTTTAAATCTATAAAGCACTTTGAATTATACTGTACAAATAAGCTTACCTTGCCTAATCCAAGATCTTACAACAAGCACTAAAACTTTAACAACCGATCGTAGAACATGCTTTTCTTTTGTCCCTATATTTTTGTTAATATATTATCCACCATAACCCTTAACAGTGTCTAATTCCAACTAAAACCAGACCTACACATTTAAAAAAGCGTCTAATGCAGCTTTCTACCAGTGCAAGTATGAATAAACTTTAGACTATGAAATATGGTTCTCCATCTGCCCTGAAAATGAAATATAACAACAATAAATTTTCAAGATTAAAGATTTTCAAGATTAAAATAAATGTTCAAGATTAAAGACTCCAAATAGGTCAAAGGGTCAAAGATTCCCTCAAAAAAATTAAATGTTGTCCCTAAACTGTATAACGTGTTATATTTTTAATTGAAACTAATATGTGACATGACATTATTATAAAAAAAAAAAAAAAGGGGTCAGCATTCTCATCCCTCCCCCTGTGCCCTTATGCGCCTAAATAGCTGTCAGACCACACTGTAATGAAGTGGAGCAAGGCCTTTCCCTGCTACACATTTGTTATTGGATTACAAGGTGCTGAGAAGGAATGCCTGAGACAGACTCTGCTGCAGGTAGAAAAGAGCAACAACTCGCCTGAGAATGAATAGAGCAGCAGCCCTCTCCTTCACGCTGGCTGCTTCCCTATGCAAAACACAACCTGTGCCATTGATCGTGGACAGTCAAAATAAGCCACTGTGTGATTCGTGGCTCGGTCGTGGGGTCGCGGTGCTTAACAGGCTCTTAGTGTTCGGTGGGTTTAGTGATAGGGGCGTGACATTGGTAACAGAGTGAGGCGAGGCTGGTTTTCACACCTGGGGAAGAGCTGGCGTGTGGTACAGATAAATATGACTTACATATGAATAATGTTTCTGCCGTAACAAAAATGTTCTAAGCAAAGAATGCTGTTAAGTACATGGAAGGTAAACTACACAACCAATTGTTACATTCATTTAAATTGACTCAAATGGAGCTGAGCACATAAATGACCCTGGAGAACATAAATGATGCATGCTGATGTTTGTGCATTTTCCTAATAATGTCATTAGGTTTGTGTTGCTTTAAGTAACAGTTAAATGGACTGACTGCAGGGCGAGCAGATTGTTCAATATAAAACATTTCAATACGAAAATTCCTCCCATCCGATTTTCTTCTGCTTTATCTGGGGCCGGGCCGGAGCAGCAGTCTGAGCTGAGAGGCCTGGACTTCCCTTTCTACTCACACTTCATCCAGCTCTTCCAGTACAGGAATAAATTATTGTTTTTAACAGTGGAAATTGGCCCACGATTTGGGTTAATTCTAAACCAAATGATGCTGTTTAAGTAGTTTCTTTGATTAAAAAAAAACTGGATATTTTCAAGATAGCCGCTTCATGTCGAGTAATGGAAAAAAGAAGATGTGGCTAAATGTAAGTGACACCTGTGTTACCTAAACAAATTGCTACTGTGTGAACTGAGATAAGAGCAAGGCCCAGGACAGGAGAGAGAAAGGTGGAGGGGGGAGTGTGCTGACATGTTAAATCTCACACACACTGACTCTGGAGATACTTATCAGTGACAGTTACTCCAGACAAATACTGTCACCTTCTGCTCAGCCCTGCTCTGCTGTTTCAGTGTGTACATGCAGTAAAACACAATGAGGCTATTCATACACTCAACTGTACTACGTTTTATTACTGCGCTGTATCTGATGATATGCTACAAATATACAGAATTGTTCATAGTTTGCTGAAAGTTGTTCTTGTCCAAAAATGTGTGAAAAGACTTTGAGTAAACAAGTCATAAAACTAGTGTGAAAACGCAGCTGCTGGAATTTTTCACCATAAACCTGTAATAGTGCCATTAGTGCTGACAAACAGAAGGTGACAATAAAGACACCAGGAGCGATGGGAAGGATACTTTGAAAATGGATTTAGTTACACAGTACTTGCACTTAAATGTATTTTGCAATGTATTCTGATGCATGGTCCAATCAGAGTACTGTGTTCTGAATACTTTTACGTTGAGCTGTATTTAAATTGTATTATATTAATTATCCTCTCACTAATTGGAGAAGGAAAAATCACACATGCACCAGAGATTATGTGCAGTTTGAAGTCAAAATGACATGATCAAATACTGTAATGTGTTCCTTAGATTTTTAAAAAGTAACTGTACTCTGAATAGCACCAAATGTAAGTAACCAGAATACAGTTAGTAGATATACAGGTAGTATTCAGCATAGGTATTCTCGGTACACGTATTCAGTTACTTTCCAGCACTGGAGTGATGTCTGGAAGCACTTCTCAAATCTTTTTCTTATCGACGAAAGAAACTTGATTTGTTCTTAAAGATATGACTTTGTGCACATAGTGAACAAATGAAATATAAGACCAAGAAATTGCTGTAAAAACGTTAAAAGAGCATGTTGTGTTTTTGTATCTATGCAAAATAGTAATTGACTTCTAATTTGCATAGATAGAATGATTAATGATGTTCAACGTTTTCCTGAAAAACAAATTACAATTATATATTTTGAATTTATATTTTATGAAGTTAAACACCTCAAAGAGTGATGAGATTTATTATTCAACTTTCTAATAAAAAAAATGCAACACTATCTGAGGCACAGCCACAGTATCAAGCCCAGCACATCAGTCTTATCTGTCATCTTTCTGTTTACAGAAGCATTTGCGTGAAAGACTCCAAACCGAGTGAGCGTCTGCCCCAACAAGCTGCAGCTTATCTCACAATGAAATATGAACTTCAAAAACAAAACACACATATATTAACTAGATTCTCTATTGTGTCATAATAACTTGTAACAACTGATAACTTTAAAATATTTTTTATTCAATTTCCAAAACTGTATGTTTTAAATATATGTATATGTAATCTATTGTCTACAAAATAACCAAAACAAATTTACAAAACTGAAATGAACACATTTTTTTCTTTTATCATGACGTGTTTTTTTGGACAAAGAAATTAAAATAGCTGGTGTCTGAACAGATTCATGAAAGTGTGTGTTCAAAAACGCGGGATGGAATAAGTTCAGACATGCAAATACAGAATCACTGGAATCATTTGAAATGCTCCACATAATCATTTATTTTACAGCTGCTGGTGTAAAATAGTTTTGCTGCAGAGCTTGTTGTTGTGAGCCGTAGTGCAAGAGGAGTTTAACAGTCAGTGGAACACTGCACTCACAGCCGGTGTGGGTCTCTTTAGGATGGCCTCTACAGAGAAGGACAGCGTCTCACCAGAGGACATCTTTGTCCCCACAGGTTTGGACAGGAAGTCTTTTGGATACATGGACATCTTCACATTGTCTCTAACACAAGAGTCTCTGAACTTACGAGCTGCCTCCTCCAGCAGCTCCTTACAGGAGGGGCCGCTGCTGCTCTTGTCCTGTACAAGAGCGTGCAGAGTGCTCGCTTTGTGTTTCACAGCGTCTTTGCTCAGTTTGTGCAGGACAGAGCTGTGGTGTGTGGAAGAGTTAGTGGGGAAGGCCTGAGCAAAGCCCCTTTTGGGGGGAGAGAATGCAGAGCACTCCCTCTGTCTATGTCCTGTTGTAGTGCTGTGATGTTTGGGCTCCACAGGCTCCTGTAGCGCTGCCCTGGACCCTTCCAGTTTGGCCATGCTCACAGCGGCCGCCGCCGTGTCCTGCTCCGGGGGCTGGCTCTCCGTGGGCATGACCTTGGGCTCCCACACGGCTCCGGGCTTCATGTTTTGCACAGCCGTAGCGTTGAGCAGACACTGCTGGTATAGCAGTGCATCACCCAGGTTAGCCGGGCCCCGGGGCCACATGACCAGCCCTCCTCTGGATGAGTGCAGGGGAAAGTGTCTGTATGTGGTGGCCACGCTCACGTTGGAGGAGATGAGCTCCACATTGGGGCCGCTGGGGTACTGAACCGGCAGCTCCAGACAGTTGGGCCCCATGAAGCTGCACAGGTCTTTGGTCTGAGGGTCTGTGTGTGCTGGGGGAGAGTAGCTCCTGTATGAGCTGTACTCGGCCGCATGGTGCACCACGTTGCTGGGGAAGAGGAGAGGGTTAGGCCCCGGCTGAGCCTCCAGAAGCTCCCTCTCTTTGTACTCTCTCTCCAGCATGATACTCTCCAGCTCCTTATCGGCAAACGCCCTCCTCTTCCTCATGCGGTCGCTCAGAGGAGGCAGAGACGGGCCAGGACTCAGGAAAGGATCAGGCTGCACCGGACGGTATCCTGCCACAAATAAAATGCAAATTTATTAAAGTCTTTTAGTGTTAAGTTCAACATTTATTTTATGTTAATTGTTTTTGTTACTATTGTTTTAAGTTTTATTTAGGATGAGGTTATAGGATGTAAATGTGGCAATGTTTATCTTATTTTATCATTTTAATCCTACAGATAAAAAAAAGTAAAAAAAAAATAAAATAAAATAAAATAAAAAACTCCATTGCAAAAATAACACAAAACGAAGGAGGCACAGTTACCTTCTAAAATGCTTTTGGCCAGCATGGTGGACGGTCTGATGTGTCGTTGGTATATGGCTCTTCTTTCTGCAGGAAGCGGTTTCCCAGATATTCCTTTCTTGTCCTAAAATACATTTTAATAAAGTATAAAATCAGAACTTTTCAGAAGCTTTTGAACATGTTTTATTTCTTTTTTGTCCCGCAGTTTACCTCTGTAGCCTGCTGCCTCCTCAGGGCGACCTGCGCAGCCATGACCCGCTGTCTCTCCACCACGAGCAGACAGTTTGCGCACTGACAGTCCCTCCAGCGGCAGAAGCGCTTGTGTCCCTTCAGACACGACACCACGCCGTGGTTACGGCACCGCGCGCATTTAGGGGTCCGACTTAACTTCCTCTGGTCCCCGGACAGGCCGCTGGCTCCCGGTTTGTCCTCGGGCCGGACTCCTTCGCCGTCCTCCTCTGGCGTGGAGGGCCCGAGCGGCGCGGACCCGGGGCGGCTGTGCGCCTCCGCCAGGTCGTCGCTCTCAGTCTCCAAACTTTCCACGTCTATTTCGAAATCACACCCAGCGCTGTCTGACATGTTTCTCCCCTGTTATCTGAAAGAAGAAAATGGTGAGCCTAAATAATATTTGATTTGGCCTATATCTGATCCTGTTTTGAATATCTTTGCTCAACCGAAAACCACCGAGGTTAACTGAGGACCACAGCTTCTACATTTGTTTTTCTAATTTGTATAATCCATTTGTGAATTTATCATTCAAAATTAAACTTGAGTTAAAGAAACATCTCAGACAGTTTCATCTCCAAATCTCAAAGTTTCAAAACCACAGGAATTATGCTGTTAAGACAGAATATAAATAGTTATTGTACCTTTTACGCACAGCCGTGTCCACTGCGCTGATGAACGCGCACAGCCCGGAATCAGGAGACTAAAAAAGTCCCAAGAACAAGATGATAGACTCCTCTGCGCTTCCACAAGATCCAGCCTCACACTGAAGTGGAAACAGTGAGCGCCACTCCTAAGAAGAGCCTCAGTCCTGCTCTTCTCTTCTCTGATTGGCCGCTGCGGGACGAGCAGGAGCCAATGGAGGAACGAGCAGCTCCCACGTGCGGAACAGGCCCCTCTGTGTCCACTCTCATTTGCTTAGCTCGGCCCTTGGAGTGACTCTGACCTTTAACCTAAGGCTCAAACAAACTAAACAGCACTAGAATAAAATAAAACGCGACAATGTTATAAGTCCAGAAGCATTTTAAAACATCCATCAGGCCATCTAGTTCTTCTGCAATAACCTAAACTACAGGAAACATTTGAGGCAATATTTGTTCACTTTGCATCTCCAGAGTCAAAAGACAATTACACGTGTAGAGTTATATCTTAAAACAACATGAGTGGTTATGAAGCAGTTTATTTTTAAGAGAGAAGTGACCCGTTCACAGATAAGGGACAGAGCAGGTGGCATGCAGGCTGTGCGTCCTGTGACACAAGAACTAACCGAGATTATCCCCTAGTGTTTACACAACATCCACACATGCAGAGTCTCAGCAGTATCACTCTGAAAATAAATAAGATGGAGGCTAAAGCTTGTAAAAGTTTCACATCCCCTTTGTTTTCAAGGTGAACTTGTGCAAACTCTTGTTTTCCCCTTGTAGAACATTTAAAAACGTTTAAACTCAGATGTATCCGTGAGTTTGCTCCTGGTTCAAGAAACATGCCCCTGTTCAGCTCTGACAAACCCACAGACTCAGGGAAATGGTGCTGACTAAAGCCTGGCCCCGGGGACGTGAACTCAGCTCTGCAGCAGTGGAGTGTGGAGTGTGGATGGGTCTTATGGCGAGAGGACTTAACCAATAACACAACCACAACAAACTCTACACATGCATTTAGGCTCATTTTAAGAAAAAATGTCCAAAAAATGCCTCACGTTTTCAGGGTTTGCTGGTTCTCCAAAGTTCTCATAAAACAACAATTTTACAATACAAACTATGGTATTAACTCATCACTGAGGTTCAACAGTTTCACTTTTATTCTTATTATATTTTACTATATTTGATTTTGGGGCGCAGCCAATTTTGCGTCAAGTAGATTTTATTTATCCTTTAGCCTGTATAAATTCACTGTATTTTAAATTCGTAAGCCTACAAAAAGGCAGTTTGTACAATCACAAAACCAGACACTTTTATTTAAATGTAATAAATTCGATCTGAAATGAAGCAGCTGCTTCATAATCACAAATATTCATTTGTTGTTGTTTTTAAGCCACGTGGTTTGTGCGTAAAACTGAGTTTGCGCCAGATTCTAAATGGGCCATCACCGGTTTACAAGAGAGCCGGTTCACAGGAGAGCCGGTCTACAGGAGAGCCGGTCCACCAGAGAGAGCCGGTCCACCAGAGAGCCGGTCTACAGGAGAGCCGGTCCACCAGAGAGCCGGTCTACAGGAGAGCCGGTCTACAGGGGAGCCGGTCCACCAGAGAGCCGGTCTACAGGAGAGCCGGTCTACAGGGGAGCCGGTCCACCAGAGAGCCGGTCTACATTGAGAGCCGGTTTTCATAAAGGACTGTGCAGTCTCTGAGCTGAGAGCGCGCGGCTCTTGCAGGTGCAGCTTTATTTGCTTCTTCTCAGTAATTTATGGCGGGGGTTACGAGCGGCCACCTCGCGCTGCCGTTTGCAAATCAAGAATGCTTTGATGGTGAAGCGAGCAGGAGGCATGCACCGCACACAGAACATCTAGACGTTCACCTGAAACGTGTTGTGTGTGTCCGGCCTGAGAGGATGACCCGGAGCCGCGGAGGTGCCCTCACTCCTGGGGGCGCAGGGACGAGCCTCGCTGGAATTCAAGCGCCATTTGGACAGTGCGCAGTGAAGTCTAGACTCGGGATTCATACAGCAGACTCGTTTTGACACTGTTCAACCAGTTTGGTCAGTGCCCTGTGGCACAGCCTCATACTCTGACACTAGAGTTGTCCGTTTACGTGGATTTAACGCACAGAGGTTTTATATTTGATATTTCGCGTCATGAACCCTCTGCGCAGAGATGCACAAACGGAGGGCAGCGTCGATCTCAAAGACACTCAGATTTATAGAAAGGTGTAGTTTAGCAGCAGAGGAGGATGCATAATAGCACTGGGGTTATTTTAGCACTTTATGATGAATTGCATTATTTCCATGTTAGTCACAGTTTGAGCACGTGGCACGTGGCTGTTTCAGATGGAAGCTGCTCTGTGGCACTTTTCTTTTGCAGTGTTTACCACCAGTTTGTCTTTATGTATGTTTTATCATTATCATTGTGCTTGGATGCAAAAAAAATGACCAACTTCTATGCAGACAGTCAGGTGCTCCACTAGGGCAAGTTACAGATCGGCTCTGTGGAGAGGCAACTCTGCTCAATTGCATATTTTTCAGGGTATTTTTGAGGCCTAAATACACTCATTTTGCAATAAATATTTGGCAAATTCCAAGCAAAATAACCAGAAAAGTTACACAGTGCACTTTAATTGGGTTTACACATCACTTGAGTCTAATGAAAAAGCCCCTCTGCAGAGCTCTCCCACGGAGGATGTGTTTGTGAGTGGCTCTGATTGAAACAGCAGCAGCATCTCATTGGAAGTGTCCCGCTGTGCAGCCCATAAAGCGTAACAGGATCTGGGTAAAGGCAGAAGAGCCTGTGAGATCACTGTTACTCTGTTATGATAATTAGCCCCTGATGGACTGACAACACATGCAGCTGAGGACTAAAGCAGACGCAGCAGCATTTGTCTTAGTCTGACCCTTCACCTTTAATGGATAATATGCAACAAACAGGAGGACATGTGCATCAACTGTGACTGGACCCAACTTTTATTCACTGGTCACAACATTCTTACCTCTCTGACTCTTGTCATTTAAGACTTTTGACAAACAAGAACTGGATTGCAGACTTAATATTTTAGAAATCTGCTGAAACATTTGACTTGGAACCAGTTGCCTTAAAAACAACCCAAGTTTACATTTGAGATTAGATTCATCTACTGAAAATGTACAGTTAATATTGACCTGATATATGGTGTAAATCACTGGGCCTCCACTTTCAACATGAAGCAAGTCCAATTAGCTGTTAAAAAGCATCTCCTCCATTAATGCGTTTCTTTTTAGCTATATCTTAGGCTATATACTACTACACATATTTATTATTTAATGTTGCACCATGTCACATTTATAGTCTGTAAATCTTATTCCCTGATAAAGGCCATAACATGAAATACTGATTTAGTTATTTGCACTGAGCATCAACATACAGTGGTATCTTTTATAAACAATCACATTTTTTAAAGAATTTTGTGGATCCAATTATGTTATATAAAAGTGAAAATAGTTTAACTTTGTTGAACTGTTTTATTGGGTCATACAGATCTAAAAGGATCCGGTAATGCAATAACACACTTTGTCCGCTAGAGGGCAGCAAATGACGCCTTATAAACGGCTGCATTGGAGTTAAAGCACAACATTAGTGACAGAATTGTGCTAAAAATGTGTGGTAGGAAGCCAGCAGGTAACAGACAATATATTATCAGCATTATGGGTTTCTATTTAGTTGTTGGTGTCAGGTTATCCTTTTGAAATCAAATAACTACCTGGATTTAACTAAGAAACTCCAACTGGATAATGTTTCTGCAAGTTCTGTGCAGTGATATCTACCTGAATATAGGTTACTTTAGTTTGTTTTTTGCATAGTGGATTGTTTTTCTAGTGGTGCAGGGATATTTCTAAGATGTCAGAATTCAACTGTGAAAGAGGAGCTTTGCATGAGACATCATCATCACTCAGTAACACACAGAGCGCTTTCACGCATACAGCAGTGTCAAAACTGTAATTATAGCCTAATTAAATCAAATTGTTCATCATTGATAGGCTATAAGAAGGATATCTGCTCTGAATGATATTTTTTTTCATGGAAGGCTATATTCAATTAGTTTATAATAATATAGTTTATAATTTAGTGGTGGCTACACAAACAGTGGAGTTGGAGTCTTGTATGTCTTATACACACACCACCACTAGAGGGCAGGATGCGCACACTGAACCACAGACTGAGCTGTGTCTCTGCTGCTCAAATGTTTCATATAAAATGTTGATACAACAGCTTCCTCGTGTATAAACAGGCTGATACGTTCATAAATGTTGCGCTACTGTGTTTTTGGGTGGTTTTGTTGTTGTGCAGCTCACGTCTTAGATCCTTAGAACCGTCTTAGATCATTTTGTATTGTTAAAGTTGCACTATGTAACTTTTCTGGTGGAGAGGGAGATGTTATTGCTTTCCCTGAAATGTTCCACAGTATGACATTTACTGATTTATCTCTATGAAGCCAAGCAGAGGGCAGCACGAGGCCAGGTTACAGGTCAGATCTGTGAAGAAGCGAGCCCACTCAGAGGACACGTTTGTCAAGTTATTCCCCAAATGTTTCCTGAATTAAAATAGTTAAAATCAAAGAAGTTTATGTTTAAAGCCACGTGGAACATTCCAGGTAAAATAATAACCTAAACTTCAAGGAGATATAAACTCCAACAAAAAAATTACAAAGTGCAAATGGTGTTTTGGGCAAACAGTGCACAATAGTTTTTGAGTAATAAAAAAAAATAATCGACACAAATATTTATGAAATATTTAGGACAAATTGTTTCAGGACAGCTCTGATTTATTTGGCATTCTCTTGACATGCAGAGTGAATGTGTTTACAACACTGACATGCAGCAGTAGAATAGTACAGTATATATGTGCTCATTCAGCAAGGACAAAATCTGAATTTCAAGTTCAAAGGTAACACTGCTTTAAAATGTAAACAAAAAAACAAGATTCAGATTTGTAAGAGTCTAAACCCGAAATGCGGATGTTAAAGGGTGTTTGTAAAAAAAAAAAAAAAAAAAAAAAAAAAAAAAAAAAAAAAAAAAAGAAAAAACATAACGAAAATCCACGATTGTTAAATTAAATGTCAGCAGTAATAAAGCATGTTCAGCACAGACAGTGATGACACATTTTCATTTTGGCTCAAGCTCAGCAGAAAACTCCAAACTAAACGCCTCATGTTCCTTTTTCAGACTCAAATCCTTGTCTCTCCAGTGTCATGTCGGCGTCATATTTCTGCTCCAGTAGGTCCGCTGGATGTTCCTCAGGTCCTAGGACGAGGAGTTGAGGATGCGGGAGTCCGCAGAGTCGGAGCGCTCCTCGTACTCGTGCTCCTGGTCCGGGGAGTAGAGCGGTTTGGGCCCCAGCGCGCCCGCGTCCTCCTGCAGGCTGAGGCGCTGTTCTTCAGCCCGGGACGAGCCGAGGAGCGGTGACCCTCTAAAGACAGGTGCACCGGGGGCCGTGGAGAAGGGTGACACATAATGTGCGGCGGAGCGCAGCTGGTAGTGCTGCTGCAGGGCCACGGTGTTCCACAGAGTCACGTCATTGTGCACAAACGGCCCGGTCTGACTGCGCGTCAGCGAGTTACGCAGCATCAGTGGGTAGCGCGTGGGCTGTGGGAAAGAAGGGTGCTGCAACGGGACCCCTATAGGCCCCGTGGGCACAATACCCGGAGCCGGGTCCGAGGAGAAACGCAGAGAGTCCGGCACACGGAAGGCCGAGCCAACGGACCACTTGGAGCTGGTCACGGGGTATGAGCCCAGCGCAGGGTCCAAAGCGTGTCCGTTTGTGGGCAAAACCAGTCCATCCGCTGAAGTGTCTCCATGTGACGGGTGCGCGCCAGGCTCCGGGCTGCGGCTCGACAGCAGCACCTCGATAGCCCCCACGAGGTCACCCCCGCAGCCGCGCAGGATGAGCTCCAGCACCGCGGGCTTGTGCGCAGGAAATACCTTCTGCAGCACGTCCAGAGGAGGTCTGTGGGCCCGCAGACTCAGGGGCAGGCCTTCCAGGAGTGCGCTCTGCTCCGTCGGACTGATGGGACTTTTGCCCTCTTTGTCCCCCGTTTTCACGGTGCTACAGCGGACCTCCTCCTGCTGGGACGGTGTCTCTGGGGGCTCTGGGGTGAAGCACGTGTTGTGTTTGGATCCTTCTGGAGAGCTGAGCGGGTCCTGCTCCTTTTCGCTCCCACTGCCTCCGTTCTCTGCCCCGGAGCCGTCATCAGCTCCGTCCTCCGGCTCTGCTCAAAAGAAACACGGGGTTTTACGCACTGAGCACACGCGCACAGGGCTGTCTCCATCACGCACAACAGTTTATGCTGCTTCTCATCTCACAATGATAGAGCAGGAATGGTTAAAATTGTATCAGATTAGAAGGATCATTTCAATAGACTTGGATCTCTGTGCATTAAATCGACCTTCAGAAAAGTGTTGCATGTTTTGACGCGCGGCCTCCAGGTGAAATGTTAAACATCATTCATTGTGGACAAATTGCTACCATTTCTTTTACAGTTATTTTGGTCATGTGGGTGTAGCCTATATGTTATAAATCTCCTTACAGGGGCAAAGTTTAAGTCGTGGCTTGTCTCATTTGTCCACTTGGACAGATCTAAAGGTTTCTTTCTCGCGCCACGAGCAGTTTGTGAAGTGCTGAGTGCGTCAGTGAGAGATGCGTGTCCGCGCCTTTTGACCACATTGTGCAAACAAATTGCTTGTTGCTTAGTAACATTTCATCCAGATCTGACCTCTCTCGTGAAACATGGCGATTACATTCGATTGGAGCTGTCCGCCGCTGATTACGGTCATCTTTTACAGGCGCGCGCGCAGGGCCCGGGGTCAGTGCTCTGAGGTGTTAACAACATAAAGGATGACATGCTCACAAATTAGTAAACAGCTTTTAAGTAGGCTAAATATCTACATGATACAAGGTCATTTTTTTCTGAGACATCTAACTTTTGATTTAAAAAACCTAATTGGCTCCAGTGACCTGTTTATTATTCTGGGATGGCACAATGGGCTGGAGTTTGTCCAAAGGCAGAAATTAAATCTGAGCCATGACAATGTCAGAACAGAACATGTGACCCGCAGGAGCAGTTCCCACAGAGCTGATAAAGGCCCTGGTGAAAGCAGCAGCAGGTGACCTCAGCCCTGGGTCCAGCTTATTCCCCTCTGTTTGTGCCAGGACACAAGTCTAAGACGCACAGGGCAATCCAATACACACAACCAGTCTAATACACACAACCAGTCTAAGACACACAACCAGTCCAAGACACACAACCAGTCTAAGACACACAACCAGTCCAAGACACACAACCAGTCTAAGACACACAACCAGTCCAAGACACACAACCAGTCTGATACACACATGTCAGACTAATACACACAGGCCAATCATCCACTCAACGCACTGGACAAGGGCCTGCTATTAAAAGAGCTCATATTCATTAGCTGTTAACATTGGCAAATATTTTTCTCTGCGCTATTTTCTTTTTATTGCCCACATCTGCTCACTGTGTAATGGTTTTATAGAAGTCTAAACGTCTGGACTGTTTAATAGTTTCAGATTGTATTTTATTTTGGATTAATAAGTTAATTTAAAATATTTATTTTGGCCTGCCTCGAATGGCCTTTTAGTTTTATTTGCTGTTAGTTTTTTTAGACCCACAGAAAAGTTTGACTCACACAATAAGAGTCTGTATCGTCCTCGACTTCTGTTTGAGTAATAGTAAGACTATTTCATAAACAGAAGTTGAATAAGGTCCACGTGACAAACCCGAGTCCCGTGCACCAGGCAGATGTTTCCCTCAGTGACACGTGCTCGTACCTGTGCAGTTGGACGAGCTGTGACCGGGCTCCGCGCTGCTCCACCTCAGCTCCAGCTCCTCGGCTCTGCTCGCGGCCCCGGGACCTTGGGCAGCCTCAGTGATGGCGGGTAGGACCCGGAGTGATTCCGGGATCAGACTCTCCAGACTCTCGTTCGCCTGCTGCCTCCGGAGCGCCACCTGCGCGGCCATGACTCGCTGACGCTCGATGATCAGGATGCACTTCTCACAGGTGCAGTCTTTGAAGCGACAGTAGCGTTTGTGGCCTTTGAGCCACGAGAGCACTCCGTGGTTTCTGCAGCGCGCGCATTTGGGCGTTCTCTGGAGCGGAGCGCGGGGCTGGGACACCGGGGTCCCCATGTAGAGGTACGGCGAACCGTAGCCGTTCATCGCGCACCGACACTGACACAGAGCTCGTGATTGTTGCTCAGAGAGAGAGAGAGGAGCAGAGACAAAGCGGGACAGTTATCCTCCACTTCACGCACGAACGCAGCGGCGCGCGCGTGCAGGGTCCACCTCTCCCGTGGGCGGACACGCACCGGCAGTCAGTAACTTAAGTGTACAGAGCAGAGAGGAGCTCTGCTAGAGAAGAGACCTCCACCTCAGGGAACACCGCCTCAGAGAGCACCACCTCAGACAACACCACCTCAAACACCACCTGAGACACCACCAGAGAGCACCACCTCAGGGAACACCACCTCAGAGAGCACCTCAGACCATCGCCTCAGACACCACCAGCTCACCTGTGTCTGGCTTGAGCGAAACTAACTTCAGCTGTTTAATCTAAGATAAAAGCTTTAAACAGACACAAGTGGATTTTGCAGTTGCTAAAACATAACTGCAGCAGGCCTGTAGATAGTCGCTGAATCTGTCTCCAATAACAACTTATTCATTATATTCCGTTAAGTATTTTCTAATTTATCAATCAACTCGAGCTCTCAGGGCAGGGGCTTGAAAATCTAAGAGGAAAAATTCAAATTAAGGATCAGGCCGCGCTCAAAGCCTGTTTCACTGTCAGCACGAGCAAACACGAAAACTCAAACACGTTTTTTATAAGGTTTAAACACTGCTGCAAATGAGTGATTTGCTCCCAATGCGCAGACAAACTGTGCGGCGTGCACAGAGAGTGCGCAGATAAACTGTGCGGCGCGCACAGAGAGTGCGCAGATAAACTGCAGCGCGCACAGATGTAAAGGCCTTTAATGTCGAGGCGCTGATCTGTCCCTGAGCTGGACTAATAGAGGGCATTGAAACATAACACCGGACAAAGCCGGGGCCCATTTCGGGCCGTAAAAAGGTTTATTCAAGCAAATAATGGGATCTGCGCTCAGAATGAGAGCACGGTAAACTTGCCCACATGAAGCCCGTCTGCGGGGCTATTAAGCTTTTAATTGGAAAATAGCAGAGGAAATTTCAAGGTGACTAGAGTGGCTTTGCAGTTTGTGCCGGACCAGTAAATTTGTGGGAGTGGTACACGCCTTCTCCATAGCGCATTATAAATTTATTCATGTTGTTCGTCGGTAAGAATAAAAAACAAACCAGAATAAAAGTTTATACTGCGTTCTGCAGTGTAATTGGCATTCACTGTGCGTTTTCCATCCCCGCGTAATGCAAATGCGCAAATTTGATCACTGACTCAGAGTGCAGCGACCATAAAACCAATAGATTGATATAAAAGAGTCATAAATAGTATCTCTCCTTTTTACAAAGACCTAGGATGAACTCATAACACTTCAAATGCCTCCCTCTGAATGTCTTTAACCCGGTTAGTGCAGTTTAGGTTACCTCTCTGTGTAAAAAGGTAACAGGCCCAAGCACATATTTGTTTGACACTTTTGGAACAAACTTTGTCTTTAGATAATGTTCCAAGCAGAAATGGTAATAGAGGCGTTTGTCAATACAACTGTGTACTTTTTTCTTTTGCTCAAACAAATATCAGAGCTGAGTAGCAGCTTTTTTTTTAATAATGTAAAAAACCTAGAAATAAAATGTGTATTTAAGGAGCAGAGGCCCCTGGAGCGGGGCCCTGGAGGGGTGATTAGGCTCTGATGGGGGGCGTCACTGTCCCTCTCTCTCCCTGTCACACAGGCTGATTTAGCACCGCTCTGGGACACTCCGGACATACATCTCCTGCTGCTGGGAAATCAGCCAAACAACATCTCAATTGGGACTTGTATTAGGAAGCGTGCCACTCAAAATCAACTCATTGTGGTAAAAATAAACTAACACCATTGTAAAACATGCAAAACATGCAATAATTGTATAGGCAGTGTATCTATTGTTTAAAATGTGTGCTCTGTTTAGAAATATTGGTTTAAATACTTTAAACACGACTCTGGAACAAATGTAAAGTCAAACTGGGCCTAAATACCTGCAGTTTGGTCTCAAACTCAACACATTACTTTCTGGTTAAACTGTTTAATTGTGATAAAAAATGAATAAATGAATGACATGATAAATACATTTTTGTTGATCTGAAAAGCATGGATCAAATGTCCAGGTCGACTGTGAAGCTTGAGAGTGCCACATTCTGCAGCTCACTTATGTAAGAGCTGTGGTTTTGTTAGACAAGCCTCATCTACAACTCCAGCACTAATTGAGCATGCAGCTTTAATTAGTGTGACATTACACAGCTAATATATGTTAATACAGAACACAGTACACACTACTGCGTCTGCTCTCACTCCTGCTTCACAGCTGCATCAAAGCACATGTGGACTATTATGGGCTGGCCTGATATATGGACACGCAGGCGTCTCAAGGAAAGCCAATCCGGTGACACTTTGTACACAGGGAAGGACACCGGAGCCCTGACAACTGTGATGAAGCGGCCTTTCTTAACTAAACTCGTAAAGTATGCCGCAATAAAACTTAATCTTCTGTAGAATCCAATTAAGTCATTATCTGACTGATTGTATCTTTAATTGAAAACAGAAGTGACAGTAAATTTCTGTGATATATCAGGATCAATCGATACCGCCGCGCAAACTGGTCTCCAGAAGTGATTTATAATGTCAACGCCGTATAGGTAACTCCGCATTCCTCTCTCTAAAACCACTGGTGGATGAAATTAAGAGTAAGTGCGTTTCATAAAAAAACAAGATGGTCGCGTTATTGATTACAACAGATGGGGCCGAATCCAATGAATGTTCGCAGAGTGGGCAGAAAGAAAATACAAGTAATTTTCTTAGGCTGTTTTATGTAGTTGTTCCCAGTACACAATCGCATTTACACTCCATCACCACACGGGCTCTAAAGTGAGTCTCTAAAACTTGTAACGACATAAACACACAGACTCAGAGCGGCCTTTGTAGATGTTATTATTCAAACACAAACACTTGAAATCATGCAGAGGAAAATGAATCTCAATCAAAGAGAAAAACACTGTGGTACAGGAAGTACGAGTCATCATGTTATTGTGGCATAAACAATGCGCTGTAAAAGTAATGCTCAGAACGGCTTTCATTACTACAAGAAATAAAACTTCATCAATTTGATATACAGTATCTTTTGTCAAACCGAGTACTTAATTTTCTAAACAAAGAAACATTATTCTAGGGAGTAAATGTCCATAGTCAAAAGAGGTGTAATGAAGTTAACAGTTAATAGGGGCAGGTTAATTCATTTTGGCTTTGACAATTACTAATTAAAATGTTACTTTTTGCAAGAGGCTTTATGGTGTCCAATAAAAACATTCAAATATTATTGATCTTCAGAAGCTCCATTTCTCATTTTAGGGTCACTTTGGACATTGCAACACCTGAATCTCGTGTCTTTTGCAGACAAGTGTCACTAAAACAGTATAAAAACTACTTTATCATGAACTTGGGTAATTGTGTTTAAATGTAGGTCATCTGTTAAAATCAAAATAACAGAGAAAAAAAACTGTATTGCATGTATTTTTCATTAGTGATTTGTCCAAACTAAATCTAGATTAACAGTAAGAAAACACTCACTGGTCACTCAGAAATATGAACAGTCTGAAACAGGAGAACCACAAACAGAAGCTGCAAAACGTCACAGCACTGAGGTCTAACTTGAGTTTATTTGGTGGCGTCGTCCATGATGGAGTTGACAGTGAAGTTGGCTGCGTCTGCTGCACTCCCACACTCGGCCTTCACGTCGGAGCTAACCAGGGAGCTGATGGAGTGGCAGGTCAGAGTGGAGTCATGCCCACCCGGCACAGAGCTCACGAAAGCTGCATAAAACACAAACAAAAGGCTATCAAAACAAATAAAGCTAAGTGTATGTATTTACAAGTGACAGCAACACTTAAAAATATAAGGGTTTGGATGGTCGTTGGTTTAAAATAGGCTGCAGTTATTTAATACAGTGCTCCCTGTAAACAACAAAATCCATGTGTGAGGGGTAATAATGTGTTTAAGAGTTCCACCGGATCTTTAAGAATGTACATGATCCTGTGGGTTAAAAGATCTATTTTCTGTCTTGCACATGTTAAAAATGTATAAAAATCCTTTAAGATTAAATTGCACATCTCTCTATAAAAATGTATATTATGATTTATTCCTTTTCCAGTGGACTTGCAGAATAAACTGCCTCTTCACTCACAGAGTCAGAAAGAATATCATCAGTATTACTGTTGAGACAGAGGCCTGTCGTCAGCGCTTCTCTGTATTCAGTGGAGAAAAACATAAATATGAAGAGAGTGAAATGATGCACAAAAGCACAGGATTTACGGCAAATTGAATCAGCCAAGAGAAGACAGAGAGTGCACAAAGTATTAGGCCTTTTACAGGAAACAGCAGAGTTATGTGCACCCGCCCATTAAAACACAGAAGCAGAAAACTATCACACCAGTCTGCAGCCATTAGGGCACATAACAGCGTGTGCTGCATTAGCGCTTCTGCACATATCATTTTGAATGTCTTTGTTTATACAGACCTCCCTGCAACCAGACGTGTGACATCTTACACAATATCATGTTCATGTTTAATTCTGCAGCACTTAATACATTTGCAATGATGAACGTCTACTTTATGTGACTGTATTTGTCTAAATCTATGTCCAAATAAGTTTCAATTATTATTTTTATGTTTTTCCAAATACTAAATTCAGCTTTGCCATCTTCTTTTAATAATTTGTAGTGGTGAGACGAGAACACTTTATATAAAACATAAATATAGTGAATAAATTGTGCACTTCAGTTCACATTTTTGACATTACAATTTTCCAATTTATTTCATAATTTTTGTCATCATTGCACTTTTTTGTCAAAGCAAATGTAAAAATCTCACAAGGTCATGAGTGTACAGCCTTGATTTTATCTTGCAAGATCTTTTTATCAGAAAGTATTATATCATTTGTTTTAGTTTGTCAAATAAAATTTGAGTCCTAGAAAATGAACAATTATGGGTGTGGTTTTTGTCCATATTAAATATAAATATATAAAACACATTAAAAAGCAGTGTGAGGTCTTGCAGTAGACATTACATTTTGCAGCATTTACTATAAGCATATGATGAGTAAATCAACTTGTTAGTGTATAAACTGTGTGATGTGGCTGTTTATTTACATCCACATGTCTCTGTAACAGAGAAATGATGAGATAATATGCAGTTTCAGAGCACGTGTTGTGATGTGGTTTCAGATTAACAAAAGACAAATCCCAAGTGTCAAGTAAAACCATGTGTCTTCCTTTGCCCCTCCCACTCTCATCCTCTCTCTTCTTCTCTGCAGTGGGACGCAAACAGGAGCAATTTCTCTCCTCATTAACTTCCTGATTGGTTTCGGACTCCAATTTTTCTACGTCTGCAGTTTGTCACCACTTCTGAAGTGCCGGTCCAATCGTTAATACTGTTTGTGTAGCTAAGTGCAGCCAGCTGTTTTTAAGCCTGTGGTCTTCACACAGCAATAACACGGAGAGTGTGGGGGCATGTGTAGCTTCACTATTCTTCTCTTCATCAGTAGCAGATCTATGAGCTCATTAAAGGAGAGGTTAAATCATGACACAATGTAGAACATCAGGATCGGCCCAGGACGCATTCATCAATTAAAGCTAATTAGCTCACACAGGATTACATCATATCTAATGTTCGTAATATTAGGTAAAGCAAAACAATATGATTGATTTAAGCCAAATCTTTCTGGGATGTACCAATAAATAAAAAAACAAGTTTTATCATCTATTGAACATCAAAGATTTCCTTAAGGGCAAGAGAAAATGTACTACTCAAAGGTGAACAATTTCACATCACCTACAAGTCCCACTGGGCTTTAGCATTGAACTCTAGGCACACATCTGTCAGCACACAGGTTATTTTGATCAAGTTGAATATTATTATAGTCACCTAAAGCTCACCATAAACTCAGCTACACTGATTATAACACCTCTGCTGTGTTCTCTATATAAAGAGTCATGTTACTCATATTTACAGTTTCAAACCAAAATAAGGGTGATTTTGCCAATGAACCTTTGCCTCTAGTCGTCTCTCTGAACTCCATAGAAGATTTCCAAACTATGAGGTGTCCTTTGTGTGGAGTAACAAAAGGAACGGTTTGAACCTCCCTGTGGTGGTGCTGAGAGCTGGAGGGAGTGGATGAAGCTGCCATCATTTCTGCTGCTGCCAAAGAGGCACAAAGGCTGAGATGTGAGAGGACACGCTCTTCTCTGACGGGAGATAAGCCTCCATGTCTGTGTCAGCAGGAAAGTCATGAGAGTTTATGGGAACTGTTGTGCTTGTAACATGTTATACAATTATATGATACAATTATTCATTTTTAAGTGGACCAAGGCCCATGTTTATTATGTTTCTTTTAATATTTACATTGATACCCTCAGTCTACGGCTATTTTCTTTCTTAGAGATTTCAAGTACAGTTGACATGCTGTAAACTCAGTGTCACTGTTTTTTTAAAAGTTCCCTGTGATTGAAGCACTTACAGGCGGCCATTTTCAAACCTAATCTTAAACATGAAGAGTGGCCTGTCACATGACAAGGTTGTCCCTCCATTAAAAGGATAGGAACAGTTTCTCTCAGGACGGCCCTGTCCTAAATGAGGAGTGTGTCCAGCGGAGGACAGCTTGTATTGATACGGACGCGGGACAATAGAGGAGGCTGCTCCTCATCACAGGGTCAGTATGGGACTTAATGGTCCAGAAAACTGAGTCAAAGAGCAGACAGGTTTTAAGCAGCGAGCAGCCAAGAGTGCAGCCTGCGGGCTCTTAACTTATGTTTACACTGCAGACCTTCACCTGCAGCTTACAATCACCACTCACATTCTTTATGTGGAATGACTTACACATTTGCTCATAATGATACAAGCATTGTCAAATATCTAAATGACATTTTTCAGTCAGATATGCTTCACAATGTGCAGTCCACACTGAAATACTTGTGTAAATAGTTCACATTTGGAGTCATTATTGCCGAGAGGCTGAGGCAGTGCGAGGCGGTCTGGCACAAGGCAGTGAAGAGGTCAAAGGCTAATTAAGCAAAGACGACCCTTTGGCCCTGCTTTGTTAACCAATCTGTGCTGCTGAGGAGGTGTGCCCGAGCCCTATGCTAAATCACCACCTCAGTTACTGTGCCTCATCAACTCATAAAATGGCCTGTCACTCCATCAATGGCATTTTGACATGATCTGTTATAGATATGCAATAATAGGCTCAGGCAGTCAATCAATACTCACTAGACTTTTCACAGTCACACTAAATATTCATTGTCGACGGACAGAGTAAGAATAATGCAGGATAGTACAGGATACAAGGTAGAGAGTGAAAGTGTTAAAGTGTAAAAAGCAGGGAGTCTATAATATAATAACACTCGAGTGATTGAGTCACCAATGTAGTACTGGTATTTAAAGAAACATATTTTGTCTTTTTACTTATGGCCTACTTACAAATGACAAAATCAAATGTATGTAACAATGCAGTAAGGTCAAACTGTCACTTAACTTAACCCTGTGGTTGACATAACATGTGACGGGCTGCAGCGTAACAGCAGAGTTCAGCTCTTTGGCTACACTTTGAGCACAGACAGACAGAGGTGTGTGTGCGGAGAGGGTGAGGAAGAGAAATGGAGAGTGAGGAGAAGAGGACATAAACTACAGCCCTGGCCATTTAATGCCTCCACAGCCCCAGGCCTGTGTTAATGGTGCTGTTGTACAACACATTACAAGAGCATTGTGCCATAAGCACACAATTACACTGGTATTTAGGCCTCCACCGCCGCAGGCTCGTCCACTTAGCAGCACAGCAGGGAGACACAGCGACACTGACGAGCCCCACAGGAGCATTCACTAAGGCCCTGCAGGCCAAAGACATGTCTCACATCTTACTTACAGTTAGAGAGCACCGTGGACACAGCAGCAGCGCAAACACATGGTCAAAATAACATAGGGTTAAAAAATGTGAAGCACATTTGACTCATGGTGTTGTGTGCATGGGGTAATACAACTACAGCAGCAGTTGCCAGTATATTTTAACAGAGGATAAAGAAATGTCTTGACAATTGCAGCGGTCTTTCTGTCATTGTGGTTATTTTTCAGCGTACGCAAAGAAGCTGAAAGCACAGGCTTTATACGCAGTAAGTCAAGTTGGTGTACACTACAGTATAGATCAAAGGAGAGGAAATCAATAAAATATCATCTTGAAAGATAGTAATGGATTTCTAACTTAATGGGCTCACACAGGTCTATCGATTAGCAGGATTAACATCTGCAATACCTCAACAATCTGATTTGCATTTAAATGACTGTATGCACTGTGCTGACACCATTATAACAAAACACACCGTTGGATCGCCAGCCCAGTCACGTTCGATTTTAAAGTTTGTCTCTAGTATAAATTTTGTTTTCCAAAGAAGTTGTGAGAAAGGAAAGTTTATGCTTGCAAACTTTGAACAGTTCTCCATTTAAAAGTCTTGACAAGGACAGAAAGAAAGAACATAAACACTGAAGAGTCGTCTTGAAGCTGTCTGCTGAAAGACTGAAACAGCCATAAGTCTTTTGGGGCAGCTCATCTGCGCTGTGAGCCCACTGTGGACGGGGACAGTGTGAGGGAGATGCAGGGAGGGCACAGAGGTGGGGTGGAGTTTGATGGACTGCACTGTCACCTCCCGCGCGGCGATTTACGGCGCTGAGCTGCTGACGAGCGCGGGGCAGTAAACAGGCGGCTGGGGCGTATTTCACACAGAGCTGCCTTTTATGAAGAACACCAGGACGGCTCTCCCCACAGCTCCGCCCGCCCGCCGTGACGGATGGAGAAAGACGCATGACAAGCTTCATCATTGTTTGTAAATCTTAACTGTTCCCGCTCACTAACTCCAGAAGGCAATTTTGCGGAGACAGCGGCGCAGGCGAAAGGGGAGGGCTGAGGGGGAGAAGGCTGAGGAGGAGGAGAGGAGGCAAAGGACAGCATGGCACTGCTGAAGGTTATGTGGAGCTCTGTGTTTGGCCAACTGATTAGCCCTATCCCCGAGAGAGATAAATCTGACGCCACAGTGGCAGCGAAGAGAAGGGAGGCCAACAGGCTCCTCTGAGAAGCAACCACGGCACTTTCTTTACAACAGTTATATCTCTTCTACTCACAGGATATAACACTGATATGTTTGTAAGGCTGATTTTTATTAAATCATGTAAAACATTTTATTTTTCATGCCAAGATGCCATACGTCTTATTTACACAACACAAGTCTAAAGTCTAAAGCCGTTACGAGACCGCACACAGTGCGTGTTGATATCATGTAATGGAGCGTATCATTTAGTGCAGGGCTGACGTGGGACCCTCACAGGAAGGAGACAGGTGAAAATCATAAACAAACTGATCTGTGGGACATGCAAGACATGTCACTATAAAATCATGAAGTTTTCACTTTGGGCTGAAAGAAAAAATAAGTCTACTTTAAAGACTTTCCATGTACTATACACAGCAGACTAAGACTAGTCACTTCTGCTCTGTCTAAACTCATCTCACATAAAAGGCCGTCCCTTAGATGTAAGTAATCTGCTGTTTGGACTAAACTTTATGAAGCCTCGGGCTCATGTTTGGGTGGCACTCACAGCTTGTCATGCTCTCAGCACTGCCGTTGTTGCTGCTGTGGTCCTCCACAGTGAAAATGGAGGGCACACAGCCTGAGGAGCCCAGGCCCTGGGTCAGGTAGGTGGCTGCTGGGTAATATGAGTGCATTCGATACTGAGACGACATGTTGTGACTGGAGAGACGTCCATCACTGTGAGGCATCTGCTTCAAAAACACAAGACAAGGGCCATCCCATTAGGTTGATAGCAACAACTATATAAGAGTAAAAATATTACCTAAGACATAATGACATTTACAATTCCAAAGTCAACTGCGGCTGGATCTCTCTGTTTCCCAGCTCAGCTGGTTTATTGCTACATTTCTGTGAGAACACTTGAACTAAAATACAAGTTATCCGTTTGTGAAGATGACATCAAATGTTGTATGGCCTTGATTTTTCCCCCAAATGATTTTGGTAATATAGGATGCATTCTTCATTAGAAGAACTAAAATTATCCTTAGAAAAATGACTACATTATACAACTAAATGTTCTAAATGTTTGTAATGGATTATAAGCATTAAAAGACACCCTTTCACTAAATAGGTGCGAGCTGCTGTTGTCCTCTGCACTGTTGTAATTCTATCTTCACATCGTCAGGAGGGGAAATAAAACACTGTGATTTAAAAGAATCTGCAACATGCTATGCAGCGTTCAGCCGCCTCTGAAAAGTTTAAAATGAGCTGTCTACTCAGCAGCAAGGCCGTCGCACACGGGGTTTTCAATTTCACTTTTATGGAATTTGATTTCTGTCAGCCTGTAATATGTCACCCGTATTGTCCACACCATCAATTCTTTGGCAGCTTTATAAACTGTTATTTAAGCTACACTCAGCCCCTGTATTGGCTGTGAAAAATACAGGAGAGATTGGATGTGAACCGTGTGCTCTTCTTGGATTATTTTTTACAAGAAACATGCAGAAGAAACACCTTTTTCCTTGTGATTTTGATATGATTTTAATTGTAGTATTCATTTTCATATGCCACCCATCAACAGTCTGCCCCAGAGTATAAACTGGTGTAATTCCACACTAGAGTTAAATTTCTCTTAAATTCCAGAGAACAGCAGCTTATCTGGCACTATCTCTTTTCCACCAGCGTTGCAGCGCCCTGATGCTATAGAGTCATATCATGATGCATCCGCCCGATAGCCACGCTCCAGAGAGGGCACTGGGAGAGGAGTGGATGAACCAGATACACCACTGATAAGGACCACACTGATTTATTATTGTAAAATCACCTAAAATACGCCTAAATTGCAAAAACTGAAATGGATCAATTGATAAGAATAAGTACAGTAGTAAATCATAGAGTAATGTGACGGAGAACTGTACTTTTGAATTTATTCTTATGTTTCTTATCTTAATTGTGGCTGTCATGGTTACATCGTAATGCCTTATTGGCCAGGTCTCTTAAACAATTAAAAATGAATCCATCTCTAACATAATGTCCTTGTAATCTCCAAAAATACAATATGCATTTTAGAAGTGTTGTAAATAAATTCGCATAAATAAAAAAATGTGTTCACCGTCCCTTTGACTGAATTATATTTAATACATGTCTTGTAATTAAAAAGTAAGACTGAATACTACAAAAACAAAGACTGACCGCTGCTGTCACACAAATAACAGCCTGAAGGCCACACGCTCGCACTCGGCCCCATAAACATAAACATGTCTCTGCCTTCGCTGCTGCTACTTGAACTTACTCATCTATTTCACCATGATATGAGCACGGCCCTCTTCCCCTATGTTAAAAAAGTGCTATCTGAATTTAAATAACCGTAGCACGTAGCTCTCTAAGGCTGACAACTTCATTGAAAATACCATAAATCATAAGGGAGGATGGCGAAATTATGCTAAAGACTGCTAACTGATTAGCATTAATGTGCTGACTTTCCCCTTTGAGCAGTGAAGCAGAGCGGTTTGTTCTTCTGCCGACAGACAATACCATTAACCTTTGCAATTCAAGCTCTGCTGTTTGCTGCCAGATTAGCAGACGCAGTGACCCCAAAACTAGATGTTGCTATTGGGGTCTCGGGGAGTGTAGGGTGGACGGACAAATGTGCACTATAAAAAATAAACCACCTCATCAAAGATCAACCCGATGTTACAGATCTAATTTATTTCATACATAAGCTCATCTCATTTGCCACAATAGTTACATTTAAAACACGAATAACACAGGTGCAGACGGGGGAATGCACACGGGTCCCTCTGCCGTTAAAACAAAAAAAAATCCTGGGACTTAAAAAAGCGCACAGATTTATTACAGAATATGTGAAAGATGTGATATTTGAAAACTATGCTGAGTAGTTATTATTGCAAAGTTAAAATAAAAATGTGAATTACTTTATTTACTACTCAAACAGACAACAGATAAAAGAAAAATCCCGACTAAAATCTGACCATTTAAATGTTTTATTTTGAAAAACACTGTAAATCTATTATGAAGAACACTGCTGCTTTTGCTACATATTTATTTTCTTACTGGCCAATAATTAATGAAAATGCTCATGATATTTTCACCTTTTCTCTCCACATTAGCTCCCTGTGTGTTTCGGATTTGTTCTAGTCACCTGGTACTGCTGGTAGTTGTAGAGATTGCCGTAGTAGGAGGAGTAGCGTGACGGCTGGTACAGGTTGTAATAGGAGGTCTCCAGCAGTAGGTCAGATGCCCCATCGGAGTGAGCCCTGGCACTGTGAGAGGGACTGGGGGACGACGACATGGAGCGACTTCCTGGACACAGACAAAGAGGAAGGAATTTAATGTGATCACAGAATCGAGCAATGTCTATGATTATATGAAATTCTGCATTAACTTTTATATGTCAAACTAAGCTCTATTTTTTTTTATTCTATTAACAAATTTCCAAAGAACTTGTATTTTTTTACTGTGACTAAACTAAAACTAAAAATTCAGAGCACATACACACACTGCTCCACTTGCACTTGTTACTATTATTATTACTATATAGTACTTTTTAGCTGTGCATATGACTGAAAGGTTTTTATTCTGCTCTTTTCTCCTTTAATGTTAATCTTATCATGATTATTTGTGATTATTTATGTTGTATTGTGATTTTAATGTCTTTTTTATTCTGTAAAGCACTTTCAATTACCTTGAGTACGAATTATGCCATACAAATACACTTGCCTTACCTACTACATAACATTTTGTAGGGGCCTTAGCTGCAGGATAAGCAGGTTACAAATACTAAACACCAAAATAACAATAACTTTTGGTTTGTAGGAAAAAATATGTCTTAAACCATAAATAACAGCAACTATTAAAAATTGTGTCTCACTTGGTGGCTTTTCATTAAAATGCTTATTTCTGCTTTTGCTATTTGTCTGTGACTCAACATATTGCCAACAGCACCATCTGTTGGCCACATGCCTGATCTCCCATCTACATCATTCAGTGTTAATAGGTAGTTAGAGCTGTGGAGTTAGTATCTTCACTGCAAATGCTTTTCTTATCAACAAAACCACATTCTTTTTAGGCAGACCCTGAACTTTCGGCCGCGCACAGGGAAGACACTGTGCACCACTTCACTCTGAGATAATGGCATTTGTTCCCGTTAAACTGCTACCAACTAATCACAGTGTGCTCACCTCCTTCTGCCTATTCGCTCCTTTGCCAAACATGGGACCAAGGTCACATTTAGAGTTCACAGACAAGAAAGTGACCAGCTCTGGGGAGTTTGGGACATGTTGTAATTACGAGGAACTGTTATGTTGGGAAAAAAAAAAAGATAGATGATAGAATGTCCATCCATCCATCCATAAAAGCATTCTGTACACAAATGATGTTCTAGTTTTAGTTTATCAGGTCATATTTGAGGCTTGTCTCATGCTAATGCTTGTTGTACAATGAACAATCTGAACAGAACCCTACTTTTTAAACATATATATCACAAATGTAATCACAACTGCAACACTCAAAAACTCATAATCAGATTTAGTTTTTCAGTTGTGCAGCCCGAGCCTCATTTATGTGAAAAGTGAATCGTGTTTGCAGGATTTCACCTGTCACAGCCACAGAAGCAGCAGCGCTGGTTGTAGGAGTGGGAGAACGTCCTTCCACAGAGAAAAGACAATCTGCTCCGCTTTCATTTTTCACCATCACGTCTGGGCCCGGCAGAGTCACTGGACTGCAAATCCCAAGCTCCTCTTCTTGCGCCTGCTGTCTCCTCAAAGCAACCTAAAAGTGCAGGAAATGTAGGATATTAGAGCTTTTTTTTTGGAGGTATACGCCAACTCCTCTTCAGTTCTAGTGTTAACTTAATATAGTCAGTAATTACACCTGGTTTAGCCCTAGTTTAGATCTGAATAATCCTGTTCTAGACCTGATGTAGATCTGGTCGTACTTGCAAGGCCAAAATTGTGTTACTTTGTGGAAAATTTACACTTAGACTTGGTATAAAATGTTTGAGAACAACGTGGCCACTTCGACCTAAATGCAACTTCTAATCTTTTCCTAGAGTAGACATATTTGCAGGTTTGGGCAAATATGAAGGGGGTGGGGATAAAATGAAAGTGTCTTGAATGCGCCAAACTGACTGAAATAATAAGGACTGTGCAGTGAATGTACTGTGCAATATTTTGTAGGGTGAAATAATGAGAACTGTGCAATGGCTGGTGTGTTTACAGCAGCCTAAATATCCCTCTCAAACGATTACATTTGTTTTATATCCATAGTAGAGAAAATATCTACTGCTGCCTACGTTTGTTTTTAAGCTGGGCAGAGGTGAGGGCAGCTAAGTGCAAAGACCCTTTATAATGTAAATGTAAGCCCACTGTCGCCAACTGGAACACATTAAAATACACCGGAAACTTGTGTAGAATTTCAAAAATGTTAAACCCCCCTTATATGTTTGAGTACTGTTCTTGTGACTGTGGTATTTTGGACGTTTTCAGGTTGATGTTGGTCAAATAAATACAAATTGGTGATGACAGCAGAGTCATAATGTCAAATGTGAATCACCAGTAGCTGAACCAGGAGACATCAGCTGCCGGGGGCTGAAACAGATTCAGCTTAGGGCCCTCTGAAAGATAGGGGCCCTGGCAATAAGTATAATGTGCAATGAGTGTAAATTGCAATTATGGGAACTGTGCAATGAGTGTAATGTGAGTGTAATGCCCTTAAATTATGCTTTTTGCTATAATCCGGCGAGTTTACATTATGTTGCATCATGTCTGTTCATTATCATGCACTGTCCCAACCAAATAAATACATCAATCAATCAATCAATCAATCAATCACAGGAGAGAATGAAATGAGATGAATAACATATTAAAGTAGACTCATTTAAATTGTGAATAATTAACTAGGCCTAGGTTACAAGTTGTTACAAAGCTACTCATGTTTGCAAACTTGTTAATTTACAAACAATACAACTGTAATAAAACACATTGTAGCAAGTTAGGATAGTTTAGCTTCAAGTTAGACTGAACTAAAACATTTTGCAGACAGCTCCCTTCACCCTGCTGCTGTAAGCTAGCTCTGCACATGTGACCAACAGCTTTTCTTTTCTTTTTAAGGCCTATACTGCTGATTATTGTGGTTGCTGTTAACACTCAGCATGTAACAGCTTTAGACTCACTATTTGCCACATGTTTACGCATTAAACAATAATAAAAAGCACATCTGAAGGGCTGCTTGTGTGTGAGGTTGGCGCGCAAACAGGTGCAGAGGGTCTCTCCATGTGCGTAAAACCTGTGCTGCCATGTCTCTCTGTCTCTGTAGAGGGTTTTGCGTGTGTTTGCATGTGTGTTACCTGCTCTCTGTCTCTCTAGAGGGCTCTGTGTGAGTCTCTCCATGTGTGTTACCTGCTCTCTGTGTCTCTCCATGTGTGTTACCTGCTCTCTGTCTCTCTCCAGAGGTTTTGCCATGTGCGTATTACCTGCGCTGCCATGACCCTCTGCCTCTCGGATATGAGCTTGCACTTGGGGCATTGACAGTCCCTCCAGTTGCAGAAGCGCTTGTGTCCTTTCAGAGGAGACACATATCCATGATTCCTGCAGCGGCTGCACTTGGGCATCCTCGCGGGTCTGAGGCCTTTGGACGCAGCTCCAGCGCATTCCGGCACGTGTTTGCTCTGCTTGTCTTTACTCATGCCAGCAGGTAAGAAAATACCTCTATTCTGTAAGACCAGCCCAGGAACAAGCGTGCTGCAGGGTTTGTTACTGTGTAGTCCTCTGAGAATGCTCCTGTGTGAGGTCAGACTCACTCTCACGCGCCCTGCCCTGGTCTGTCCTGGTCTGCCCTGGTCTGCTGGCATCTGACACTGTGGGAGGGATATTTTGTCATTATTACAGGAAATAACACGCGATTAAGATGTGCTACTTATTGGCAAAAGTCCCAGACCAATAGAAATCTGCAGAACGGCCTCTCATCTCTGTAGGCCTGTTTTTATTTGGACCTTTTATATCATTTTCATGTTTAACCACTGGCGGAGTTTAAGCGGGGCAGGGGTGGCACTAGCTCCTCTGGGGACTTAGCCTAAATGTGCACCCACATTGTACAAACAAATTAAGATTTGTGCAGCGCAGGGAGGATGCCTCTGGTCCAATTTGTCCACATAGTTTGGGACAGTCTTTTTATCTGGTTATTAGTGTCCAAGCTGTTTTATGCATAAAGTATTTAGAGGTGCAAATAATGGCACCTCCTCCTAAGCTCAGCTCCTCCTAAGCTTAGTTTATGAATATGTGCAGAGTTTAGCTGCTGCTTTCACTGTATAGTCTAGACAGAGCAAGGTTTAGATTGAAACATGCTATTTTGTGAGGAGAGGATATGCTGGATGTGCTCAGGATGTACAGTCTGAGGGATAAAAGGTTTGCCTCTCCCACACTTATGTTTTTAACTCAAATAGTAAATGGACATGAGTGCTCAACCAGGATTTGGTGGTGTTAAAAAACAGTTTAGCAAGTAACTCTTCATATTAGGGACTTTTGACTAATTATTAGGATAAAATAACAGCTTACGATGTGTTTATAACCTAAATGTGCCAGTATTATGCGTCAGTGTTTCATTTAGCAGCTCTGTATACAGTATTGGAAGACCTGTTAGCTCAGAGTGTAGCTTCTGCTCCTCTGTCACCTCAGATCTACTATTTCCGCAGTGTCCCTGAAAGCAGCATATCCTAGCAACCGCCAGTTTGTTTGGGCCTGTTCAAACTTTGAGATAAAAAGAGAAAGGATGCCCAAAAAAGCAAAGGAAAGTGGTGATAAACGAGACCAGGACAAAAAGATGACAAAACGAGACTCGGCTTCTGCAACTAAAGATGTTTCTGGAGAGAAAGAGAAGATCTACTTAGCACAGATTGGATTCTTGAGTGAAAAGTTGGAGAGGTAGGCCCTGCTGCATTCAGTGTTCTATTATGTATGCAAAGGCTGTTTTGTTTTATAGACTGCACAAAAGTTTAATACAAATATAGTTGTTTAGTTGCCCCATAATTCATTAACTAGGTCACAGATTTGTTGATCTTACTTTTGGTGAATATCTTTGTATTTACTGGCCCAATGGACATGGAACAAAATCTCAGACAAATCTTCTCTGCAGAAAACACTCATCTCAAAACTATAACTGATGTTTTCACAGTAGCTTCAGAAATGTTATTCAACTCTAAAGGTTATTTGTAGAGCACAATTTGTACACAAAGTGATTCAAGGTGCTTTACAGAATATTAAAGACATTAAAACCACAATTCAACAAATCAAGACATAAATAATCACAAATAATCATCATAAATTTAACATTAAAGGAGAAACCACTGAATAAAACCCTTTGTCATATGCACAACTAAACAGAACTGTTTTGAGCCCTGTTGGGCCTGTCTCACATCTTCAGGACGACTGTTCCAGGTTTTAGCTGCATTAAACTGAAGCGCTGATTTTCCATATTTAGTCCTGACTCTGGGCACCAGCAGGAGGCCGGTCCCTGAAGTCCTCAGAGACGATTCATGTGGCTCTAACATGTGGGAGATGTTCTTTGGTGCTGGTGCATGGAGAGACTTGTTCACAATCAGAGCTGCTTTAAAGTCTATTCTCTGAGCCACAGGAGCCGGAGACCAGAAGTACTTCCTGGTTTTAGACCTGAGCACAGGACGCATGTGTGAAGTACTTCCTGGTTCTAGACTTGAGCATGTGTGAAGTACTTCCTGGTTCTAGACCTGAGCATGTGTGAAGTACTTCCTGGTTCTAGTCCGGACCCGAGCAGCAGTGTTCTGGATGTAAAGACTGTTGTCAGCTGAGGCCCCTGTGTAGGCCCCTGTCATTCACCCAGACTACATCCATCTGTAATGATCACAGAGGCATAACCAAATCCAAGAATGTGCTTCATAATTATAATGATGCATTTTATTTGTCATGCACTTTCCATCTGAAGGCAAATCTCAAGGTGCTACAGTAAAATAACAACAATGCAGAACTGGGGGTAAGTGAGGTTGTGCAGAGAAGCGGCGACAAATCAACGCCAGCGTCCTCTCTGCCCCCCCGTGTACTCCCCTTCCTTAGTTCCTTATCATCAGCAGTTGAATGACCAAGGTCTTTATACTTTCTCTTCTCAAAACAAGGAACGCTGTGTTTTTCACTTAAAAGTTGTGGCCTGTTGTGCTGAAAATGGATTCACAGGTTTGCTTTCTTTGGTACTGTTTCTGGATAATACAGGCTGGATGGATGCTCGCTGACGGGGCCCATCTCCAGATCAGGAGCGAGGCTGGGTTAAGGCTGTTTTAGCTGGTAGATTTTGCATATTGTGCATGATTTAGGTTGATCGGGGAAACTGTGGTCAGTGATTAGAGGAAAACTCACCCATAACAGACAAATCCAGACAAAAACGCCCCAACACACAGCCACAGAGGTACAGTTACAAGGCTTGAAAACAAAATAACAAGCAAAAAAACTGAAAACTGGAATGAAAACTCAATATTTAGATCTGACGAAGTGAAATTGGGAAGTGCGATTAAGTTAAAACAACTATCAACTTTCAATCTTTAATACTTTCATTTTAATTTTGTCTTTGTCAATGATGTCTACATGGGAGAGGAGTAAGGAGATGAAGAGAGGAGGAGGCGAGAGGAAAAGGAGGAGGAGTGAAGGAGAGAGAGGTGGAAAAGGAGGAGAGGTGAAGAAGTAGAGGGAGTCGGGAGAAGAAGAGCAGAGAGAAGTGAGAGAGGAGGAGTGGAGGAAGAGGAGAGGAGAGAAAAAAGGAGGAGGAGAAGAGACATGAAGGCAAGGAAGAATAGAGGAGGAGAGGAAAGGAGAAGGAAGGAAGAGGAGAGGAGGAGAGAAAGAAATGAAAGGAGGAGAGGAGAGGAGGGAAGAAAATGAGAGGAGCTAGGAGGAGGAAAGAGAGGAGGAGAAAGAAGAAGAAGAGGGGAGGAGGACGGAGAGGAGTAGATGAGAGGAGGAGGTGAGAGAGAGAGAGAGGAGAAGGGGAAGAAGAGGAGGAAGTGGAGGAGAGAGAGAGAGGGGGAGTGAGAGAGGAGAAGTGGAGAAAGAGGAGAGGAAACAAAGAGGAAAAGGAGGAGCAGAGAGACGAGAAGGCAAAGAAGAATAGAGGAGGAGAAGAAAGGAGAGTAGGAGGAGGAGAAAACGAGAGGAGCTGGAGAGGAGGGAAAATAGAGGAGAGGAAGAAAGGAAGAGAAGAAGAGAAAGACAGAGAGGAGAGAGAGAAAGAGGAGAAGGTGAGGAAGAATAGAGGAGGAAAGGAGGAGAGGATTATCAGATATTGATCAGATAAACAGAGCCACTGGAAGATTTATGTGAAACGAAACAACCAGACAAACAGAAATATACTCACTTTTTTACTCTATGAGCAGTGTTAATGTTTAAAAGCTTCTTTATATAATGTGTAATACATAGTTTCCATTTTGTCCTCCAGATATGAGCAGAAATGTGATGAACTGGAGGCACAGAAGAAGGACTGGAGCCTTAAATACAGCGCCATGGAGATGGAGAAGGCCGATATTGTGGATTTTCTGAGACGCTCTTTACTGGACAAAGAGGAGGAAGTGGAGAGACTGAGTGAGCGTCTGGAGACTGTTCAGGAGGCAGCTCAGAGAGAACGAGAAGAGACGCAGCTACAGCTCAGGACAGAGAAGGAGCAGCTACAAAACAGGACCGACGCACTGACTGTGGAGAATAAAACACTCGGTAAGAGGGTTTCAGGTTTGAAAAATGATAAAAGAATAAAGAATGTGAGCAAATTATTGTTATTGTAGTAGTAGTAGTAGTAGTAGTATGATTAATTGTAATCTTGATAATTTTATCTTAAAGGGTCCATATTACATTATTATTATTATTATTATTATTATATTAATCTATGTTCTAATGCTGTTTCCTCACCAAAAACCGACCTGGAGTTGTATTTTCTTTTATTCACACATGTTTAATGCACAAACCCTGCCGATTCAGGCTGTGTTGCATCTCTCAAATGGAAAACACTCTGTTCCACCTTGTGATGTCATCATGTTGTAATACAGGAAGTGCTCCACTATGTTTTTAAACTTTGTACACCTTCACTAGAATGATCTGGATAAATTTAGACCTGGAATTGTCGATCTCTGCTAAACTAAAGTAAAAAAAACAGCTGTTAACTTGAAGACTACCACTTCATGACATCATAAGGTGGAACAGAGCATTTTGAGCTTTGGAGATGTAGACACTAATAAAAAAAAGGGATAAATAAAAAAGGATGACTCAAACACACCATTATAACATGTCTTAAAGCTAACAAGAATCCATTTTGTGTAATATAGGACCTTTAAGACAAAAAAACTGGAAAAAGTGCTTATAATATTGAGGCCAAAAATATGTTATTCACTCAACAACATTGTTATTTTCCCAGTGACATGTTCTTGTGTGTTGTACTGACTCACATTTGCTGTGTTGTTATAGTGGAAAAGCTCGCCTGTGTGGAGCAGTTCTTAAACGAAAGGGACCAGATGAAGGCCAACTTAGACGCTTTGAAAAAACAACTTTCTCGTCAAGAAGAGGAGCACAGAGTGGACCTCCATAACCGCGACATACAGGCCCTGATGGACAAGAACAAGTTAATATAACACAGATGAGCAGAATATTCTCAGATAAACTGTAGTCCTACAAATATGCCATCTAGAGGACATACTATGTAAACTTCACTGTCCCTTTTCCTCATCATTAGCTCACACATTTGATTGATTTCTGCATGTTTGACTAATCCTGGATTGTTCTGCATTTGAGGCTTGAGTGATCAGTAAATATTTTCACATTTCCCCTATCCCCGCCCACTTCTCTGTAGTTACTTTGCTATTACCCAAGAAATTCAGACATGTGGGGTTTAAAAATCTCACAAAAAATCTGCTACTTGCTGAGGAGTAGCAGCTATTAGAATTAGACCTGTTTCTATTATCAAGCCACTTTAGACCAAAATTGTGACTTGTGACAATGACCACAATAAGCAAATGATGAAAAAAAAAAAAAAAGCATTCTGTGTCTTCTTTAAGGTGGGAGAAGAAACTGGAGAGCCATGTAGCCGATATGGAGGCAGAGGTCCAGGCCTTGGTGAACCAGAAGCTCCCAGAGACCACCGTCCTGGCCCTGGAGCAGAACAAGGAGCTGAGGGAGCGTTTTATCCAGCTGTCGCAGCACACGCAGGAGCTGGTACAGAGGAACACAGCTCTGCAGAAGACGAAGACTGAACTTAAACTGGACGTGGAAAACCTGGAGCAAATGTTCAAAGAGGTGTCCCGGAATAACTGCATTCAGAAAAGGGTAAGAGCACAAAGCACAGCGTCAGTAAAGCCTAATACTGCATTTTTTATGTATAGAAACTGAGATTTGTGTCTATCTACATGTTTGTATATCAGTAAAACAATGTAAACTACTGGGTTAGCCATCACTTACATACAGTGGTAGAAGTAAAAGTAGTAAAGTACTGAACTTAAGTTACGTCTTAGGTATTAAGCTTTACTTAAGTTAATTTTAAAATGGATACTTTTCACTTTTACTTCACTACACTTTAGAGTAGTGAAGAGTGTTTTTATAATTGTATGAGAACGATTGAAAAGCCTGAATAGTTTATTTTTTAACACATCTGAGCAAAAAAAACTATACAAATAAAAACAGCTAGGCGAAAAAAATTACAATTCAGTGTTTCTGTTGAACAAAACTGAGCATGCATCTTTATCAAAACCACCACATTTGAAGCTTTATTGGATCTCAAACTCTGCTGAAAATACTTTTTACTCTTTAAGTGACCAGAACTGAAGAAGCAGAGAAACGTCTTCACTCTTACAATGATCTTTTGCTACTCTTTAAGTACATTTTCAAACAGATACTTTACTACTTTTACTTAAGATTTTTTTTCATATGATGCTTTTACTTTGACTTGAGTATTTTTTGCTCAGATATCTGTACTTAAGTAACAAAACTGAGTGCTTCTTCCACCTGTGCTCACATATATACTGACTCTACGTTGTGTTACATGTATTATTAGGGGTCCAAAATCTGAAGTTGATCAGTGCAATAATAGTTATGGCGATGGAAGATGGCAAATTTTCCCTATAAAGTTTTAATTCATGACATTCTATCTCACTATCTACATTAAACAAAAACAGTGTGTTAACCACCTTTTGCATAATTCTGATATCATGTTTTTGTTCCTCAGGTGGTTGAACAGCTCACAGAGAAGTGCACACAGCTACAGTCGGAGCTAAACCAGAGCAAACACAAGTGTCAACAGCTGCACTCGCTGCATTCACAGAGTATGGACGAAATGGAGACACTCAGGTTCAGCCATTCATTCGTGTTAAAGCTGCACTATGTGACTTTTCTGGTCATGGGTCTGCCACCTGCTTGTCTCCAGGGAGATGTTAAACTTCCATCGATCTTGGGTAGTGGGTTTGGGGACTATCCTTACCTCAGATCTGGCCTGGTGGCTTTCAAATGCTGTGGAACATTTCAGGCAAACAATACCGTCTACATGGAAAGAAGCAGGTGACGGACCCTCTGCCAGAAAAGTTACATAGTGCCGCTTTAAAATATGACCATCTACATCCACCCAGGTGAATCCAACCCAGGTATTGTCACGATTACTGTGTGTGCAGGATGGACAAGGCCTCAGTGTCCAAGCAGTGCAATAAAAAACAATGTGACATCAGTCGTCTGGAGGCGGAGCTACAGCAGACGAGGAAGAAGAGGAGTGAGATGAAGAGCGTTTTACAGAAGGGATGTGTCATACTTAAAGAGGCACTGATGGTACTGTTTTGTTACTATATCATTATTTGTACTGCAGACAAGAAACATTAAATTGATGCAGGACTGGGCAATGTGACAAAAAATGAATCAGAATTTATTTTTAAACAGCAAGTTGAGGTGGAGGACTCAAAGGAACTTGATCGGTGGAAGCTGCTCATGCAAAAGCTGCTGGTGGTCCTGGAAGCCCCCTCACTCTGACAACCAAGGTAAAGGTTTATTCATATGTTTTGGAGATACTGTATACCACCTTTGAGCTGCACGTTTTATCTTAATACTGTTTTTTCTCTTCTCTTAGGAATAAATCTAGTCGCAAAAAACACAGAGGGGGATCATCGTCCTCTAGCAACTCATGTGTAAAGAAGGAAACACTTACTGCTCTCATTTAAATAAGCAAGTGGCCAACAAAAATGAGCATACAACTGTACAGGTGCTGATGTATCGGGCATTGGTAAATATTTGTTTATTCAGACTATGTAATCTTATAAAAAGTCACAGGTTTTGTTCAGTTAAAAATGGTTTATTGTTTTATGGCAAAGTGTCAGGCACTTCAGTTCCCAGTTATAGTTGAAAGTACTATTATGAACACTAGACCTGTATTATACATTTAGACAAACATGTAATGTGGACATGAGACAAAAAGGACTTGAATGACTCTTGTATGTACAATGAATACACAGATCTGCTTCCATAACTATGTTCATGATAAATATACAACTTCATTGATTGTTTAGATATACTTAAAATACTGTGATTCTTCTTTTAAATAGAATAGAAAGAATAAAAATGATTTATATAAAAGTACAGTTTGACCAGTCAAATAAACATATTTACTCCAATGTGTTGTTCATTCACATAAGCAGCAGACAGCAACCTTATCTGAGGCCATTATGTTGAGGTTAGCAATATGTACAAGAGATACTGACTGCTCTGCGTAGTATTGTATTAGTTGTTAAAAGAACCCCCCTTGAGTTATTAAAATAAAACAAAAAATATTTGCAACAAATTGCTAAATAAAAAAATGCAAAAAAGGGCAAATGGCATTTGGTTAAAAACATGTGATGTGTTGATGGTTTCCTGGTTGGACATGAGGCACCAGCAGGTTACATTCATAATCAAGGGCACTTTGGGCGCTCATACAGACAGAGGCAGCACACAGGCAGCACACAGAGGGGGCATCCCACATCCAGCTGTGGGGAAGGCACCATCAGCCTGAACCAATAGCAGCACAGAGTTTGTGGCAGGGGCGGGTCCTCTAGTCAAACAAACCCCTCCGAGTGGGGCTAGGGGACGTCTTCCTGCTGAGGCGAGGGGTTCCCTGTGGACAAATATGTAATAAATACATTAAATATGTTGTGTGAGTTTAGTAGTGCATTAAGTAACCATGATACATACTGGTGACTGGGCTTTGGAAAAGTTCACATGTGCATAAAGCAGTACAGCAATGTCCTTATGTCCAGCTTCCAGAGCAATAGACAGGGCATTACTTTCATCCTGCAAACAGTACAAATGTAGTTAGAGTTTCTGCTGTAATAAATTTCCTCAACTGTGCTGAGTTTAGATTTGATCAGACTGAAGTCATTCCTAAAATGTTCTGATACCCACACTATCACTTAGTGTAGCGTCGCAGCCTGGCTGAGCCAGCAGCAGTTTGACTATCTCCACGTGGCCGTGCTCACTGGCACACATGAGGGCAGTGGAGCCCTCGTCGTCCTGGATGTTGACCTCTGCACTATGAGCCAGCAAGGCACGAACCATGTCCATCCGCCCATGACTGACCGCCAGCATCAGAGCAGTCTGACCCGCCTACAGAACAGCCAACCACAATTTAGACATAATCCTCACAGATCACAGATAAACACAAGGCATATGACACGTCAGAGGCATTGTGCTGTTAACTGAAAACAGTTACAGATGTTGACCACAGGGGGTCAGCAGAGTTCTATCTTTTCAAACCTGCAAAGGTGAAGCTTTGAACAAGCTGAGGCTACAGCATTAAAAAAAAAAAAAAAAATAAATAAAAAAAGCTTAAATCATCTACAATCGTGCACCCCAGCCTCTATTTACATCTATTGGCTCAGGGCAGTAATTGTGCACCTGAAGGTAATCAAAGTTGACTGTAGACACCATCACGTTACTTTACAATTAGTTATTTCACCGATATGAGCAGTGTATTTAGTATGAATTATGAATTTTAATCTGGAACTCTGTCTTTTCTCGATAATAAAAACTGAATATGAGCCATGTGTGGGGCCTGGAGGTGGCCTAATTTTGCCTTTTGACCTCTCACTCCACTGACCTGGCTGGCACGGGCATTGACGTCACCCTTGCTGAAGAGTTCCTCCACAATGTGCATGTCTTTGGGCGTTTCCACGGCAGCCAGAGCAGCAAGCATGATGGGAGTGTATCCTGCCTTGTTCTGCTGGTCCACGTTGCATACATCTGAAACATAAAACACAAGTTGTTTTGGTGACTGATTGACTTGAGGCCTTTCCTGCCTGTCATTCAAAAACAAAAACGTATTGTATGATCTCCTTTTATTCAAATCTATACACCAGGACCAAACTAGCGTAGGAGGTGGGCACCGAACTGCATCGCCGGGACGATAACTTAAAAGAGGACATGAGGACTCAACTCTGAAGATCAATGAGAGGGGATGCTGTCCTGCCGAGGAGAAGGGGCATAGGGGGTCCGAGGAACTGAGTGCAGAGCAGAGCACAAAAGCTACAATGAGAGGAGGGGGAGGATCTGCTGTCACACGGCTGGACAAGTGCACAAAAGACAGACTGAGAGGGCACAAAGAGGTTTAAAGCAGGGAACGTCCCGGACCTCATCACAGTCTATTGAGCACCTCTTGTATATTGCTGCAAAGGCTAGAAAAAGTTTAGAGGGTGCCCTTACCGGTGCAATCTTATCACATCAGTCAGAAGAATAATTTATAAGTACGTTAGAAATATTAAAGAAAAGTGGATGAGAATAATACAGAAATGTGACAAACACAATTTCAGAAATGTCTATCCCAATATGTCCAAAAGTAATCTTGAACAAGCAAACTTTTTGTAAGGCAATTTAGTTTTGTTATATACCCATCATGTAATATATTCATATTTTTAAAAGGGCAATACAAACTTTTAAATAAGAGTCTTCACAATATAATACGCATTAGTCTGTACCTGCATCAAGTAGTTTCTTCACCACCTGGAAGTTGGAGTGAGACACACTGTAGTGCAGAGCAGTGTTGCCGTTGCCATCAGCCATGTTGACGATGTGGCGCAGTACTGCAGGAGAGACGGCCCCGAAGCCGCTCAGGTAGTCCTCCACCAGGTGCGCTGTGGCTGCCTTCTGACTCGACACACGGAACCACTCGTGCTGAACGGTGTTCAGACAGGCTCTCTGAAAACACAGGGATGAAAGTAGGACTTATGTTTAATGCTGTGTGAAATAAAATGATTCAACAAAATCATCTTACCAAGTCTTTACTGTTTACAGCCTTAGGGTCACTAAGGTGGGACTTCAGCACATTACACGCAGCTATCATCTTCTCACTCAGCTCATACCTTTTGTAAGAACACAAAATACAAATATTATATTATTATAGATTTCCATTAGGGATGTCACAATATTATATTGTAGTGTTAAAATTATTCCAGACTTTTGACACATTCTTGATACATTTACATTGTCTAATAGATCACCATTGCTCTAGTGTGTGAAATATGAACTATGCAACTATACAAATGTAAATCAGTGCAACAATACCGTTCTCTGTTTTCTGAACTTGCATCTGCATCTTTCTTGTTCACATCCTCAGCTCCTTCTGCCTCAAACTCCTCCCTTTCGTTCTGTGTCTCCACGTTCTTGTAGCCTTCTGAATCTCCAAGCTCATTGTCCTCCTCCTCTTCATCAGATGAGCTGCTGTCCTCTGAGCTGGACTCATCACTTGATGTTGTTTCATAGCTGTGCCACAACAATGAATACATGTTTATTTTATCATGAACCTGCCTGAAGAGGTTACAGGAGATATTAGCTTACCCTCCGTTTACTCCAACAAACTGCAGGTTCTTCTTTGTGCCGTTGGACTCAGGCTGGCCATCTTTCTTCTTCATGATGGACTTCAGCGTGCTCTGACTGCAGTGCTGTCCTGGAGGAATAAGATTTATATATTGCAATTATTACTCATTATATCAAAATGTGTTTAGGGATAAACTAAATACTGTCAATGTCCTCACTAAATATGTGAGACAGGCCTCTATCCTCTTATTGCTGTACATATGGATGAAAGGATTTTATCTGCTTTCTTATTTTAATGTAATTTTAAGACCAACTATGTTTAAAATGTGTTTGTAACCTCCTACTTTTCTATAGAGCACTTTGTGTACTTCATGTACAAACTGCACAACTAAATTTGCCTTGCCTCGCTGGTCAAGTTTGAATAGTCTCTATATTCAACATATTTGTATTGCATATTGTGAGGGCATCCAGCTTCTGCTTTCCTTGCTTTGGACAAAAACAAATACTAAATGGGTAACTTGATTTCTATAATAATGCATTATTATGAGCGCATTTGGATTATTTGCACTGAACATTAAAAGCTTATAGTATACAGATAAAGCTGCTGCACTCAAAAGTGATCTAAAGCAGTGAGTGTTTGTCAAACCCAAACTATCTCAGTCATTTTAAGTAAAGGCTTCATAAACCAAAAGCCTGGAGCCAGAGCACGCAGCACATGTGCCAAGACTTGCCCTGACAGAGGCCCCTTAACTGCTCCCAGGAAATACTGAACAAGTCACTCAGCACGTTTGCCTGCTTTGACAGGTGGGCGTGGCTAGTGTGCGGTGCAGATTACATTTGTTACCTTACCTGACATAAACACTGATTTTTGTAACTAGATAATGAAGATAATTGCACCGAGCACGTGTCTATGAGCTCAAGTTGTTGTACTTATAAAATACACAATGATTACCGTGTAGTGCAGTAGACATCTGTATATCCATGCGACTCTTCTGCTCTGCGCTGATGGCATGCTGGGCCTGTGTGTTTGGGTCAGTGACTGTGGCCTGGTCTGTGTTACCCTGCTCTGCTCCCCAGAGTGCGACTTCAGTCTCTGCTGCTCAGCACCAACTAAAACAAACACAGCATTTACAACATGTAAAAAATACTTAACCAAGCAACAAGTCTGTCAAACAGCACCTCTCCAGGGTGTATGGAATTCATACAGAAAAAATGTACTTTTTCTATGCTTTTATCAGTTTACTTTGTAGCCTTTGAGCCTCCTGTTGTAGGTACACAATGATGATAAAGTAACCACTGAAGACAATTATACCACATTCATCTGTGCCCCAGGCTGAAACAAGAATGCCCCTTATATAACGTTGAAGCAGCCATGAATCAGCAGCTATTGTGAGGGAACTGCAGAGGGAAAGTGGCTCTAAAAACAACAAGTGGCCGATAGGAGTAATGTTACTGGCTCTCAAAAGAAATTAGCTCACTGTTGGTTTGAGGCCAAAGCTCCCACTGCATTTTTCAGGGACAAAGATAACTTTGACCTGTCTGATCTAATCAGATTATCTTTAGCATCTGCGTGAACAGACCCTCCAAAAGCCGGCTTATCGTTAGCAACAGGCTTGTGAGTATGAGCCTAGTCTCCAAACCAAATCACAAAACAAGAGTAACGGAAGACAAAAAAATGCCACACTTTAGGATTTGTGGCTGAAACAAATTGTGCAGTATATTTACTCTTCAGTTTACTGTTGGCAAAGTCAAAGATACTATCTGGAGGCAATCAATTATATCACGCCTCTCATTACAGAACTATTCCAGATAATATCCACCCAGTGTTTTACAGCAATTTTACTCAATTACACAATGAGTGGGAAGAATTTGCTGCAGAGAGATTTAACTTAAGCTTTTAGGCCTTTTCAGCAGCACAATGTTCTGGAGAAGGGCTGGGCAATTTATTAGGAATGGCTGCATCTTGGTTTCAGTTAAAATCTAATTGTCAGCGGTCAGCTTGGGTTTTTTGATCAAAAGTTCCACAACAGCCAATCCTGTCAATAAAAGCATGTGGTTGGGAGCAGAGTTCAGACTTATGAGGATTTGTGTTGCATTTTGTGTTGATAAAATTGGGCCTTCAATGTTTTATATTTGATTTTATTGTAAAAAAAAAAAAAAAAAATCTAAAATAAACTCATGGCTTATGAGGGAAAATAAAATATGTAATAAATTTTTTTGCCATATGACCCAGCCGTATTCTGGAGGCAGATCTAAGGCACACCATGGAGTAAATCAGAGCAGATATGAGCAGCTCCGAGCCCTCACCTGACAGTGGGCACATGGTGTCCGTCTGCAGCTTGAGAATGTCCTCCGCACTTCCATACTTCATAACAGAGTTTATGGACGATAGCGTGCTGACCAGCTGGCTGTTTATGGAGTTGAACTGACTCTGGGGTTGACCGAAAGCCTCCGCGAGCTCACTGTAGTTCTCTGCCAGGAGCATCTGCTGTTCCTGTAGCAACTTTTGGACCCTCTCGATGTAGTGGTCCAGCCCTGCACCCTCCTGGGGCTTATTAAGGACCGGGACATTTGCACATTCAAGATGCTCTTTAGTAGTGCTCGTAACAGGTTCAGAGTCAGCTGGCTGGGAGGGGCCACATGCAATATTTCTTGTTTTTAAGCCGACTAAATAGTTTTCATAAATGTTAACTGGTCCCACCCCGCATTCTTTGGTTTTTGAGGAGCTTACTTTGCCAGGGAGTGACTGCACATCTGTGACTGTTCCTACGGCAACAGAGCGGATCTTCGTGGGCGAGTGGAGGTCTTTGACTAGACCTTCTCCTGCAGCCACTGTTCTGGTCTCTGTCACGGCTGTGTTGGTGTGCTTATCCTCAGTAACCAACAGCATATCTGTGGAAGAGTCAACCAAAATCGCTGCATCTGTATTAGTAGAAATGTTTTTATTTTGACAGTCTGTGCTGGTTTGCTGCGTTGCTGACTCAGGAACTGCCATGGTTGCGGAGTCCATCTTTGTGACCAGATCTACTTCAGTTCCTTGTGAGACCAGAGACTTTATAGGACTGACCACAACATCCACAGAGCAGTCCCCACAGCCCACTGACCTGCACTCTTTGGTCAACACTCTGCTAAGTGTCTCAGTGCCCATAGACTCCTCTGTATTAACTCCAATGTCACAAATATCTCTCTCCACGCTTACTTCCTGGTGGCGCATCTCCACCTCTCGTCCTACACCTTTGTCACTGAGCTCCACTTGTTCGTGCACCACCCATCGCTCCATGGAAACCTCTGGACCCACAGCCACAGAGCACACACAAGGCTGACAGGTGACCCCAACAGTGTGACCCGCACTTTTAAATGGGGGTATGTTCAAACCTTCGCCCACGCCCTGACTACGCGTCTGAACTTTTGCCTCCACACATGCATTATACGTCTCGGGTCTCACCATGAAACCTTTGTCGCACTTTTTCTTAGTTGACCCTCCAGCTGCTTGTAGCTCTAGTTTGAGTTTGCTCATCTCCATTTCATGAGTGGTTTCTTTGAGTTGGACTTCTAAGCGATAGATCTTCTCCTTCAGAGCGTCAATGGTCTGCTGCTGGAGTTCGATTTCTTTCTCTGAGTCACTCGTAAAGCCCAGCATAGTCTCAGTCACCATCACAGCAGCACTACACGTTTTCCTTACTTCTGTCGATACAGCTACATCTCGTAACCTGTGTTCTGGGGTCAGTCTTTGGTTGGTCAGATTGTTCATGTTTTCATCAGTAACTGTGCCAATAGACTTTTGATGGGCTTGGTTTTGCACACGAACGTTCGACCGAATATCACTTTCTGTACTTTCTCGTGTTGTCTGTTCCAGAGCCTGGACCTCAGCAGCCAATCGTCTAAACTCGTCCAGCCTTTCACTGCTCTGTTCAGGGGCTTCAGGCTCCTTAATGTGCAGTTCCATTTCCTTTTGAATCAAACTTTGATTTTCCATTTGGTCAGCGCTGCCAACACTGTAGGAACGCTTACGAAAGCCGCCAGGGCCTTTGGACTGAGCCGCCATCTGCCTCTTTTCCTCCTGGAGAACTGCGATTTTCACCTGGAGGATTGGAATGGTTTTCACCTGCTCCTCCAGCTCTTTCAGCCTCTTTAGAGCTATCACCATCTGCTCTCTGATCTGCTGTAGCTGCAGAGGGCTCACATTGGTCACAGGGGTGGTCATGCCGGAGCTCAGGGGGCTGTGGCGGATGGAGCCTCCCAGAGAAGTGGGGTAGTAGGGGTATTCTCCATTGGATAGGTGACCGTTAATGGTTAGAGGCTGGTGGGCTGAGGGAGAGATCTGGCTGGGGCCTATGGATCCAGAGTATGAAGACAGAGAGCTGTTGGAGCCCAAACCTCCGAAGCTGGCGAGGCGCCGGCGTGGAGGCTCACTGAGGGGCTGCATCAGTCTCTCCTGCTCCAGACGCCTCCTGGTCTCCATCAGGGTCTTTTCCACTTGGGGGTTGTGGCGGGAGGTGATGCGGGGGGACTGTGGGGGCAGCCGTGGTCTGAGCTCTGTGCTGCAGTAGGCCTGCTCACTGGAGGAGCTCAGGGTGGGGGTGAGAGGAGCAGGGCAGAGGGGCCTGGAGCTGAAGGACACTGGGGACTGCTTGTCGTCGCTGTTGGAGGAGGACAGAGAGTCTGTGGACGTCCATTCAGCCTGAGAACTGCCCCGTGGCAGAGCCAGCGGCCTAGGCCCTCTAGGCCTCCTCTGAATGCTCAGTTTCTTAATGGTGTTACCCCGCTCAATATCGTCGACATACTTGAGGAAATCCAGGTCTAACTGATAACCATAAGGAGTCTCAACATAATAGGGGGCCACCGAGTCCTTGTCCTCTTCTGTGCTTGGGCATCTTTGTCCTCTCTCTGAAAAACAACAACATTCATCAGTGTCCGATGTCACAACTGCGTTCAAATACTGAAACGACATCATGATTGTCTAAATTATATATAACTGAAACTCAAAGGATTTAAAGTACAGTAAAGTAGTGCACATGGTGCGCTTGTTTTTCAACAAGAAAATCTACAGCGTAATCTGCGACTGGTTAGCTGTGGGAATAAAGAGGTGGAGAATAATCATAAGGCTACAAAAAGAAAACGAATAACTTCAAAACAAACCATAAAAAAATCAGTCTGATCCAAGACATTACTTTGATAAGATATTTCAGAAGTTTCTTGGCTGCTGACAGACTGAATTTTAAATGCACACACGTTCAAACATGCAGGCTTTATTTCTCTCTTTCCTCATCCGTTTGATGTACTCAACTTAAAGCTAGAGGAAAAATCTAAAAAAAAAAAAAACACAATGTATACATTAGTAAGTAGCAGCCAGTTCCTACTCACTAGTGAGTTGTCAAATTCAATCAAGGCCTGGACAAGGGTCAGTGGTACAGGAAACAACAGTTTGCTGAAGACAAGGGTTGTTTTTCCAGAGTCCCGACACAAATCAATAAAAAACAGTTGAAGGCAAAGTCTAAACTCTACAGCAGCAGAGACCAGTCCAGTCCAGTGTGACACAATCAGGCGGCTACAGTCCAGTGTTTTCATACAGTGTTGGCTAAATACAGCGGCCAGTTCTTGGTATGCCTGGAACTCCAGCGGACTAAAACAAACACAGCCCTGAAATAAACAGGCTCTTCCTTTGCCGCTCGGCCGCTCCATCGGAACAACAGTTAAAACAACTCCACTCACCTCACCCTCAGGACACACGCTCCATTTTGACTCCTTCACCTCAGGACAAACAACAGGACAGTGTCCACAGCCGTCAAGAGCTCAGAACTGCTAGTTCTCCCTGCTCTGCGCACTCTTACTCAACCTTCTCTCCGCACAGGGAAAAATTCCAGTATTCGTGTAAAGTAAGCTTAGCCGTTCTCTGGCGCACTATTGGACAGCAGCCTCACCAATCAGCTGACTGTCTCAGATTGGGCGCGTCCCTTTCCAAATGTGGGTTCTGTTTTCACTGGAAGGGTGGGCAGACCAGCACAAAAAGCAGCCTGTTCATAAGACAAATGACAACTACTCAAAGGTTAAGTATAAACACATTAAAACAACAAAATCACCAGGTCATAATCTGGATAATGTGCTAAAAACTAATTATGATGTCAATGGTCAAAAAAAAGCATTAAAATCTACACAAGCTGAAAGAAATTACACAAATCGTGTAGTTGAACTGTCATGTTTTTGAATTTTTCTTTAGCCACTAACCACGAGTAACAGCTGAGCGGTGACCTCATCAGCCCGGGACAACTGACACCACCGTGCTGCTTATCTACAGCTGTCACATTGTTAGCTTGACAGGATTACAGCATGATGACCAAACTATTGTACACAACATGCTCTTGGTACCACTTCGGGACAATTAAATTTATAATTATGTTGGCAGAAACGACCAATGTGTCAACCAAGAGTAAATATTTGGACAATTACAGAACGCATCATAAAAAAACTTCAATTAACAATGTAAAAAATAGTCCTCGGGAGCACTGGCCTGACCCAATTCTTCTGCATGCACATTATTTGTCACCTGTCCTGAAACATACTTTGAATAAATATAAAAATGAATAGTTTTCTCATTTATGAAACTCTAGCTATTTGTTTAGTGGTTGACAATAATCCAATGTGAAGTCTTTATGGGGATACAATAACACATTTTACAGGGTCAGAGCAGAGCGAGGAGAACAGACCTTTCTTGGCTCACTCACACACTGGTCCCTTTCTCACAGCCTGGTATTTCCTGGCTACAGCCGTGCACTTTCTAGACGCCTGTGTAACGTTTAATCAAACTGCAGCTGCTCAGCACAACAAACACATACATCCGTGGGGAGACATATCAGGAAATAAAACTTCTGAAATCTTACAGGAAATGATAAAAACTGTGGTGATAAAAAATTATAAACCTTTTTAACTTCACACACTGGTGCCAAATTCCACAACTTCACTGTGTACATCATAAAACGAGTTGGAGTAACTTTGAATTCATTGTTTATTCCCAAAAAAAACTTCTTGAGCAAACAAAAAATTAAGAAAACCAAACTTAAAATTACCACTTTACAGCAACAAAGGCTGATATTGTAAAGCAGAGAGAGTCTATAGAAACAAACAAGGCCCTGTTATCAAATGTCATTGTGCAAACATCGCTACTTAATGCACTTCTCCCGTTCGCCTCTTCAGACAGTATTATCATTAAACAATAGCTGTGTCAGGCAGTGTCTCGTTCAACTGAAACAAATCCTCCAGAGACCAAGGCGGACATTTCTAAACTAAAAGATTGATAACTTATTATTAGACTTTACAGGATGCTAAATAGAACAGGTCTTACTTAGCAACAGACTTATAATATGTCCAGTCTGCAATGATGCTAAATTAGGTGCACTGCTGGCGGGAGACTTGGAGTAAACTAATGATTTTAAATTTTGCAGGCATTTCAGCGTCGTATTAATCGGGTGTATTTCACAGTCTTGGCATCTACAAGCTGTACATTCCTGGGAGAAGTAAGAAGTGCAAGGCTCTCTTGTTAGTGAGGCCAGGAATGCTGTCTGTTTGCAGGTGTGTGATCGCAGCTACACCTCAACTTACAGTTTGTATTTCACACTCCAGGAGGATCTATGCGCAGGGCAGGACACGGGAGAGGACAGTTTGTATGGATCATAATGAAGGGATTCTCAAAGGTTTTTGCGACAAGTATTAAATTTAACTTGAAGAGTGATTTTTATTGAAGTAAAAATTAAATGAATCACAACCATCATGTTAAAACTGAGCAATGACTAAAATAGTTCTTGGTTAATTCTAGGAAATAGCCTCAGTCCTATTACATAATCAGGCCTAATATGGGTGGGCAGAAATATTGTGAAGGTTATTTAGGGAAAAAAAACATGTATACTGTGGTATTTATAATAAAACACTTCAAAATGAGCTGGGTAAAATTGGAAAAAAAAAATCACTTGTAAAATATAAAGGCTTTGTTAAGAATTTGAATGTATTAGGTACAAAGACACGTCTGAACACATTTCTGTTGGACTGGACACAACATGCTTTAAATCAATAAGACATGAATACAGTAAAATGGATGGTTACCTGTGCCATTGTTGTTGAAGTGCATAGTCTGAGCCATGGCTGCAGCTCGCCGCTCTCAGTCCCACACAAACAGCTGGGCACATGCAATGGCCATGCATCAAGTCCAGACTATCATGCACCCTGCGGACTGGAACAAACAACAGGGGAAACTGTGGTTAGTCAAACTGGTTAATGGTCACAACACACAAAAGGTTTAGTAATATTACATTTAAATGCAGGAATAACAGCATCGGGTTGTAAAACTGTAATACGACTGAACAAACTGTTATTAAAAATGAAATGTGGCTGACAGATGTTTCACAGGTACATTGCATCTGGTATTCAACAATAGACGTCCAGTGTGACGTGTCCTGCATAATCAGTGGACACCAAATTAAAGTTTTTGATAGCACTGAGCTTAAGCACGAGGGCTGTCTTTGACTTGGACATGCTCTGTGTATCAATGGATTGACTGGGGGGTGGGAGGGTGGAGTATTAAAGCTCTCCAAATTATTAGTATCGTCTGCAAAAATGACTATGTAAAGTACTGATAAAGAGTATCTTTATAAGTCAAAGGCAGATTAAACAGTTCAGCCTTTCTCAAATCTCAGCTACCTCGCTCCATGCTCCTTTCTGTACATAGTCTTGTAATCTTAATAAAGTTATAGTCATAAAATAAATAATAAAAAATATGGACACAAACTGATCAATAAGTCCTTAATGACTAAAGGACTGCAGCCCTTTTGAGCAGCCTGACAACATCAGCAATGTGAAAAAAATAGAGAAGAAGAAGATTTGACCGTTTCAAACTAAATGTGAAGCATATATAACCCCGTTCTCAAACAGTCTGGGGAGATTCATAAGAAATCACAAACAATTCAGCAGCACGAGCATTCACAAAAGTGCCTTCATGCAAAAAGCTCATTTAGACTGACCAAGCCTCTCCCAAGTGTCCTGCTCCATGGGTAGTCAGCACAAACGCCTAAAAGAAGCAACAGCAGGTCATAATAAGCAGACCGACAATTTTCTTTTACCCAAAACTACAGTATATTGTTACAACTGACAGAGGTGAGGCAACGTATCAACAAAACACTGCTATAGCAATTTAGGAAAACATTTAGCAAGAATATTGACTATGGCCTAATAATAAAGCAGAATATAAAAAGCTGCAAATGCAATGTAAAATGAAAAGAAACTGGTGTAATCTTCTACTTAAGTATTAAATTTGACAGTCCATTTATTTACTGAGGACCTCCTACAACACACACATTTTAGCACATTTCCGATTAATTTAAAATATAATCTCTTGCACAAACTCTGAGATAACAGCAACTCCCAAATAGGACCTGTTATACAAGTACTCCTCATGCAACTCACCCGTTATTTTCATTCTAACTACGTCCTCTGAGCAGGTAGCACACCAGAGTGAGGCTCAAAGCTGCGGACAACAAGCTCTTACCCAGCAGCCTTTGGAGAGAGGGATACTTTTCACTGCTAAGATTAGACAACTTCCTCAGATGACAGCCAGCCGATCTGTGCTCTATAACAGGCATCAGGGCTTTAAGCTGAATGGAGGGGGGCAGACCAGACCCCTAGACTGGGCCTCCAGGTAACAAGACTGTCCCACTAATGCAGCCAACAACCTGCACTTGCTCCTTCACTGAACTTTAAGTCACGCCTGACAGCAGCTAATGAAGCGGGCAGTGGGACGCAATGGAAACACAATTTACAATGGTTTATATATTAACAAAGCAGTGTTGCAGCCAAATATAAGCCAAGTTTAAGTTAAAATAAATGAAATAAAATCGACAAATTGTGAAAGTAAAATTTGATTAATGGACTATAAACAGTTTTTTCTCGTCGTAAATGTGCAGTATACAACTTTTTCTGGTGGGAGGTACGGCACCTGTCTCTATTAAAGGCATAACTGCGTTGCCTGGAATGTTCCACAGTAGTATTAAACTCGGTCTTTCATTATAGGTGTTTTTATCACTCAAAAATATCTTTAAAACATGCATTCTTACAGTAAGCAGAGCACCTTTCCACAGATCTGACCTGGTGGCATGTCTATTCCAGGCAAAGCAATAACAGCTCCTCTAGAAAAGTATACACACCGGGACTGTACCTTTAAACATGCTAAAAGTTAGAAGATTAGCCATAGCAGAGATTAGTGCTGCTGTGTCTCGACTGCTTTGTTTACCTTAAAAGAGGAAGGAAATGATAAACCAAGAAGCGTGTGTATAATATTTAAAGAGCAATGCTAAATGTAAGCAAGAGCACAAAAGGTTGCAATCCTGCTGTGTTAAATATTCAATAGGGCTGTTTTTCCCTATAAAAAGTTTAATGGGGGGAAAGGCCCTGAGAGCTACTATACTTCTATTTGTAGCAACAGAAAGTGTGACAAAAGTTATAGTTAAACCTAGTAGTGGTTGAGCACATTTTATTGGGGAAGGCAGTTAAAACTACATGGGACAATCGTTTTTAATAGTGTAACTGGTAAACAACTAATAGCTCTTCGCCGCAGTCCCTGTGGACCTCATTAGATGTCCTTTGATGCTGGAGCGGACAGTGGGAAAGCATAAGTACGTGTAAAAGCCCAGTGCCCTTAACACTGAAGGGGCACTTGTTACTGTGCAACTAACCCCAGCTCTAATGCCACGTCTGAGCCTGTCAAAGTGATCTGAAACAGCTTTAAAGCCTTTTAATTGCACCTGCTGCTACTGAAATGAAGAGGGAAAGGCTGGCAGGGCTCGTCTCTCTGACCTGAAAATTCTCAATTTTAACTTACTCCAGTGACTGACAAACATAATTCCTTTAACTCCGGGAATCACAGGCCATCAGAAGCCCTATAAAGCCACAAATAAACTCAAGCTACTAAAATGTGCAGAAAGTTTTTGTCTCTGCAAACTTCCAAGAGATGAAAAAACATCCATCCATTTTCTTCCGCTTATCAGTATTGTGGCGCAGCAGTCAAAGCAGGGACTCCCAGACTTCCCTCACCCCAGACACGTCCTCCAGCTCCTCTGGTGGAGACCCAAAGCTTTCCTAGGCCAGCCGAGAGACATAGTCCCTCCAGTGTGTCCTGGGTCTTCCCTGGGGCCTCCTCCTGGTGGGACATGCCCGGAACACGTCCCTAGGAAGGCGTCCAGGAGGAATCCTGAAGAGATGCCTGAGCCACTTAAGCTGGCTCCTCTCGACGTGGAGGAGCAGCGGCTGGTGCATAGAGATCTGGGCGACAGTCAAAGGCAGGGGTCTCAACGATGGGATCTCCGGACATGGAGACTGGCTCTGGGGACACGTTAGAACCGTCACAACTGAAGTGCACCATGCTGCTTTGTTAAAATAGATTCACTGCATTAACAAAACAAATAAACTTTTTTCACTCTCGTCTGTATTCATATCTTTGCTCCCATATCACACTGGTCATGTTTACATTATCTGTGAAAGTCTACATTTGTATTTCACCATCAGACGGACCATTTGAGATCAATAATTACAGAGCAACACAGAAGCCCATCTGTGCAGCACATGCTCCGTACAGCTGTAAAAAATGTGTACTCCCTCAAGCCAACCCGTATTGTATCACTTGGAAAGAGGCCCATGACAAAAACAACATGCTGATAGCAATAAAATCAAGTGTGTAAGAACAAAAGTAACATCTGTGTTTGTATTTTAAGGTGAAGATTTGTCTCATTAATAGTTTGCCCCCTTCATTTGACCCCTCTTTCAGTGCTGCATTGATTAGCTCAGAGCAGATTGTGTCTTAGGTTGCATATACTGCCCTCTGGAGGTGCACAGCAGTATTACAACAAATGAAAAGTTGCTCAACATTTTTCATACATCTTAAGTGAAGGCTTGTGTTACATCTTGAGTCTCTTGAATCCCTTCAAAGGCTTCAAACTCTCTCTGATATCGTCCTCACATTCCTCACACTCCTCACACTTGTGCTGCACTTGACCGTGGACAGACAGGAGCCATATATTCTGTAGATACTACAGGCTGTCAGGCAGAAGACCTTTTTCCACAAAGCCACTACAGGAGTTCAGAGTACAGAGCATTCAGTTTGAGAATGTCTCCACTGTCCAAAGCAGTGCAACAGTATGATTACGTCTAGTATAATGCAAAAGTGCTATAATTGGTTGCTGTTTTGGTAACTATAATTTCACAGCAATGCGGAACAGATCCAGTTTTACAGTGAAAACTTGTAAATCTGCAAATTCAATCTGAAAAACCCAACGGAAAAAACATTTCTATTGGTAAAATAGATGCAATATATACAAAATCACAACCAAATTAACCTCTTTTCAACATATAAGACCGCACTTTAACTTCCAGTCTCTAGTTAAAATCTGCCTCTTCAGCCCAGCTTCTAAGGACTTCCCGTCTGTTGTGCACCCGCTCAAAGCTGCATTGTGGGAGAAATTCCCATCTTAAGTGCTCCTGTGTTTGCTTTTGTGCCGTGCAGCCCTCTCCATTGACCTTCTGGTGACAGACCGATGAGATCCAGCAGCTCCCTCCACTCATGCACTTCTGAAGACAGCTACCATACAATGCGCTACAAGCTAATTAAAGACCCGCAGCCGCAGGGAGGGAAGGCCAGTCCCACCAATAGAACGACCTGAAAGCAAAGAGGAGGAGCATTTTGCACACTTAGTCAGATTTCACACCTTGTTTATGGTCAATACAAGCTAAAAGTCCAGTCGTGCCTGTTCAACATGTGCAAGTATCCCAGGAATGCTTTGGAATTCTTGATGTGGACTTGTGTTGTACGGCATTCCACCAAACACTTGATCTACTGGTCCAATTAAGAGTCCTAATGAGGCGTGGGTTGTCCTGTGCTGGGCTCCTGCCAAAAGACACAAGGGGGTGGGACCAACAGGGAGGATGAGAGTGGAAAAATGCAGTACAGTCTGCTCCGCGACAAACCGCAATCAAAAATGGCGAAGTCGTACAGACAAAAAGACAATAAGTCCTTTTTAAAGACAGTGTCATGAAAGAATGCAACCTGAGCCTCTACTGAAGATGTGGCGCCATTCAAGAGGTCGTCTTACAAACACAGGGCATCAAAGCGAAAAGTGACTGACAAACAAGCACACAATAATGACTAATTCCAGTCTACTGTCTGCTGTTCAATTTGAAAGAGCACTAACACTCAGAAATAAACTTGAATTATATATCATTGTTAGGAAGACTACTGCAGTAAATGGTAATTCCACCTTCAAGGCACTTAAAGCTGGAATCGCACCACCAACCTGGGAGTCAGTGGATCTGATCGCTCGTGTTTATGTCGAGATAAGTGGACAAACACTTTACCAACTGAGCTACTGTCGCCCCAGTGTGTTCAAACCAGCTCCTATCTCACCATGGGACTCATTTATGACACATTCTTACAAACAAATTTGTAACAAAGGCTTTGACATTCACAAAATTGCTTCACTTACAGTCTTTTACAGATCATTTCTAGTTGTATCGACTGTCAAAATGTATCATTCCTATATTGCATTTATACATTTTTACAAATTATGTCTAAAAACAATACTATTTGATGGAAAAACAGCCTCGACTCAACAACTCCCCCAACACCATCAACGAGACAGATCAAGCAGCATTTCCCCATTCCCCTAAAGAGTATTTATCAGCGTCTTGGCTTTGCTTTAATCCATGTGCCAAGAGAACAACTATTAAGGCAATGTCATATTTCAATTTAACTATAGTGAAAGTAACATTTACACAAAACATAAAATGTATTGGGGTCCATCTGTGTCCACTGAGCCCATCTGGCTGGACTGTTTGGCTTTGGGACGCCCCGTGCTCTCAGCTGCTCCCATTGTTTACGGCAGAGGGACCAGCCCACACCCCTCTATGGTGACATCATGGTCAGGCCTGATTAACTTGATGTCATGAGTCATCATCGGGGCATCGCACAGGCTAATCTGAGTAAAGTGGATGTAGCCTCTGTTGATTACTCGTAGGGACAAAGCTACAATCGACAGGGAGAATTTAGCCGACTTTGAGACATTGCACACACTCACATGCACAAATGGCATGTTTTTAAATGTATTTCAGATTTTTAAGGACTGACTAGAAGTTCACACAAAATCTGGAGTGCAACAAGGAGTAAGATTGTAAATATGTTGAGAAACCCACTTGTATCTGTCCAAAAGAGTCCCTTAAGTTTGTGAATGAAAAGCTCAATCTGGAGGAAGCAAAGCAGGGCCAGTGTGAGCTTTAATCCCATTTAGGTGGCAGCTAAAATGATTTGTTCCACTAAAGAGAAGAGAATTAAATGTTGAGGTGTCCTGTGGAGCAGGGCAGTGGTGATGGGGCATATAGTACATCTTAGCTGGTCCTCATTGATAAGTCAAAGACTCATTTAAAAGTATAATTTACCCCCATGAGGAAAAGCACACACGGGATACATTTACCCACCACCTTCTGTCCAACTACAGATGGATAACGAACCTTTATCTGACCAAACGCATGAGACTGTGCACACATTTTCTTTAATAAACTGTTGTATAGGAGCCAAAATTAATATAAATGTAAGAATAAACATGCACGTAAATAAAAAAACTGCAAACAATGTCATTATTTATGTAACAAAAAACATTCTGTTGCACAAAAACCTTGGTCTGAAATGCATGGGATTTGTATTAGCTGCATTATATTTCTAGTTTTCAAATGTTACCAAATCCTGCCATCCTCATCCATACAGACAATCAACCCTATAATTTAACATGTTTTGCAGTATTTAAAATTGAATTCCTGCCTATACAATTATGTTAATGTATAAACACACTATATATAACAGCGCAAAAAGGATAAAAAGGATTGATAAATAAACTCACTGTACATTAACTAAACTGAATATAGGGGAGGATTCAACATCATCTGAGTCTAAAAATAACTACAGAGTGACTTTGCAACATGTGAAACCCTGGGATGTGATGAATGGTCATGTTTGGTCGTGTCTGGAAGTTGTAATAACTGGGAGCTAAACACTCACTTCCGACCGGTGTTTTTGGTGAGCGCAGTCCCAGGTCAAAGGTCAGAGGCTATGACAACAGGAGCGCGGTACAGGGGCAGAAACAGCACAGCGTATTGTAACGGGGCAGGACCACGGGGCGAGTATGGGACTCATCCTGGTGCACAATGGAGCCGCATTCCAGTTGAAACATTGTGGCATTATGGATAGTCACTTCCACCAAAACAAAAGGATTACCTCTCAGGGCCTTCTGGGAACATGACTCTTGGGAATGTTCACAAACCATATACTAATGTCTTCTGTGTGAGCCGCAGACCAGCTTCTCGTGTCGCCAGCAGGGGGCGTGACACTGTTCAATATCATTTTCACACTAAAATAATGTTGTATGTTGTGCTGACAAGTAGTGAGACGATTTCAACATTTTAAACATGATTCAAACACAAAATAACACAATGATAATTTCAAAGCAGTCTTCTGTTTTATGTGAAGCACTAAAGGTTACATATATAAATAAGCTTGAATTGAACTGAAATGAATTAGACGAAGTGATTTTCAACACAGAATAACAGTATTAATAGCAGTTATCATATGGTTAAAGTTTTTAAGACAAAGATGATTCAGAATTTCATGAAAAGTCAAATTTTGTCTAATGTATGAGAGTCTTTTCAGTACTGATACTTGTTCAAATGAATATGGTTTCAAGAAAATTGAAGTGTTTTGATACATTATGACACTTAACCCTAGTTCACCTTATGGCTTAAAAATATGGAAGTATAAATTCCTTCAGACTTTAACCAGGTAAAACATATAAAACATCTCGTTACACCAAATCCTGTCAAAGGGTATTTCAAACTATTCGAACATGATGCTGCATGTTAACGGTTGCAAAATGCATTCACCCTTGTGGTAGGTTTCAAAGGGTGTTGCTCTGTGACCTAAAAACGACACAATACAACACAAAAAAGACACATTTTCAAAGTTATTCTGTTCCAAATCCTCAGGGGAAACGGGAGGGACTGACACCTGTCCTGTCCACATCAGAGCAGCGGATTTAGTCACAAAGAGTCACACAGAACCACACAGAGCAGTAGAACAAAAACCTTGGTTTACATTGTTCTGAGAAAATAATAATGCATCTTTTTGACAAGCTTTACGGTTATAATTAGATTTGTAATTTATGTTTTAACAGTAGGATTTATTTTAAATTCACCCACTTTTGAGACAAACCATTACAATAATCTCATGCATTTCAAGTCTAAACTGCACAGTTGTTAGTGGAACTGTGTCACTTGAACAACTGTAGCCTTTGTCACAATTAACAATTAACAATGCAAAGAGTAATGCTGTGATTTAACTGCCATATATACTGCACAGGCCTGTCACGATAAATACAAAATTCGAGTTATCATTCAATATATGCTGAATGGAACTAGAATTTGTGGACAACATTTATGGAGAGTACATTTTTTTGCACAAGTGGGGAACATTTTCTCATTTTTCTGTACTGCAATACGATTTGAGCTGTAGAGGGTTGAATAAATAACTTCTATGACTTTTTTATAGAGACAAATTAATGACTTAAGTATTTCATTCTGCTACTTATTCATTGCAGTTTATATAAAAAGGGGATAATTTTCTCCAAGGTTATTCTGTCAGTGGCATACCTTAGTTTCAATATCAGCATTTATCATCTATATTTACTTCAGTAATATATTGTATTTTAACATTTGTTCTCGTGACAGGCCCAATACTGCAGCCCCATTACTATCATTTTAACACTAGTCTACCAGAGCCCATAATACAACACTGCTTTACTTCTGTGTGGTTAGAGAAAATAGGCTCTTCCTGTGACGGCCCATTTGAATGAGTGTGATAATAGGTCTTGAATGCCCTGTGCATGCACAAATATTGACAGTGTCCCATTATTATACACAATGGGAACAATCGGTGTTTGTCCAATGCCTGTCCGAGCACTGGAGGCAGATGTCACTGAATATGTAAAAGAGCCAAAGCACCAACAATGAGCCAGTGGTGCCAGCGAGTAACATCTGACTTTACATCAACTGTCCCAGGATGACGTCTTTCTTTTTGCATTCTCCCTGCAATTCCACATCAGCAAGATTATCTCGATTTGAACGACTGCCAAGAGCAACTTCATGAGGGTGCGTTTATTTTGGATTTAACTTGTACAAAATACCTCTTCTCCACTAGACACTGTCCTCGGTACAAAACCTGCTGTGTTTTTCCTCTACAAACACACAGGATTATTAGTTCATGTATATTTGTCAATCAAACATCACAAACAGGTTCAGACCAGACTAAGTTAAGAGTTAAACAATAGAAATGTCTGGATCTTTGCCAAACACTAGTCATTTGTTTCCATTAGTCGTGCACTTTTTTTCAGAACTTTCAATTAAACCAAGATTATTATTTTTTTTAAAGTTATCAAACCAACAAAACTAATTCTTCTCTTCTCTAATGCGTTAAAGTTTTCTAAAGGTGAACTTTCTGCTGATGGTTCCGCCACCTGCTTGTCTCCATGGAGATTTTATTGTGTTACCTAGAATGTTCCACAGCATGGCATTATTTAACTCCATGTGGACAAAGCAGGTGACACCACGAGCCAAGTCACAGGTCAAAACTGAAGAGGCGACATTGCTCAAACTTTCAACAGCGATAACACCAAATGTCCTAACTGAATAAATGCAAAATACATATGTTTAATGCCACACTATGGAACATTACTGGCAAAGCAATGACACATGATAATAAGTTACATAGTGCACCTTTTAAACTGGCATACAAACAGAGGGATTTCCTGATATTTGTTTAAGCAAAACACGTAGAACTGGTTCATTTCCAAACAACAATTAAACACAATCAACTCTTAAGATTATTTACTCATTAAACATTATTCTGCACCAGCACGACCTGCAGTTTGCGCTGTAGCTCACACACCGCGGTCAGCCGCCTGTGGACAGCGTTGCCATGGCGCCCTGCCCCTCACTTTGTGGAAAATGAAACCTGAGAGGAGACCGGGCCATTGTGGCGTTGACTCCTGCACATCTTTAAACAGAAGCACAGTGGACATCAGTAACCACCAGAGTGACAGCAAAGGGCAGCACTACAGAGCACAGCACGGTACAGGCCACAAGGTGCACGAAATGAACACAGCCGCATAGTTCAGCTGTTGTCCAGCACGTCCAAGACAATACTGTCAGATCAGGGCTTTGCTCAGTGAAGATTCAAGTTAAAGATCACATATTTAATCAGATGAATGTACAAGAATACTGTACAATAACATTTATCAAACTCCATGTGTTTATCTGGGTAAAGTCGTTCCACCTTTGGAAAAGAAAACTGGGCAAAAGTTTAAAAGTGAAGAGAGTTGACAACTGAATTTTTCTTTGCTATAAATCACACCTGGACAAGTGAGAGTTTACACAGACATAGATCTACACCATGACATTAACAAACTTACAAACAAATGGATTTATTGAATTAAAAATGTACACATGTCCAAAGTTTTAGGGAAGTAAAGCTGCTAAACTAGAATCACATTTAAAACCAGTCAGTTGGGACGAGACCATCAGGTTAGCAGCTAATAAATGCAATAATAAGATACCATGAAGTTAAATATTGATGTTTGCAGGGGACATAACGTTACCTAAATAATTGCCACCTCTAGTTTACCAATTGCATCCAGACCTGTGATAATCTCACAGCTCTAGCACCAACTAGAGACAAACTTCAGTTACTTCTTCAACATGTGGCGTACAGACCACAGGCCTCTGCTGCTGAACAGTTTAAAGCCGAGCCGATAGCATCAGTGTCACCGGGGAGTCAGTCTCAGTGTAAACGCAGACCGGACGACCGCAGAAGGAAATCGTTTATGGAAGTAATGTTACAGTTTGACCAGAAACGCCCCAAACTTCTGCACAAGACTTTGATGCACCAAATCAAAGCCGTGTTACCGCAGCTAGTTAAGATTAGAGGCTTGGCTGTAAAACATGTGGACCACCTCACACTCACAAGAACAAAATGTGACAAAAGGAGCACGGGAAACTCAGGAAACTATAGGGTTAATATTGATGAACTTTTAGTCTAAACAAAAAGCAAAAGAAGTGTTTTTGGTTCTGTTTAAGTGCATGACTGAACAGATTCTGCACAGTTTTATATGATGTTTTATTAAGTCTGTCACGATAATTACAATATAGACTTACTGTTCAATAAATGAGACATGGAACAATTATTTTTGGGGTCAAAATTTGTCGTGGGTGCTTTTTTTTTTAAACTTTTGATTATTTTTCTGCACTATGATAAGATTTGAGCCGTTGAGGGCTGAATAAATAACTTCTAAGACTCATATTATCGTCTATACTTTCTTCATCAATACATCGCACTTCAAGCCTATGATTTATGTTTTTATTTGTGTGCATTGTCATTTTAAGCACTCCGAGTTATGAATTGTGCTCTACAAATAAACGTGCCTTGCCATGCCTTGTGAAAATATGCAGAAACATCATCAGCTCACTCACTACAATAATGCCAAAATATTCTGAGAAAGTCTGAGTTGTGATGTGAAATTGTAAAGAACTGACACATGGCCATCATCTAGAAGTCATAACTTTTATCCACAATGCTTCACTTCACTGTTAAAAGTCTTCAAAAAGCCACTGAAACCTAAAAGACAGATCAGGTGTTGCAGCTGTCCACACAAATGAAACCTGACTCACTTGTGACCACCACAGACACAACAAACTTGAACCTCCCACAAACGAGGAATTTGAACAAAGCAGCCATCCAAACGTCCCACAAACACAAATTTATGTTAAGAAAAAAGTAGCTCAGACTTCTGCATGTGCGATCCAAGCAATTAGCGGACTTCCCTTGCTCATTCCAGCGTAATTATAGGCTTCCAAAGAGCGTTTCACCAACAGGAGGTCAAATAAAACTAATTTCACTGTGTAGCAATATATCCATCAATGCATTTACTGACTAACAATGTTGTTTAGCGCCAAAGAAAACTCCACACAAACTCACCTCAGCTTAGTTTGATATGTCTCCAAGTTATTTAGTGATAGCATTTCCCACAAATGCAGCTCGCAGTTAGCGCACAGACTGGATCCCAGAGCAGTGAGGGATTAGCACTGAGACGTCAGCCGCCACCGTCTCACATGCGGAGCGCCAGCCAATCAGAGCACGCCTCTCTCTCTCACACACACGCACACACACAGAGTAACCCGACAATGGTGGCCGGTATGGGAGGCAGTAACACGAGAGACTCCTGTGGGCCGTAAACAGGCATCCCCAGCTGGGCACTACTCTAGTTGTGTGGACCTTTGAAGTTGGGGGCAAATGATGTTAAATAGTTGGCAAATATCAGAATCTGAATGCCTCTACACAACAAAATTTCAAAAAGCAGCTCACATCCTCACGTATTAACCAAATGAATTCAAATTTTATTGTAGAATCTTTTACAATCATAGAAAATAGCGTTTCCTGCAAGACATCTGCCATCTTAAGAGTGATCGAATAAGATTAAAGTGATAACTCTGGATGTGTTTTTGTGGTATTTTTTGCACAAACACTCATCGGTCCAGAAGTTGAGCGGTCACAAACTGGTGTTCAGATATTAGACTAAAGAAAACTATAATTGTATTGCAGATATGGTAATACAATCCAGCGCTTCCCATGGGTTTATACTGAGATTATCATCGTACAAATGGTCCATATTTGAATTTTTGAACATTTTTAAGTATATGCATCACATACTGCCTCTGCTGATCAAAAATTACGATTACAAACTGAGTTACTTCTGCTTGACAATACAAAAAAATATCTAATTTGTTTTACCAGCTTTTTTGCTCAGCTTGTTTTTAGACTATGTGGGGCCACCATAGTTTCCTTAATTTATAGGAGCACTGACAATGTCCTGTGCATGGGGATAAGTTTTTATGAGCTCTTACTACATAACCTCTAAACTATGTACTGGGAGTTTAGAGAAATGTTGTAGGTGATTCTTAGTATTTCAGGGTCCTTCGAAGCCTCTGGGCAACGTGTGATGAGCTGAAAACTAAATCTTGCTTTTAAAATGTGGACTGTTGCACGTGGATTATACAAGTATATGTCATATTGCATTAAAATTACACACTGTAGTCGTAGTAATTTAGAAACCTTGGAATTGGTTCTTCTGGCGTATAACCAAACAGAAGACCCTCTGCTTGTCGGGGAATGCCACAGTGAACCTGGCGTGGTCTGAGCATGTCTGCATACGTCGCCATGTGTCTGCATAGCTATGGATTATCACTCTATCAGTTTGTGAGTGGATTCCCCTCGCACCTGCCTCGCTCTGCTTAGGGACACCAAACACCAGGGGGGTTTCACTGCTCTGTTTTTCTAACTTCTTACTCTTTTCATTCACAACTTCTCCGAGAGGCTAATGACAGACTGTCGCTAACAACTACTTCCTCCCTGCACTTAAGGGAATGACACAGGTTACAGTTTGTCAGCTTAAGTTGATCTTTAAACAAAGCCCTTTACTGTATTTGTTGGAATATAACGTGCAAGTCTTTCTACAACATCTGCGCTGTAATCCCACCTGAACTTGGGATTCCTTCAGCCGTCATATACTGAGGGCATGTCAGAGAGTTCTTTTGAATAAACTGGTATCTGGGCAGCTTAAAGTGAGGTGTTTATTCTGCTTTCTGATTACAACAGTCTTGAGAAACAAACCACAAAATGTAACAAATCATGTTCTGTGTAATTACGATTGTCAACATTATTGTTATCAGTAAAACCAATATTTGATTCAAACATGTTAGGACACAGATCGGAAGAGTTTAATCGGGATAATGTCTAACCCAAATCTAAAACATGTGCCAAAAGACATTCAATATTAAAGATAGCAGCATTATTAAATCAAAATATCATAATAATGTCATAATGTGTTATCCCATCTCAACCCTTTTTCTATTCAGAAGTAATTTTAAATTGTTGGTTAAAAATCTCCCTATAGGCCAACAATAGAAATCATCGTTTTGACTGATTAAAAAAAAAAAAAAACAACAAAAAAAAAAACATTAATTCTTGTTAGATGCAGCTCTACTGATGACAGGCCATGTTTTAGAAATAAGAGAAAAATCTATTCACTTATATTTCATAGAGCCACTCAAGGACTGAGGGGACTGCATGAAGGAAAGGATTAACATACCAGGAGACAAAACATCCATGCACAGCACTTAAGGTTTAGCCCTGGTTAAGCCGACTTCATCACAGAACATTCACTCAGTCACTTTTGTCATGAAAATCAACCAAAATCGCACAAGTTGAAGCTTGCTGCTTAACCAACTATTCTCCAACTTAACAAGGAAATCGCCATATGACGTGAATCTTCTGTGAATGAAAAAGAAAATATGCAAGTGCATCAGATCATCAGGGTTTTATAGGCCACAAAACAAAAGGTTATCAGGTACCAGAGGAAGACAGCAGCTTCCTCTCAAAAGATTTAAGCTCAAAGACCAATATTACAACATTCAATCAGCAATCAAATATCTTAAATGAAAAAAAACTTATTTGAGGACAGAAAGTAGTGGACAGACATAATCAATATTAATGGCAATGGAAAGCAGTCACATTATTGTGCTTGATTTATGAAAAAACAGACAAAAACAACCCCACAACATTAAAATGATTTAACAAACAGTATAAAGTTAAAGGAAACATTTTTGACCCTTAATCCTTCTGACATAATGACACACTTTCCATAGCTTTGATCACTGGACTAATTGCACATTTTTTGTTTCAAATTTGTTGAGAACAAAGCAGTTACTGAAAATTCCTATAAATTCCTATAATTGTGTTGACAGTGAACAAGCTGAAATGCCGCTCATCTGTTTCCTGTCCTGTGATGATTCCTGCGGACGACCTCTAACTGTTAAAGTTCAGTGGCTCAAAGTGGTTTTCATCTCATAATGATAGGACGTCCCAGCCTCTTCTCCTAGTGTTCACCCCACACTTTGAGAAAAGCCAGCTGTAATAACTCCTTTCACCTCCACGCACACAGACAGCGCTGTAATATTCCCACAATGAATGAAAGAGCTCGACCTTCCCCAAAGCCGCCACAGAAGACGTATATTTAGCTTTCAGTGCACAAAAAAAGAGCACAGTAGTACAGTTCCCAGTGTGTGTACAGATGTTCAACCAAAATTACAACAAAGTGCAAACTTTGCATAAAATTACAGAGACACCAGAAGAAAGGCTCAAACCCTGCGCTGCAAACTGGACGATCCTGAGGTTTCAGTTTTCAAACTCGAGTTATGTGTCTGGTTCAGTTTTGGTGCAAAGCAGAAAACATTTACTAAAACTATTTTTACAAGGTACCAAGAATTAAAAATGGTAAGCCTGACGCTATACATTTAATTAGCTAAAAAGTATATAGTTTTAATATCTAAGTATTTCAATCTCTTCCCAAACAATACTGACAGGACATTTATATATATTTTTTTTATCGCAATTTGAATGGTCTACTTTCTAATGTTACTACTCCTTAAGTTCATCTGTCCTGATGATACTGAACCTTGTTTCCATTTTGCTTTGCTTCATGTGTATGATCTGGTCAGTAATTTCAACAACAGAATTCCTCTGACTTGATGAACACAGCCTGTAAGATACTTTTCCAAAATCATTCCACCCTAGTGTAAAGCCCCTAAAACGTCCAGGCCACTGGATGTGATGTGTGCAGACAGTCCGGTGGAGTGGAAGTCATTTTCTCTAAACAAACAGTGGAGGAGGCAAGAGGCACCAGCACCAGCTTTGATCATGTGGACAGAGGGGTCGTCTCACCCAGGTGTAAATTGAGAGCGGGCTGCCATATGTCAGCTAATGTGCTGATGCAGAGAAACAGCACTAAGCCTCATGTACCAACCAAAGCTACTGTACTGTGCTCCCACAGATCTACTTAATACATGGAGCAAGACAACAAGAGTCACTGTGGTATGTGACAGGGTAATACGGACAAAAATGTATCACGATATAAGAGACAAAAACTATGATAATGATTGTGATAAGAGTGTAGTTGATCTAAGGCTGTTTATGGTAGCTTATATATAATATTTCAATGTGCTTGTGTTGGCCTATAAGTTATCATTATAGGTTCTACTTCAGTCCCTGATATATTAGGCCCTGTCTCTTTCGTTATTAGTTTTTAGTCTCTGCAGAAACAGTCAGTGTTTAAGTCACTCGAGGCTTTAGCCATGATCTCAGTCTGTCCTCTCACAAATGAGAGCTGCAGTGCCCACAAAATCATCACAATCATCCAAATTTCATATCATCTCCAAACATCCATCACCAGCAAAAGGATACAGCCCAGAAATGCCCCAGAATATGGTCCTTGCATTTTACACGTATCTGCAACAAGTGGAGCAGATCCAGGTTTACAAATCTGTGCAGAGAAACTGAAGCAGAAAAAAAAGAGAAATCGAGCAAAATAGGCAAATATTTTCTACAGCTGTGCGATTTTTAACACGTGTGGTTCAAGTATAGAGCCAGACACATGTTTTTCAAAACTGAGGCAAGAAACATTACTTCAGTTGCATCTTGTTTTTTACTCCAATGCAAAAGTGCTAATATACAGGCTCACTTCTGTTTGCCGCAATACAAAACTAGTTAAGAACATCTCCTCCATACAAGACTGTATCCAAAACAGTAATTGGATACAGAAATGATGTACTGTATACCAACGATTGATTAACTGAGTGCCAACAAACACATATAATGATACAGATTCAGGATACTCCTTATCTTTCCTGCATTACTGAGTTCCCTCATGAGAAAGCACACATGATGTTCTGTCCTTGACGTGCCCTTAGTCACCACCACAATATGATATCAGCACTATTATGCCAGCGATGAAAAGTAAATAGCCCACACAGGAGTTTATAGATAGATATAGATAGGCCTAGATGTAAGACTTAAGTCCAACAAGGTCAAACAAAAAGCCTGCAACCTGTATTTACCTGCAGGTTAAGGAGCTGTGAATGTTTGAGGAAATAGTCTTGAGTCACAACAACATGCAAATCCAAACCAAGGTGAGTCAAATATGGCTCATGCAGTCAGGGATTATAAGACCACATGAAAAAGCCAAGGCACAAGTGTGGAAAAACATGTTGCTTACAATATATGCTTGAATCAGTATCACTTTTGTGCTTAAGAAGTGCATGGTTTGCAGTTCCCTAACCTTGGATTGAAGTGGGAGCTCAAAGTTCAGCCTCTGTGCGACATAAGGAAAGTCAAGCTGCATGACACCTGGAAATAACGAGACATTGCTCTGGCCTAGAATATGAAACAAGGCCAAAACAACATTAGGACTTTAAACATAAGCCAGTTTAAGCAGAAGCACTTCATTGGATTGCGTGATTTGCGCTCAGCGGGGGCCACCTGACCTCCAAACGCATCGAGGGCGCACGGACGTTTCTCAGTCCAGAATCCCCACTTCTTTGGAGCGCACATGTTGATTGCGCATGAAATAAGCCTCTCCACACATATCCCCACGTTTATAAACAACACTAAGCGGATGATAAAGTCGGTGGCTGTCGTGAGTTGCAGGTTTGTTGAACTTACCGACCAGGAGGGACCTTGTGGGACGTGAACGCGACTCGTTCTCGGCGTCGCTGCTTCAAAAAGTCGCGCTTTGAGTGAAATTGAGTGGGATAAAACTTCCAGATGATGCAGTAACGTGCAGCAGTCACTTTTAGGACGCAGTGCGCGCTCTGGCGTCTCCACCGAAAGCCCCTTTGTACTTGTCCGCTCCAGCAGCACGGAGTTAAATCGCTGTCATGCGCAGTGAGTATCTCCAGAGCCGCTCACTCCGCGCGCCCGACGCCCACGTGAAGGTCAGTGCTCAGCCAGGTGCGTTTACCTTTGTCAAATGTGGCCCACCTCTGCTGCAGTAGGCTCAGCACAGGGACCTGGGTTGGCTTGTTCTACTACTTTAAACTAGGCAATCAACTGTTAGAAAAGGTTTGCCATCTAAGTCCTCTTTCAGCTTTATCAGAATTGTACATTTTGTGGGGAAAAAAAGTAGAAAAAAGGTTGTCCAAACATGAACTACTTATTGTTTAAGTAATTAAAAATAGGCTTTACATAACCTAAACAAACCTAAACAAACTCAAGATGTGCAAATACATTGTACTCACTGTGGCGGTGCAATAGCTCCCTCTGCTGGTTGAAGTTTGAACACTTCACTCACATCGTTGCAGTCATCCCATCACAATGATATAGTAGGACTGTTATTGGAAGATTTTTATGACCTAAATGATCTAAAATGTATTGAATTATGTTTATTTGAGATTTTCCACAAATAAAAGACAGACATACTGCTGCATTTAGACACTACAGACACAGTTTATATGAGCCTGTTGAAATCCATCACCCAGTCCTAAAGTGTTAATCCCAAAGTGCTTTTCTGACTGTAGAAGAGACTCGTGGGTCACATGATTTTCACATTTAATGTCACAATCTCGTGGTGCTCCTGATGAACCCAGCTTTGAGACCACAAAACTTTTTACTCAACTCAACTCGACAATCTGGAGTTCTGAAATCTTTATAAAATGTAAACAGACTCCATTGCGTAAAACTCTTGCAGTTTAGTTTTGCCCTGAGTCCATTCTTCTGGTCACATCCCTTTTCTCAGTCTATTATGTCCCTCAGACTGTGTACAGAGCGCGCAGTGTGCGGGGCCACGCCTCCTGCGCACTTCTGGATTGGCTCTAGTCTTCAAACTCCCTTCTCCGTGTTCCGTGTTGTACTGCATTTAAAGTTGTGCAGCTTTTCCTCGGTTCGCATTGCCAGGCTGCACCATCCACCACCATGTCCGACCAAGGGGACCTTCGACACCAACGTGGTCACTGTGACCCGCTTTGTGATGGAGGAGGGCAGAAAGGCCAAAGGCACGGGAGAAATGACCACTCTTCTAAACTCTATTTGCACAGCAGTTAAAGCCATCTCCAGCGCCGTGCGTAAAGCTGGAATCGCCCATCTGTGAGTAAACATGTCCCTGTGGTGTCTGTACTGAGTGGGAGCTTAAAGACTTTTGCACACTGTGTTGAAGAGGAGTTGTACATTTTGTGCGGCTAAATGCTCATTTTGGTTCATCCACGTTGGCACAAAGTGGGAATTCAGGTTCTCAACGAGCCAATCAGGAAGAGAATAACCAGAGTCACACCCACGTGTCCTAATAGTTTAATCTCACATTACAACAAATCCACTTCAGGGGAGAGGGGCTCATATAATAAGTGTATAAAAACTGAAGGGTCACGATATTTAATAGTTAGAATACATGTTTTAAGTGCCTGATTTTCAGTGTTACTAATGGCTCTTGTGTGGCTGATGTGGCTGTAAAACTTTCTTCATCGGTTGTGACATACAGAAACATGCAACAGTTGTCTTTCTTTGCTCTACATCCTCCACTAACCAGCTCTTCCGTTTCTTTCTCTCTTTAGATATGGCATTGCTGGAAACACAAATGTGACGGGTGACCAGGTGAAGAAACTGGACATTCTGTCCAATGACTTGGTTATTAACATGATCAAGTCGTCATTCACCTCCTGTGTGCTGGTGTCTGAGGAGAATGAGAAGGCTATCATTGTGGAACCAGACAGGAGGGTAAGTACCACGCAGCAGGTCTTATACTGCCAGGGGCAGAATACTGATTTATGTGATTTGTTCTCAGGGAAAATACATTGTGTGTTTTGATCCTTTGGATGGTTCCTCAAACATTGACTGCCTGTGTTTCCATTGGCACAATTTTTGCCATTTATAAAAAGGTATTTTTTTTATCCAAGTCTCCTCTTATTTCAATATAAACAGTTTCTAGTAATTTTGGTTTGATTTATTGATTGAATTATTTTGCTTTTATATACACTTAGGTTACAGATGATGAACCGAGTGAGAAGGATGCCCTACAGCCAGGGAGGGACCTGGTGGCAGCAGGTTATGCTCTTTACGGCAGTGCTACAATGATCGTGCTCTCCACCGGCAATGGTGTCAACTGCTTCATGCTGGACCCAGTAAGTGTCATTTATTAGCTATTAAGTCTTATAATTATCTGCGACATTAGTGTGTATAATCTCTATCTTGTTAAACTGTTATAAATCAGGCACTTGGAGAATTTATCCTGGTTGATCGAGATGTGAGGATCAAGAAAAAGGGCAAGATCTACAGCTTAAATGAGGGCTATGCGATGCATTTTGATCCTGCAGTCACAGAGTACCTGGAAAAGAAGAAATTTCCTAAAGTGAGGAACAGATGATAATATTTGCACTGTGTACCCTCTGTATCCTGATTGTACTTTGAACATGTGTAGGATGGCAGCCAGCCTTATGGGGCACGTTACATTGGGTCTATGGTGGCAGATGTTCATCGGACCCTCATGTATGGAGGAATCTTTTTATACCCTGGAAATGCTAAGAGCCCCAAGGGAAAGGTATAAAGACTCACTATATTTTGACCATAATCGTTAATAAAATATGACTTCAGACAAACTAAAGTTTCCTTCTTGAAGCTGCGGCTGCTGTACGAGGGAAACCCCATGGCTTACATCATGGTGCAGGCTGGGGGCATGGCCAGCACCGGCTTTGAGAACATCCTGGACATCCAGCCTGAGAGCATCCACCAGCGCGCCCCAGTGGCCATGGGCTCAACAGAAGATGTGCTAGAGTATATCGCCATCTGCAAGAAACATGCCAAGAAGTGAAACATGCCTGAAGTCCAATCAAAACCTTTATATCCACAACTGTGACATCTCAGGGACTGGGAGAGATGACCAAATACTGAGATTAATACATTTTTAGCTGTATTATTTTGTCAATTTTTCTTTTAAATGAAATGCAAAAGTACTTACATAACATGTGATAATGGAATGAACAAAGCAATTATGTGCAATATCCATGTAAAACATGTATGAATGTAAAACATCAACTGCTCAAGACCAAAAAGTGCCAAAGACAAATAAGCTTTACAATGAGAAGTTTACCTCATCCTGTGCCTTAAGATGACCAAAAAAAAAACTTTGTGAAGGACCAAAACTGTATGCGATCATAAGATGTCTTATCATGTGAACTACAAATGTTGAAACAGTAACTCAAAAGGTTTTGTCATCATTAAACTTTAATTAATATTGCATTAAAACTGTGTCATTATTCTTTACTCTGTGCATACTATATTTAGTTTTACGTGTGATTTTTAATTTGAGATCCATATGAAACCTGCCTGTAGGCTGAGATAGAGACAGTTCTTGACACAGACTGGTATTTGAGTTAAAGGCCACGAGTGGTCAGGGAGTTCTGATGACATTTAACTTTGATATGAAGTGTCTACGCTTTACAAGTCATCTGAGACTCTGGGCTCAAGCAGCATTTATAAAACTAAATGAATTGTTTCATTGTGCGTTGTTGACACTTGGTTTGTAAAACTTTGCCAGCATAAATAACAAAATAACATGGCTTTGTGTCCCCAATTGGACACTGAGGACAAAGGGCCTGTGGTGTGACTGTGTGGGTGTGCAAAAAATGATTTAAATCTAATACACGTGAGCTGATGGTATGTAACACTGTTTCTTGTTGAATGTTTTCTTTAAATGTCCTAAATAATGGTGCGTGTAGGGTGCAGAACACTATGTGTATGTCACTTGATCCGCCTGAGCTGTGTGTGTCTGCACACACACACACACACACACACACACACGCACACACACACACACACACTTCCACATGGCTGCACTCAAATAGACATGGGTGTGTGGGGGAATGACAGGGACTGGGTCTGATGACAGTGCTCACTCCTCGTCTGTTCTTTGCACAGAGCACTCAGCCTGCAGCCCACAGATCAGAGCCCACCAGGATGTCGGACCAGTCTGCCTTTGACACAGATGTGTGGACCCTCACACGGTTTGTGATCGAAACAGGGCGGCAGGCCAAGGGGGCCACAGGAGAGCTCACTCAGCTCATCAACGCTATGCTCACGGCTATCAAGGCCATTTCTTCAGCAGTACGCAAGGCCGGCCTGGCTCACCTGTGAGTGTGCACACACACACACTCACACACACACACGCACGCACACACACACACACACACACACGCACGCACGCACACACACACACACACACACACACACACGCACGCACACTGGCACACACACACACACACACACACACACACACACACACACACACACACACACACACACACACACACACACACACACACATACACACACACACACACACACACACACACACACACACACACATACACACACACACACACACACACATACACACATGCTTTCAGAAGGTCAGGGGTTGGGGGCAAGACTTTAGTGTGGCTTTAGGGGCATGATACATAGTGGTTACATAAGAGTCTTAAAATATATTGTAAAAATATGTACTAGTTAAGCAGTCACTGTGCATTAAAAATTTTCACTAAGATGTTCCAAAATCCTGCCTAAAACACTTTAGAAATAAGACTTTGCTGTGGTGCAGATTACAGGACAAGTACAGTATTTGCATTCTGTTTTAACTGTGGATATGAATCACACATTATGCAAACTCAGAAAAAATGTGCCATTTGTGTAGAATAGAACAAGGCATTAAAACTAGATAATTTTTTTTGCACAAACATTTCCAGTATCCTTTGACGTCTTGTGTTTGCTCAGACAGGGCATAGCTGGCTCTGTGAATGTGACTGGAGATGATGTGAAAAAACTGGATGTGCTTTCAAACGATCTGGTGATCAACATGCTGCGAGCCTCATACAGCACTTGCTGCATGGTGTCAGAGGAGAACAAGGACCTCATTGTCACCCCAAAAGACAAGAGGGTAAGCACTATTTACTGATTGAGCCACTAGACAATGGGCTGAAGTGGAGTAACTGTTCAGCGTACAGTTCGTGGATATAAAGTTAAACCATACTTAGGAACATTTTCCCTCTAGTGGAATATTTTAGCCAAAAGAACAATTCAATTTCCACTGAGACAAGCAGATAATTACAGTTTTGTGGAGATGCAAGAGTTTTATTTTATTTACATTTTTCAGTGTGCAATAAAATTATCCAGGGTAACAAACATGCTTTTATGTTACTATAGTTTCTTAGCAGCATCACATATACAGATATATAATCATAAATGTAAAAAGCCACTGAATATTGTGTCCTCATGAACTCCGTCTGTGTGTTTTGACAGGGGAAGTATGTGGTCTGCTTTGACCCGCTTGATGGATCCAGCAACATTGATTGTTTGGCTTCAATTGGCACCATATTTGCTATTTACAAACGGGTCAGTACCTGCCTAGACACATGGTGCATGTCACAAAGGAAACAAATACGATATCAAAATGTGTCAATATTTGCTTTTGTTAAGAGCAGAGATAGTACAGAGGGCTTTTAAAGGGAGGAGTGGTGCAATTTTATATTAAAAATCAACACTGGTAACTGAGGTCAGACAAAAATGTATTGTTTCTGTTTGTATAAAGTTTATTTTTTCCTCAAAGGGATGCAGAAAACAATTCAAAATTCAAATCTGTAACTGCAGCTACCCTCAGGATCCACTAGAGGGCACCAACAGCAATTTAATTAGCTGCAGTATTGGTGCCTACATTTTTTACTGGCTTTTAAACTTAATATTAAAGGTTCTGATCCATTACCCAGCAACAAAAACACAATATTGAATCGTAAAATGCATGTACCCTCCTCTTCACACAGAATTTAGAGTCTGTACATGAAAACTACAGGTTGAAAGCAAAATATTGAATTCTGTAAACTGGATAAAAGTTTTGCTATGGACTTTATCTGGATGACAAAACCTTGAAGGGGTAAATGGGGTTACTTGGACACATTTTTATTTAGAGATTATAATTTAAGACATGACAAAGCCCATAGACTAGAATAATAGGATGATTAGATTCCAGATAAAGTTGATTTGTGTGCTGGCTGTAAGGTAACCGAGGGAGAGCCCACAGAAGAGGACGCTCTGCAGCAGGGGAACAACATCGTGTGTGCAGGATACGCTCTGTACGGCAGTGCTACTCTGGTGGCCCTGAGCACTGGAGCCGGACTCAACTTTTTCATGCTTGATCCTGTGAGTCCTTATTACTGTCCTTTTTTACAAGTCTGCACCTCCTTCCCTATGTGAGTTTTATTGTTTTACGATGTTGCAACAAAAACACACCTGCCATTTAAACTGTAAAAACACCAAAGGCTACAGTTTGATCTAGAATATTAATCTACAGTAAAAGTCAAAGTTAAATCTGTCAACTGGACTTTAACTTTGGCTTTTACTATGGCTCAGACCTGGACGACTGAGGGATTATACAGAAATAATAATCTATTTGTGCTTATTTCAGAGGGGAAACTACATACATTGGGTAGTTTTATTCCGTATGAAGTTCATGTATATATATTTAACTCCCATGACTTAAATATAATAATGGAGATGTATCATGTGTTGTGCAGGCTGTTGGTGAATTCATCCTGACCGAGAGGAATGTGAAAATCAAGCCAAAAGGAAAAATCTACAGTCTGAACGAAGGCTACGCAAAATATTTTCACCCATCGATAAATGAGTACCTGAAGCACAAGAAGTACCCAGAGGTGAGACAGCGCAATCAAGGTTAAGGTATAAAATTTATCCCTACAGGAAAATGTGTCCTCTGCGTTTGACCCATCATTCAGTGCATCAAGGGCAGCCTCTCAGGAGCTGTGGGCTGCTGTAGTGCAGTGTCTGTAGGCCTGTCATGATAATTACTCCTGGTATATCGACTTGTTGTTCAATATGTGAAAGCTGGAACAATATATTTTGGGGCTTCAGTATTTATAGGGTATACTTTTTCTTTGTCAAACTGGGGAAATTTGGGGTATTTTTAATAAAATTTGAGCTGTAAATGGTTAAATAGGTGACCTTAATATGGTTAATTATTAGTTCATTCTGTTACTCATTTGTTGCAGCTCATGCCTCTTAATGACACTGTCTATTTTAAAATGGTCACTGGGATTACCTTGCAATCTCATTTATCGCAGTATTTCTCTGTAGCCATCAGTGACTTGCAGTGAGGTTTGTGGCTGGTGAGGCACTGATGTATATGAATATTTTCAAACTTATAAACCAGGTGTCAGTAAATCTGACCCCGGGCCATTTTTTTCTCCCAGTGACTTGGGGCCAGTATAAAAAATAATTTCAAAATAAAAGTTCCAAAGTCCGTATGAAATAGCTCTAATAGTAGTGAAATAAAAAGCTTTTTTTTCTATTGTTTTTTTTAATCCTTATTCTGTTTCCCCAATTTTCAATGGATTGAAGTAATTACATTTCTTACCATTTTGTACTTCTCTGTTTGAAAAGAGCGAGTCTTTCGTCCGTCGTCTGGAGCAAACCATTTAGCTCCTTTAGCGTTGGTCTCGGTCCTTTAATTATAACCTCCTGCTTCGACCCAAAGTCCAGTTTAGAAAACTGCTTGAGCTTTAATATGTATCTTCCTCCATTTAAAAAGTAGGGCCAGACATAGAGAAAAAAGTGAATTGCTTAAGTTGACTTGCTAACTCTAAATTGTAGTTTGTGGCCCCTATTCTGCGGGAGTTACAAGAATCCCTGGGCTCACGAGAGCCCCCTAACATGAGGCAGGGTAACTGCGTGCCTCACCCCGGCGCCTTTTCTCAGCCTTAAAGCAGCATCGTCACTGCTGAGCTACAGCACAGTCAGTCCATGTGAGGCACGAGCGGCCTGTGCCTCACCGCGCGCCTCTTCCCAGGATTTCAACGGTAAAAGTAAAAAATCTGCAATTTTGAGTAAAAAAAATAATAAAATTGCAAGTTAAATATAAAATGACTTCATAGTACAAATCATTGGATAAATATAACCATTTCATTTATTTTTTCTCTGTGATGACAGGCTGTGCCTCACCTGCCTCACCTGACCACACGTCACTGGTAGCAAAATATCTTGCTTTAAAATGTGTTACAGTGAAAGACCTGTGTCTGGGGACCCATCTCCAGATCTTGAGCTAGGTTTTGTCGAGACTACCTGAACGGTTGGATTTTGCCTGTTGTACATGTTTGGGTGACTGGAGAAAACCCAGACATGTGAAGTGCAGACAGCACAGAGAAAGGTCTCACTTAGAATCAAAACCCTGGACCCTCTTGATGTGAGGCAAGCTCCCAGTACTACCCCCTGTGCCACCCCACTCGTTACAACCAAAATGCTGACTCTGGTATAGTCTGGATGCACCATGTGACGGGGGTCATACAAACAGCAGCTCAGACAGGATACAGAGGAGCAGTCAGCTGAGGCGCAGGATGAGGTCACAGCTGCTGGACTTCCCTGTTCCCTTAAACATGCCCACATAGCACTTAACAGGACTCTGACTCAAACAGGTTTACTGTAGTATTCAAACTATGAAAGATACTAAAGTGATTTACTCCAATGCTGATCGGAGCTCTAATTACTAATAATATACTATGCAATACTGTATGTACAGTACATTTATTATCTAATTTAAAGTACTATCCAACAGTCTCAGCCTTCACATGTAACATTAACACACAAAAGCCTTTTTCTTTTTCTGTGAGTTGGATAAAACACAGCACAGAGATGAGACATTCATAGATACCAGAGTATCAAAGAGGCTTTGAGACGTTTAAAGAACTATCTTGTGATGATATGAAATAAAAAGATAAATAGCTAATCAGCTCTTGTGCTCCATTTCATTTCTGTTGCACAAAAATATGAGCAAGGTTAAGTTGTCTATTCACTATGTAGAAAGTCAGGAAATTAGTAGTAAAGGGTTGCACTACAGTAATTCCTCTTGCAAATGCAGCATTTATTTGTTATATCCTTTTTTAAAGGGAAGTATGCTGTGTGTACTCCCCCCCCCCCCCCCACCACACCCTCCCTCTAGTTGTGGGACGTGACTCAGCAGGCACATGACACTTTACTTAAAACCATGTGTTCAATCATGGAAAACAGCGTATATAGTTTGATGGACTGTTTCAGGTTACTCATGTTTAATAATATCAGTTATTATCTGAGATAGTCTAACACTTGTTTATGCCGTGACGTTACATTCCAGGTCAGCTGTTTCAAGGACTTTGACCTGCACAGTGTTGTTTTGTAAAGCTCTGGGTTAAAAAAAACAACCCACTAAGTGAAAAACACAACATGGTTTGGTATATCCACATAACTTCACATTGGATGGATCGGTTTTAAAGGTTTACATACTTCCCTTATAATATTGTGACAACTTAATAAACCATGTCCGGACCTCGTCCCACCTGTGGGCCAGCTGTAACTGTCTCTATCACTAATACTGTGTAATGTCAAATTGTTAAAAAGCCTACACAGCATGAGAGTTAGGTCATGAGATGCCTGTATAAGAGAAAGAAAAGCAGGAACATTATTATCTATAACACACATTATATCTTATATGTTTTGCTGGTACACACACCACACAGCAGGGCAGCTTTACATTCACTGCTCTAAGTGTTTATTATTGACAGATTGTCAAGTATTAACTACTAATGCCAATTATTTGCTGACATAGTGCAACATTTTCTGCAGGATGGCAGTTCTCCCTACGGGGCACGCTATGTTGGCTCTATGGTTTCTGATGTTCATCGAACCATTGCCTACGGTGGAATATTCATGTATCCTGCCAACGAGAAGAGCCCAAAAGGAAAGGTACCACAAAGTGCTTTTGATCTTGTACAAAAATGTAGCTTGTTTCATGAGTTAAGTTGTCCCATTTTTATTTGCACACTATTATCACCTGTCCACACAATGTAAGAAATGCTCCATATATTTTCACAAGCACAAATGACCGCTTACATAATACTATGTACTTCTCCAGCTCCGTCTGCTGTATGAGTGCAACCCCATTGCCTTCCTGATCGAGCAGGCAGGTGGCCTGGCCTCCACAGGCACACAGAGGATCCTAGATGTCCAGCCCGAGGCCTTACACCAGCGAGTACCCTTTGTGGTTGGTTCACCTGATGATGTCAACGAATACCTAACTTTTGTTCAAAAGTATTCATAAATGTCAAAGCACCAAATAAGAGTGAAGGCTTGACATCCTGAGGTCTTATGTTAACCTGTCGCTTTTGTATCAGAAAGGAAAAGCACAATAGTATTTTTGTTATTGTTAAAATTTGTTAGAATACCCCAATTAAAAAGGACTTGTCTTCATTTGTATTGCCTCCTCAGGTCAACACCTTAACTTGAATCATCAAACCAGGTTAACTTTGGGCAGCTTAAGCACAGTTGTACTTTTAAGTTCGTATATACAGTGCAATTATTCCAACTTTTACAATAAACTGTCCCGTCACGACCTTTCTGAGAAGAATATAGGCTTATTCTGTGCTCTAGTTGTACTTCCCCTTTTGAATATTAGTACCGACAGCGACTATGTTGGCACACTTCGTTCTTTAGTACTAAACTTGGAACTCAGCCGTATAATCCCAGATGCTTGCAAGTCATTTGTTAAAGTTAGTAAGCTTACTGAGGTCACAAGAAGCGTTTCAGCAGCTTTAAGTGAGAATTAGGGCAACTCAAAAGACTAAAAGTTCTACCACTTTGAAAATTGTACATCTTACAAAACATTCCTTACACATACTAGTGTTAAAAGTATTTAATTGGTCACAGTACCCGAAAAAAAAAAAACAAAACAAAATGTACGATGATCAAAGCAAGTGTTATACATCACTCACCAAGAATATTTACAAAGAAATAACACTAAATAAAAACCACAACAATGGTTCTTTCATAAAACTAAGCAGAATGTCCTGCTAAAAAAGTGACCAGAGCAGGGCGTCTTGAGCCACACTATTGCAATAAAAAAAGACTATGGATGTTCCAGTGGAGGAGTGCAGTTAAACGAGTGGATAACTGGCAGCTGTGGCAATTCCGCAGTGGTTCTTCTTGTCTTTGGCCATGAGGATGTAACCCTTGTCTCCCCACTTTTCACTCCAGCTGCACAGAAAAGGGTTTAAAATTAGGATGGAACTTTATTTAAAAAAAAGAAAAAAAAAAGAAGTTTCACATCATTTACAGAAAGGGACTCACCTGTTCTTTACAATCCAATATTTCTTTCCATCAACGTCTTCACCCTGAAAGCCATAACCCACCACGAGCACACCATGGTCCAGCTCCTCACTGCTGCAGTCCTTCTCGTAGTAAATTCCTAGAAAAGAGAAGCAAAGACTTTGCTCAGCCAGGTTCAATGGATGAAGCCAGAGAGTCTTCACACAATCCACAACATACCTGACTCATAGAACTGGAAGGACTCATGGCCAGCATCAATGGCCACAGACACAGGTCCCACTGCTGCCACAGCCTTCATGAGCGCACGTTCATTACCACTGGGAATGTCCACGAAGCCCGTGTCATTGACAGAGTTGTACTTGGGGTCGTAGTGGCAGGGCTGGTCATCCTTTTAAGAAAAAAAGCAATTTCAAGCAAAAACATTTATTGTACCTAGAAATTTATTGCACAACAGCAATACAAACAATTTAAAACAACTAAATTTAATATATCCAAAATAAAAACAAAAATGATTGTCCTTACTGTGCCCAAATATGGGTAAGACTCCTCAGAGTCCAGTCCCTGGTTGTCCTTGACGTACTGGAAGGCCTGGTCCATCAGACCTCCATTGCAGCCCTCATTGCCCTCAGGCCTGGAGCAGTCCACCAGGTTCTGCTCGCTCAGAGACACCATTTTGCCGGTCTTTCGGAAGTGCTGACCCTCCAGGGCTCCGGTTGTACTGAAGGCCCAGCAAGAACCACATTGACCCTAAAAATGAGGAGAAAAAGATTTTAAATTTGTTTCAAAGTGATGGCTCTTCACCCCCACCTCCCCCATTTACTTCACTTAGCCTGCATACTGAAAATAGGCTCCATGGACATTAGGCCAGTCAGACTGGTTTCAGTTTACAGTGAATGTGTATTTGCCACTTTGAGAAGAGAGGGGAGGGGTTGGTGCATGAAGCACTCAGATAAACAAGCCAATGGTAGTCTTATCTAAAACAGGCAGTTGTCAACAAACATGCTCATGACGATTACTTGAGGTCAAAGGCTTGTACCCTACAATATGTAGACCAGTGGATACAAAACACTGACCTACATTTAAAAGATATGGTGTAGGACTGAGATTTTACCTGGTCTTTAACTGGTGTGACGTAGCCCTTGTCCCTCCAGTCAACAGATCGTGGTGCCTCAAAGAAGTTGGGCTCCATGTAAAAGGACCCCTTGAATTTTCTGTGCGTCTTCTGCTTGTAGCCATTCATGACCTGCCTGAACTCCTCGTGAGTCTGAGAAAAGACCGAATACAATGAATAAAATGCAGCAATACTGATAAAAAAGGTGAAGGCAAAAATTGTGGGCCTTTGGAGGGGGGGGGGGGGAAATGTGAACTTACCATGTCACCAAAGTGATTCATGCCCAGGCGGTATGTGTGTTTGCCCATTGAGTGCTCAAGATTGTGCAACTCAATTTTCTTCAAGTTTTTCTCCCAGATCATCCTCCTCCAGCCCTCCTCTTTCTATAAAAACACAAATGAGGGTTAGCGCAACATCCAATTAAAATAAACTGAATGAAATTAAACCTGAATCACCTCATGGTAGAGTCTGATGTGCCAGCTTTTCCATTGATCCCAGTGGTCATCCAGCTGTGGGTCCAGGCTGGGGGCAGACAGGGCTGCTGCCAAACACAGGGCAAACACTGCTACAGGCAGCATTATGGCTTTTGCTGAAAAACAAAGGGGCAATAAAAGGGTGAGTTTGGGCAGTCTTAAGCAGCCTGGGCCGACGATTGTAGTAGAACAGTTTGTACAGATCAGTGACTCAGTGCATTCCTGGCTTTGTCACTTCTCTGGCTCATAAAGACAACTGAAAAGATGAAGTTCGACGCTTATTTTAGCTTTAAGGTAAAATACTGGATGAAATAACTAATTCCTGGTCGATTAAACGAGGCTAGATTGTTTTCTTGCGAGCAGGAAACGAAAGGCAGCCATTCCAACAGAAAGCTGGCCTGTTTTGTTTTCCTCAGTCACGGGATCTGCAGTGGCACAAAGCCAAAAGGAAACTAGCCCAAACCTCCACCAGGAAAACGAAAATAAAATAGAAACTACAACAGAAACTACAGTCCCGTTAACTCGAGGATGGGGCGGAGTTGTTATGGATTAGATCAGGAATTTTGGGATGAATTTCGAGGTTTTAAATTGGGAAAAAACGGCCACCGTAGTTAGCTAATACAATCATGTTTAACGGGCAGAAAAACTCACAAATGCGAACAAACTCGAGGATATAAAATGTTTGAGGTAATGTAATAAAGTAAAACATAAAATCTAGAGTTTGTACTGCTTTGTGTAGCTAGTGAAGGCTTTGTTCTGTGCTGCAGTACATAAAGACATGAATAAAAAGGGCAATGCTAAAGCAACAGAGCATGTAAACCCTCCAGCATCAATACTACACAAAAGACAAAAAGAACCATTGTGATACTTACTGCAAATACGATGCGCTGTTGGTGAATCGCTGGTAAAATGTGTGTTTTCTGGTGAGGTACACAAAGTTTATAAAGGCCAGAGGAGCTCCCAGACTGCAGCCCACCGCGCGCGCTGATTGGCTGGATCCTTGTTTATCCCACATTGGTCCCGCCCACAACGTGACGTCACGGTGGGAGCACGTGATTCCTGCTGTGAGGAGTGGTCACGTGAGCCTGATGAGCGCACCTTGAAGAGCATCAAAATCATGCAGCTATAATGTGGACTTTATCTTATCATCTGACTATATCACGATTAAAATGAAGTCCATATCATCGTTATTTGTGTCAGTGGGTTTATTTCACAACATAAGAGACACAATTTATAGGTTTATTGCAGCCAGACTCTGTTTTTGCTGCAAAAACAGATATTGGTAAGTGTTGACTAGATCTGTTTTCTATAGAGTTATTTGTTTTGATTGTTTTTTTTTTTTGGGTTTTTTTTCCAGTTTGTATTGTATTTTAAACAGGGCGCCCATGAAAAAAGAGAGCCCAAGTGATCTCATTGGGTCCCCCTGCATAAGTAAAGATAAAGAAATAAAATAAACAACAGGAATACCTTTGCAAAATTTGATTAAATATAAGCTATAAATATTTTGTTATATGAGGATAGGCAAAGGCTTATGCTATGAAATGTAGTATTTGCTGATCACAAAGCCATTTTTTTTTTAATTATTTTTTTTTGTGTGTAAATCAGTTATATACATATAATAACATCAGTAGATAAAATGATGTGTTTAATGGTCAAACAAATAGGTTGCAATCATAGGAGGACTTTGAAGAAGACCCATCAGCACAAAGAGTTAATCAGGTCTGCTCATGTGACTGATAAGAGTATGAAGTGATTTCTCTGGAAAAAACAACAGTGCAACGCTTCACTAATCACTAATGTGTTCTGACATAACTGCACCTTGCCTGAACAAACCGAGCAACTGTCTGGTCTATTAATCACATTAGATTTATACAAATATTAACTTTAAAAGAACTGGAGCTTGACCCTTTGCTATCCTTTATTTCAATCTCAGCACATTCAGTTTGTATAAAGATATCATTGGCAGTATTTAGAGTGAGACGTTTTTTGTCAGTAACATTATAGTTAACGCGCTGTGATTATATTTCAATACAAGAGATGTGACTGACAAGGACTGCACATTTGAGAGCATAAATTCATGCAGTATGCTGAGAAAACACGCCGTCCTTATGCTATAGTCAGCTGTAAAGAAGTCACAGGATACTGTTCCTTAATCGAGGCAATCACAACTTATGTAGTTGCAAGTCAAAATTGCTGAGACTAGTTATGTTGCATCACGCAGTCAAATGCTCAGGCCTTACAGAGACTAATAACAGTCTCTAAATGAACATTAACCATAAAAAGTAATGTTTTATCTCCTGCTGCTTGCATCACCAGTCGTTTGAGAATGTAGACAAATGCCATCAATACATCAATACATTTTTGTCCCACTTCATTATAATAGTCTGCATTTTCAACTCCTTGGGCAGAGAGACAATGAAATGCTATTTGAATATTAGGAAAGGAAGCTGCTCAGACTTTTCCCCCTATAATAAATGTCCTACTGTAAATGACCACAATTCATAAGTCAGATCCTCATTGTAACATAGTAGTAGTTGTAATGTGATGTGAAACTTTTCAGTTCCTGCTCTGTAAATAGCATTAAATTCACAAAAAAGCCCAGTGACTTAAAATACCAATACATCATAATACCGGTAAATAATATTCTCAGTTGCCTGAAGCTCTGAGTTAAGCGGTGACTTATCAATATTTTTGCACGTGAGCAGTAACAGGGCGGTACTACACTGGTTTAGTTCTTTGTTTAACCTGTTTTTCCTCTTCAGCACACACAGCCTGTTCGTAAACTGCAAGTCTGAACAAAAAACTGTGCATGTCATTTGGATTATTGCGACATAGATCACAGCAGAAAATGGCCCAAAGAAGCTTTAAGACGAAAAATAAACTGTGAACTCAACTAAAGTATAAGGCCATATCCACCTTTAAACATTCAGTATTCATATTACAATTTAAAGATTTTGATTTCTTGAACATGTTTTGGTGTTGTAGGTACCGTGGTGTCTGGGTGACAGGGCAAGGCCAGGTTGCTTAAGTCAACAGTCATGTGATCATGTGATTTTGTGGGTGTGGGAGGCCCTGAAGTTGCATTTCCACAATGAACTCAGCGTGAGTAACAGAGCCAATGTGGCCATGACGAGATATGTACAGGAGCCTAAAGGAGCTCTAGAGATACTTAAGTTAAACTATTCAACCATTTATTGTGGTAAGATCCAATCTACACTTAAAAAAAGCAGCACACATTTTTTTCACTCTTCACAGACCAGGGCATTACCTTATTGGGGATATACAGCCACATAACAAAGTAGTTAAAAATAATTTCTATAAATGCACTGTAGGTGGTTATGAGTAGGGGGGGGAAAGACCATCCTTCGTTAATCAGATCTGCCTAAAAATAAAACCAAATTAAATTATATATAAATTATAACATACGCCAAAAGTGAAAAATGCATTCAAATAACAAATAATAAAACGCAAAATCACACCAAGTAACATGCAGAAAAGGTGATATTAATCAAATCATTTATTATAAAATGTAGTACACTATAAAGTGTCAGAAGTACTAAGAACTTGGCATAAAAGGACATGCTAAAATGAATTTAACATAAATAGCAACAATAAGACTTGTGCAATGCAGTGTAGGAACCTCACTGGACAATTAAAATCTGCTTGTGCTGCAGTTATACGACGCAATAAAAATAAGAGAAATAATGTGCCTCAGAAATGTCCCTTTCCAGCACATTTTACAAAATAAGTAAAAGCAATTTGATAAGGTTGTGCATTGAGAACACAGCATTGGCAATGATCCAAACTTTAGTACAGCAAGAAAAATAAAAGTTGTTAAGTGGTCATTGTTCCTTTCCTTTTTACACAGTATTGAACTACTTACCCTCACATTCTTAGAAATAATATACATTCAGCATCATATTTGGACACAAAAAGAGTCGAAAATAATTTGCTAAAATATTTACATCAATTGGCAATTACAGACAAACATTGATACAAATAGAGACATATTAAAATGTTATGAGTTAATACTGAAGGGAGTGAAGCTCAGAAATCCACTCTTCTCAGTTAAAGGCTCCTTACCAACTTTACTACAAAGTTTTGAATATAAAACTTTTCGTGCACTTTTCATTTATAGTAAAATGTCTTTAGTCAGCACACTTTGGCATCACATAAGCCTTGTTTGCTGACTTTAATAATTTCATAAAAACTGAAAGAAATGAGCCAGCATGACTAGGCTAAAACACTGACAATGATACGGACTGTCAAACCTTACTCAATTCAACCAAAGTCGTGACTATAGGCCACTGTGCAACATCAAGGCTTTTAATCGTAGGAATGCAACAAATGCTTAGGGAAGAGAAAGGCAAGAAACTACATTTTTACTCACAAACTGTCGAAATCTGTTAAAAAAAAAGCTTGTTTTGTGGCACTTTAAAAGGGCATGTTTAAGTGCACAGACTGATGGAGTCCCATGATGCCAGGACTTGTACACACCTGTGTTCAGATTCAATTACCCTTGACTTACAACTGGGAATAAAACATAATACTTTGGGAATAGAGATCTCTAATAAATCCGTTGAGAGAAAAACATGATATAATAAATACAAAAGTTATCTTAAATTTGATACTCGGATCAGTAAAAAAAGTAAAAAAATAAGAGGCACATAAAGAATGCAACTGTATGTTTTGTTTAAAATATAAATAAAAGTAACATAAAAAACTTGAGAGTAGTGACAAAAAAGCAGTTAAAACCTTGAGCCATTTTAATAGCTTATTCGCGTGCACGTGTTTAATCATTTCAATATAGTCATAATTTTATATGTATGTTTTTTTATATTGATGTGATGTTTCATAATCGGCAAGATTATCACAATGAAAACTATATGTGGAAATGTAGAGAAATGTAGACTGAAATACGCTTTCCAATGTGCTGTTCTGCAAGTAGCCAACAATACTAATAAATAAGACTTCATCAAATTTTAATGAATGGCACTCGGTCACTGACTCAAATGGCCTTTACTGAAACTACTCTGCAGAGACCACAGTTTCGCTTCTCTATTTATCCATTGATCATGCAGTGAGACAAGACTATCAAAAGGGGGCAATGCATTTTTGTGACATCCAGACTTATCTGAATGAGAAATGGCACATTAATAACATTCCCTTCTACCCTGTATGCAAATGACTATTTTCAGTGCAAAAACAGCACACAGCAGAATGGCCATTTCTGATTGTATTACACTGAGACCCACCTTGATGGTTCAGTACCTTAATCTCAGAGGCATAGTTTATTTTAATTGTAATTGGGGTAAAACATTTCCTTTTCAGCTCTGTCTGAAATGTAAAACAGCCTTTCCTGCAACAGAAACTTGTTGATCACTGTTGAGCAGGAGATAGTTTCACACAGGGACAAGGCACAAGGACTTTTCAGACTATTGTGCTCTGGAGGAGGTAGAAGGCCTCAAAGGCACTAACACCAAGCAGAAAGTTCAAATGTGAACACAATAATGCCATTGGGAGATGCTCTTACTATAGGGAGTACTCTACTGTTCACACTGTCCTGCATATGGACTGTACTAAGAAATATATTTGCTCATCAGGGTTGAATAAGAATAAGGGTCAAACATAAGACGGACATTTATAACACCTCAAAAGTTAAAGCTATCATATTTTTCTCTTTTTAAAATGGGGCGGTGAAGGGAAGCAGTGACGACGTGTTAAGACAGCAGCACAAACAGGTACACACAATATAGTTGGGCAGGGTTCCTCTTTGGATCTCAGATGACCAGCTCATTCGCCCTCACATTCAGAACACAAACATGGGTCAGCTGGACAAGTCCAGAGCAAAAGCACTTCGGACTGCTTCAGACACCAGCGTCCTCTCTCACTGCGTGTTTGCTCTGAGTGTGTCTCAGAAAACACAGTGAAAATGAGCAGCGGACTGGTTAGGATTGCACTTAAAGTTCAAACAGAACTGACACATCACATGTGACTTTTGGCAAGAACAACATATTGACCCTGTTTGTTCAGCGAGATATGACCGAGCTGATGGAGTTGTAAGACATCCCTCCATTACAGGTGGGGGTGTAGCCGCTGGAGGCCCCCACTGCCTCCATGTTGACTTTGAACACAGGGGAAACTTTGAGCAGAAAGTCAGCAGCATCTCTACGGCCGAGCTCTCTCAGTTTGGACATGAGCACTCCCACTGTGCTGTCCGGACGTGTGCTCCACTCCTGGAGCAGGGCCGCTGTGGGGCTGGGGGAGAGGGGAGTGTCCTCGGAGGGTGTGCCCAGGTCCAGATCAGGAGTCCCATTGGGCGTCCCGTTAGGAGTCCCGTTACTATGTTTGGCCACCAACTCGGTAAGGCCTAGGTTCATAGCCAGGAGGCACCAGTCTTTCCCAAGAGCATCAGGTGGGTCCAGCATGCGGCACAGTTTCCTACGTGCCAAGAGTGGAACATCCGAGATGTGGATATGTGTACCCAGAATTCCTTGCTGATAGACCTCGGCACAGCCAAAGGCCAGGATGCTGCTGAAGCTCTCACGGTAGCCGCCCATGGTGTTTGCAAGTGAGGTTTCCCGTTGAACCTGCGCTCTGAAGAAGTCTTTGGGCTGGTACACCATGATAGGCGTATGGTGCTCCTTGAGCTGCTGAGGGCTCAGGTAGTACTTAGCTGTGAGCAGTCCAGACAGGGTGGAGGCCAGTAGGTTCTCTGTTATACTGCACATGGTGTCCAACAGGGAGTAGCACTTGGCCCTCTGAGAGTCTGGACCCCGCACCTGAATGTCTATGCCCTGTCCGTGGTTAACCAGCAGAATCATGGCCTCTGCCCCGGCCTGGCTCACCCGCGCCCCATTGATCCACAGGTGGATGTCTCCGTCCAGCTCCTCGGAGCTGTCGTCCTCAGGCTTCTGCTGGTGGCTCCAACGGCACAGATTCACCTGCAGTTTGTGGAACAGGCCACAAGGGAATGCTGTCAGGTGTTCAGCTGGGACCAGGCGCACCCCTCCATACAACAGTGCCTCCTCCTCTTCCTCCTCAGTCCATGACCGCTGCAGTCCATTGGTTTTAATGAGCGCTGGTATATCCACCATAGAAGGGTTTGTGGCATCCCGGGCACAGATGTCCATCGCATCTAAAATCTGAAGTAGTTCGTCCACATCACTGTCTGGTGCCAGTGTCTGTACCTCGTCCAGCCTGTAGCGCCCCCTGTAGTGGTGGATGGCCTTGGGAGTCTCCACTGAAAGCAGTTTGCCCAGTACATTACTGCATAACCAGCGTGGCTCCAGCAAAACAACATCCTGCACCGTTTCACTCTGCATGATATTGATCTACAAAGAGAAGGGAGGGAAAGAAGCAATACATAGTCAACTTATTGTTTAATAAGAAAAAAAAAAAAAGAACTACTGCCTTTAATGCGGAAAATGAATGCATTTCATGGTTTGAATGGCAAATGCTTGAACAAAATTAAGTTAAAAGTTAATTGTTAAACACACCTCTCCCATACTGTGAAGCTGGAGTGCCAGTGTGCGCAGGTAATCTTGGCTGACCAGAGGGTTGATATGCTCCTGAACATCAAAAACAAACTGCTGCCATGATGTCAGCTGGTTTGGTCCACTCATTTTCCTCCATGTGGGCAGAGCAGCCAGCAGGCGCTCAGACAGCAGAGTCATGGGACTGCACCTCTGCACATAGAGAGGACACAGGTAAATTATAATGCACATAAAAGAGGAGACAACCTGAAGAGGAAGACTTACAGAGATGATGCTGGACCGGAGGTCCTGCAGGTGATTCCTCAACAGTTTCATGTCTTTAGAGTTGGAGGCTCCAGCATCCATGATAAACAATTTGTCACTGATTTGCAAGTCATTTCCAAATCTAAACACATACAGGATAAAAATATTGCATATTGCATTGTTGTATAGTAGTATTTTGCTTCAAAAGTAAATCTGTTATCACTCGCCTGTTTCTAACTTCCTTCAGCAGTGTTCTTTCTTTGTCATAACTGAAGTCTCCGGAAAAACTTCGAGGGATGTCTGCAACATCAGCGTGGGTCCCCACAAGTACAACAGCAAGAGGCTGCAGGATCCGACCTCCAAAAACTGACAATAATTTAGAATATTTAGTATTTGAGGATAAAACAGTGGTGCAGCTGACAGAACCATACGGGGACATTCTTTGGGGTATTGATGCAGGGGCACCAGCCCAAATGTCTAACTCTATCTCCAAGGATGTTTAATGGTTGTTCAAAGTGATTTTACGAAAATTTGTTACCTTTGAACGCATTGGGTCAATTCAATATGCAAATCCTTATTTAACTGGATGGGTGTTTCATGTGCAGATGTGACTGTGATTACAGTCCTTACTTTAAATTAACATTTGCTTATATTAAAAAGTAAAAAGTTAAAGTAAAAAAAAAGTTAAAAATCACATATGGAAGACAACATTATACACTGAAAGTGTTCTGTGTGTTTTTGTGTTTAAGCAAATGTCAGGACTGTACACGCCCCTTTAAACATGAATATAATGCCTTCATACCGATGTTGTGCTGTGGGAGTGTAAGTGCTTTGAGCAGGTTCAGCCAGTAGGTGACGTGGCTGAGCTGGGTCTCATACGACTCCTCCAAGCTGAATAGGACCACATGGATGGCTGTCACATCATTGGCCGCAAAGTAGTCATAAGAACAATAGTACACAGGGTTTCCAGAAAACTCCCACACACTGAAATCTCCCACACCTAAAAGTCACAACAATTACTCAATATTTCTGAAATAAAATAAAGAAATTATAGACCAGTATATAAAGTAATTGGTCTTACCATGGATGTTAGCATGTTGGATGTCAATGGCCTTTGTAGCTTGCTCGTCTGCAGCAGACAGACCATTGTGCACAGGGGAAAATACCTCCAGGACGCCTTTGGTCAAGCTGGGCTCAAACATCATGCTTCGGCTTCGTACACTTACATTTTCACAGCCAGGATACAAGTTGGAAATGCTCACAGACACTAGGCACAACAGAAAAACAGAAATGTGCAGAGACAGGTATTTAAAACAGATATTTGATAATTGAGTTGATTGAGACAATCATCACATGAAAAAAAAAGATCTATACAAACTTAAATACATTGGTCCAAGTTAGTTAGTCCATATAATTCCACATGGGGGCAGTGTTGCACAATACATGTAATTGTATAGTAGGGCTTGATTTTTGGCATTTTGCAAAACTCACAATAATTTTTTTCCCAGCTAATCTGCCAAAATATACTACCATGCAATTAAAGCATTAAGTTACATTTCTTCATCATAAATACAAATTTCATAAACAACAATTTCAATGTCAAAATCATTTTATAAATAGAGAGAACAATTACCTTAGATATTTGGTGGGGTTTATCGTTATACATCCAATCAACATAGTTCTAGTTTGGTAGTTATAACACATTATTAAAATACTAATAGTAAATGTAAATGTCGGTAGAGACGACACTGTTTTGACTGACAAAAGAAAAGTCATCACCCTTCTTCATTTGTGACAGAGGCTCGAGATTTACAGATTGCTCAGTTGATGGGACTGGTAACTCTATACGGCCCACGTAGCTGACCATTATCGACTGTCTGGGAGGTAATGGCTCTGGGTGCCACAAAACACAGCGGTAAAGAAAATGGATGTGTCAGAGTGAGGGGGGAGAAATAGAAGACAAACAGACACAGATTAAAGACAAACTGTGATTTCACACAACAATGAACACATCAGGATTTGTGTCTATGATCCAAGTATGAAAGGAAGAATAAAGCGCCACTGAGCAAGACATTTTTGCACATCTACTACAGTGCACTGCCAATTCATTTTAAATGATCAATTCTTATAAAAACAAAATAAATAATTCAACAATTCAAAATGTAGTCTAAAGTCAGTAAACTAAATACATTTACATTATATTTTATGATATTGGTAAGCTCCTTTAGATAAATGTAAACTCTATACCTCTCCATGGGTTTCATAATGATGAAAAGTCCTACTGTTGCCATAGAAATTAACAATTCAAAAAAAAAAAATTAAAAACATTTAAATTAAATAACAGTAACAGTCTTCAAAATGGCACCAAAAAGAACCTGAACAAATGAAAAGAAAACTCACCTGCTCAGACTGGCTTTTAACACCTAGCACTGTGCCACTTTTAGGCTTTTATAACTTTTGATGTAATTTTATTTCTTCATTGTGGCGCTCTGTTTTGTGTTTGTTAAATCTTATTTTGGAGTATTGAGATGTTTCAGCAAAGTGTAAAGCATGTTGGTCTCCTTTGAGTTGTAAAGTGCTATAAATAAACTTTGACTGACAGATTTATAGTGGGTATACAGTATTATACTAAATTGTACTTACAAATGCACTGGTTGTTGGTGGTTGTCATAGTTACCTGCTGGTTTAGAGCTGAGTGGGGAGTTGGGGTGGCGGGCGGTGTTGGTCATTCGCGTCCTCCTCCGTCTGAAGAAGCTGCGCAGGATGCCACACTTGAGGGACTCCAGTAGAGTACTCTTCCCGGACCCCGAGTGTCCAAACAGCTTCAGCTTGATCCTGGGCTGGACTGTGTGAGTGGGCCGAAGCTGTTGTGTGTACGTCTGCTTATGGTTGTCCTAAAGAATACGCAACACTATTACAAACCCAAAGAAAACTAGATCTGAAAACATTAAATCTGCAACATCCTAATAACAGGGTTTAAAGGTGAATGTTGTAACTTTTCTGGTGGTGGGTCCACTACCTGCTTGTCTCCATGTTCTTGCCTTGAATGTTTCAAAGTTTGGCATTTGACTGTTTTACCTTAAATGTTCCATAGTTTGGCATTTGACTGTTTTACCTTAAATGTTCCATAGTATGGCATTTGGCTGTTCTATCTTGTATTTTCTCAACTATAGTTGTTTTTTCTTTACATAAGCAACTTGGAAAAACATGAGTTCTTACTGTGAGCTGCTGGTCTTACTATTTGTCTCCTTCCCGATATATGACAGAAGATTAATGTCATACTGTTGAACATTCGGCTCAAAACAATAAATCCTCCATGGAAATTAGCAGCTGGCGGATCCTCCACCAGAAAAGTTACATAGTGCACCTTTAAAAAATCCTCCACTGTGCAAAAGCGGAACATGCCAAAAAGTAACCAATAAAAGATGAGTCATGCAGTGAAAGTGGCCCCTGAACAAAGTAAGGGTGGGTTATGAAAGCTCTCAATACTCCTACCAAGGTCATAGTCAACACATTTTTCATAGAAAAAAAAAAAAAATTAACAATACAACTTTACAGATTCTGAACTACCCAAAAATATCACCACATATCTTTTTTAGATGAGACTTGGGTAGTATTTTTGTTTAAGCTGCCATCATCATTCAGGGTCTTAAATTATCTCAGCATATGCAAAGGATGACTGTTTTCACAGTTGCTGGTTTCATGTTTTCACACTTTGAACTGAATCTCAGCAGGTTCTTGGAGCAACAAAGTCACAAAACATTCAACTTTAGGTAAAAAAGTTGGTAAGGCAGACATTATATATAGTGGGGAGAAAAAAAGACATCGTTAGAAGAAAGTACAACTGTATTGTAATCCATTTTGTTCATTTACACCACAAACAACACCATCTTAGAGTCTTCATTATCACCAAAAGGGAAATAGCTCCCATCTAAAAATAGTGGCGTGCCAAGAAATGCTGAAAACGCTGGTCCCAACACCTCCACACAGAAATATACCAGGTGCGAGCGTCGGGTTGTGAAAACCACAGACACACAGTCAAGTCTTTTTAAATTACATTTCTTACATTTCAATTCATTAGAAAAAAAAGTTATTTGAGTGTTTACCTTCTTAAGCTTTCCAAACAGTGAAACTATAAGTTCATGTTGTTCATTACAGGCCAAATCCTCTGCAGTTTTTCCATCCTGGAAGAAAAATAACAACAAAGAATGTTAAGTGCATCTGCTGGTTACCATATTCTCCAATCATCATACTATGCTAGCTTCTAAAATCGATATTGAGGCTATTTATTTAGAAATGATAACACCTTATGTTAAGGACACAATGTCGTCATAAGGTAAACTGTGGTTCAAATTTCATAGCTAAACACAAAACTGATAGATGCTGATTCTGGTGTTGGTTTACTTCATAATCCTCATTAGATTTACCTTTAGAGCTATTAAGTGTTTTTTAACATAGATATAGAATATTTTTTTTGTTTAAAATTAACACTCTAATTTAACCTGTCAACAGTTCAATATTCAATGGGCTGCTACAAAACAACGCCCTGACCACAGTCCAGTAGAGAATGAATTATACATTCTCGTATGCCCCCACCAGATAAAATATGCATAACACATCAGCTGTCATACAATATTAACACAGGGAGAAGCAAAGGAACAAGTGAAACCTCTATGCTCAATAGATAGAAAAAATATCTATACAGTATAATATGAGATCTCAAAGAAGGAAAATCAGATCTTGAATTGTATGTTACCAGACAAATATTGATGGTTTTGCATTCTGGAAAATCTGACCTTTGTATTCTGCAGACAGGTTTTTTTTTTTAATCACAGACCTCCACTCCTTTCCTCTATTATTTGTATAGCACAATTTATCACATAGACTCCAAAGATCAAAAAAACGACATTGTATCTGTAACTACTAAAAGTGTTATTCAGATGTGATCTAACGTATCTAACTATAAAGTAACTCTTTCTCCAACAACCTGAAAAAAATACTTTTAGTCAAGTAGCATTTCTTCACAATCACTAAAGCAGAAAATTCTTGAGTTTGTTACTTACATTTGTGACAGCGTCAGTATTGGCTCCAGCGAGGCAGAGATGGCGCACAACCTCCAGACCTCCATTATTAGACGCTAAATGAAGGGGAGTCCTTCCAGACTGTAAGAGAAAGATCAAGGGACTGAAATAAGTTCACTGCTTATTGCATTTTACATGGAAGAAAGCGTGCTTAATATAGTCTCCAGTTGCATTTTGACATCACTTCACACAAAAAGTTTAAGGAAAATATAAATTATATAATATAATAAAACTACTAACTTTGTTTGGCAGGTCGAGGTTGGCCTTGGCGTTGCAGATGGCAATGACAATAGGGAGGTTTCCATCCTTGCAGGCGATATGGAGGGGTGTGTTGCCATGACGATCCTGCTGGTCCACGTTGCAGTGGTGCCTAAGGAGGCAGTGGACCACTTCCACCTGGCATCTCCTCACTGCCAGATGAAGAGCCGTGTGGTCATCCTGCAAGCACACATCCTCGATCATCATCAGATCTATTACAATATGTCCCTCACAGGGGGGCTGGGGCGCTCCCTTATAGACTGGTATTGAGATTGGAGCTCAGTCACCCGGGAGGAGCTCAGAGTAGAATCGCTGTTCCTCCACATATAGAGGAGCCATCTTAGAGGTCCCCGGTGAGTCTACCAGGTTGAAAAGTACTGACATGACACATTTTCATTCAATCAAAGTATTCTCACCTTGTCAGTGGCCTCCACATTTGCCCCATGCTCTATGAGGCATTCCACAATATCCCCAAAACCCCTGGCAGATGCCGTTAGGAGGGCTGTCTCTCCTTCCCTGTTCTTAGCGTCCACATGGCAGCCTGCTTTACAGAGTGACCTAGCAACTGCGGAGTATCCATGCCAGGCAGCACAGTGTAGAGGTGTCTCTTGTTCCTAAAAAGACACACAATACAAAAAATAACAATGAGAAAGTCTCTTACAGTGATACAATACAGTACGAAATGACAGCCAACAAAAGTGTTCTTACCCTGTCGCAGAGGTCTGGGTTCGCCTTGATGCTGCACAGGTAGCTCACCACATCCACATTTCCATAGCGTGCAGCCACATGTAGAGCAGTCTCTCCTGACTATTACAACAAATAATTATTTACACCACCTTAACCGTTTAAAACAAATGAGAAGTTAATTTCACTATGACACGATGTCTAATTCAGCACTATACTTCAGTATTCAAAGTCTAAATAGGTGAACATTTTGGAAAAAGCTAATATCTTCTGAAATTTGGAGTTGAAGTTTGAGGAATGGCTACTATAAGTGTGAAAATAAGTGCAGTGTAGATCATTCTGCCAAGACTGAGATGGGTAAACCCTGTAGAGAGGAGGAGTGGCGCTTCACCTTATCTTGCACATTCAGAGGGCATTTCTTCTCATGGAGGAATCTTAGCGTGTCCACGTGGCCATGTCTCGCTGCATAGTAGATAGCATTGGCTCCACTCTGAAATAACCATTCAGCATTTACCTCTGACCATTCACAACACAATAAAATAGCATCCAGTCACTATGTGTAGGCTTACTACTTACTTTATAAACATTACCTATCTAATAATGATTTTACTGATAATGATCGTTATGATTCTATGTGAACATTGTGTTAATATGCAGCTTTAGGCTACTGCCAGGTTGCAACCCAGTTAAAGTTATGATGTTGTCCCCTCTTTAAATCAGTGAGAGCACATTCTAAATATCTTACAGTAAATTTAAGAGAATAAAAAAGAGCAAATTGTTATAATTATTATTTTTGGAAAATAAATCTATACATATCAAAGCTGTTGTATTTTTCCCATCACTGAAACACAAATATTACCTTGTCATGGGCCTTGATTTCAGCACCTTTCCTCATCAACACCTCGATGATCTGAATGTTGCCACCGCCGGCTGCGATCAAGAGAGGAGGGGTGCCATGCTGCGAGCACAACAAAATATACGCATTACTTTTGTACTGTGACGCATGATGCATACTTTGAATGAAAAAACTAATTGGCACATTGTGTATCTATTTTATTAATCTAGTCACTAACTGTGTGGAGTTATGCTGACGGTATTAGTAATTACATAAGCATCAACTCCTCACAATTAATAGAAAATGTTTTTCAATGTTGTGAATACTGCAAAATGTATTCTATTGTCTCTAGGCATTTCAGTTTGTTTCTACAGCCCAAGGCACACCTGAGTAGGTGGTGGCTTATAGTAAATGATGAATGTGAGGGAGTGATTGTGCAGCATTGTCAACTTCAGGCCTTTAACTGGCTATTGTCTGTGGTGTACCCCTCCCAAGCCTTTAACAGCAAGGACAGGCTCAAATTGTACAAAGTGAATGGCATTTTTAATCATCAAAATGATTAAGCCCGGCAACCATGACACATTGCAGCACAAATTCTGAGCCTGCTGAATTCAAGGCTCATGTTTGTCCATGAGAAAAGCTGTCTGTAATATTCTTCAGTCCGTAGAACTAAGTCACAAATAAATGCCTCATGCGTAAATGATGGTACTTTTATATTAAGTATTTTGAGCGCTTGTCACCTTGTTGGGTTGGTTCACATCATAACTGTTCAATGAGCCCAGCAGGTGTTGCAGGCCAGGTACATTGTCATCATTTATGGCGTGGATAATGGCCTTCATCACAAATGAGTCTTCCTCATCCTAAAAGTATGGGAAAGACAGTTTAGTTAGTTGTCTGATCTTGTAAGCAGTAATCCTCTGAATTATTTTCGTCACATGCTCCCCCAGATGTCATTGAGCACCCTTTGAAAAACCACTCAATTCTCTTTTAGGTAAAATGCAAGTATCTCTCATTTGACAACAAGTGACCCAATAACCATGAACTACAGGACACAGCTGTGACGCTCTGCTGCACTGGGAGACAGGGAGAAAGAATAGGGCAGGGGTGATGAAGAGGAGGGGGGGGGGCAAGCCGATGCGGAGCCAATGTGTTCAGCCAAGCGTGGTCATCCAGCTACATTCCTCTACATAACCTCCCTGCTGAGATCTGGGGCTCAAGCACCTAAGAGGGCTCCAATATGTACAAGCACCATAGAGCATGTAGAAAATTACACACAAGATTGCCCACAAACAGTGTATTATGCACTTGGGTTGTGATTTGGTTGTTGCTGTTGTCCAACAACAGACTAGGTAAATACACTGTAACTACCGGTACATCACTTTTCTTTGTGTAGGTGGAGTAACCTGCTACACGTATTCTGTTGTGCATTCCAGCTAACTGTGACAGAAGGGAAATGTCAGTAAACTCCCTCTTGAGGAAGCACCTCTTAAAATACACTGTCAATGATTAAACCCGTAACCAGGCAGCACTGCTTTTTCATTTCAATGGCTGGGCATGTCACTGTCAACAAAGACTAACTATACGTTTAACAGCACAAGTCAACTCAAATATAGCAACACAAATATAACAAAAGTCCACTTGTTTCTAAGCAGTGCTAACATTCCAACGGTTCATTGCCTCACCTGCAGAAATGAGAAGTAGATTACTTTTGGCAGGTACTCTCACAGAGACAGAGAAGCTAAGGATACCATAGCTGTAACTGACAGGATCTGAGTTTAAAAACTTTCTTACCAGAGTGTCATCACTGCGTGCCACACTGATGTTACTTCTGGACAAGAATGACCGAGACAGGCGGTTGCATAAGGAAATAAGTCGGACAGATTGCTGAAAAAAGATGTTATGAATAAAATTGGGATGTGCAGTTTTGTAAATAACAATAGATTTTTCATAGAGGTTTAATGCTTGAATATAGACATGAAAAAACCTACTTTCCATTTTCTTCGGGCTGCAAACTTTTTAAACTTTTCCATGTTGACAGCAGACTCTTTTCGGCTCAGTGCCTGCTGCGTGTCTTTTGGCTTTTCAACAGAAAATATATTGGTGTGGGTTCAAGCACAAAACTATGGGCCAACAGTGCTCAAAAAAAGACATGAATCTATAATGCACTTTTACAGACAACTGTGATAATAAAATATCATCATTTATAGATACCAACCTTAATCCAGGGGTGTTGAAGGCTGTCCTGGATAGTCATTCTTTTTCTAACAACATGGAGAATATATTGAGTGACAGAATAAATGTAAAAATTATACCATATAATTTAATGGTCACTAAAATGCAAAAAAAAAAAAAAAATCTATAAGGTTTCTTCTAGTCTATGTTTCAGTTTCAAAGACATGAGACCTTTGAACTCCACATTCATCATATGCTCTTTAAGTTTATTGTTATATACCTCGCAGTGTATACACATACTTGGGGTCTTTAACAAGGAGTCTTGCAATGAAGTCTTTGGCCAGTTTGCTGGTGTTGCTGAAGAATTCCTCTTCAAATGTGTAATCGACTGCAGACACATTGGCCAATGTCTCTTGCTTATTATCGCCCAAAAACGGTGATGCTCCACTAAGTCTGAAAATAACAATAACAAAAATGTGTATGTATATTAAAAAAACCCAAAAACAAAACATATGTATATCTAGTTGTGTTTTTGTTTGTTTGAGAATAGTGTACAGCATTGCAGTTATTTTTAATACAGTGATCACTTTCAGCCCACATTGAGACTTATAACCTGCAGATGTGAGAAAACTATACTGGGCTCACAACAGCAAGCAGTGACTCATGAGCGGAGCTAAAAACTGTGGTGGCTCAGTTCCAAGTACTTCCTTATAAAGCAGCTGCTCTACGCGCCTCACTGGGCGTGTTCAGCACAATATACTGTACGTAGAGTGTGTATGTCCATGTTAACAGCTTGCACCAGTCCTAGTTACACTGATCATCTTTGCTGGTCCACTGAAGCCTCAGCAGCTTGTCAGTCCCAGGCGCTGATCAGCAGCTGGGACAGACATGAGGTGGCCCAGGTTAAAGTGAAGAGCTGTTGCTGTGATGACTGTATGTCTGAAAGAGCCATTACAAATCAACAACACCCCTTTCATGTATGTTCTTTAGACAGGTGCAGTGTAAATTCACATTCATCTTTTGAATAATGAAAAGCGCTCAAAATGGCGCATATAAAAAAGCTGAAACCTATGGACTGGCAATTTGTTGTCAACAAAACACTACAATCAAGCTGTGCTGTCCCATTTGATGTAATGAATGTAGACAAATCAAACTGAAACTCTGAGAGGTGTTTTTTGGGACATTGGGACATGCAGACTAGTGTGATTGTAAAGCACCTTGCAGTAGGTAGTGATATTAGACAGGAAGCAGTCTATTTTCTGCAGTGCCTGGCAGAGCCATGACAGCTGTGTGGGTGGTAGAATGAATACAGACTGCTGTTTGTGCAGAGTGATGGAGAGCATCAGTTTTTGTTAATTTGCAAATTATGCAAAATCTTATTGCTGTGTGTGTAGATTTGCCCATATTTGCAAAGTAAAGTATTATGATAATTTGTCATGACTATGTGATGCTATTGTGACATAAAAGGGAAGTATGCATGAGATGAGTAACTGTTTGCTCACGGTCTAAAAGTTTTAAGTGTGTCCAATTGTTAAAAGAATTATTATATTGTGAGTGGCAGCAGGTCAGATACTTACAGTATGTAGGTAATCACACCAACGCTCCTGTGAGAAAGACAAAATGGTGTCAGACAAACAGCTGTTCTATTCTAACATAAAATCATGTGATACCTTTATTTAATCTACTCACTCACCACATGTCTGCCTCCAGGCCCAGGGGTTCGTAGTTGACTACTTCTGGAGCTGTAAAGCAGACACAGTCGGGTGAAGGATGCTGTAACGCCTCTTTACATCTTATTTAGTTTTTAGTCTTTTTAAATTTTTTTTCTGAAAACTATACTACAGTCATCACTGACAATCCACATCTGTAGTTTTAGGCTTGAAAAGGCTTTGAATGAATCCTAATCATCAAATCAAAACAAGCTGGTTTATAATGGATGACAGCCCTTTTCTCATTTCTCATTTAAGGGTTATTGATTTTGAGAGAATTTCTGAAATATTTACTGTGGGACATGTCTGTACTGTTCAAAACACCTTCTTGATTGCCCGGACATTCTACAACTGACATTTGCTTTTGTAATTCAATCATCTTAAATGAGTCATAACATATAAACTACAATTTGCAAGCCACAAGTAAATAACCCTGTTGTTAGTTAGTCAGCAATTTGTTTTTTCTTGTACAATTGGTTGTGATTAACGTGTTGTAGAGATGACACACAGTGACTGGGACAAAGCCAGTGAATTGGATGACACAGAAGGTACTGGTCGACCCAGCATGCAACATGCTAAAAATAAAGTGAAACATATTGAGAACATGGTACTATTAGGTAACCCACACTGACCTACAAATTCTGGTGTACCAAAAATGTTTTTAAAATCATTGCCAAAGTCAATCTTGTGGGCCAGGCCAAAGTCAATGAGCTTGATGCGCGGGTGAGGCACAGAGCGGTTCAGCAGCATGATATTCTCTGGCTGAAAAACACAGAAACACAACAAATACTAAGATACAGTAACACATCTCTGGCTGATCTGTGACATATGCTGAGATGCTTCATTATTGGAAAACAAATACAGTTGTCAGCTGCTTTAGAAATTATGTACAGTATGAAAATAATGAGATGAGACAAGATGATATTTGGCACAGGATTGGGTCCACGAGAACGAGACAAGACAAGATTTTGAAATAATTCACAATAGTTTACCAGTGTGGTTCAGTTCATTACTTTGGTCTCACATTTTTAAATTTATTTTATTATACATTTTGTCAATGTAAAACTGCTTTTCTGGAACTACAGCTTATCAAGAGGTTACTCAGCAGTGCATAACCCTCTTTTTATTCAAGCCAAGACACACAGGAAAGAAATCTCACAAGATTTTCTTTCTTCTGGCTATTTGATCTCGCAAGATCTTGTGGCATGAGATCTGCCTAATGCCTAAACATAATTGATTGTTTGTATTTGTTTGTAGTTAATAAACAATACACTACAAATGACTATACTATAAAAGTCAAAATGACGTGTATAATATAGTCAAATTGACGTTATTCATAATACTTGTACACTTAGTACATTTTATTATTATTATTGCTCCTTATGTGTTATATGTTAATCACCAAAACACATTCCTTGTTCCAGGTTTCAAGATCAATCAACAGACGACAGAACAGGCCTAGCAGGAAGGAGGCACAGTGGCCATGGAAATGACATGCAAAACAGTGATAGAACCCTTGAGGAAGTAATGAAAATAATGATCACAAACAGAGGGAATTCCTGGAGCTTGGACAGATTGGCTGCGGGTTGCAGAGGCAACAGAAGGAGCTAACGATGGAGACCCCAGGTCTATATAATAAATGCCATTTCAAAAGAGCAACATGTTTTTTCATGTTATTCATGCGCTCCATCCAAAAGTACTTTACCTTCTGCTGCCTGCCCTCCTTTGTTTACATCCTTTTATGGAATTTAATGCATTGATTGGGACTGCTGCCTGCAAACAATTGATTTGCTTCTAAACTGGGAGATAATTTGTTCTAAACTCATTCATCCGGTCATTTTAAAATGCATTATAGCAAGTGGGGCTTTCAGCTATCAAAACAAAAATTATGATGATTATGATAAAAGGGTTTGGTCAAAGTCCCCACATTACTGAAACTTGACTTATACTTGATCAAAAAAATATTTAAAATAATAACTAACATTTTAGACATTTACCCCACAGAAGCCTGATGTTCTCATAAATCATCTTAGTTTGTGCGTCCACTAAGCTTAAGAACAGAGAAGAGTAGTTTCTGTTTATTGCAAAATATGCTAATGCATGCGAGCCTAAACTACTGTGATTTGTTCTAGCCCTGTTTGATAGCATGGCTGTCTACGTACACACTTAAGCTTTACAAGATCAATAATTCTAAGTGAAAATATTCAATGTCAGCTAATCATATACACAGGCCAATAAGACCTTACATAAGGCATCTGTTTTGCCATAAACAGTGGTTCACAACCTTTTTCTCCCCATTGAAAATGTTGGCGAATCCCACCTTCTCCTACCTGATAAGCTACCATCTGAAAGAAAACTTTAATAATTTACTGGTTAAAAAATGTTACAGAAAAGTAATGATTATACAATACTTCATATAAGCAATTAAAATGCTAGAAATATTTTCTAAGAAACCCTTGGCACCCTCTGAAAATCTTCCCAGGTTGGGAATGACAACCTTATAAGAAATGTATTTAAAAGGCACTGCAACTTACTTACTTACTTATTGTTATACAAATAAGAGGCACAATTTTCCTTCAAACTTCAGGAAGGTCAACAACAAAATGGAGAAATGTGACCTTTGAGGACCTGACCAGACAAGCCATCAATGAGGAGCTTGCAAAGGAAAGAGCGTCGAAAAGAGCCGCCACATGTCCAACAAAAGGATGTTTATAAAAAATGATAATGCTGATTTTGTTATTTTTGTACCTTAAGGTCAAAGTGTGCGATTTGCTTGGAGTGCAGGTATTGGACTCCATCCAGGATCTGCTTGAGGAACTGTGTGGCCTCCTCTTCACTCAAAGACTCCTTTTCTGCCAGAAAGTCGAACAGTTCACCGCCCGCCACTCTGGACAAGGGGCACAGAGAGAGAATTAAAATGTGACGACTCTTAGATCAGAGTCGCTGCAAATCCCTTCTTACTGGAGCTGAGCCTGTGTAATCTAAATCATCTGGGTGCATTACAGACAGACAATTTAGACAGTTGATGTGAAATATACCCACCATTGTTCCCGACCATATTACTTTATAAGGTGAACCATAACATTTCTGGTTGGGGAAGATCGGTGGGAGGGGTGATTACAGTTAAACTTTACTTCAAACTGTTAATGACAAAACTATGAACATAAATTATCATACACCAATGTTTTCTTCAGCTAGTTTTATTTTACTATGGAGGGTACCACAGTCTCCCCTAGTAATACTGCAGTTACATGTGTTTTAATGCTCACAAGTATCTCAAAAAACATTTACTGTGCGTGTGGTCACCTCTCCATAGATCTGACCAGTAATTTGGCCTAGTGTTGCCACCTGCTTCTAAATCCTCATATAGTTAGATAAGTTTAACGCCATACTGTTCCAGGTAAAGCAATCCCATCTCTCTTGAGACGAGCAGGTAGCAGAAACTCAGACAGAAAAGTTACATAGTGCAACTTTACCAAAAAACAAACAACAAAAAAAACTGATATAATATCCATAATACACAATAACAGGGTGGGCCGTGGTGTGCGTAAGTCTTGGTCAACTGGGTTTGAAGGATCCTGAGAGCTTTTAAATAAAATAGTGCATGCTTAAATTGGCTAAAATTGTTTTATAATAATTACCAAATGTGTTAATGTTGGACTGTCTTTGAGTTAGTTGGGTGGAGAAAGTGACGACATAAATAAGAGGAAGTGAGAAAAAGGGAAGAGGAAGGATGCTGTAATTACACAGATGCTTATGCACTGACGCATGGCGCATCAAGAGAGTGTTAGCCGTGTTAATTCATGTGTGTATTATGTTCCACAATAATATACAGATCCCTTGAGGGAAATAGCACAATGTGAGTTAAAGAGCCGCACCCTCCACAGTGCACTGTATCATGTTGTTTACCTCATCAGCTGTTCTACTACATTAGCGGTCAGTGTGTTGAAACCAAATAAGACTGAAAAACAAGTATGTTGAAATATGTCTAAGTCTCTGCCTCTTTGTCCATTAAATCCTCTCATCTTTTTACATGACAATAAAACACACAGCTTTGCCTTGAAAACGAACATTAGTAATTAAATATAGTTCAACTTGAATGGAACTTTCTATATAATTATAACACAATGAACTCTCAGGTGGAGCAAGGTGACTTGGCATTAGTGAGGCAAGTTGGATTTTATTCATGCCTTGACGAAATCCTACCCATGCTTAAGCACTTATTCAGCTCAATCAGCAAATGTCTTCCGTGAGGGCTGTGTGCTGTCTGGCCTTTTAAAACAAAGCTGGAGCCTGGATTTATCCTTCCATCTTGTCCATTATCAGACGTAACATGCCGATGGCTGCATTATTGAAGAATACCAAACATTTCCTCATATTGATCCCCCAACTATTGACTGTTTAAAAAGTGTACACCAAGCATTAAGGTGAGCACACAGAGTGACACGAGCAGATATCACTAATAGTAAATATAGTTTAAACATGTCATAAGGTCCAATACAAACCAATTACAAAATGTTTTTATATGTGTGCACTCAAACTCTAAATGTTATAAATACCAACGCCAATATGCCTTTATTAGATATATTAGCGGTACAAGCTAGCTCCTTTGGTGACACACTGCTGTTTGAGAATAGCCCATAAATTACATTAAACCGTTTAGTACGAGGGTGAGCAATATCACAGAGTGAAGTACTCACTAAAAATATAAGACGAGGAATGTACTACAGATGTGTTAAACTAAACCTAATAGAGCAAGTTCAGTGAACTGAATATTTCAAATAACTTTACATGTCTGAAGAGACTGTAATAATAATCATAGACAGTATCTAGACTGAAGTAACGATGTATGGAAGTTGAACTTGTGAATGAGATTTGACCCGCTCATAGGTTCAAAATCTGTACGTCAGCAGTGAAGTTGTATTGTAAACAGAAATGCTCTTAAGGGTTAAACAAAACCTGGAAAATCTGGTCTGACAAGAGCCTGGTGGAAAAAGTTCAGTCTACAAAGTTTTCAGATATTTCTTCTATAAAAACTCCCAGGTTAAACAACTAACATTTACCTAAGGGTGAGCAGAAGTATGTGCTTTCATTTACACATACAGCCTAAATATATTTTATATTAGAGATACATAGAGATAAATTGGTTTGCATCGGTTTATATCTTCATTGTTAACTTCCCATGTGAGTTTGTGTTCTGTCGCGAGACCTCACGAGAGGCGCGGTTCTCGCTGTTCTTACCGGTGTGAGAAGATGGTGGCTAAATAAACCATGTAAATTCCCAAAAACACGAGGATCTTGTTGCAGAGAATATTTTATTCAGCCACCATCTTGACACACAGGTAAGAAGAGCGAGAACCGCGCCTCTCGTGAGGTCTCGCGACAGAACACAAACTCACATGGGAAGTTAACAATCATCACAGACGCCTGTGTTTTGGTCACCTTGGTGCCTTAAGAATACACATAAAGCTTTATTTGAACACTTAAATGCAAAGAAAAGCTTGAACAAAATGTGACTACATACAGCAGTTCTTTTATAGATTTGTAGTAAAAGGTCTGTGGGTGATTTTGTAGTAAATTTATATTACATAATTTGGGAAAATAATCAAAACAGGCCTCACATAGTGGCCCAAAAATGTTGGCAGAGTTCATTGATCAGTGGTTTCTCTGGATTCCAAACAAACAGTATCAGTATTATTTAGAATTTTATTACCATTTATTTTTTGCTCCTTGTCATTATATTGTAATGTGTGAGCTACTGTGTTCAAGTTATTTCCTCTTTGAATCAATTTGTCAACAACTTATGACATGGATCTTGTTAGAGCTGTTCATTTAAAGGAGCTGTTCATTTAAAGAAAAGACTCACAGTTCCAGGATAAGGATGACCTCAGCCTTGTTCTCAAAGACCTCATGTAAGGTGATGACGTTAGGATGCTGGATTTCTTTTAGGATGTTGACCTCGCGCTCAATGTCCTCCCGGGACACTCCTCGCCGACTCGCCTTACTGCGTCGCTTCTTGATGAATTTAGCAGCGTACTCCGCTCCTGTGTCCCTGTGTCGACATCTTCTGACCACAGCAAACTGACCACTGGAGAGAGAAGACAAAACATAATGATAGTAATCAGCATTTTGTTACATCTAAGACGAGTCATTTAGTATCATATGTCCAAATACAAGTCAATAACAGCAAAAGTGATGGTTTTAAGACAGCTGTGGTTATTTTGAATATTAAACATGCAGCAACTTAACTTTGTCACGTTATTAGCTCCTCAGATCAATGCATACAACTTCACAATCGACAAACACCACAATGAATTAGGACAGAATAACAAAAACAACAAGGTAAAAAAGATAAGTTTACTGGAATACAAGATGGTTTTGGATCAGTACAGCTGGTTCATTCCTTGCTATTAGAGGTGAGAGATCTATTGGAAAATTTACTATATTAAAATCATGATTAGATGTTTTTGTAGTTAATTTACAGTTTCTGTGAGATACTAGATTCTTAAACACAACATTTATTGGTCAATAAGCACATTTTGGATGGATTGCAAAAATACTGTTTGATCATCATCTGGATAAGACAAAAGTAAAAAATACTACTTGCTGGACACTCTGCCGTTGTGTCAATTGCCCACTTCAACAGGAAGGGCTTCCGGTGTAAAAAAAAAAAAAAAAAATCTCCTGAAACAATGTGCAACCACCAAAAATGATCATTTCATACAGTGCCAAAAGCTTCACCTTCAACATGATTCAAACTGTTGAACTTCATTTGACTATGAATCCTCTAATAAAAAATGTGGAGTCACATCTCTGAAGATATGACTTCACTCTCGACAAACTTGATAGCAGTGTGTTAATTAAGAGACTAAATGTCAAAATTAAAAAAACACCTCATCCACATAGCATCACAGCTGCATAGCACAATGCTCCTTGTGTCAACACCGGTCCCCTAAGAATTACACCAGAAAACAAAGCCATTTTGACTGCAGATTTTGACATTAATCAGTGGAGAAGCAAATCATTTACTTCAAGGTGCCAGTCAAAAACATGTTCATTTTAACAGGGTGTCATTCAGCAGCCCAGCTATGCAAAAATATAACACTTGAAAACAGTTAAAGTCTATAGTGCTGGATATATTATGACAAAGTTACTCTCCAGCTTTGTCAAGGTATAATTTTATTTAATATCTAGTATAATGCAAGCAACATTGTGGAACTGTGCTGTATTAAACCTCTGACACTTAAAGCCTGAGTCTGTGTGCATGCATCAACAAACCAGGGTCTCATTTCAAGATAAAGGCTGATATATGACTGGGTTTTGCCACTTACACAGGACTAAATACAGGCAGAAAAAATACACTTGGGGAAGCGAGGACACTTGGCTGATGGCTGTGCACGCCTCCGCTGTTTGAGCATCCTCACAATCATGAAGCACTTAGTGTACCCAACGCCCACGGAGCGAGCAAGAGGGGAGGGTTTCAGGAAAAAAGCCACATTTTCACAGATTTTTTTGGTTTGGCAAAAACATTACCAACGTGACAAAAGCTTTAACAACAGTCCTGCTTTTCATGATGCACTTACCATTATCAAGTGGTGGTAAACAAAACAAACAACATACGTCTAATGTCATTCTTTTTCAAAGCATGGATTTTATAAAGTCGTCAAAATTGGAGCTGTAGAGGCTACAAACTGAATTATTGTCTTGCTATAACCTATATCGCTCTGATTGGGAGTTGTGGTTTACGTGAAAATGAGAAATAAATGCAAAGCTGGGTAATATAATGAATGTGTTGATAGGGGGGGGTCGATAAGATTTGTTTAGTCATTTGATTTCATATGAAGACTTCAAGTGCATTTAAATGAAGACTGTGTTGATGCAAATGTCATGATGCTACTCTGAAGACACCTGAAGTTCTTTCTTTTATGAGACACTGAAATAGTGTGGGCAAAGAGACTTGTGTCTGACAGACAGGGGAAACAGACCGTGTGCAGAAAAAGCAGCAGCAGAGGCTTTCTCATGTTAATGACACTCGACCCCCACACTGACCGCTTTTAACCTCTGGAGGTTCCCACCACTGACAAGTCTGAGGCTGATGTCACTGAGACAAGAAGCACTTTTAATAACTTTCATTTGTCTAACCCTTGATCCTGCTAAAGGGTGAGAGGGAAATACTAATCACTATATAGTAATTGTTTTTCATTTTCAAGGTAGAAAGTAGATTAATGAAGGACATGTGAGTATGCAGTGATTCCCTTATTTGCATATTGACTTGCTATAGGTTTTACACCAGTGCTCTTTCCTGATTCATACATTTTTAATGAATTACTTTACTTGATTTATAGGCAACAGCCAAAAAGCTTTTTTTTTTTGACCCATTCACAATTTACCTAACTTGACTCTCACCAAATTGATGTGTAGCCCTCTATGCCCTCTGAACTGACTTCTACACATCATCTGGGACGGCTCTCAAGAGCAGAATAAATAGAAAAATCAAACTTAAGTTAAATCCAGTTGAGAGAAAAGCAGATGTATTTTACTTGTCCACAAATGCATGAATTCCTTCCCTCTGCATGTTTCTGACAAACTGAATAGTCTGCATTTTTTCTAAAAAAGCTGAAGTATGTCTGTCAGAGTTGCCATCTTTGTTTTGGTTTGTTTACCGCTGGCTTCCGCCCAAAGCACAATGCTGTCCTGTGACTGGTGCACTGGGTGCAGGACCTATCACATGCAAATGTTTCAGCTGGAGCAGGACAAGACAGAATTTGTGAACTCATAAAAATCATAAGAATCCATCTTGCTGGAAAGGCTAAATTTTTTCCCTTTCTAGATGTTTTATACTACACATTGTAATACACTGCTGTCAATATGCCTTTCAACTAGAGGACTATTAACAGAACACATCTTAAACAAAAGTTTAAAGATGTGTTTAAGATTATTTAAATTTGGCAATAATTTATAATGTAAGGGAAGCACGGTACTATGTGCCTCTGTTAGATCTTATCCAACAATGACGCTACAAGAGCCGTATATGTGCATCCTCTCCTATTGTGTCAGGTTTACTTCACATCCTGACAGTGACAGAAGCTGTGATGAGCGGTGCTAAACTTTCCACTGCTGAAAGCTTATTCAAAGGAAGTCTTATCAGAGGCTGTTGGAAATGGTGTGAAAATGGCGTTTGAGAAAGAAAGAAGAACAACTGAGTTCCTGTTGTTGATTATAGGCCATCTGCGCGGTGCTGAGGACAGGAGGACATCCTGTCACACTGTTGATCATCTCTCATTTTGTTTCTCTGCTGTGGTCAGCTTCTTCCACTTATGTTATATAATGATGTCCACAGCCACATAACATGCATGCAGTGTTCTGTGCTCCACTACGGTCTGGACTGGATTAGGGCCAGGGTAATTCAATCCACGACAAGAAGACTGAGCAGGTAAAACAATCACATAAAACAAGAGGGAAAAATGTCAGGAACACAGGACTATGGAGGCCTTTGAGGTTCAAATGCTGTTCGGAGGCAGATGCTTCCAAAAAGTAAAATGCCATGTGTGATATTTGAGAGAAGTGCTCTTCTGGCAGTGGAATAGAGGGCACTTGTGAAGATCACTATGACATGTTCACAATACACGAACTAATACAAAAGATGGAAAGGGCCAATATGAAATATTTATTCTTTTTTCATAACAGTGAGAGAGTGAAATGGTGCTTTGTTAAATTATCTGTATATGGGAATTATAAACAACAATAGTGCTGTGCTTTTGTTTCAAACATTTCAAACCATCTACCAGTAGTTTCTATGAAGTGTTCTCTCTTCAGTGGGCCTCAGCATTCAACACAATTTAGGCAAAATAAATCTAAATCAAATTCAATTTTACTGAACTATGTTTCAGTTCTAGTTTTAAGAATTCAGTTCACAGTGCACATTTTAAATATTAACATTAATTGATTAAGTCAGAGAAGTATGGTAGGGTTTTATAATAAAACCAGATAGTTCTGTGATGAGTAAAATGTGTTCATCTTTAATCTAATCTAATCTCATCTAGCCTCTGCATTTTGTCAATTGCAACCTTTCAAATTGAGAATATTCTCCTAATATCCAAATATCCTTTACAAAATCTATGCCAAAAGTAATGTTCCCGCACACAAATAATTTTCCGTGTCTGCACTGGCATTACAAATGAGCCAAAAGGGAAAGAAACACATTTCAAGATGTGTGCAGCAGCTGGACTGTTATATCAGCAGCGCTTTGCTTTGTCAAAAACAGAAGAGAAAGTGAGCCCTGAAAATACTATGTGCACAAACAAGGGAAAATGGCAGTAGCTCAAATGCACTGTCCCATGGGTAATTCAGTAAGAGGAGCCAAACCCAATAGTGTATAGAATCCACAGAGCCTGGTTAGATTTCACTGAGGGGAATGTGAGACTTCTAAAGGCCTGCCAGTGGATTCCCTCATACACAGACGGTAGACCTTTGGATGTTTACGCTCAGAGGATGGTTGGGAAATACCTTTTATTCTCAAGGGGTGTGGAAGCAGAGTACTGAGTTGCACAAATGCAGCTGGATAAGACAAGAGGCCCAATACTGCGAAGGCACAGGGAAAAATTTCCACTCAGAATGTAAACACAAGAGACGAGCCTGTTTTCAAAGCGCGTACTCTCAAAACCGCGGATAGTCAGCAGTGTCAAATTGCTAAGCTCCCTTTGTTGTGTTTGGAGCGTGGACTAGCCTTCTCACTTTTGACCTACTTGTTAGACTGGGAGGAAGAAGAGAGTGGAATGGTGCAAAGGAGCAAAAGGCTTGTTTATGCCAAGCAGCTATAATGCACTACAAAAGGAAAAGAAAAAAAAGAAAACGTCATGTCCTTACTGTGACCAGGCTGGCATCTCCACAAAACTGACTCTTATTTGACCTGGAGGAGAGCCGACTCCAGCTCATCTCCATGGGAAGTTGATTCTTTGGCTATAATCTTCCACAGTATGACATAAAAAGTATCTATCGTCTTGGTACAGTGTGGTTTTAACTTTCTATTTCCATGGAAACACGCAGGTGACATGCCACTTTGAGAGAATTACATGGTGTCGCTTTAAAGTCGTTCGCCATCTGCCTCTAGGCCTGTCACGATAACAATTTTGAAGTTCGATATACTGTATTGCTGAGGTAAATATAGACGATAAACGATAATATTGAAACACATTTATGCCACTGACACAATAACCCAAAAGCAGATTTAAACCACAAAAAATATTCTAAATGTGCATTATTGTTAAAAAAAATAAAAATAAATTATATATTTAATTCTGCAATAAATAAATAGCCAAATGCCAAATTAAATATGTGTAAGGAGTACTTGGTTATTTGCATTTTACTGCTCTTTTCATCCTCTTTTATCTTACAGGCAAAAAATAACCACAGATTTCCCAGTAGTGCAAAGAAAATACCCGTGATAAATACTGACCCCAAAAATTTATAGTTCCAGCTTTCATATATTGAACGGTAACAGTCAATATAGTAATTATCTTCTGAAAGTTCATACTTCAGTCTGTTAAATCACTCACTCTGGCCAATGGGAGAAGTATAAAGCTGTATTAAGAGAGAGAAGCACTGAATCACAAGGTTAAAGTCGGACGTTCTCTGCTCTCTGATGATGATCATTTCCGATTAATGGATGACAGAACATTGATCAAAGGGTTGACCATAATGTACTATAACAACAGACAGACCAATTATAATGGACTTAACCATTAGCTGGTGGGAAACAGACCTTAAACATGTTATACCTTAGTTTAATGCAATAATATATTCAGTGCCGTCTCTAGTGAGAACAAGGCGATAACAAGCTCATGCTAAAGCTGTAGTCTAGCACAGCTGCTGACAGATCCTCTGGGGATGACACTCCGTCTAAATACACACTTTATACCTGCTGCAAATCGGCTTCCCCCTGTGGGAGACAGCACACGCTTCAACTGCTCCAAGAACCACTGCTAAGGCCCTTTGAAATGAAAAAGCCAACCATTAGGAGCAATCACGTTTAACATGACCAAGCAGGGGCAAGTTCATGACTAGGTACGTTAAGAGAATGTATCTTTCTAATCTCTGGCCTTAATCCAGCTGTAATCCATCTATACATTACAGGTCTTAAACAGAGTGCAGCTGGTGAAGTATAATAGAATAGGCTTCTTGACATACAATAATACCACCCCCAGCCTCTACTGCCAAGGCCTAGTTTCAGCCTGTGCCTAGAAAATTCAAGCGTTTATATTCACTTGGAGGAAGAAACATGATCCAACTTGAAGAAAAACTGGCCAACAACTTTTGGGCCCAGAAATGATGTTAGTTTCTCCACAGTGGCCAATATAACACCGAGATCCTTGTGTCAGTTTCACGTCTCCGAGCCAGCTATTGATTGCCTGTGTGTTCTAGTAGTGTGAAATAGGAGAGAGTGGTGAAAAGCTGAAACACACAATAGCGCGCACATACTCACAGAGACACACACAGACAGACACACACTGCAGACGAGGGCTGTGTGTGTTGAGTGTGATCACACAACACTCTGGTGGGAACCGCAAGCCTGGCTTTTGTGTTCACTTTGGTTTGGGTCTGAGCAAAGCAAAGGCCCATACAGACAGAGTGGTGTGGTGTTTCAAAATGGTCTAGTCTATGTCAAATTGAATCAACCATCGGTATGACGAGCTGTGGTTAGCTCGAACTAAGTACTGATCCACAGTGTAAAATGACTTTTAAAAAACTGATAAAGTGTGATGGGTAATAATCTGGTTCAAGCGACAGAGACAGAGCAGCTTTTATACAGGTCTGGAATTGTCTGAAGAAGTCCCTCATCAGCCTCACAGAATGGAAGGAGAAAGAGAAATGGTCAGACATTTGGCCTGAGTCGAGGGGAACACAGCCCATGGACTGAAAACATCTGCTGCAGTAAAAGATTTAACAAGACAACCCATGTACTTTCATTCTACAAAATGCATTCAGCATGATTACCTCATAGATACAACAACTTTTTCTACTGGTGGTTGCCAAAATATTTGTCCCAGAAAATGAGCCAAAGGGAGGGGGCTCTACAGCTGCAGCAGTCAGTTTGAATGACAGACTGTATAATTCTCTTTGAGGAACTTTACATATAATGTTAAAGGTTAACAACCACAGCAAAGAATAACGCCCATTATAAGAAGGTCCTGTTTTTCATCTATTATGAGCCACTAGGTCTGCATACAATGGCTGTATTGACTGACACATAGATGTTTAGTTAGATGCTATTGCTTTGCCTGGAGTGCCCCACATTATGCTATAAAACCAACCATCTATTTTTTTTTTTTCATGACAGGTGTTTTTATTGCTCAAAATAGCTTAAAGAGCAGGCATTATGTAAGATTGACTTTTTGGAGCTTTCTACCCTGTTATAATGTTGTTTGAAGTCACCGATCCATGTAATTTAGCAATCTCTCCCGTGTAACTTATCACCCACTCAACGCAACAGCTCCATGGAGACAAGCAGCTGGTGGACCATCCATCAGAAAAATGACATGATGCACCTTTAATAGTGCGGCGTCAATGTTTTCAATAAAAAGAGTGTTATGGCTTAGTGTGACAACTTATCTGTTAGGTTTGGTCCATGTAACTTTATAAGACTGCATTGGTCACATCCAGCTGCAGCCAAAGCATCGGAGCTCAGAGTTAGCAAAGTCTAACTGCCCGCTGCCTCTCTGATGTGATCTGGTGTGAAAACTCCCCGGTGAGGCCAAGCTTTTCATTAGCATGGAGCGGCGTGTGGGAGGGCTGCACTCCGAGCTCCATGCCCACTCAGCTGGAGTGTGGGCCACAGAAACATTATGCAACCTGCACCATGCCATTGTGTACAGAGGAAGGGTAACCATGGCAACAGGAATCAGATACGAAGCAAAACGCTGTGTGCGGGTATACGAAGGAGGAAGTGAGTGGTGAGGAAGATTTTCTCTTTTTATTGTGTCAGCATATTTCATCAACAACCAAACATAACATTTACAGCAGACACAACAGTTTCAAGGTATTCCTGGGTGTCAGCTTCCTGAAGCATTTTGAAGACTGTTTCCCCATTTAAAAGACATAATATCAGCTTTAAATTACTGATTGCTATAGCAACCATCCTAATAGTTCTGAAACCCAAGCATAGGCTCTATAAAAAGCCTATAAACATATTTACAGCAACATTAAGCACTACTACAGGTTTAATTTTGAATCTGACATTGACATTTGACAAGGGGGTCCGTAGGTTAACTCCGCACAGACAGCACATGGAGTAAAGTTAATACTATTCTAAGTGAGAGAGTCAGTGACAGACAGGTTACCGATGGAGGGCTAAATGAGGCGGTGTTTGCCCTTGTCTGGTGAGCACCGTAAAAACCCATTGAAACTGTCAGTGGAATGTCATTCAGCCCAGCCAGCAGCCAGATTTAAGACCCTCCACAAGGCATACATTGTGCTTAGGGGGAGTCGGAGGTGAGATAGCGTGTTTAAGCATCTTCAGAGTGGTTTTAATCTAAGGCCTGAGAGGCCTAATGCTTCTGAGAGGGGATCTAATGGAACTATAAATGATAAATTAATAAAGAAGATGCACATATAATAAAGATGTATGTATGACAACAATAATCTGTTATATTTATCAGGATAAACATTTAAACCTGGACTAAATCTGACACATTTCTTAACAGACACACAGATTTGGATTTTGACATTTTGCATGAGCGCCTTTAAAATGTTCAAAAGTTAAATGATATAGATGTAGTTACAGTCAGTAAGTAGGGTGGGACCTTGCCTGTGACCCCGAACACACACTTTATGAACATGTGAGTCTGGTCACAGCTGGATCTCTGAAAAGTTTAGATGGACATGACTGACAAGTGAAGTAGCCAATCTAGGACTTACATGGTTTATCTGTATCAAATCATGACTTACAGGAAAAAAATGAAAGGTCAAAAAATATATAAAGGGGGACTGAAAAAGATCGCCGATTTCTGCAGCATCCAAGAGCAAAGTACAAAACTCTGTTAATCTGAGATGAAAGAAATTTAATTTTGTTCAAAATGATAGGTGACCCATGAGCTCCTTTGTTTCACATGAGTCACTGAAAAAAGCAAAAACAAATTTGATTGCACGATCACGTCTAAGTCTGGCTCGAAACCCAAAAAACTGATATCTACCTGTATGAAAAAAAACAGACGGATATCATTGTGAACTTGCCAGGCAGGGTGGAACTGGGATGAGATATTATTCTCACAAAAAGAGACAAGACTTGAGATTGGATCCACTAGAACGATACAAGGCAAGATTTTTAAATATTAATCCATTTGCATTTAATAGATTTGTTTTCCCTTTTATTAAGTATTTATTCTCAGTAAAAACACTGCACTCACACAGATTCTTATTATGAGCATTGCACTCTTCAGCACTCTACTGTATGCAGTTTTATTGGTGACAGATTGGTGACAAAAATACCTGCCAGTGCCTTATGGCACTCGATCTTCTCCCACTAATTTTATTCACTGCAAGTTGTCAGCATAAATGGTATATCAAAATCAGATGCAAAGATCTACAGCACACTAGAGTGAGAGGCTCCCGTTATGTGAAAGGAGGTCATCCTGTCAAAGTGCGTGACACAGACATGTTGGAGCTGGAGAGGCAGGAGCACTGTGGGTGCTTGGGCTGATTCATCCATCAGCTGTGTTTTATTTTGCCCTGGCCTTTCAAAGCCTGGCCTCCGCTGAACACTGAAACTGACATTTGACAGGTTTCGACCATGTCAAGAGTCATGACTCGGGAAATTCAGGAAACACTCCAACTGGTTTTGTGGCTTAATTAAGAAAATTATTTTACTAATGTCTCATTACTCATTTGAAAGCTTGATATACTTATTAGACTGTTTCATTCTTCCTGTATTTTCCCCTGTGATTCTGAATTAGGGCTGAATCAGAGGCTACACTCACAATTCAGCACAAGCCTCACAGTAAAGATAATCATGCAGTGGTGATAATTGATAAATTGCACCTGATATGTTACAATTTAAAGAAACAAATACATTTTTACAAAAGTATTTCACTGTTAAACCACTGCCTTGCACAAACTGATTATGAAATAAAGAGTGAAAAGATATTTTATGCAAAAAAGCAGTAACATTGTTTTACAGCAGAAAAATAGTTTAGTGAAGAATACCAAAAAGAAACCATGGCAATACAGCAGCCGCTGATACTAATACTGATCGATAATATATTGATACTTTGCACATACCCATTCTAAATCTAAAGATTCCCGATCTGCCTCCAAATTGTGTGGCGATTAGCATATTGATTTAGGATAGATTTAACATCGCTGCTTTTCCTCACGCAACTTTCTCCAATAAGAATACTATACAATACTAAAGCAGATTATACTCATCTCTAGGACTTTAAAATAATCTAACACAATTAACATATAATTTAGCCCCCACACTACAGCACTATCGCTACCGCACATGCTCACTTTAACTAATAATTAGAAGGTACCCTTAGGTTTCACACTTGGCTGGGCTGTAATCCTGTTCTAACATGGAGTACAGGTTTTCCGCTCTTCCCAGTGGACACCCGCGTGCACAGAGGAGACAACTCTGCCATTCACCTGCTAACACAGTTGGCAGGGCTCCAATTATCCTGCGCCGACAGCACAACATAGAAAAAGAAAACTAATTTGGCTTGGCATGAGAACATTCCAGATGAGTCAGATTTTAATTTGATTTGCAAGTTGATGGCAGTTTGAGGAGTGAAACTCAAGTAATCACAAAGCGTATGTCAGCCACAGTATCAGAGCCAAGATGGACTCTATATCTAAATCTACTGAGCATTTATGGGCAGCTATTCCTCAACATTTAACTTGTAATGGTGTCAAATGAATGGCACCGCTCACTCTTGAGTCTTATACTGTAATTAACAAATAAATGTGTATTTTACAATTCAAAGAAAATTGTATGTAGGGCAGAACAAAAAGTGATGATGCAAGCAGCTTAAATTGCAAACCAATAGTTGCATCAAGACAAAGACTGCATACATGACATGATTTGTAGCCAAGTTCAAATCCCCTTACTATTTCCCAAGTATCTACATTACAAAAAAATTGTAAAGTGTAGGAATTTCAAAAAACATCCACAGGACTCACGCCTGTTGCATTCAATACTGCACTAACAATGTTACAAAAATACTATCAATTAAAAAGCGTGTAGATGTTTCCAGTTGCATGTGTCTGGTGTGAGTGTGGCACAGATGCACACAGACACGACAGGGCTGCTGTTCCCAGGGGTGGTGGGGGTGGGGTGAGACGGTTGGTGAGAAGGGGGGTGTATTGAGTGGCAGGCCTCATCGGGGCTACTCCTGTCCAGCCTGCATCCACCAAATAAGTGGGTCAGTGGCAGGGGCCGGGCATCAGGCATGGTGTTATGAGCTGGTGGTGTGTTCAAAGACAATGTCATGTCGCTGGTAAAACTGCTGTGCTGTAGAACTCATTTGAAGGTAAAAAGTAGTAAACTTAGGCTAGTCATCATGTTTATACAAGCTACACTTCACCCTTCGTAGGTGGACTATACATTAAATTATCCACTATATTGTGAATCTTGTCTTGATGGTCAGCAAAATGCCAGATATATTGTTAATAATGAAAAACATTTATGGGTAATTTTACAGTCATTTCAAATTTAGACTTCAACTAATATTTTAAAAGACATATACTTGTTGGATTGCCAAAATATCTTAAAATTATTTAAATAAAGTTATTAATTTTTGCCAATATTGCCCATCGTTAAATCTTAGACCTTTTGATGAGACATTTTTAGTAGAGAAATAATAAAATACAAGGCAAACTGTAATATAAGTGGACGGAGTAATTGTAATATGTGGAAATAAGCGCCAAAAGCAATGGGACAGTGAAAGAAGACCATACAGATTTATAAATTACACCTTGTAACTCCTATTCTGTGGAACGTGCCTACATAAAGTTTCTGAATGGTGAATCGTGACTCTAATCCCTGTCAGTTTGCTTTAGCTTAGAGGATTTCCTAAAGGTTTTAATTTGTGTAAAAGTGACTGACAGACCATAATCTTGGCAGACTTATTGTCATACCTAAGTCTTCATTAAGTACAGATTTACTATACTTCAGCAGTTCATATGAAGACTCTTTGTAATGAAAGAAACAGCAAGCATTGATACATGAACAAATAACTAAAAGACTAACTGTCCATTTGGCCATTGTTGCACTTGCATAATCACACTTTTCTGCAAACCCGTGGTCACACTGGCTCTTCTCTGATTGGCAGCTCCTCTCACACCTCTCATTCTTGCTCGCTCTGATGTTTTCTGCTTCTGCTTCATCTCACTGAAAATGTCTCCTATACCGAAAAAGATGGGCTTAACAAAATTAAATGCACCAAGGTCACCAGCATTCTTTAGAGATAACCTCAAAGAAATACTGTAGATACCATGCTGGGAAAGATTAGCTTAAAATCTCTCCTTGTCATGTTTAATGCATATTGCATACTAATATAAAGGTTGGATGCTTCCTTATCTCCCTGCATGCACTCCAGTAAGTACCAGAGATCATAATATGAGGAGCTACTTCTACCCAAGTCAGCTGAGCCTCTGTAAATATATGCATAAAGAAAATAGTGCAGAAGCTTCACAAAAGATCCATTTGCTCTTTTTATAGATAAGAAAAGTGACAGAATAACGTTTTATTTTGACAGATGTATAAGGCTTCACACACATTTTATCTGTGAAAGCCACTATAATAATATTAATAATAACAATAATAATGTTTATAATAATACATTAGTCTTATATAGCATTTTACAGACTCAAGTTGCATTAAAATTTCATGCATTATTCATTCCATACTCGGTGGTTGTAAGCTATATACTATGCACCATACGACACTATACAAATAGCATTAACTTACAAAGATGAGGGGATTTCGTTTTTATATTTTCTGTCATTAACAATTACATAATACTATGGCAGAATGGCATTACATTCAGCTCGCTGCATTATTCATTTTGCATACGCAGGTAAAATGCATAACTGACAAATTGTGCAACCCTAGCAACAATTTCATGCTAGTTATGATTTTCAAAGTCAATTTACCACAACAACATTGGCAAAATATAATGATGGCAGTCTCCTCGACTTCAGCCAGATACTGAATCCCATTATAAAAGTTGCATCCATTACTGCAAGACCATAGACAGGTAGACAGCAACTTAAGCTTATCATACAATGCATTAAGGTGAGAGGTCCTAAGAGGACAATCAGAGCTTATATACTGACAAAACTACGTCCGATAATCACTAAAATGGACTAGACAAGCACATGATGATACTGAATGTTCGTTTATATGAAAAACTATTGAAATTAGCAGTATGCATTCTGCTTTGATGAAACCTTCAACCTTCATCCAACAGTGCAACTAATCTACAAAAGCAACTCATACCAGTTTTTCCAGTACCAAAGCAAATGCCGTGCACAGTTCAAAATAATGGCTCTCAGTCTGCTGCAGTCTTCATGTTACTAGTCAGCTCAGTCATATCCCATAAGGGAAACGACCTGGCGAACCGGAAAATCTGTGTTGAGGCAAGCTTATGTTATTCTCCTGATATCAAAAAGAAAAAAACTGATGGAAATCCATTTCATAACAAAAGATAAGCATAAGACATATAGAAAGACACCGACACTACCCTCTCCATCACCACTGACACCGATATATTAAAGACTACATTAATCAGAGCTGATCAGTCACACTGTTGGGGAGGATGCATATTCTACAGCGTTATACTGAACAGCTAATATGAGCGTGAGAAGATCTTTCACCTTAATGTGTTATAGATAGAATAGATTGAATTTAAGTGGATCAGCAAGAATTCTCTATCCCCCAGAACAAACAGTTGTAACATTCCTTAATAAAAAGCTGTTTTTGAGTGTGTTTATGTTGTGGTGCAGGACAACAATAATAGAGTAAGTTGAGAAGTGACAAATAAAAAAAACAGCAGTAGTGAAGCTCTTACCTTCCCAGCTCATCCCCAATTTCATAAAATTCCTCCACATTTTCTTGGTTGAAGACAGTCATGGTCCCCAGGCACTTGCTTGCAGCTCTTGACCGCAGGCTTGTCGTCCTCAGGGGCTCTTCAGAGAGGCACCATCCCTCTACCACCAGCACCAGCAGCAGGAGCAGGAGCAGCAGCAGGAGCCTCCAGTCTGGGCACTCCTCCTCATTTTAGAAGCGCTCTGGACACAAACACAACAATAAAAACACATGCATTAGACTTACAAGGCTTTAGGGAGTTGATCCAAGTAGAAAAGCGTCCATCAGTCAACAAAAGGAGCAGTGAATGAGCTGCACCTCGACCAGGGCGACGTCACGACTCCAAAAAGCTCATCTTCTCTTTTACGACTGTTTCTGTTTGTCTTGCGGACTTCTCTTGCAGATAATACCAGAATAGGTCACGAAAGCAATGCTGTAGCCCCACTCCTGTGAATACAGACTGGTTGTGAGTGTAAATATACCAGTGTAAGGCTTGGTGTAGCCATGGGAAACACTGGAGCTGCGCTAACGCCTCCTCCTCCTCCTCCTCCTACTCCTCCTCAGTGCGTCCAGGGAAGTCACATTAGCCTCGGATCTGTTTAAATATGACCTGGACAGACCCATACAGGTGTTTAACCCAGCTTGGCACACTTAACACACTCGATCCTACAGCTACAGCTTAAAAAACTACTCACAAATACCGTTAATCTTTCATAGTCTCATAAATTGTAAGCTAACTGTGAATGATCAACTGACGCGGAGCAGTGCACTGAGCGCGCTGCCTGGATTAAGTTATGGATTAAATGGATCATAACGTATCATAAGTAAATTGTCTTACATCGGGGTGTTGCTGTGTCTCCCGTAGCAAAGTCTCCCCGTGATCTGAGGGAGGCTGGACCCAGGTTTGTGTCTCGTTGGACAAAATGCTGCCGTGAATGGGAGAAATCAGTAAGGCAGGCTGGTGTACGGACGCGTTCATAGTCGTCGGGATTTTTTACTACTTACAACTTATTATTGAACACACATGATTAAAAAAAAAAATCATTACTGAGCTATACATACAACTAATAATTCCCAATACAACTCTAAATAAAGCGTAGACGTTATTTTGAAAGCAAATCCTCAAATAAAAGCTGCCCATACATTAGTTTACTATTTTATTAATTTAACACGTATTGTTACGTAATGAATTGAACGCACCGCGGCTATGACTACTTTGGCCGCGTGGGGGCAGCAAACTTTAATTTTCTGCAGAATAAAGACTGACAGCACTTTTTACCAGTTTTTGTCTTTTATTGGCTTTTAGTGTCGTGTCAGCTTCATAAGTAGGTTGTGCACTTAAAGTTACTATTATATACTCTAACGAAAAGTAGACCTGGTGTTTTGTTTTGTGTGTTTTATATTTTTCATTTTCTGTATATTTCAGCCTGTGTTATTTATTTAGTATAATAATAGGTCCATAGAACAAATGTCTGAAAAAACATCTCTGTGACATAGGTTTGCAAAGGTAAACTCTATAGTGGGTTTTATGAGGGATTATTCCCCCACCTGCTGCAGAACAGATGCCATTACAATAAAAGCAGAGGAGTTAAACTTTTATGTGTTGCCTATTTATTAAGTAGCAAATGACACAATATTTAGAAAATGTATATATTTTATTGCAGTTTAAATAGATACAAAATAATACAAACATAACAATGCGAAAACATACAAAAGAAACCATGAGCTCCCCTTAATCCTTTGCATATGTGAATTCAGATTGTCATGCAAATGAACTATAAACATTATTATAGATTACATATAGCTGGGGAATAACCAAAGAAGTAAAAAAGACGAATTGGGAAGTGACATTTTTCTGATGAAAACTGCTATGAAAATTCCATCTAAAAACATTGAAACACTGGTATAAAATTGCTTTATATATTTTTCCTTCATGGATACCATGAAATGTTGGAATGTCTGGCAATCATCCAATTACACTGTAGAAACCATTCATCAAGAGCTTTTTTAGAAACAATCATTTTGAAAAAAATATTCTTTATATGTATATTTGTTAGGCCTTATTGGCATGTATGATGTAGGTGTATGACAAAAACATTCTCGGTAAAACAAAACACAAAAATGTGCAAATTAGCTGGTTATTCCCCTCACGATTGAATGTTTAGGTCTGTGCAATAAATCTGTAAACAAGAGCTGGACCTTTGACATGGGATGTTTTTTTTCTTAAGTAGAGACATTTTAAACTCTGTCCAGAAGTTTTTAATGTTTTCCTGTGAAGACAAAGCACAGCAAGGCGATATTTAAGAGCACTTTCCTTGCTCATTATTCAAGTTTTTTATAACAAAAACTTTTGTCAAAGCGAGGGCTCCCCTATAGTCCTGTACATCTGCAGCGATGTCACCTCCACATTATTGACCTTGACGTTCTGAGGCCGTCCTGTGGGACTGTACCCAGCCGAGCGGCCCATTGGGCTGAAGCCTGTGGCGCGCCCTGCGTGAGTAAAGCCAGAGGAGCGGGACACGGCTGGACGCCGCAAGAACCTGTTTGAGGTGACCAGGTCTCCATAGCCCTGTGCGTGTGAGAAGGCATATCCAGAGCGCCGAGAACTGGTGCGGCGGATACGTGCGCGCCGAGTCGGAGGGGGCAGTTTGGTTTTGGCCTGTCTCACCTTGAACATCACCTAAAGTTTATCCACATGGTTAAGAACATTATACAATGTACAAACTTATAAGGGATTTGAAATACAGTATAGTTTCATATGCACCTTGTCGTTTATCGTGGGGTAAAGCTGAACCATAAGGAAGCGGTGAGTGATCACAGGCAGAATGCACAGGAGTGAGGTCAGGACAATAGTCAGCCAAATGTTTGGCTGGTTAAAGGAGTTCCGAGCTGTTCCTGCACAGACACAGTGGTTACAAACATTAAACAATGCTACAAAACAAAATGACAGATGCAGAAGAGCACCAGCTCAGTCCTTACCTATAAACGGGAATGCTGATGGCAACATAAGAAATAACCCATTGCTGTACATTGTGAAAGTAATGGCAAAATACATGATCAGACTGCCCATCACAAAAACTGTGTTAACAGCTGTCCAGTACGACATCTCAAATCCCAACTGTAAACATCACAGTGGTACAGTATTAGAATAATAATCAGTATGCAACTGTAAACTGCATTTCTTAAGTGTACAAGTATAAACGTAGGTAACTGCATTTCACCTGAATGGTGACAGCAAACATCAGGCAGGTTTGGGTCAGAATGGCAAAAGACTGGTAGTCTGCCACATCTTTCCCATCATCCCTCACTGTGTCATATATGGAGAGGTACGGGATGAAGAAGAGGACCAAGGAGCTATAGCAGCTGTGGAGGGCGCACTTGAAGAAGGCCTTTTTACTGAAGTACAGGTTGAGCTGACCAGGGACATAGAGCTGAGGATGCTGAAAGCTCCATGCGTCGTTCACATCCTAACCAGCAGGGGGTGCATACGTATAATTAATTTTCTTTGTTACATTAATAATAATGCCATCATTAGTTTTAGTCCTGTTTTCTGAAATGTGGAAACGAATTGGCAAAAATTATGTTTACCTGTTCAAATAGACTCATTCCCAGCACAGGTAGGGCAGTGTAGACCAGATTGTAGAGTGTGATGAACCATTCATCGTAGACAGTCTGAAAGTGAAAATAAAAGTATATTTAACATTACTTTGATGTAGTTAATATTTTTTAAAATGTTCCGCCTTTTTAAACAGCTAACCAAGTAGGCCAGCTGTTCATCCTCTCAGTTTTTCACATACCTGGGCAGAAAAGCCGCAGAAGAAGGCATACCAGAAGTGCACAAAAGTGAATGTGAAGTTCTTGTAGAAGAAGTATCGCAGAAACTTGCACATTCTCAGATATGACCAGCGACCATGCACCAGCAGGAGGCGCTGCAGGAATCTGAACTGGGCAAAAGAGTAGTCACTGGACAGCACAGCCTGCATGCCCTCCTGACCAGAGATGCCCACGCCAATATGAGCCGCTGAGGGGGTACACACAACAATATGTTCTCAATTATTAGCATCAAGGCTTCATTCTACTAATGACACAAAGGCATGTTTTTACAGTGACAAAACAAACCTGTGTTTTTTAAATAAATGTCTGTCATGTCTGTTCATTAACATAATTTGTCCCACCACATAAATAAATTAAAGTATTTTAGTAAGTGGTTTATGATTATATAAACTCACCTTCCTGTAGTTAGGGGCACCTCAGTTTGTAGAAAAAGAGGAACGAGTTGTTGAGTATCGTGAGACTCAGGAAATGTAAGTTCATAGATATTAATAGTTATCTATGAGCTATTTGTTTTTTTTTTGTTTTTGTTTTTGGTTTTTTTATCAGTCATAGAACATAGAGAGAATAGCCGTGTCAGCATATTACAATTCAGAACACCCAAAAAGGTATTTTCTATGTAAAGCTCACTTTTTATACATTTCATGCAGCATCAATGAAAAAGTGGGATATTCTGTAAATAAGTGCCATGAGGGACAGGGGCGTAAATGGTTGTGCGGGACAGCCAGTACAGGGACAGGTGGTAATCCTACTTCCAGTTATTAAACCAGGGGGTTGATGTTAGTAGACAAAGTGCGTTTACCTTTGATCATGCTAACGTCATTGGCTCCATCCCCAATCGCCAGTGTAACCGCCTGTTTGTACTTCTTGACCAGCTCCACCACTTGAGCCTTTTGGAGAGGAGTGACTCTGCAACAGATCACTGCCTTACACATACACGCCGTCCTCAGAAACTCCTGTTCCATGCTGTGCTCCAGAGCATAGGCCTGACAAAAAATAAAGGTATAATTAAAGTTTTTCAGATAAAATGAAACCATGACATAGCAGTAGAACGACTCATACCAGGCTGTGTCCATTGATGACTAATCCATACTCTCCATTGACCACCTCGTCTGTCATCACTTTGGGCTCTTTAATTCTGCTCCTCTCTGCTAGAAGCACTGAATCGTCAACTGCATCTGGTTTCATGGAAATTCTTGCATTTCTATATGAGAAAAAAGTATTTGTTAAACGTGTACAATGTAACTTTTCTAGTGGAAAGTCCGCCACCTGCTTCTCTCCATGGAGATGTTATTGCTTTGCCTGGTATAATCCACAGTTAGGCATCAAATGTATCAGTTATGTAAGTTAGTATCAGTCAGGTAAAGTTGATCATTTGGACTAGAATGTCTGAAATGACCAGGTAAAGAAGGAAATGAATAAGCTTTACCTTGGTATTCTATAGAATGTCTAAAGGCATTTAGGCAGAGGAGAGAACATTGAATCATTTCGTACTTTGCCTGGTCGTTTTAGGCATGATGCCGCAGGATTTAGACGAAGTAGAAAATCTCTGGCAAAGTGCAGCCTTCCATTTCATGGAATGCAAATGAAATGCAAATACATTTATTTGTATTTACAATTTTTTTAGTCATTGTTTTGGATATCAGTTTGCTCTATTCTCCAAAAAACTCTATTATCTACACGTCATACCAGTTTACCATTAAATCTGAATTCACCTATAATAGAATAGTTAGGATTCTGCACTCTTCTCTTTGAATGTTAATTTTATGATGATTATTTGTGATTATTTATGTTTTGATTTGTTGTATTGTGATTTTAATGTCTTTCTTATTCAGTAAAGCACTTTGAATTACTTTGTGTATGAATTGTGCTGCACAAATAATGCCTTGCCTAGAATATTTGACCTGAAACTCAGCAATATGCTAATATGCTAGCCTTCTCTTTTAGCTTACAAGGCAGACTCATTTAGGCTTTGAGATTTTTGAAAGGTCAACATCATTTGAGTGTTAAAAAAAGAACGTCAGGATTGTGTTTCTGGACAGCTCCTCGAGCTCCTCATGGTAATAAGCCACACGGGGTGAGAAGAGCATAAAGGTGCAGGTGCAGCACTGCAGCCTCAAGGACCTCAGACTGACCGAGGGGAGGTGGAGGCTATAGGCTATTAGGCTATTAGTGTAGGCTATTAGTTTGGGCAGGGCAAAATGCAAAAATAAAACACACACAGAGGAGCTGTGAACTCTGACCTCAGCTCCAGCCTGACTTCCTCGGGGGAGTTTCCTGAGACGATGAAAACATCATTCATCTCCTCTCGCAGCAGGTTACAAGAGTAGCCGATGTTTTCTGCGGTTTCTGCACAACAAAATTACAATCAATACCTGGAAAACATTTATGAGATGAACAGAACAAATCAAATGTGACGTGTTTACACGTGTTTCTTTAAAAGTGGGGGTATGTGGGAGCTCGATTACAGAAACAGACACAATCATTTGAGCCACTATTGGATATTTTTTTATGTACAATGTTTATTTTAGTATAGATATTTATTTATTGTCAAGGGAAGTAAGCAAATAAAAATTGCATTTTTCAATTATGGTACACACATATTGGAGCAGTGCATGTTATCACTGTCTGATTTGGTGACTGCACAGCCCAGTGTGTTGTTCACTGTTTTTCCAGTTTATAAAAAAATCTAAACATTGAACCTTGCTTATCACCAGTCAAAACCCAGACTTTGATGTCTGCTTTGGCGAGCTGTTCGATGGTGTGAGGAACTCCATCCTGTAACTTGTCTTCAATCGCTGTTGCACCAAGGAGCTACATGGAAAACAACACAAAGATTAGAAACACACACTTCATTCGTAAGTTTAAATACTTCCTCACCATTAGGTCTTTCTCTATCTCTTCATAGAGCTCGTCCAGTTTCTCCTCACGGTTTTCCAGGGCAGTGCTGGCCTCATGGTGGCGCTGCTGCCACTCGCTCAAGTATTCTTCGTCTAAATCCTTGTAGGCCAAGGCCAGAGTCCGGAGCCCCTCCCCTGCAAACTCCTGTAGTCAAACATGTATGTACATATAAGGATGGACTCAGAACAACTAGATACAGACAAGTCTGTGGAATTTGTAACTGTGTACATTTGGTCTAAATAATAGTGAATATCTAGTAAACAAAAGGAAACTCAAATGGAGGAACAGTGGCTATAGCATAACTGTCAGTGTTTTTGTTTGTCTGAAACTGAAAATATTTAATTTATTCCGAAGTGTATCTGCACTGGAGAAAGGTCTGTGTGATCCTCAAGACTGAAGTTTGTTTGTGTCGGCACTAAATTCCTGAATAAAATGAATCTATAAATATTGGTGCAGTTTGTAATGTATTAGACACCTGGGATTTATCTTTTTTTCCCATGACTTTTCGCCACGCTTGTAGGACAAAATGTATGAATACAAAGTGCTGCCAGTTCCTTTAGTCCTTTGTAATTAAAGAACACTCTCAAATCAAATATTTCCAGTGTGCTACTGTACTTGAGTACTCACGTTGAGGTGCTCTGTGGTGACATCCATCAGCTTACTGCAGGACTGGTGCAGTCTCTCATAGATGATTGTGTCTGCGCCTTTACAGTAAAGTGAAAGTTTCCCTTCTGGACTCCGAACTGTAAAAACAGGTACAGAATCAAAGATTGTAAATAAAAATAACTATATTTAGTCTGTGTATATCTCTGAATAATCACCTATGACAGACATTCTCTTGCGAACATTGTTGAAATCCAAGATTGCCAACAGGTCATAAGTGCGCGGCTGCCCCATTTCCACAATGGAAACACTTTCAGGTGTTCGTGAGCGGAAAACAAAGCCAAAGTTTCGAGCGGCTGTCACCAGTGCTCCCTCATCTGGAGACTGGGCCTGGTAGACCAGCTCTCCTGAAAAGCACATTTAATGTTACCAGGTGACCGCTTGTGGTATCACTTTACAATTTAATTTATTCATTCAATTATTTTTCTTCACCTTCTGTTTTTTCCTCAGCCATGACCGTGTGACAGAGGGCCAGCAGTCTGAAAAAGGCATGGACCTCGGGGTTCTCCAGCTTGACCACTTCAATCAAAGAGTGATCATGAAACTGAAAGCGAGTATCAGCGAGCGGGTTAAAGGAGAAGTCCACAGTGTCCGTGTGCTGAAAAGAGGAAGAATGGAAACACAGATGAAATCATTTAAACTTACATGACCGTGCCTATTGTTTGGTCTTTTAGTGCTGTTAGTTTACCTCTGTAATTTCAAGTCTTTGGCCCATATAGTCAAAAACATCACCTGCAAGAGGTAATATGTTAAGGTAATAACACTGTTTCTCTTACATAATATAAACAGGACTCATCGTTCTACTAAAGGAACATTTCTTACCATATGTTTTCCCATTGATAGAGCATTTATTGAAGGTCATAATGTTTTGGGTCAGTGTCCCTGTTTTGTCACTGAAGACATATTTGATTTGTCCGAGCTCTTCATTTAGAGTGGTGGTCCGGGCCTCAGCGGGGGTGTCATTCCGAACATAATACATCTTCCTGTCCCACTCGATGTAGAAGCTGTTACCTAGTCGAATAATCTCCACACTGTACAAAAGAGAACATGTGTTTTGTTTGTGTTTTGGTTCATAAGTACATACAAAGTGAATTACCTGACATAAAGAGAAATAGGCACTACAGTGTTGAGGATGATGACATAGGACCAAAAGGTGAGGAAAGCAGAGAAAGTTGCACTGGTTCCTTCTTGTCGAGGCAGAAACACTGTGAACTGGGAGCCGTCATTCAGTTCCCAGATGCAGTTCCCAATAGCCAGCACAGTGCACATGAAGGCCAGGAAACCAAAGATCTATGTCAGACAAAAACATTTCAATCCATGTTTTCAATCAATGGATATAGCATGATTTATCACCGAAGGGTAATTTGCAGTAGTATCTTTGTATCCATGGATATCATTTTCTTAAAAACACAAACTTGAACCTAAACAATACAGACTTTTAATCACAGCCATTTACCGTATTTGCAATGGTATCTTTGTATTTATGTGACTTTCCAGATCCCTGTCTATCCTTGTGTTTTCTGTGCTGTCTTCCCCCCTCCCTTCTGTGCCCATGAGTAATCAAGCCTGCACCTCGGGAGTACAAAGGGACCGAGGATCCTACAAACTCCGTCAGATCGTCTGTGTATCCTTCGTGGTACAGTTCCGCCTGGCTCAGTCTAGTTTCGTGATTATGGTCACAGGACTCCGCTGATTTTTCTCATTTTTCATCAGATCCCACTCCTTGGAACTACCCTACACCTCCACCTCCAACCCAGCTATCCATGACTGGTACGAACACCCCAGCCTCTGACCCCGCTACTAACAACCGGTTCAAAGACATCAGCCTATGACGTCAGCCTCTACTATCTGCTCTGTCGACCAACATTTACATTTACTTTTTTATGAATAAACTGTTCAACTTTTTCCCCGAGTCTGTATCTTTGATCCCCCAGACATTACGACACATTCCTTGCATACAAATCACAAATTACTCATGATTAGAAACTGTTAACCCCAAACTGCAACTAATTGTGACTAACATTTTGGTTAAGTGTAATAGTGATTTTTTTTGTCAATAGTGTAAAAATACTTACACATAGGACTAATATATTCATCAGTCGATCGATACTGGTCCTCTTGAAAGTACTTTTGCCACAGTTCTGCATTAGTTTGGTCTCTGGACCTGTAGATAAGAAAATAAAACTGATTATGAAACTCTAAAAATGAAAATAATGGTGCACAATGTAACTTTTCTGTTTTCACCTGCTTATCTTCATGGAGAGATGTTATTGCTTTGCCAAGAATGTTCCACACTTCATAAATGCTTTAGATAAATTTTATGTCATACTGTGGAACGTTCCAGGCAAAGCAATAACAAGTACAGAGAAGTTACACACATAGTGCACATTTAATATTGTGTTAAAGATGTTTCAGTCTTACACACCTGCAAACAGCACCAGTCCAAAGCACCAGTCTGTGTTCCTCAAGGTGCATCCTCGCAGTAAAATCTTCTCATTATCAAGTGAATATTTCTGACCAGCAAACGTTAGTGTTCCTGTGAAGCGGTCGAGACGGTTGTTTGGGGGTTCACATCGGACTTCACCTAAACACAAACTTCATGAATACAGGCAGAGCAATAGAAGGCGACTGAGTGCAGCCGAGTGTTGTGTTTGCACCATTAAAGTCGGCCAGTTTTTCAATGTTATCTCCAAGGTCACCAGTCACAGGGAGGGCCTGCTTCACTTTTAGGTTGGTTTCTCTGAAGGAGGGACAACAAAAACATGACTAAGTATGGTAATACAGCTACTATGATAGTGAAGATGTAGATTTACCCGTCCAATTCAGCCGTTTCGATGTATACCAAGTTGAGTGGTTCGCTGCTGGAGAGTAACAAAAGATCAGCCTGAAGAAAGAGAAGAGAGGAAAGCTGTGATTTACGCTCTTCAAAACCTTCTTCTGATCCTTAATAAATCATAATGATACTTACTGTGACAAATTGGTTGTTTTCTAACTTGATTATGTCTCCCACCTGCACATTCATCCATTTTTCATTTTGCAATCTGCAGAAGAGTAAGGGTAACTGAATACATTTTTATTTAACAGTATTTTCTAGTATTGCCCCATCTTTTCAAGCATGGCTCAATTCTCGATTTGATTTAATTCAATTCTATTAAAAACAAATATTATTCATTTCCTGACTGCAAACAACGCGAATCATTGACAAATAGAAATGACTTCATCTTGATTAACATTTGATCCATTGCAAAGCCGTACTTGGAACTAGTCAGGACCAGAATAAGTGATGAAAGTCAATAACTCAATAACTCCAGTCGGCAATTACCTTTGGCAAAGACAATAAATTTGCCTATCTAGCCTTATCGACTGTTACATGCACATTTTCTTTTGCTTAAGATACAATAATAAAGGCATATTGTAGAGGTTCTTATCAAGAATTCAAATACAACCCTACATTATGCTCACAGCACACTCACTTTCTGTTGATAAGGACTTGAACTTTGCGGTTGTTGACTTGATTATCACTCCTATGGCGATTCTGGGAACACACAAAGGAAATTATTCAACCAAAAATGAATGTCAAAGACTGAATTTAGACTAATTGCAACATGCTTCAGTTGAGAAATGTGTCTTCATTTGTAATGTCAAAAATTCCCTTTTCACCACCGCTGTTTAGTCACATATGCTCAGTGGCTGTGTACCTGCTCAGACCAAAAAGTCCCTGAACTTAAAGACGTGTAAACAGGAACAGATGGGAAGCAGCGGGCACAAATGATCGCCAGACGCTGAAACAAAAAGTCTCTTGTTTGGGACAATGTTTAACCAATGACATCAGTGTTTGTCCTTGGTTTGGCACGACTTATTAAAGAGGGAATGAGTCTGATGAGCAAGTACTTTTAGTTTCATTCAGCAAACCAGCAGAAACAATGAATAACTATTATTAAATTAAACATTAACTTCACTTAGGCTCCCCCATTTAGCATTTAATTTCGAGTGAGAGTTCTCGTTCTAGCGTTTATACAGGTGCAGACTTACAATGTCGTCAGTGGCATCTTTAGCAGCAGTGACGGTCAGCACAAGGACTAAAGGCACTACAGTGGTAAACCAGGACAGAGACGAGATGGCAGGAATCACCTAAAAAGTATGTGAAAGAATATGAAGTTTTATTACATATTGAAATAAAAATACATTCCAGATAAATACATTGAATGACAAACTGCAGAACATCTGGTAAATCAAATAAAACACAAACAGTTTATTGTCTAATTACCAGAACAGTAGCAACAATTAATCAATTCATAGTGGTGCAACTTAACGTTTCTTGCATGTGTAAGACTGAGGCAATTTCCTGTGGGGCCAGAACACTTCCTTAATCACACGACACTTGATTTGTCTATATCCTGTTTGGTTAAAAAACTGCTTCTCTCTCTCTTTGCCACTGAAAGTCACCACATTTTTATTCACACTCTTTCAAGCATGATGGAAATAGCTGAGGTACAAAGAACAGAGCATTGGTGTCCGCTTTACCTGTAGCACAAGCAGAAACAGGAAATAGGCATTGGCAATCCTCTGAAACTGCTCGAAGAGGTTGAGAGGTAGAAATGTGAAGAAGTTGTATTTTGAGGTCTTGATGGCGTTTGTCTGAAACACAAGCAAAATTACAAGTATTCAGCACATTAATGAGCGTGGTTTATGAGCGTATTCACAGGCTAATGAAGGGAGGAGGGAGTATATTGTTTATAATACATTTATAATCAGAGGGCAGCAAAAGATCTGATACAAAACATAAGAATCGCACTCTCTGCAGAAGATATCTAATAATGAACGAGATAAGACATGAGGAGTGGAAGCAGACATAAACACAGCCTGACAAATTACCCAAATATTTTAAGCAGCGTGGGGTTTATCATCATTTATATTGTTAGTGGAAATGTTCTCTTTTATACTGTATGCAGGGTCATTTTTTCAAGTAAGGGATTTAACTGATATTTCTACACTTTTTGGTTAATTTTACAACTCATAAAAGATATTTACGTGCACATTTTAGCGCTTTTCTGATGAAGTACAAAAATATCACATGATTATTGTTATCAGGATATAATTTTCCGTCAATATCGTCCACAATTTGCCAACAAAGAAAGTGTCATGATCCCAGTCTGTCCACTGTTTTTCCTCCTCCCTTCTGTATCTGAGCCTGGAGCTGGGTGGAGATTTGGGCTCCTCCTGTGCTCACCTGCACCTAATCAGCAATCAAGCTGCACCTGGGGAGGACAAAGGGAGCCAGGACCAGACACTTAACACCAGATTGTCCACATATCCATTGTACAGCTCTGCTTGGCTCAGTTTCATGTCTTTGCTCTTTGTGACTTGTTCTAAGTTGCATATATATTTGCTCCTCGTCAGATCCTGCTCCCTGGACCCACTCAGCTCCTCTGTCTCCGACCCTGCTCTCTACGACCGGTATGAATCTCACCTCTTCTGACCCTGCTCACCTCGTCTCAAACCCCACTGCTCACGCTCTACCCCTGACCATGGCAAACACCCGACACACATTCGATCTACTTTCATTTGCACATTTAAAACTGTCAAACACTGTTAAACTTTTCCCCGAGTTCTGTCTCTTTGGTCCCACCTGTCAGTCATAACGACAGAAGGAAAAGACTCAGAGGTTTGTCTTTTCAGAGCATAAACAGTAATGCTACCTCTAAACCGTGTGCTTATAGTGTAGTACAGCGCATGTATGGTGTATGTCAAACATTACTCCTTACTCCAACAACATAGTTCATAGCAGAACTATGTTGTGGGAGTAGTTTCCCCAGCACCAGGTGGACCTTATCAGCCCCAACATACAGAGTCCCACAGGGCGTTATCAGTGGATCTGGACACTAGCTCCACCCACTCCTAAGGCTTTCAAACTGTGCATGTGTGTGTCCTGTGGGGATATAAACAGACGCCGGATATAAGTGTATACACATCAGAGAAGAGGAAATAACATTATTCTTCATCAAAGATTAAGAGGATGGTTCTTAATAAACTAAACCAGAGGATCCCAAATACGTCACAAAGTTATACCTAAACAAATATTTTGGTTTTGCAAGTAAAACCATATCTAAATAATGCAACAGGTGGTCCAGTAACACACCAGCATAAACTAGATCTACAACCAGGTCTAAAATAGGACTGCACTAAGCAGGACGAACAGAAACATACAGATTGAATACATGTGGAAAACTCGGTTAAGATGAAGTGGTTGTGATTTGACTAGACAAAGAAGAAAATGGTTTGATCCAAAATTATTTCTGCCCAGGAAACACACAGTGCAAGTGCAGCCACTGGTCCCATGTGTTTAACCTGACCAACACATCTACTGGACATCCTGGTCACAGCTGTGGAGGGCGACAGGAGACACGTGCTGTTGCTGTTGGTGGTGTTTTTGTGGAGAGTGGGAATAATCTAGGGTCAGGCCTTAAAATAACGCTGCTAATACGTCATGATGGTTATAAGGATGATCAGAAATTTGGAATATTGTCTTAGTACATCACGTGCACTGCACCTCTCAGGTGTGTGAGAAGGGAGACAGAATGTGGATAAATGCTGCCGCTAAATAACCTGGCTCACAGTGGACTGATGTGTGGAGCACTCTGAGTTGAGTTCTACACATCAGTCTGGATGGTTCACACTGAAAGCGATCAGAACGAGCTTCCCTCTGCACATTTTTCACAATCTAAATGATAATATAGACTATAGTATGTCTGTCAGGGTTGTCATGTTTGTTATGTTTGGGTGCTTCACTTTTGGCTTTCGCTCAAACCTCAATGCTGCTCTGCGAATGATCCACCTGCTCGATTAACTTTACAGCAGGAGTCTCTCAAGATGGACTCTCGTGAGTTTGTGAACTCACAAATATCACGACAAGCCATCACGCTGTGCAGGAGTAACTCCTGAAGCCTACAGCGACTTAAAATCTGTGCAGAAGATATCTAATAATGAAGGAGATGAGAAATGAGGAATCAGTGGAAGCAGAATTTATCCACAGCCCAACAAATTAACACAAACATTATTAGGCAGCTTTGGGTTTATGATCATTTATATCTTTATTGGAGAGTTTCTCTTTTATAACATAGTAAAAATGTTTGGTCATACTGGCCTAGTGTATATCCAAGATAAAGATGATCGTTACAGCAGCACTTACAGTGTACTTGAAGGACAGGTTGTACTCTCTGTCATTGGCTCGGAGTTTTCTCTCCAGCTCTGTAAGTTAAGATCAATGAACGGTCAATAAAAACAACAAATCTCACTGACACTTGTCCTAATTAGAATAAATAGTGACAGAGCTACTAAATAAAATCTAAAATGTTATATTAAAAAACCAGCAAAGACAGGATTTCAGGTTTCAGGGTTCTTTATAGTAAATCGAGTAAATTGATTTGCATTAGAAAACTGACACTTTCTATGCATATAATAAATGTAACAATGTAATAAAATAACACTTTACCTCTTTCTTTCTTGGCTAAACAGTCCAGGCCAAAGAACGTCATCTTCTCCACGTTGTCCTGCTAGCTATCCATCATATTATAACCTAAAGAGAAAAATTGCATTACTTTTATTATTAGGACTTCTGTCATTTGTTGCAGTCCATGCCGTTTAATAAAACTGTATATTCAAAAATCAGTTTGCTGGAATTAACCTGCTTAATTGTTATTGTGTCAGTGGCATTAAGTGGTTTCTATATCATCATTTATTGTTATACTTCTCTTTTTGGAGAAAAACACTGTAAGGCCTGAGTAAACTGATTTATTGTTGACAACAGACCTCCTGATGCATAAGGTGTGTAAAGCATACTATTTGTGCTCGCTGTGCCACAGTTCAGCGTATGCGAATCATGCTGAGCAGTGAGCTACAGGGAATGTAATTAAGTCTGAGAGGGCAGCTGTTGACAACTCTGGCCATTTAAACCTCTCCACAACTGTGCCGTAGGTGTCCAGTTACTACAGAGTTTCTGTACAATTGCATCATTCTTCTGCCCTTTTACAGATTTTCCACTTTAGACTCAATGACTCAGAGGGTGGACCCTATCTCAGGTCAGACTGAAGCGACTTTCGCTATAGTCTGTATAAGGACAAAATGTTTTGAGGTGCATTTAAATGAGTCCCCAAACAGGAAATCCCTTCCACACAGATCCCGCCCTCTGTGGTTGTCCAAGTGACGTCAGAGTTTAGGCTATAAATATCTTCCACATGTTTCTAATAAAGAATGTGGCCTTTAAGAGGACTGCTGCTGTGTCTGACATACAGGCACATGTGGATGTTTGTATTTATGTCGACTTCAAACACAAAGTTTGAGTTTTTGTGAGTAACCAGTGAATTCAAACCTGCATCTTAAACAGAGTTCCTATTCATCGAGTGTTATACAGGGGTCTACGGCACGGAAAAACTGACATTTACCCAGTCAACAGTTTTCCCAATCATTTAAATGCCATGCAAGCTCTCAGGAGTTTACATTTAGAACGTTTGTGCATAACAGTAAGAAGAGATCACAGTTTATGCCATTGAAAATAACAAAAGAGACGTTTTGTTAAGACATTTGTACTGTACAAATGTTAAACTTCAACTGATGTTTTGTGCTTTGCCATTTTTACAAGATTAGGAAATGAGATCCCCAACGACCATATCTGTATGTGCTTAGTTTCACTCACAGATATGATCGTTTATTGACTTATCATTCAATATATAATACCTGGGAGAATATATTTTGGGCTCAATATTCATCATTTGCACTTTTTTCTTCGCTACAATGTGGAGTTTTTGTTACTTTAGTTGTGAAATGATAAGATCTGAACAGTAGAGGGCTGAACCACTAACTTCTATGCCAAATTATTTTTTACTTCTTTCATTTGTTGCAGTCCATGTCTTTTAATGATACAAAAATGTTTCCTGAGGGACTGTTCAAAAGTCGGTTTACTGTAATTAACCTACTTTATTGTTATTGTGTCAGTTGCATTAAGTAGTTCCTGTTTTCACGCAGATATAATTCCTGTATTATCATTTATTGTTCAACTTCTCTGTAGCAATCTATTGTGCTTCAAAATGTGTTATCGTGACAGGTCTAGCGATTATTTTCTTTGATGAATCTATTAGATGTTAAACTGTGAAAGGAATGAGATGGATTAATAGGTTGTTCATCAAAAACACAAATCATACATGACTCCCATGTCATTTTGATGTAATTACTTCTTTGTCTGGGTCGTAAAACCTCTTCTCTCAGCTCGTGGCACTTTTTGAGTCTGTGTAGAGATAATGATTATTCAAATATTAAATTTCAATAGTCATATTTCAAATAGTTGTGCTTAATCAATGAATGTGTTTTCAGCCCTAAAAACGTGATTGATTTGATATCAAAAGACTAAGTTTAAATCTGTCAACTGGACAAAACGTTGTAGGAGTGAAGACGTTTCGCTGCTCATTCAAACCACTTCTTCAGTTCTGGTCGTGGTCTGGAAGCGGCTTTTTGTCCAGTTGACAGATTTAAACTTCGTCTTTTGCTGTGGATCAGACCTGAACGACTGAGGGATTACACAGACAGCGGTTTGATCTCTAGTAATAAGAGATGTTCTCATAAAACAACCACTGTATACTGTAAGAATGTTTCATACAAATGTGGGAATACTTAAAATATATTTAGGAGTCATACAAAAAACAAGAGTCCTTGTCCTAGCCCTCAACTGGAACATAGTTTCTCTTGTGTGGCCACAAACAAGAATAAAACGTATCTGAAGAAAAGAAAAGTGTGCAACAGTATCCAGTGTGACAGACACCTGGGCCTGACTGCAGGTCAAAGGTCACACAAGTGAATGGGAGTCTTGTCTGATCAGTGATCTCTCGTTTCCCATTTAACGGTGCTCTATTAACAAAGTGCCTTTTATCAAAGTGAAACCCTGTTTGGCCCCAGAGTAGAAGAGTCAGACGTTACAATGAATTAAGATTATAATCGTCACACGTATAAATGTGGTACTATATATGGTGCATGAGTTTGATGAGTTTGTTCATCATCTGTCACATAAGTGCTCTGCTCACCTAGCCTCTTGTCTTATCATGCTAGTGGGTAAAAATAGTTTCACCACACACTTTAGCCTAGACACGGTTAGTGAAAGTGGAGAGTTTAAAATCCGCTTTAAATATGTGTCTTTAGAGCTGCGTAAAGTCAGAACTGTTTGTGTTGTGTCTGGCTCAAAAGCAGCCGCTCTCATTCGCTCACTCAACAATTCCAGGAAGGAGAAGTGATAGCAGGTTCTTACTGAGTGTTCCTAAAAACAACTGAAATCAGAGTTACTTTTTAAACCATTAAAACAGCACTGGGCCAAGAGGCAGGAAATAACAAAGAACAAGTTGAAATGCCCCACAGGAAACGTCTGGCCTAAGTGCTATTTACATTCAGAAATCCCTTAAATAAGATCATCTCACATCTAATAGAATAATTACTGTAGGTGTAATAGTCAGATTGTGCTTATCAAGGCTGTGAAGAGGAGTGTATTTTCCCATGCTCTTGGATTTTACCAGGTCACATTCAACCCACTGAAACTAAACAAAAAAACACCAGGTAATTTTAGTGGTTTGTGGTTAAACTGTAAAGCTGCCTATGTTAAACAGTAAAACTAAAAGTACAGGGAAAGAAACAAAAGTAATGATGTAATTTTAACAATGTTACAACTCAAATATATTTTTAAGGTAATGTAATGGATTGACTAAGTGCACGTCCTGTCTGAGGGGCTGTGTATTGTGCATTGACTCAATTTTAGTCACGGTTACGGTTAAGTACAAAAACTGTAATTATTCTGAATCTATAGACACTCCTTTTGTCCACTCATCTACAGTTTTAGAAGTTGCCTCCCAAAACACTGAGGATAAATGGTGATTTGTTTATTCCTCGGTATGTTAACTCAGTTTTGACAATACAGAAATAATAACTGCATCAAAACATAATCCTTATTTCATTTGTGACTCAAATAATTGTAACTGAGCAGCTCTAAAGGTTTGTTTGTGTATAACCTTCAGCCTTAAATCACCGCACTCTACTTATCCTTGCATTTCAGACCTTCTCAGATGTATTTCTGCGTTTTTGACCTTTTTGTGATTCCACAGATTAGAAAAATCAGGCATTTATGACACGCTGCCACAATATAATGAATTCATTTTGCCTCGGTTCTGCTTGAAAAAGCACTAACAAATAGCCCTTCAATTATTCACCTGACCTCTCGGACAACAAAGCCACTCTTATCATGTTACTGATGAAGAGCTAACACTTTTATTGACCTTTAAAAATGTTAAAATGTTGTCCTTCTAATGCCCCAGATGCCTCATGCTACATGTCTAATCTGTGCAAATGGACAGTAAACTAGCACTTGTAAATAAAATAAACAGTAAACACAGTGCAGTCTTAGTGTCCATGCAGTTAGTGCGGAGAGTTAAGTTTAAAGCAAAACTCTTGTTGTCTGCACAGCCAAGTCCCAATGTTTAAAAATTGATGATGATGTGATAAACATTTGTTATTTCTTTACTCAGTCTGCATCATCTTCAGTGGCCTGTGTCTGATTTAGGCTTCAGCAAAGAAACCAGCATCTCAACAGGCTTCCTGCATTTCATTATGAATGAACATGTGTTTTACTATGTGCCATTAAAAGTGTCATATACATTTCCTCTAAAAGCAGTGCTCATGTTTCATGTATGCCGGCCTATTTTATTAAACCTAAAGTTTAATTTGAGCAAACAAACTTTTTATGTGAGCTGGGGCCATCAAGGTGTATCTTTGGTTCTTTGGTTCACCTCGGTGTCATTAGAAGAGGACTCATTCAAACAGGCGTCCTGGAGGAGGAATCATGTAGGATGTATGGACAAAGTGAAATGACAGCAATAAGAAAGATGAAAGTTTATGTAAAAAGTCTAAGCCTGTGTTCACCCCTACAGCCTGCAACACAAACACTACAACAGGTCACATCGTGTCTGTAGAAGAATAAAAACATGTAACAAAGTACTAGGTCTCCCAGTCCAACTGTAGGCGCTGTCACAGTGTGTAGTCTGCATCATCCATCATGGGTGGACAATGTAGGCTACTGTAAACGAACACAAAGAAAACATCCGAAATCTGATCCAACTTTGGTCTAACTTGTCTAAATTGCCACAATGAAGAACTTAGGATACAGCCTACATCAAACACTGTTAGTCTGTCTCAAGAAGAGCCTTTTTTTAAAACCCAAAACGATCGTCAAAAAGGTCAGAACAATCAACAACAATCATGGAACAATCATTTAGTGAGTCCAGACCCTGATCACAATAGAAACATCTTCATTTCCATAAACAGCACATAGGCACATAAGACTCATAGTTAAGCCCAGCAGTTTTCTTACAGTTTCCCTTTTCCTAGATCTCTCCATCTGGTATTTTCACACCCATGCTTTCCTCCAGCCCTCGGGTAAGAGCTCACACATCTCCTGTCCCGCCACAGTCGATCAAACCTCGTGCGTCTTACCGCGCGTCCTCACTTTATGTCCTGCGTCGTCCCGTCCCAGATCAAGAAAATGAGACTTGGAAATGTTCAAGTGAAGTCGAGAAGAAGCCTAATGTTTTCCTCTTAGTTCCACAAAGCCACTCACCCACCCGCCACTACTTCAGTGCCTCCCCTGCGGCCGCCCCCTCCTCTATTTCAGTAAAAACCCTCCCTCCATCTCCACAACCAATTTGTGCAGTTGGAGCGCGCACATTGGCCCTGCCTCAAACGGAGCGGGCCTGTCTCAGCTCGAGGAACTCTTATACAGCGAGGGAACATGCAGAGATCTGACACTGCGCTTTGTTTCCATCATTGTTCATTATTTTTGGTGAAATATAGGACCTAGAAGAAGCATAGACCTATAAAAAGTATAGGCCCTTAAGGAGTATAGGCCTATAGTATGTAAAGTATGTCATAATGTTCAATCCTTTTAGAAATCCAGGACTAACAAGCCTCTAAAGCACTAGTGTCTTCAAAACTTTGTTAAATGAATCTTGAGATAAACGTTTAATCAATAGCTCCATCTAGTGGCGACTGAGGCAAGTGCGCCTAAATAAACAGCAGCGCAAAAGGAATCATCATTTTTGCATCTTAAAACTAAATAATTACCAGGTTTTTGATGTGTACTGTCACTTTATAAGTTCATATAGCTCATGACACATATCTTAGGTCTTTACTTGGATTGAATAAAACGCCTTTGTCCTGGGTTGACCTCAGTTTCAGAATTATATTTGAACCAGTTTTAATTCCCTTAAAGTTGAAGATTGGTTAATGGAAAGTTACCTCAGTGTTACAGCGATGCCTCAACAAAACTTTCAAGATAAATAATATTTAGAGGCTGCAGGAACAATGGGAATGAGAAGCAAAAACAATAACAGATGAAGTCCAAAGCTCTGTGAGACTATGAGAATGCATGATTTTACTTTTATCAATGTAAATATGCTGAAGTAAGCTATAATAAATATTGACTGAAGAGGAAAACATGAGTCAAACAACAAGGGGGCAAACAAGGATAAGGCTATTCCCACATAGAATAAGTTATAGCCTATCCTCCCTTTTTACCAGACTTAACCACATGGGCCTATTTCCATCAGCTCTGCCTCTGCCTCCCTCAGAGTTCACAGCAGGGCAGTCCCATGTCAGATCAATGTGGAGAGAGAAACTCAGGAAGATGGAGCTGACAGACTGGAGAGAGGCCAGACAGTCTGTGTAAGAGATCAAACAGACATCCACAGTGACACAGCCTCAGACACTGTCCTGTTCAGAGAAAAAATATGAGAAATCTGATATAAAGAGAATAAACACGCCCCATATATGAGCCTACAACACGCTCTGAACACAGACCATGAGGATTCAGGGCACACAAACGCTTAAAGGAGCTGGAGGTCCTTTAGAGGCGTAAAAAGTCCTGTCCGGGCCACTCTGCAGCAGAGGGTGGAGGCGGGACAGGCGCAGGGAAGGCGTCAGATGTCGGTGGGACGTCCCATGAAAGAAACGAGGGAAGAACAGCGAGCTGCTGAAACAGGCAAAGTGAATGAGCTGTGAGGAGCAGGGCAGACCGCGGGGAAACACTTCACAACAAAGACAAGCGTCCCACAAACCTCCTGTAAGTTTTACACTTTCAAATTTACCTCAGACTCTGTGCGCCTCGTGGGTTTGTACTTTTGTCTCATCTGTGAGCAAACTATGTTAAAGTAGTATTCAACTTTTCAGAAATGACAGTCCATGAGCCAGTTGCCTTTAGGGCTGGAGTTTTATGGCATTTTAGAGACAGTTATTATGAAAGTAGGACATATTTTCTTGTATAAGTAACATACGCACAGAATGAAGAACAAAACCACAGCATTTCTACTTTAGTGACTCTAAAAGACATATCCTGAAAAGTGACTTTGTTATTACTTTCATTTTAGTTTAATCACATTAAAGGCAGATGCCAACACACTGCATTGTCCTTTTTTGAATTAAGTGACTGTTCTGCCCATGTTTGACCTTAAAAAGGGTTTGGCGTAGGCCTACAGTCTGTGTACTGCTGTGTTATGTCATAAACATAAAAAAAGTTTACTGTGTAAGTTAAACAAATCCGGGAAACCCTTGACTATTTATCCTGACTGAAAATAACAGTAAACAATAGTCAAATAGTTACTAAACTTTATCCACAGCAAGGACTGCAGTGTTAAGCGGACTTGTTTTTTCCAAAATATCATTTGAAAAATAAACTAAAATTAAAAAAGGAAAAATATAAGAGCAGGAATTTGAGTTGTGGCGTTTCTGTGCAAATGAAGGACGAGTGAATAGTTCATCATTTGGACACTCAAAGAGAGAGGCAGCAGGAGGAGGGGTGGGCTTTGTGTCAGTGAAATGTGGGGGCCACTGAAGGTCCTTGAGGGGCCTCCTCTGAGTCAGGGCTGGTGGATGTGTGGTCAATGTGCAGGGTCTTAGAGAATGAAGAGGTGCATTCTGGGGCGGTCGTGGTATGTCTTTGAGGGGTCTTTGTGAGCTGCACCAAATGACACATTCCACTGTCTGACACACAGGGGTGGCCAATGTCGACAAAAGAGCTCAGTATTTGATTTGTGATTTTATTCCAATGACAGCCATTCACAGTGTGCAGAAACGCTCCTCGAAACGCCTTTGCTGAGGCACAAATGAATGAATCATATACCCCTCTTTAGACCAGTACGTTACAAGTTTGTTTTATTTTTAATCAGATTTTTTTTTTGCAGCTTTTTTATTATAAATCACATACTCAATCTTCAAATTTTAATGATGTTTTTATTCCATATCTCAAACCTTCACGGGCACAAAGGCACAAGTTTGACAGAGTTTGTCTCATGTAATTGTCTCTGGGGTGACTGTGATGACTGTCTATTTATGACTGTGTGTCTGTATTTGTGTGTGTGTGTGTGTGTGTGTGTGTGTGCGTCTTAGTTATTGTGTTTGGACAATAGAAAAAAGGAGAAGACATGGAATGATTTAGCTGAAGATTTATAAATGAAATAACTTTATTTATCTCCAAGGGCACTTTAAACACACTGTGTAGTGTTGATTAGTTGATGATTTAGGAGTGAATCATGAGTTTAATCTTCCTTTTTAAATATAAACACTATAAACTCTCCTGCAGTCGTCTTGTGAATGCAGTTTGCGTCAGATACATGGTAGATCATAGCGATAATGAACAGTTATAGATCTTTTGTTAGGCCCCTTTTTAGTCGATGAATCGATCAGTAGGACACGTCTTTAGTCGGCCAAGAACTTCTTTATTTAACTACAGCTCTGAATGTTTCAGAGGCTGAAACATCAGAGGCTTCTCAGAGGCTTTTCAGTGTTGAAATGTTGATGGCTGCAAGTAAGGAACTCATTACGGAGCAGTTTTTGTCAGCTTGTGCAGTTAGAAATGCTGCTTGGCACTGGCACTGACCAAAAGAGCACAGGAGGGCTGCAGAACAGGCACTACAACAAGGAACCTTTATGTGTTAAAACATTATTAAAATACTGTAAACAGACCTATAGTAGAGTCTATGTAACAAAAATCCTACAATCATACACTACTTCAATTAGAGATTTAGAATAAAAATTAAGTCATATCAATCTATATGCAGTACTCTAAAATTAAACCTAAATGCAAAGAACATTTTGATCAGCTGTTAAGTTGAAGTTTTCATTTAGTCATTATGTTTCTTCTAACAATAGTCAGAACAGATTTTGACATTTTCACATCCCTAATTTAAGATAACTCAAATGTAACCTCTTTTTCTGAACTGACCTGAACCAACTGCTCAGATCCAACAGCATCATTCATCAGGTCAGAGACATGAGCTGTCACCAGACCATGTCCCATTTCCTCCTTTGAAAAGCTCTGCCAAATATCCCACATGGCAGTGCTTAGTCTGAAAAAACACTGTTGCTGGGCAAGACCTTGTTGTTCTTTGGTGGAGTCAACTTAACATGACAAATTTTCTGAAAACTTAAGAAGAGGTTCACAGCTGCAGGTCCTGTCTTTCTTTTTACAATTTGGAAAAATATACTCTTCACATGCTGCTACATGGCCGTGGCTCTGTGCTCCACCTGTGATTCAGTCATGATTCGAGCTGCTCAAATTCCTACTTGGTCTCGCTCAAGGCTAAAATCTTGATCTGTTTATCCTGAGTTTGTATTAACAAGCGCGGATGAAATGGGGAAAAGACAAGGCTGCAAAACTCTGTATCTGTCAGTGTTTTGGCTGCATGATGTCCTCAGATCACCTTTGTTCTCCTCATACTAAAGATTCATGTTTGTACTTGTAAATATAATGAGAAACATCAACCATGACCTATTTTAACATTTGGGAATCTACTTCATAAAGGTTAAGTACTATGTAATATGTCATGGTAAAATAACCACTACAGTTTTTATTTATATAATAATGAAAAGTGGGATGGATACAAGGCAAAAAACACAAATCCTCCTAAAACAAATAAAAACATTTTGGTTATCAAGTTCCTCGAGTGATAGATGAACTCCCAGGGTCGGCTGCATTCTTTTATGAATGAGGGCTACGTTAAGCCCCGCCTTGTTCTGATAAGACTGACAAAAATGTCAATAGTTTTTGTATGAAATCATCAGAGTAATGTTGAGCTTTGGTACCAGCCTCACATGAACATTTAGCTGCAGGTAGTTTTTTAACATATTTATATTTTCTCTGTGTTAAAGTATGTGACCCCCTGTTCAGATTTATCCCACAGGAGACACTAAAGGATTATCTTATCTTAACGTCTGCGGCAAATATTTTTTTTATGGGATGGACTGAAAAACCATACCATATGTTTTAATATTGTTTGGGTAAAAAACACAATTATTATTTTTTATTATTAGATAGATAACAAATGCACAATATAAATATACATTGCATAGTGTTAAAAGGAAACAATATTACATAAAAAGAGACATAGAAGTAATATTATATCTATTCCCTACAGTACAGGCATGAGCACCAATGACTCCAGATTTTAGAGGTAAACCTCACAGAACTGACCTCGGGACAAAGCAAACACAGTAGCATCAGAATATCTCTACAAATGGAGCTACTGCAGATGTCAAAGTGCAGCAGAACAAGAGCAGAGCATACACCACAGTTGTGCAAGCATCTGACCTGCACTACTGTGTCTAGAGACCTTCAGCAGCACTCACTGAATTATTATAGTAATTACAAATCTGGCATGTGCCAGTTTGTAGCTGGATTACAACAAAATGTCATGATATTGATAATATATTCATCAGTGCTCAAAGTTGCTTTACATTTTTTGCATTGTTCATTCACTTAATATTTAAAATGCAGTAAAAAAGAGCAAAAAGAGCATCCACTGACCCGGTGTCATCAGGAGGACATGGACATGTAAAGCTGCGTATCATCTGCAGAAATGAAGTTGATTCCATGTTTTCTGATGACACCAGCAGGTGGGAGCATGTCAGGTTAAAAAGCACAGGACCTAAAATAGATCCTTGAGACACGCCACATGTGATTTTACTGACCTGAGGCGAGCACGTGTCTACACTCACCAGAAATGTCACGTAGGATGTGAACCATTTGTGAACAGCACCTGAGGCTGAGGTGTTAAAAGAACAGTCCGGTCTACTGTGTCAAAAGCACTTTGGGGATTATAATTTACTCTAAAATCATTTAAAATTTGTGACAAGGCAATCTCAGTGTTTGGTTCATCCTAAAACCAGACTGAAATGTTTCTAAAATGTTGTGTAAATGGTAAATGGTAAGTTACACACTGGTCTGTAGTTGTTAAAATCATTCAAATCTAAATGACTCTTGTTCAGCAGGGGCCTCACCACAGCTGCTTTAGGCAGCGGGAAAGACCCTCGTCTGAAGAGAGTAATTCATCATGTTTAAAAGCTTGTCTCTAAAAGATCCATAAAATGACTTAAAATGAGGTTGGAGTTGGATGTAAAAGACGTGTGGGGGGATAAAGAGTAAACACTGCACAGTTTTGTCCTGGTTAATGCAGTGACTCTCTCATCAAGAGTCTCACCTTTGACCAGGACAAAACTGCAGTGTTTTCTCTGTGGTACAGAAAACAGTCAGAAATTTAAACAAGAGTTTGACAAGATAAAGTATCACATCTGATCGTGTTTATGTTTCCCATGTGGTCTGCGCGCGCAAAGGGAGTAAGTGGGGGTTAAGTGTGTATGAACTTCTTGTATTTCTCACTGTTTTGTTATAAACATTTTGCTGTTCTATGTACATTTATTTGGTAAACACATAGTCGTCGTCAGACACAGTCAAGTCAATGACGGACACATCAGTGGACAGGCCAAATGTGATGTCCAGAGTGTGTCCTCTGTCGTGAGTTGGCTGTGTAATGTTTTGGGTAAAATCCATATAATTAAGAACATTTAAATGTGTTTGTAACAGGCTATAAAAGGTTATCTGTGTGCAAGTTACTGCTTAGAACAATCATATCAAAGGAACTGTGTAAAATTGGTGAAACTCTGAAACTGATAGAAAATTGGGGGGCCTCTGTGAGAACAATAGGCACGACTGCACCCAGCCATGTTTCAATTAAAAATACACAGTCAACTTTGTGGTTGTTTACACTAAAAGATTTGTTCAGCAGAGAGCGGACATTTAAAAGAGCCGTGTTTACAGAAGTTGGAGGTTGATATATTATGCATGTTGTTACTGATGTACTGCCCCTATGAAAGTTTATCTAAGTCTGTGTATTTTCTTTGCTCTTAATGTCCACTCATGTTACTCAGTGATATGGGCCAAGTACAGACGCTCCACCACCCACTGTCAGTACTTACTCATTTGCACTCATTACCTCAGCACCTTGGCATGCCATTGAAGTCCTTTTCATATCATAGACCAATTACTCTAGATTTACTGCTGCGCGGCCTCCTCCTCACCCACGGCCAACTGACCCACATATGCCTCCTGCGTTGTGCTTTGTCGGCACCTGGGCCCACGCTGAGGGGCTCTGCTTCATTAGACAGGGCCGCACAGGTTCACAGCCAAACACACAGCCGCTCTAACTGACTGTTGGCTTCCACGTTGCATTTTTGTTGTTTCATGAAAAAGGGATTGTCTCTTAGCAGCAAGGAGAATGAATTAGGAATTGGAAAGCTCTGTTTAAGTTGGCTCTGAGCCGCGGGTGAAAGAATATAATCCTTTGTGGTGAAGAGGACTTAATACATCAGAGTGGTGTGGGAACAAGCAGGTCCATGTTAGATCCAGTGTACAAGTGTGTGGCTTTCATCATCTTGTGAATCTTAAGTTCAGCTTCAACAAACAGAAAGGGCATGGCTCCTTCATGCATCCGTGCTGCTTATGGTAATTATCAATATATGTTTTACATGTTATATATTACCGTATATGGTATTTTATTAGGAAAATATCTCCCATACTTACTTAATTTATGATGATATGCAAATGTATTCATTAACCAATGTTCCTTACATTTCAAAGAGGTTCATTTTGGTCCTTCACAGAGAGAAGACATTTCAACATACATACTACAGATTCAAGTACACTGCCTGGCCAAAAAAAAAGTCACCACCTGGGTTTAACTAAGCAAATAGGTCCGAGCCTCCTGCAGTTGGTCAGGTCCAGGTTCAGAAACAGTCTGTGCTCAAAGAATGAGGTCAGATGACGACCTGAATATACTGAATGACCAGGTTATTCCATCAATGGATTTGTGATGATGATGCCAGGATTCATCAGGCTCAAAATATGAAAGAGTGGTTCAGGAGCATGAGACATCATTTTCACACATGGAGCCTCCACAGAGTCCAGACCTTAACCCCATTGAGACTCTCTTTGGTGCTGGAGAAGCTTTGAGCAGCGTCAGACTCGACCATCATCAATGCAACATCTTGGTGAAAAATCAATGCAACACTGGATGGAAATAAACTTGTGACATTGCAGAAGCGAAATCGAAACAGTGTCACAGCGAATGTGCCATAATCAAAGCTAAAGGTCCAACCAAATATTATGAGTGTGTGATTTTTTCTTTTTTTTGGCCAGGCAGTGTATAAACAAAAGCAAAACTGTGTGTTTTTTTTTTTTTTTTTTAAGTAAGAGTATTAAGTGATCTTTTTTCTGCACTTTTGGTTAATTTCATTGCATAATACAGTGACTTATCTGAACCTTGACAAAGATATTTACATGCTTGTTTTATATTATTTTTTGCCAATATCACTCACATCGCATTGTATTTAAAAATCTCTCAGTACCTCACACAATGACTCGTCTGAGAGCGGGATGTTCAGTTTATTTCCCAAAACTGTACCAAGTAGAAAAGAAAATACTTCTAAAGTGAGTGACCTTTCTGTTTGGTCTTACTCACTGTTGACTGTTAGTGTAGTTGTTGAGATAATGAACTTGACGGACACGGGTACTTCCTAGTTACTTCCTGTTTATTTGTGTCATTTCCTTTCGAGAAAATTGTTCATAGTAATAGTAAAAGTAAATCCGAAATTGCACATTGACGCTTCTTCTTAACAAATATCACACTAGTTATATTGTAAAAGCATAAAAGTTATACAGAACCTACATTACTTGTTCAACATCATCTTAAGAGCAGCATAAAAGCATCCAACATGTCTCACTGACTAAATATCTGAGTCTGTGAATGTACCCCTTCATTTTTGCCCTTTAGGTTCCCTGCTGAGGCAAGTAATTACAGTATTTACTATAGATCGCAGAGGTTTTCTGTAACCTCTAATTGTGATGCCAGTATGGAAGGAAAGTACAACAAATACCATCGGGATGACAACATTCAGGCCACGGCAATGGCACGATAAGAACAACAGTCTCACAATCTCAGGTCAATACAAGCTGGAACCTTTTTACATAAAACTGGGACAAAATCAAAGTAAAAGAAGCTGAAAACACACTGTGAAGATATGAAAAGTTGAACTGAACCACATCAGTCATACACCGCGGTTTTAAATGTCAGTGCTCCTGTTCATACCTGCTCTTTAGATGCAGTCATGGCTGAGATTCAGTCATTATCACCACATGTTTGGCCAATCTGAGACACAAATCAGCCACAGTTTGAATTCCCCAGATTATATCAAACACTGTGTTCTGTTCTGTTTCTACTGGGCACATCAGCTGTAATTAGAGGTGGTAGATGATGGAAAACATTGGAGATATTCAAAATAAGAACACAGTGCTGAGTATACATTTTGTTTTCTTACAAAATGTTAAAAAAGTGGAAAAAAAAAAAAACAAAAAACAGCTGATTAAAACAAATTTGCAGTGCTGTCCTCCAAACAAAAGTATAAGCTGTTTTATTTCTGCACTTTAGTGGTTCATTTTACATTCACATTTTGTTGGATACTTCAAACATATTACATTTATTGGCACCTTCAAGCACGTTTTTTGATCTATGGCAGTTTGAAGCACTATTTTTTCATTTTTGCTCAGATCGACCCCTACTTTGCGAAAGATTGCAATGATAAAAAATATAGAGCCTTTCTACTTGTGGGATTTTATTTTTAATTAAATTCTGCTTCGTTTGTTGGCAATGAAACAGCCAGAGCTTAGAGCAGGATTTGAACCGGCTACGTTCTAGTCAAAAGGCACTTCCTGACAGTGCCACAGTCAAACCCATCATTTCAGAATCTCTGTTTTATGTTTAAACAAAATTACTTCATATCCGCTGTTTCAGTAAAATGCAGTTCTCATGTCATGCTTTATTCCCATGACAACAACAGCACTGATCTGTGGCCGCTCAGTGCACACGGCTTAGTATGAGTAATGTGATGACAGTATAAACATGATTATTTACACTAGATTGCTGCGTGTTAGTCATACTCACTCTTACGGACATCTGGAACTGTTGCTCATTGCAGCAGCATTTGTCTGGGAAGTCTCTGGTCTCCTCAGGGACGCACAGCGAGGAGGAGCTCCCACATTCACTCAGTAAATTCACTTTAGTGACTCATGCTGGATGGAAAAGAAAGCTTTGTAACTTCAAACTTGCCAGCAACTATGTCTCTTGTCTAAAAAGTCACAGACACTGTGTAAAATGAACACTGTCCTTTGTACATGTCGTAATAAACAGGACTAAACTGCATTATCATAACAAACTGAATCGTGGACCTGTATTCTAACCTTTATTTTGTATGTTTCAGAGATGCTGCCATGGCTGAAGGAAGCTGCTTCGGTTCATTATAACTGGATAGGAGCACAAGATCTGTGAAACAGAGTAAACAAAAGGACAGATCGACCTCTGGATACACCCCCCTGCTCACAGAGCAGAGCACCTTCTGAGAGCCTCTGTGGACCTGCTCACAGAGCAGAGCGCCTTCTGAGAGCCTCTGTGGACCTGCACACAGCAGAGCGCCTTCTGAGAGCCTCTGTGGACCTGCTCACAGAGCGGAGCGCCTTCTGAGAGCCTCTGTGGACCTGCTCACTGAGAGCCTCTGAGAGCCTCTGGACCTGCTCACAGAGCAGAGCGCCTTCTGAGAGCCTTCTGCTCACAGAGAGAGAGCCTCTGTGGACCTGCTCACAGAGCGCCTTCTGCCTCTGTGGACCTTCACAGAGCGGAGCGCCTTCTGAGAGCCTCTGTGACCTGCTCACAGAGCAGAGCGTGACTCTTCGTGACGTGATCGCTCGCTCTCTTCTATGGACCCTGCTCAGCATCATCGTGGCCTTCACAGAGTTGGTGGCCTTTATGAGTCCTGATTGGTTGCTGAGTTTGCCTCGCTCTGACTCCAGTGTAAACAGTGAGGGGGTGGACACCAGTCAGTACCGGCCGTCTTTGGGGCTCTACAGTCGCTGCTTTCACACTGGCAGACAGGGAGTGGGGGTCATCTGTGGACCCTACGCATCCACATTTGGAGAGGTGGCCAGCGGCTTCTGGCAAGCCGCCATGTTGTTCCTTTCAGCTGGGACCTTAGTGCTGGGCTGTGTGGCCTGTATCTCCATCTTCAGCCTGTGCTTCCAAAGCATCTTCAAGAAGAGCATCTTCAACATCTGTGGCGTCCTGCAGGCCATTGGAGGTGAGAGATGTTCACCTCATTACTTACCCAATACATTGCAAAAATGCATATTGGTTCAATGATTTCCACTCACACAATAACTTTTTTGACAGAATATTTATTTTCTTGGAATCTCCACTCAGTAAAGAATGCAAGGTGGTACTTGTCTGTACCAGTGGAATTACATTTTTTGGCCTGAACTCGCACACTGACATTAATCACTAACTGTTTTATGACATGATTATGTAACATTTTCACTATACAAGCAAAACGAATGCCTGTAAGCCAAGAATATTTTCAACATTGCATAAACAAGTTGGCAGCTGCACATTGACCATGTTGACATGTTTTCTCTGTCCCAGGGCTGCTCCTGATGGTGGGTCTGATGCTGTACCCTGCTGGATGGGGGTCCGACAAAGTGAAGAGCTACTGTGGTCCAGAGGTACAGCCCTTCAGACCTGCGGCCTGCTCCCTGGGCTGGGCTTTCTACGCAGCCATTGGAGGAGCACTGGCCACTTTCATGTGTTCGGTTCTGTCAGCACAAGCAGAGATTGCTACATCGAGTGATAAAGTGCAAGAGGAGATAGAGGAGGGGAAGAGTCTCATCTGCCTGTTTTGAGCCTTAAGTTTGTATTTATAGAAAGGTAGGGTAGTGTGTTGAAAGATAAAATCATAACAGAGGCTTGGCTGTGACTCTAGCAGCAGATCTCTATGAACTAACATTACAATAATTAGTCATTATTTTACCTGTAATGCAGTTTATACAATTGTGTACAAACTTGTTATCTGTTACTCTTTACGGCATTTTCCACAAACAAAAAAAATCAGTTATAAGACTTTTGTTGACCTTTACTCAACAATTGTACAGTTGTTTTGTTTTCCAAGCAGCTACACTTAATTCACTAAAAATACCCGTACTAATGGGGATTGCACTTGGTCTCTGTAAATAATTTGTCATTTTCATTGCTTGTTTTAGAATACTGTACATATTATGCTTATGGTGCAATAATTCTGTTCCTGTGTTTAGTCGTGAGACTGTGAAGATAAATGAAAACACATTTTAGAGATGCACCAATCAGCTGTTGTGTAACATTGACAATATAAAGTATGTGAATAACTTCAATGTCCGAATGCAGAACAAGGCTGCATTTTTTAACATGTTTTTCCTGTTTGGTTATATTAAATTACAAACTACAGAACATAAGGAAAACACAATATAGACTGATTTGTTTCAAATTTTTATTCATGTTAATACCATAAATATACAAAACGCAAAACTATTTCACATGCGACAAAGGCCAGACAGTGTGTGTAACTTTTCTTTTTTACATATGATTGATTGTGTGGATCAAATTTTCAATTTTACAAAATATACAGGTGTCCCTTTTAGACAAATATCTTCTCTGATTCAGTGAATAATATAATCACAGATCAAAAACGTCAGTTCTATGTCAGGGTAATCCAAGCAATTCCTTCTGTACTGCAGACCGGTTTCATAAATAGATACATTGCCGCACATGGCTTGACACAACTGTGAAAATGAAAGACATGAAAGTTGTGTAACCTAAACAAAGTTATCATTTCAGATAAGTAAAACATACAATAAACACACATAAAAACAAATATGGACATTTGGTAGATTTCTCACAGCTTTTAAGTACACTGAATTACACTTGAGGGAGATCGCTTCAGTCGTACCACCATTCACTCCTTCAACACAAGCACACTGTCTAGGACAAGTTATTTCTCATTGGATAACTTTTGCTATAAAAAGCACAGACATGTATATTTAAATCAAACAGAGCAATATTTGAGATACACTTTAAATTAAAACATAAATAAAAACAAAGCCATTGCACTAAAATGGACAACAATGTGCAATGATTTCATTACAGAATTCTCAAAAAAAGATACTGCTATAATATTGGCCAATAATGTAACATGGAAACGTACTGACCACTTGACACTTTCAGAAGCTTTTTGTCTGCACATATTTAGAGCAACAGCAGCAAAAATAGTCAGTTCTTGACACATCTGCACACACTTATTACCACCAACTCCGGTGCTCACCAGGGTAATACACAAGATGCCATCAACATCGTTTCATTAAGTGACAGAAGTCTGTACAACAATATCACTGCTTTAACTGAACAAATCATGACATTACTTAAGTCTTCAAATGTTTCAACCTGGCAATGACTCCTCTCAAAGCGGCACAACTTAAATACTGACTAGAGTCTTCTGCTATGACTGTTCTGTGTCTGGTCTGTGTACTTAATTGTTATATTCACCAGAAAATGCTGTAACTACAGTTAATACTGATACTTAAAATGACCTAAATGATGAAGAAGTTAAAAAGTAAAGTTGAAATTATGGTTTAACTTGTGGTGATACAATCATGACAATACAAGTGTTACACACTGAAATTATCCATGTTTGACCTATCCGTTTTAGTGTTCAGTAGTTTTGGAAAAAGCACAATGGAAAATACACCACACATTCAAAATCCATTATAAAACAAATTCTTCAGTCTATAATGTTTGATGTTCAATCACTGACAACCAGTTCTTGTACAATTATTATGGTTAGTAATAGTGCCCAACAAAGCCAATTAACTCGAATAGGCATAAGGACATGCAGAAGCTTCACTTCTTACCAAACCCAACAGCAAAAAGCAGTCTGACATTCCTCAAAGCCAGCTACACCAGTAGCTACAACAAAAGGCTAGTACTTTGTGGACACGAAGACCTTGCCATAGAAATGTTTTAGGAGCTAAACATGCATGTCTTCATCATGCTGTCAATTTGGAGTTAAGCACAGCAACGCTGCACCTTGCCTTCTTTGCCAATAAAAGTGACGTATGACCGACGGAGTCACAAAAGTCCAGTTCTCACAAGGAACACAATCATTTTCTGTTCAGACGACTCGTATCTCTGGTTACTGAAAAAGGCAATATACAGTGCAGATACATTTCATTTACATTTCAGAGATATTGTCACAGCCATGTTCTAGAAAGGAAAACATGGACTCATTGCACTTTAAGAATGATATGCAAAATATGAAAACCAAAAAACCAGCTCCTCACAAATGTTACAGAGTAATAGCCTGTAGCCTAACCAGTAACAACTGTAGTGACTAAAACATAAAACTGATGTGTACTGGTGGTTTTAGGAAGTTAATAATGGGCTAATCGTTGCAGTTTTCTTACCAAGTATAAGAGGGACAATTTCTGTCTTCTTTCACACATTACAATGGGTTGTTTAGCAATTGAACATTACAGCATTCATAACAAGAAAGTGTTATAAGAGTATGAGGGGGCCGTGCTGTTTCTCTGAAATGGTTATGTCTATGGGTGTATGTGTAAGTTGACTGTGTACATACGTATGTACTATGATTATTTATGGGGCTTTGAAGGCCCCACGTGCAGCATTTGTAGCAGCATTAGCTGCAGCGTTTGCAGCAGCGGTCTGAACGGTCTTGTTTGACATGACTCCAGTGGCAAACTCCTGTTGAGCCTTTTCAAAGCTGGCACCTGTGGTGCGGTATAGCGCATGTACCTGGAAAAGAAGACACAGATATTACAAAACTCACTTTACACAGTATACTTATCCACATACAATATACTACATTCATCAGAACAATGCCAACCTTTTTAAACATGATGAGAGATCCCACAGAAAGGGCAGTGAACAGTGCTGCAATAAGTAACATGATGATGCCTACGGGAATACTTTTGTTCAGACCTGTTAGTGCTGCAATCCAGCCGCTAAAATAAACACAAGAGATAAGTGCTATGTACTCAATATTAAAATGAACTACCGCAGTACAAACTGAGCTTACCATGTTCCCCAACTAGTAATACCAATACTCTGCAGTACATGAACTCCGAATTGGCAAATATAGACAAAGAAGAAGACAAAAAATCTGAATGAGCTGTCACTCCTGCAAACAAAGAGTACTTAGAGGTGAGCCATAACATAAAAATAGTGTATCAGACATGAGTAATGGGGGTTTGTCTTACCTAAAAGCCCCATAAAGCGGTCTGTACCAGCAGACAAAAGAACATGGTGTAAAAAGCAGGAACCATAGCATGGCAAGACCAAAGTCCACCCCACGAGATGGATCCACGCAGAACCAGGCCAGGCAGCCAAACATGTTCACAAAAAGGGTTGCTGCATGAACTGAAGAAAAATAATAACGCATAAAGAAACACTTTTTAATAAAGTAAGTATTAAAACGGACTTGAGCAAACAAACACCTAAAACAACATAAATACTCTATATAGTATTTACGTTATATTGTTCAATGAATAATAATTTAAAGTTAGCCTGGCACAAGCAGACCCTGTACTGTATCAGCGAGGAGTCCGTCATCTAGGGATGCACCGATCCAATCAGATATTAGCTTGCAAATATCAGATTGCCGTAGTTGGCCCAACAAGTCTCATAATGTTTGAAATTTTAATTATACAAAGCTGTTCTGTGGTTACTTCAGAGATAAACAACAGCTACATAACACATAAGGATTCGTTTTGTCTTATTTTACTTTTGTTTAAGGGAGTTCCTTCCCTGAACTGGTATCGCTTTATATCAGGCATCAGCAGATTCTGCTGTAGCAACAAAATTAGTATCGGAACTGAAAAAACTGAACTGGTGCATCCCTGCTGTAAATATTACATGCCTTTTAACAGGCAAATGAGCATTTGGATATGGAGTAAACCAATCAGAGAAGCGCAAAAGATGCAAATCCCCAAGCAAAACGGCCTGTAACACTGAGCTAACAGATGAATCCCAGTCATACAACATATATAATGTATAAAATGTAATATAAATACAATATAATTATAAAAACACATTGTTTATATGGTCATTATAAACAAAATTAATAGCAGAAGCAAAGTAATTCATCTTGATGTTTGAATCACGGGACCAGGACCGACCAACTCGTATTTCTTATGTGAAGTACAAATGTGTCACTACAAAGAAACAAACAAACATGATTGCACGATTGTTTTTTTGTTTTTTTGTAGCTCAGATGCAGGGGACGAAAGATGGACCAGACCAAAACCCTTTAGATAAAATATACAGAGAGCATGGGTCTGGACTTAGCAGGCTAATAAAAAAAAGTTAATGAAGGCTTAAATGATGTACTTACACATCCAAAGATTGTACATGATTTTGACGGTCTTTTGGTACTCTATAGGAATGTCCACTGCTATGTCATGATAGAAGCATGGCCCAACAGGAAACTTTTGAGGCAAAGGTGGCCAATTGTTCTTCCGACCTGGATAGAATATCATTTGCAGATTTAGTCACATCACATCACATTTTGGTTGGTGTAAAAGGTATAATCACTCAAAAACAATTTATTTTCAAAAAGTTAGACACTGACCTCCTACTCCATGAGACTGCAGCTCTCTCTCCCGTCGATCAAGCTCTGCTGCTTTCTTCTCCAGCTCTTCCTGCCTCCTCAACAGCTCAGCCTGGGCCCGCGCCTGGTCCTGATGGAAACAATTAATTTAAGGCATCATCTCAAACATAAGAGCAAGCTCAAACTGTTGGCCACAAACTAAACTTCTTCTAAAAAGAAACACTAGAGAACTACACTAAGATCGGTTAAACACAATAAGGGGGCCTTGTAGAAGCACGCTAAAAAGGGAGGCATAAAATTACACATACTAGAGTACCTTTTACGCTGTTGTATTTGATCAAAGAAAATCAGGCGGAAAAAATGAACAATGAAAGGATGAAGAAGAAAAAGCAAAAAAAAATATCAGTATTTCTTACATCTCAAATTATAAACATAAAATAATGTAAGCACATGCTTTTTATATAAAGTATGTGAAAAACAAATATGAATAGTTATCCAAAAATAAATAAACATTCTATAGCCCAGCGATAATTTTGTATGATTTCTATTCTACTATATCATTTAGCTTTACCTGAGTTTGTTGCTGTGAATATGCAGGAGGCTCTTCTGTGGGCTTCATTATGGCAGGTTGTGTGTTCTGGGAAGGAGCAGGGGCAGATTTGGCGGCATTTCCTGACTGCAAGAAAACACAGGTGCATATTATCATGTCACATCATAGTGATTATGATGTGAGATATTCACATAGTCTCTAAGAACAAAACGAGTAGGAGAGAACACTAGTCTTGTCAGCATAGATCAAATCTACATTAGAATAGAACATGTGAATTGTAGAGAAAGCTGTTGAATGTGGTGAGGAACAGGCTAGGGAAATGTAAGCTCATAGTTAACCCATTAAAGCTTAAATGTTTCCCAAAAATGAAATCTAATTGCTAATTTTTAGGTAAAATTTGTTCCAGGCCTTAACAGGGCCATCACCTTCATCCAACATATCATGGATTTTCCTGAGGTTGTATATAAAGCAATTGGAAACGTTGATAAAGCCATAACACGTTTATTACATGTAAAAATATATGTGTGATCCTGGATATACTGTCCTATACTATGACAAAACGTTCTAGTGCACTGATCACAATTGTAACCACCGACATCTTTTCTATGCAACACTCAGACCAGAATAAAAGGGTGTAATTAAGATTGTATTTGTCATTTCTAGAAACCCTAAATATGATATATACCAAAAATCATTGTCCTGGGTTAAATTTAAATAACTTTACTACACTTTTGTTTGAGAGAATTCTGGGCGTCTTTTACATAACCATCTCTGATAATGTGACAATTTACCATAAACATATGACATTGCACACATTTCAGCCTGACCCATTATTCTTTTGGAATATACTGTAAATACACTGAAAATATAAACGGTAACAAAATTAGAGCTTCAAAAGTACACCATTTTTTGGCGCTCACAATTGTGACCGGTGGGCTGTAATTGGTTAATAACTGCTTACAGGATCCTAGGAAAATTAACACATAGGCTTTTTAGTTTTTATCAATTGTAATGCCCACAGAAAGACTTATCATAACTCTGAAAAGTCTTTATTTGTTATAAAATAACATAATGTTTTTCTGTAAATCTCACATTTTATTTAATTAATGTGGCATCAGTTATAAAGTGGGACATTTTCTAAATACATGGGCCTAAATGGACAGGCAGGAGAACAAAAAGAGGGACAGGTGGTCACCCTCAGTGTTTGAGGAAATGAAGAGTAACTGACCGTTCTGGCATCAGTGAAGGGGTTATACTCTTCCAGACCACCAGGAGGGGCAGATCTCGTCACTTGTGTCACCGAAGGATCCTATGGAGCAGAACATCATGCACTTTATATTTCATTAGCATAAAAATAAACCCAATTATATGGATCAAGCATGTGCCCAGTGTAAGGAGACACGCGGTGGTTGTAATCTATCGCTCTTGTTACTTAAATGGACACGAATCTTTACATTACTGAGTCTAAAAGCAGATGTTTTGGTTAGCATGTTTATAGCCAACATAGACGTATAAAGGTACAGGACAGATGCTGAGGGAAGCTCACAGTGTGAACATTGTGACTGCGAGGACAACGATTCTTTAACATTTTTCCTAAACTTAAAAAGTGCAGTTGTTTATTAACAGCAGCAATGGCTAACGAGCTAACGCTGACAGCGGCTAGTACTAGCTAAATCATTAATCTCAAAACGGGCCTATTCTGAGCAAAATTAAAAAAAAACATGAGAAAGCATCAGTAAACTAACGCTAACAGGGCTTGAAAGAAATAGAGAGAGCCATCAGATTCAGTGTTAGATGACGGTACGAGGGTATTGATGAGTAAATCCTAACGGTTTGGCAGAGCTACAGTCTTAGCTCACGCTACCTGAAAGGGGTTGCTGAAGTCCGGGTCTGCAAACGGGTTACTGTCGAAATCGGACATTGTGCAGCTTTAAATGTCGGTTGTATGAGTTAATGGGCTCTCCTACACTCTAAATGATTTGACTCGACTGCCTTTCTTTGCAGGCTGCAGTCCCTTCCAGCTGATGGAGAGCCCTGTCGTTTAGCTTAGCCCAGTACAAAGATGGCAGAGGCTGCGTGATCCTGACGCACGGTGCGTCACTTTCAGCACCGCGGACAGCGTGACGCTCGCGGACAACGTGACGCTCGCGGACAGCGTGACGCTCGCGGACAGCGTGACGCTCGCGCACAGGTAGGCCAAATGATGTGCTCTTTCTCCTGATCATTAAGTCATAATTGAAGGATATTGTGGGGCTGTCAGGGAACAACAATGGCGTATTAGTGTAAACCTATTTTAATATATTCTTGTTAATCGGATTACTCTGAATCACTCTGGATTATGTTGTTTCTTCAGAATGTAGAATTATATTGGAAGTAAAAAGTGAAACTGCAGAACATGTGATGTCAGGGTCTTCAGAACTGAACATAATCAAACCTGTAGGCCTACCTTTTAGCCCGTTACGCAGTGTGGCCACTTGGTGGAGCTATGATTCAGGAGGTGCTCAGTGGTTCCTTTCTCTGAATCCTTTCTCATTTTGCACTCATTTATTTTAATTCAAACGAAGGGTGGCCATGTGAAGAGCATCAGAACAGCTGACAGCCTGTAAATGTGATTTAAACATTTAAGCACCATTTACCCAGATTAACTTTCAATTGAAGAACAAATGCTATTAGGTAAAATCTTACAGAATGTGGAATTATATTGTGCTTCCTTTCTTTACTCTTGGATCTTGGGCCGATGGTTTTAAAGCAGAATTAAATACACCTGAAAATAACATATTTGAGAGTCTTCCTTAAGAATCATGTTTACTTGCTTCTAAAATGGTGTCTTCGATGGATGACTTTGTGTGGAAACAACTACTTTAGCTAATAGCTTCAAGCCGGTTTTCATGGTCATTTAGAAATGTTGATTAGGTCACTGACCACAGGGGATAACTGTGATAGTTCACTTCACATAGTTCAGTCTAAATATCTATAAGGCAGAAAGAAAGAGATAGCAGCTCTTCACTGCCAACATGACAACCCAGTGTTAAAAGTCACCACAGTAATTATCTTCATATTGCCCTGAATAAGAACCTTGCGCATAATTGGATCTCATTAAGGGATATGAGTGTTATTTTAGGACCCTGAAAGGTTGGGCAAGCAGCACTTGGTATTATGGATCATTAATGCCGCAACATCTGGTATTCTGGCACTAGGCTCATAGCTCTCCCAGCAGAATGGCTAAACCTGCAAGCCTAGTGTTTGTTGACTTTAAAACTTATTGCAATAACTTATAACTTCTGCTGCTGTGTACCAAAATATACAGTCTATACTGGGTGTGAATTTGTTTGTGCTGATGACCAGTCAGATTACATTACACAGTGAGAGGGAAACAGCCCTCCGTCACCGGAAAAGCGATTGATTCTCCATTACCATATTAATGAGCAGATTTGTTAAGAGGTTTGCAGGAGAGAGAGAAAATAACTGGGTCTTCATAGGGCACGACATTTATAAATAAAGCTGATGCGGAGAAAAATGGAAATTAAACCTTTTAGTTTAATAAATTTGAGGCGTCCGCAGCAAAGCGAGCTATTTGCATTTCCATTTGTGGTCCAATAATGAAAGAGCAGGTCTATGATGAGGCTGCTAGCGCTGCATTTGGGTCTTAAACAGTCACACAATCACTCCAGCGTGCAGCTCTGCATATCAGAATCATTAGCTCAGGCCAGTTAACTTTGCTACTTGGCCTTCCAATATTAGATGTCAACCTGAGATATTTTCCTGGATGGTGACTGTGTGGTTTGAATTATTCTTTCTTTTAACACATGCGGTTTTCACACTAAACCCTATTACAAATAGTCTTTCTGTTTGCACAGTGCTGTAGAGGAATATTTTTTCTCTGCTTTTAAAACATTGAAAAGAGTTGTGTGTGTTCACAGTTACTATTGAAGTAGAACAACTTGAAATGAAAAGAACTAGTAATGTTGTATTTATATCTCTTTACAACACACTGCACATGTCACTGCAATCTTTGTATATTAATACAATTTTGTAAAATCTGCTTTTTGTACATCTTAGTGCAGACCCACACACATCCATTTGTCACACAAACACACATAGCTTCACTGATTGAATTTATAGGGGAATGGATGTTGACTAGACCACTCCAAGTAGGCTAGATTGTTGTTGTTTCCAGATTGACAGACAGACCCAGCACGGCTGATTGAAAGTGCCTTTTAGCTTGCTCTCACTGTATATTTGATTTGGCAAAATGGAAGGGGAGTCCAGTCTTTTCCCAGGATGCAAACACAGCTCTCTGTTTGTCTGGGAGCTTGTGTGCAACAGTGGCTGCTTTGGTAAATGCTGCATAAATTGTGGCCCTTTCAGGTATTAATTGAATAATGCAGCACTCCTCTTGTCAGCCATCAAATGGGCCACTCTATCAGTGGCCTGCACTGCTCTCCCCACCATTGAATTGACTAGATTTATCTGTGTTGTTCCAACCAAAGGAGGCCATTTGTTCCAAATGTTTGAAATAAACATGCAAAGAGCAGAGGCATGCACTCATAAAATAAGCCTTGACGTAGTCCCTTTGGGCTGTAAAACAACTAGGACTGGCTCTCAGCCTCTCAAATCATGTTGGGCTCTTGCAAAACCAATGGTGTGGTTAAAACCGATGCAAAGAAGGTGAAAGAAATTGCCATCATAAAGAAAAAGTGAAAGGAGTGTGAAGAGGAGAATAAAGTGCAGTGTTGTGCTACACTTATTTTCCATTGCTTTAATGGGTCACATCTCATTGAGCGCCTTATGTCTGCTTCTAAACTGTCAGAGAGATCTGGTTTTCACACCTGCTTTAAGGTTCCCATCATTAAGTTAACATTGGCATATGGATGTTTTACTGAATTGACTCCATCTTTAAAATTTCAATAAAGTGACACTAAGTAACAACTTAAATTTACAGAATTTGGGAAATTTAAACAGATTACTCACCGGTTTGTGGTTTGCTTTGCAGTGTAAACTTTTCAACTTTTATTTGATTTATTTACAACTCCTTATCAGTAGGTCCACTACCATGACAGAGAACCTTCAACTTGAAATAGACAATGTGGATAAAATGTACTTTTGAGGCAGGTGTTAGTCCTTGTGTTGTGTAGTTTTACTCTGAGTATGTGATGTCTCAGTTGTATGCATGTGATAGTACATGCACCGGGCTGTGTGCACTCGTGTACAGAGGTTCGATTTGCTGATTGAGCACATCTCTAATTTTCCACAGGCTGATATTTGCCTCACCTAGTGCCATCTGTTTTTATTATCCGGCTGAATATGTTTGTCTAAGGATATCAATAATCATAAACAAAGCCATGACTCTTTCACCCTCACTGCTGTGTGTGTAGCTCTCCAACAACTCATTACCCTGTGCTACTGTCAGCTGGCTCTGCATGTTTTCAGGCAGTGGTCAAAACAAAGACAATAAGCTTGATTTCTGTTAATACAGTGTACGTACATGCGGGCTAATGTATAGGACATAAATTCCCTGCAAGTGTGCTGACTGTGCTGGGGCATTGTCTCCTATTACCCACAGTAATTACCGTCAGTCACCCTGTGTGTCCATAACAAGCCAGCATAATGCCCTAATCAGGACTGTATTAACTCAAGCCTCACTCTAATCATTCCAAAAGTGATTTATATTGTTTTTCCTGTTCTGAACAAATGAAATCTGTTGCCTAAATTAATACTGGCTTTTCATCACTAGGAATTTAAAGAGCCAGTAAGCATCACATTGTTGTCATTAGGGCTATGCCTGAGGAGACAAGTTTGTACCCAGGTATAGCACGAACATGCAAAGAATCTACACACGTCTGATCTCATTCACTGAAATGTGCCCATCGCAATAATGACAACCACTTTACATTGATTTTATTATTGAAAATTATGCTTGCTGATTACCTTTGTTATAATTGGCCAAAATGAAAAATGTTTGCATGTTTTACACAAAACGTCACAATTGACCAATTTTAAAAGTTTAAAAATGGGGTATACTATTTCAGACAAGTCATTTGCAAAATTGTATCAGCTCCAATCTTGCAATTTCTTGGCCTCGAGTTTTCACTTAACATAGTATGTCTCCTATTTTGCCTCTGCCTCCTACTTTGTTTCATTTCCATTGTTAAACAAATCAATTCCAACCTTGACGCACTTCCCACTGTTTTTCATTATGAGGAACGAAAGATGGACACGAATCGCAACAGAACCCTGAAATTTCCTGCTCACTATTCAGCTTGTGCTCGGCATACAAACCCCCTCGCAAGGCGCCAGTTTAATAAATGCAAATTGTGAGCCAATCTCGTGGAGCTATCTGGGCTCCTGGTCGTACACTCATATCCTCTATCCCACTGTTTGCTGACTTCAAAAACAATCATGAGGTTAATAAGAAGTGAATAGGAAATAGAGTTTTGACAGTGTCCAGTATCTTCTTAGTTTTTGGTTTCTTGCCTTCCTCTGGTTCGTTCACCTTTGCTCTCCCTCCCCGGGCCCCCTGGACCCCGTTCTTTCCCATTTCTGCCCCCTGTTCTCTTCATGCTGTGTAATTCTCATCTTACACACTCTGTTGCTCTGGACTATGAATAATGCATGGTGTGTGAGAAATCCTCAATCTCATGCTTGGCTCCCGGCGAGCATTACAGCGCTAGCATCTCTATTACAGAGATGAATAGGAGAGGTGCAGCATTGTAGACGATACGGCATAACTTCATTGTTTGGATTTAAAAGTTAGCAATTCACCAAACTATCAATAAATAACAGTTACGGTGAGAGACTTGATACAGTTCTTTATAATGCGCCGTGTAGTTTAATTTTTCTTCACTCTTACAAAAGTATAAATAGACAAAATTTCGTCAAGATGGTTGCAGCTCCAGGAAAATGTGATAAAAAAACTAGTTTGAATTAAATAAAACACAACTGCAGGTGTCATTTTTGGCTTGGCTTGTAATGTTTTCAGGTTGTCAACACTGTGTCTAATGATAATAACTAAAATAAACAGTTAATTCGGTTCAAATTATTTCAAATTCAGTCAACGTGGTGCTTTTAATTGAGCAAATTATTACTTGTTGCATAGCATTTTAGCTGTGTGAATTAGTAAGTGTTTATTTGCCTTTTCACGCCCTGTTTTAATAGAATTGTCAGACAGAAAACTCAATTTTCAATCCAGAATTTTGTCACACTACAAAGTTCACCTCTGCCAATCAAAATTAGGATATGATTAAAAAACGGCATTGTTTGATTTTGTCAGTGTAATTATATGATTTGACAGCACCTCTCCGCAGTCTCTCACAGTGCATAGTTTGTCTATAGGGTGCGGCGTGACACTGAACCATGCTTTATGGAGTGCTACATGTTATAAAAGCAGTGAAGAGGTAAAGTGCTTTTCTACCACACTCAAAGCCATGTGTCAGCAGCAGACCACTAAATCCATACACTTCTCCTTGGAGCAGTTTCCCTTCCTCTCATGCGCCTTCACTGCTGTGTTTCAGGTGGCTGGACACTGCGGCTCCGAGTCCTTGAGGAGATCATGTGTCTGTGGAAAGTACAGGGCAAGTACTGCTGTCACACTCTAACACCTCCGTCACAGAGGCGTTCAGCGGCTCGGAAAAGCTATAGCTATCATGTTAAGGCTGATCATTGGAAATTAGCCTGTTTGGAGACGATGCAATAATGGTATGAAATGGCATGTTCACGGATCTCAGGCAAAGTAAGAAAATAGGACATTGTCTGGAGCTGTAGTTGTTGGTTTTGTTAAAATGGCTTTGATTTAGCTGTAGATTTGATCGTTCATGTTTATTCAGTCTCCTTAAATACATATATTAAACACATTACAATACAATGTAATATCATTTTAATTTTAAACTCTTTATCTATCAGAAAATATGTGCAGTATTAGCCAATGTTGTCACAGACATTGAAACAGAAATGAGAAAGAGAAATTTCATTTATTTATTGACCAGTTCTGACACTGTAAATAATGATCTCTATTATTATTGTAGAACCCATAACATGAAGTTGTACCAAATGTTACATCTGCTCTGGTCTGCTATGATAAGATTAAATAACTTAAATTTAGTGTTTGGTTTTGTTTCTCTGTCTTTAATTTCACAGCAGATTTGATCATTCAAGTTGATTTAATCTCTCTAAAAAAACATCTGTATATTTAAATTCTTAACTTTTTTATATATCAGAAAATTGTTGCAGTATTTGCCACTATTGCCATAAAAAGTGAAGCAGAAAAGTCTATTTTGTGTATTTTATTGACCAGTTTGGACACTTTTGGGAACTTAATATTAATGCAAAACATATAAGTAGTTTGCAGATTTAGATTATTGGTAATTATAACTTTGAAACCTTTATATGAAAAACAAGCACACTGTGGAGACATTGGTTGTGTGTGGTCCAGGACAATCACTGCTTATTTAAGAGCTGACGATGTATTAAAACCTTTCTATTATTTGATAAAACCTTAAACATTGCAGCTCACATTTTGTAAGCACCTACACCCTACATTCTGTCTCGACATTTTGGATGAGGTCCAAATGAATCACACTAACGACCTGTCCTGCTTCACGGCACGGCTCTCAAATTAATATCTAAGAAATGGAGATATAGGGCAAATAGATGAGAATAGGAAGGCCGTACTCACTCTGGGGGCTGCGTGCTTGAGCACACACACATGCACTCTCATACGCGCCACACACCCATGACAGGCAGGCTATTATCCAGCAGCCCGGGCCTCCGTAATTGGCTATCGCTTTTTACAAATGTGACTCTGTCTGACTCGCATATCAGCTCCAGTCTCATCAAGCGTGTAGGGGTCACCATGTCCGCGGTGTGTGTGTATGAACGTGTGCGTGTGGTTGTGTGTGTGGACTTGTCTCTGTGTGAGGGGTCACCGGTGCCTTATCTCGCTCATGTCTCTATCACACTCACTCGTGGTCATGCTAAACGGGCCGGCTGATGCTCAGTGGGACAGCATCACCACTGCCACCCAGCACCAAAAAGTATTTAGCCATTAGCCACTAATAGCGACCAGATCATTCCAGCAGTGGAGGGCTGATCATGAAATATTAGCTAAACGCATACCACCATTAGCTTGTCTCTGAGGTCAGGTAATAGTCTAGCAGCGTGTATATACACAAGACCAGCCCTGTAGGTTAAAGTTATAATACAGCCCATAGTATGTTCTATCAAGGAGTTAAGGGAAGGTAGAAATAGAGCAATGTAGTCTGGGGTAAAGACACAGAAGTATACAAGACAGCTGCTTCTATCTATTGTAGGGTCCTGCAATTAATCATATTTAAAATTACAAAAAATGCTTTAATGAAAATACAATGAATTGCCACTCAAAACCAGGAGAAAAAACACTAATCCAGGCTCCATATATGGAAGTGTCATTAAATATTACATATATATTCTACTTTCTGTACAGTCTCATTTTGACATAGTTAAAATCGTGATTTAAATTACAAACCAAATAACTGTGATTATATTTTTTGCCATGATCGAGCTGCTCTAATCTATAGCACATATGAACCTTTCTTTATATAACCAAATATATCACACATTAAAATGCTTCTGAACAACAAATGCTTTTTGGGAAAGCAGCTTCATTCCCTTCAAAGAGTATTTTTCCACTGGCAGCATTAATGAATTTCCCTTTAGGCAGGGCTCTGGAGCTGAGTTACATCAGCTGTAATGAGGTTGATTTAAACTTATATTCCAGAAGGTAAGTGCTTGCCTATCATACTCTTGCTCCTTGTTAATCCTTAACCAATGATTAACCCTCATTACCTGGGAGAATATATAGATGAGGTGCGGTGGTTGGACTCCCCCCTCCTCCCCTCTCTCTGTGATGGGGACGTCTGGGGTCAGTGGCTCTGTCCTGTTTCGCCCTCTCAGTTCCTGCACATTCGGATGATTCTGACCCAGGATCAGCCCCATCAGCTGACCACTAAAACACTCCAGCCCGAGCCGCCAGCTGCTCCCCTCGCACTCAAATTGGCTTGTAGCTCTGAAATGTGTCTCATGTGAACACAGGGAACAGTGCTGCTAAAAAGGAAAAGATGAAGCAAATTTTCCATTTTCAAATATTTATGAGATGAGCTGTGTCCTTCAGTGTGTTTTGGCCTTTTCTATTGCCTAATAACATGCCCTTTCCGAGTATACCAGCGACTCTTTGCTCGAGTCGGACCTATCTTTGACACTACTTACCTTAGGAATTGTTTTACTCGATGAAAATCTTATTCCACTTGTTCTGAGCAGGAGCAAAAATGGGCAAATCCAGTGCAAGAAAGACTGCACCTTTTTAAATATAACTGCAAAATAATGACTGCTGCAATAATGAACATAATTCTAGGGATGAACCATTTGGGAAAAATATCAAATTGTGATATTTCTGACAATCATTAGGTTTGTGATTTATGTTTTATGTTCAAGCTACACATTTAAGAATTGACAAAAATCCTGAACTATGAACTGACAAACTACTGCACATTTCAGAACATGTTTGTGCACTTCTAAACTATAAGATTAGTTGTTTTAATGCAGATCAAGACTGGACATTTTGCTGTTTGTGAAGGAAATTACGTCACAAAATTGCAGCCTTTGATTCTATTGCAATTAATCTTCCATCCCTAAATAATACATACAAAAGTGCAATAGAATAGAACAATTACAAGTAGTTATGTCTTGTGGATGCACTGTATAAACCAAATGAGTGAGAACAGTCCATTGAATGCAGTTTCAGCACATGAGGGATTTTCAGCAGGTTTTATTCAGATGGGCCTTATTGTGTGTGACCTCTGTCTTTTTGCTGCTCCTATCTCAGATAACATTTTGACATTCTGGTCTCTTTGCTGAGGCGCTGCAATCCTCGGGATCGACGGCGAATGGGGGGCCCAATGATAAGGCTTCACTCACAATTAGCAGGCAGCAGCAGGGAGGCGAGAGGGGAAATTGAACTGTCAGAGAGAGAAGAGAGGAGAGGAGGAGAGGGGGAGGGAGGGTGACCCCATCCGGCAAAATGGATCCCGTCATAATTTGTTCATTTGGTGCCCATCAGACTCTAGCTTCTCTTTCTAACACTGCTTGGCTGACCTCCTCCACTGTTTTCACCATTCTTTCTCACAGCCATTCTTGCATCGCATTTTACTGCTCTGGTCCAGTCGTGTGGCATTATGGCTATTAAATCCTCTCTTAAAAAATGATATTCCTCTCCTAAATTCTGTCCCTGGCCGGTGTCTGGTAAATACCTTTATACTCGTGGTCTCTCTGTCTGAGGTTTATGTCCACAGCAGTGAAGAAAGGAGGAAAGATGTCATTTCAATCAGAGTTATTCAAATCACATCACTAATATGATAATAGTTTTATTTCTTTTTTGTTTTGCCGACAGGTATAATGATTTTTTTTAACAAAACATGTAGACGTTTCAAAAATATGGTGCAGTTTCTGCTTTTCAAAAATTAAAGTGGCTCCAATTTGGAAAAATAGAAACGACATGAATCACAACATCGTTCTGTGGTTTGTCTGATGTGATGTAAAAATAAACAAAATCATGCACAAAAAAGAAAAATGTTTAACAATAAAATGCAGAAGCTTTTAGCACATCCAGATTTAAATGGTGAATGTGGATGGACCATCATTTTGTAAGACAGCTAAGAGCTCTTAACCTGCTGAATATTAACTCACCACCATTAGGGCTTTACTAATAGTGGCAAGAGCAGAACAATTTGGCTCTGTCTGACCGATAATGTAGGCTCAAAATATGTCATTTAGAGATTACGTTATCGTTATTAAAATGTATTATAAAAACATACTACTTTCAACATGAGGAATTGCAACAAAAATAAACACAAAACCATATTAGTTGATCTATCTTGAGATGCAGCGTCAATTTGTCCTTAGAAAACAAACACAGACATTGCTGTGGTTAGGCTTTACACAGAAAACGAATAAATGTTCAAAGAAGAAACATTTCGGGATGGTTTATTTGACACATTTCAGCAGCAAAGGCATGAGCAATTGAAAATAGACAAAAAGAGAGAAAAAAACCCAACACATATCCCCAAAATGCCTGCTCCACCTTCACCTTTTTATGCAAATTATTGCCTTGTGATCAAAGAAACTGTAAAATAAATAATTGGTACAATGAGTTAGAAGAAATAATCTAAACAATAAGCAAAAATCCATGCAAAATAACACCAAAAATTGCCAAAAAATGACTTGCCATACATAAACGAAAAAGCTCCGAGCTGGATTCATACCCAAAGCTGTAACCGTCTTTGTCTCTTGCTTTACTCGTATTATTGTATTGTATTGGTATTGCTGCTGTTCATATTATTCTATGTACTTTTGATATGTCAGCACAGTGTGGCGAATGTGTGCGACACCAAGAGGATACAGGTGTTGTTAGTGAGCTCTGAAGGTGACTGCTGGTCTCATCCATCACTGCACCTTTCCTCGGGCTGATCCCTAATGGATCCCCTCAATCAGAGCCGCTCACTGTCAGTCGCTCTAAACTAAATGAGGACTCAGGCAACTGGTCGCTCCGCCAAGGTTGGGAGTCATATAAAAGGGACAAAGTGATAAAGACCAGCTTGTGTCCAGCCTGTTGATGAGTATTGAGTGGCCTGGGTCATCATGCTAGAAAAGGACGCTATATTTGAACAAATAAGACAAGGCTTCAATAAGTTACTCAGACAACTACAGATGTGATTATATAAGAGCGTTAAAGGTGCACTTTGGAACATTTCTGGTGGAGCTACACTTTTTTTACACAAGGTAATTCAAAGTGCTTTACAGAATAAAAAAAAAGACATTAAAATCACAATACAGCATAAATGATCACAAATAATCATCATGTTACGGCTTTGACTGGAATTTTTCACACTATTCTGCAAAATTTTAATCTTTACGGATGTTTTTATTGCTCAAAAATGCCTAAAAAACAACAGATCCAACCGGAAAAGTGCCATTCAATAGTGCACTTTTAAACCTGGTTCTCAGTAAAAACGTAAATTCTTATATAGGAAAAATAGCTGTCTTTTCATTCATAATACATTTCACGATTTAATAGGATGATGGGAGTGTTTCTTTAGCGTATTTGTCAATGTACTTGGATTTCGTAGCCTAATGTGTACTTGGGAATAGTACGTTATAACAACCAAAGAGCCCATAGTCATTGAGAATTACTTACAGATAATATAATAATGAAAATGGTCCATGTCAAGCTTTCTCCACTTAAAAAGGCAGGTTATGTGTTGATATAGTTATAGTTAGAGGATAGAAAAGACTTGAATGGGGAATCCACTTCATTAACTTGTGCCCAGTGTTGAACGAGGGTTGTGCCTTCACTTTTCAAAGATTAGATTTGAAAAGATAAAACACTGAAAGCCTACTCTGACTGTTTATTGGCAGCTTTTCACTCGTCCTGATTTAAAAGCACACCTCTTTTATTATTGTAAAGACTTGTATTGTGTTATGCGGGTCTTAGTCTTTCACGTTGTACATTTTCCCCATGTGAAGGCGGGATGAAAAGGTTTTTAGTGGGGTGGCCAGATTCATTATGCAGTGTGTCTGTATACGCACTCTAAATGAAACAGAAAGGTGCTATAGGGTACGCTGGGGCAATTAAACTAAAAAAGCTCTTTGGTGGGCTTGCTGTCCAGCTCTCTCACATAGTGGTGTTCAGTTGGGAGCTAGAATGTAAAATAAATACTATAATAAATAAATACATTGGAGGAAGTTGTTCTAAACTCTAGTTGTTGAAATTACCTTAAGTTATGGCCATAACTTACCTTAAGTTATGGCAATGCTTCAGATAGTCAACAGGATGCATGGAAATCACTGAAAGGGCTATGGGGACTCTAATAGAAGTGTATATCTATATTGTGGTATCACTTTAGCATTTAATACATTTATAAAAGAAGGCTGCGTTGTGAAGCTATGGATGAAAAACTCAGATTTAAATCATCCCAATTTTTCATTAAAAAAAAAAAAAAATGGATTTACTTCAAGCACATGGATCGGGTACACTTTTTACAAATGAAGTCTTATATAAGGTCGAAAAGGAGTGGGAAGAAGAAAACTTATTTTAAAAAAAAAACGTATTAAATCCCACCCATCTGAGACACACATTAAATGCTTTGTCTTCCTATACACTTGATCAATCATGAGTTTCTATTTAATTTTTTTCTGAATAAAAACAAATAAATGCATATATAGCTGCCAGTTTTATTAACATAAATGAAACACATTTTTAACCAGTGCTATTTAACCCAAGAAATATCAAAATCAAATATATTCTCCAAAGTCTCGTCTAATAACAGGCTGAACAGGCTTTTACTGATTAATTTCACAGACAACTATGCAGCATCTATTATATATTTAGACAAAGGACTGTTTCTCCTGATTGTGGTGCTATGTTTGTATTACTGTTCTCACTCTCTGGTGCTGTAGTGCTTTGTCCTTGGGGCCGCACGATGCCGTTGTGTGCTCTGGTCTTAACACTGGAGATGCTGGTTATTGATCCAGAGGCCTGCACACAGTCATACATACAGCTGTCTGCTGGTGGCCTAACTAATCACAATAAGTCAGTGTCTGCTGGGAACACCGGGGTTGTGGTGGAAACTCATCAGGAATTCATCAAGAAAAAGCTGCACGTTTCATTCCCTCGTCATATTTTTGAGCTGCGTTTGAATACAAGGCCTGATCAAATGGATTCAGATGTTATATAAAGAGCTTAAGGTGCAGCAAAATTTACAATTATTCAAACATCTCCTGTTCCTTCCATTCTTTTTTCCCCTGGTTTTGTGACTTTATTAAATGAAATGAGGATCTTAGAACATGTTAATACTTATGTGAGTTGGAATTTGCGAAGCACACTGACCCCCTACATTGAACAAGTAATAACTATGAGAGTACATGGATTTACATATATATTTCACTTTTGTAATGTAATGTTTGTCATCCATGGAAACACCACCATATATTATCTAGTTCTACATTTTTCTGCAAAGATAAAACTAATCTATGTTGTTCAGTGACTTCTTGTTATCAGTGCATTTGTTTGCTGATTGTGTACACCAAATTACCTTGAGAAAACAATATTTGTATATAACCACAGTCCCAGGCCTGAACATGCCTGGCGCTGCATGTACCTTAGAGCCCCCCTCTTCCCGCCTCTAATGAAGGCCGTTTGCCTACAGTCCACCATTATCATACAGATAGGATCATATCCCATTGATTTTATGCAGATGATCACCTTTGTGTGTATGCAGGTCTGATAGGGCTAGTAATTTACAGAAGAAAATCAATTACCCTTCTCGTCTGCTGGAGTAATTGTTTATTATTTTCCTATTAAACAAAGAGTGTAGATCAATGTTATGGAGAGATAGCCCATGAATACCATCAACATAAACAGATTTGCCTTTGACATTTGCAAGTTTTCTTTTAATAACGTGTACAATGTCAACCAGTCGACTGAAAGGAGATGCTCTATTTGTAATATGTTGTGACATGAGAAGACAAGTAAGGGCTTATAGTGGAAACAAGCACAAGGTGTTTTAAATGGGTTTGGTAGTACAATAAAACAATTACAAGCAGGACACTAAGAGGCAGCCAGCATCGACACTTGTTGTTGCTTCACAAATGTGCGGTTGATGTAAATAGTCAGAGCATCCCCAGGCCCTGTCCGCTCTCTCTGACTGTGAATCAGTTTGGATTGATCCAGACACAAACTAATCACTTTTACTCACTGAAGTAATTGGCCCGGCCCAGATCTGAAGAAGCAGTCCATTGACCGCTACTGGGATCAATACTGCGATCAGAAGAGCCGGAGGAGCAGAGCGGAGACGCGGAGGGAAGAGGAGGGATGGTTTGTAATGTGTTTGATCAATCTGACCAACAGAACACAGGCTGGGTGTGGAGAGGTTCACCCATCAACTCCTGTGGTCTTTTGAAAAATGTTCAGTTATTCAAGGATTTTCCAATATCGAGAATATGCTCCAGTCAATATCTGTAGCTTCATATCCTTATATATTTAATTTTTCAAATCCACATTACTCTGGATAGTTTAATGTTAGAATCAGTTTGTTTTTTGTTCACATTTTATGGATCCCAGTACCTTTGGGGCATTGGGCTGCTCATAAAATCAGTTTTCACCTTCCCCCTATCTCCGCCCACTTCTTGATACTTGCTTGCAACTTTTAAAAACCCTCCAGGTCGCACATGTAAGCTTCAAAAATGCCACTTAACGATAAAAACATAAAGAGATGTGGCGCATTTCTATAGTTTTGAACAGGAAGTCAATGGATCCATTTCTATTACTAAACCTTTTTTGGTAAATTTCTGAATTTATGAGCAAAATACAAAATAAAAACCTACATTGAAGAACATAATTTAATGCTTAATACCTAAAAAGGCATAATATGTCTTTAAACAAAACAGGGGTTCATCTTTTGGCTCAGTAAGTGCGCACTGAACCTGTGCGTTGAAAAGAGCAGGTGCTTCTAATATTGTGAGCTTTGAGGTGTTTACGGCCCTCAGCCTCTCCTCTCCCTCCAGACCCTGTCCTCTTTCATCCGCCTGTGGTACTTTTAGGGGCTTCCTGCTCCACCAGACAGAACGCTGAGCACAGATCCGGAGCACTGGCCCTCTCCTGCACAGTCCCTCTCCCCAGACGCTTCCCTCGCTCCCTCTCCTCTTCACTCTTTCTTCACCTTCACCACCTCTCCCCCCTTCTTTTGCTCCCTGTGTTGTTGATTGGGTGTCTGAGTGCTTGTGGCAGCTGTGTGTTGAGTGTAATAGAGCAGAGAGGCTAGTCTGAATACAGCAATGGGGAGAATTTGTTTATGTGAAAGATGCAGAGACCGAAGACAGGTCCCTGGGTGCCGCCGCCCGCCTCTCCTCCCCTGTCAGTCCGCATTCGACCGGTGACAGCAGATCTGAGATGGTCCAAATATGCCAGGCGCGCTCCCAAATCCCCCAGGATGCACCAGGAGAAGCCAGCCCTGCATGTGTGTTTGTTTATTCAGATTTGACAGAATGATTTGCAGGGCCGGTGTGTCAGGGCTAGCATGCTTGATCAGACCCTCTCTTTGCCACAAACCGGGCCTGTAGGCTTCATTACCACTGTGTGAAAGTGCCCCCAGTTCCATTCCCTTTTTATCCCACCCCAGTGATCTAGTTCCCTCTGTCTGATATGTTAAGTTCAGCGATGCCAAAGATGCAGACTCGCTCTGTAATGTGTGTCCAGTCTCAAACAGCTCATTTAGCTGTGCCTTAACGCTAGCTCCATGGCAGATTGCTATAGTGGTATTTGTATTTGAATGTTCACAGTAGTTTGTCCAACTTAGTCCTGTCACTTTGGCCCCTTGTCTTCTGGGAGTCGTTGTGTTGTGCTGGTGTCACTATGATGTGCAGTGATGTCCTATTTAACTTAGGTCTGGCAATTGAATCACTAAAGCCTTTTTGGTTTTGTTTAAATCTGGTTGCACCTAATCAAGATGGTGACACATCTGGGCTGATTCAGTTTGGTGAATATCCCCTGTAAATAATTTCATATCAACACCATTTTCTTCCTGAAACTACGACCAAGAAACAGTTAACATATATATCACCCACTTATTGTAACCAGCAGCTAATTAAATAGCAACTGTCTGGAGCACGTGTCGGCGAAGTAGGACCAAACAATGCTGCAAACACTTATGAATGCCCTCGGAGACCTGGGATTCGAAGTCACCAACCAATTCACAGCGGCTTCCTTCAACTTTACAAACCAACTCCTCTTCAAACAACAGAGAGCCAGAGGAAAGAAGATCATAGACTTTTTAGAGACGCTGCAGAAGGAAGAAGTCATTGATCTACAGCTGTATGACAGATTTTATCCTGGTGACTCCATTCCTTGCATCCATGCGCTCCTAAAAATACACAAACATCAGACTCATTATATGTAGTACAGACTGGTGGACAAACATCTGAAGACCATCCCAGCTCCTCTGGTTGGTGACATGAAGCACCATATTGAGAACACAGCAGAATTCGTTTGCAAAGTCAAGCATCTCCAATTTAACCCGGATGAGACAATGATTTCCTTTGATGTGACCTCTCTTTTCCCTTATATCCTCACATCAGCAGTGGTAGAGGCAGCAAGGAAGAGGTACTACGCTTAAAGAGAGAAGTAAATTTTGACTTTGAATCTGCCAATTGCTGAAAAATTTGTTTAAATGCCTCATCTTTTCAGTTCACAGGAAAACAGGCAAATCCAGGGCTGTATTATGGCTAACTTATATATTGGCCTCTTTTCCAGGCACTCCACCCACGCATTGGTATCTATACGTGGATAACATCTGGACTAAAATATAAATTCAAGTTCTGGGACCCTTTACTGCACATATTGTATTAATGCCGTGGATCCAAACATCAAGTTCACACGGGAAGAAGCTAAGGAGAAGAAACTGGCCTTCTTAGATTGTGCAATAACTATAGGAGAGGACTAGCGGCTCTAGGTAGAAATCTTCAGGAAACCCGCACACACTGTCCAATACCTGCTGTTTGATTCACACCATCCACTGCAGCACAAACTACAACACAGAGCATTACAACACATGGCTCAAGCAGTTCCTATAGGCACAGAGGGAAAAGAAAAGCCCTCTCTGCTTGTGGATATCCAAAATGGGTCTTCAATAGATCTAAGAGAGCCAAAAAACAGGACAACAGAGTCAGAACCTAGGAGAAAAGGTGTACAAAATCATTTTTTACACAGCTGGTGTGTCTAAAAAGCTCCAGAGGATTTCCAGAGAGCATGAAATCCCAGTCTATTTCAAACCTACGAACACTTTAAAACAGAAACTCGTTCACCCAAAGAACAAAACCTCGAGTCTCAAACAAAGCATCGCCATCTACGCCATTCAGTGTAGTGAAGACTGCAGTGAGTGTTGTATTAGAGAAACTAAACAGTATGTTCCATATAACTTAGAAGAGCTTATCAAATTAAATTTAACACCTGTTATAAAACAAGTAAAATTAGACCTCTTTAAATGGACTTCATTACCCTTGTCTCTATTGGGGTGTAGAGCTTCCTTTACCTCATGCAAATAATACCTCAAACTAAACCAAATACTGCTTTTAGAGATGTGCTAAGTTGAAAAAGTACAGTTATAGATTTGAAAAGTTGCCTGTGAAAGCTGGAGGCCTCGCTGTGCCAAGTTTTCAGTATTACTTCCTCGCAGTACAGCTCATAAAATAAAATGAAAGAGAGAAATCTGGTTGCAGACTATATATTTTTGAGGGAAGAGGCTTGTTGTCATAAAGCACTCTTCTAAACGTTCTCTGCTTGCACCTAAACAATCAGCATTTAGCTTTGAAAACACAATTAATCAATACATTTAATTCTACATAATTTCCATTGGGGCTTGAGTTGCAGAACTGTCTGATGAAATGTCTATGAGAAATACAGAACATTTAAATCAACAGGACGGGCAAAAAAACTCTTTCAATAAAAGCAGGTTGTTTATTGTCTTATTGAAAACATTTTTTATTTGTATTTAAGAAGAAAAAAGTGAAATAAAATAGTGAAGGACATAAGGAAGTACTTTGACAAAATTCCATGAGCTGTGACTTCTGATATATATTACTTATATTGTTTCTGAAACCTTGCAACTTAATATAAAACACTATTTAAAAGTAATAATCTTATTCTAAAATACATATAAAAATACTTATGCCACTACCTTGCTTAGACTACTTTGAGTAAATGAATTGCTTCGGTGTGAAATGTGGTCCAATTTTCCACAATTCTCTATATTCTCAAGCACTGTACTTTAAAATGACTGTATCAACAAATAGGTTAATGAATTATAAGAGTCCATTTTGCAGCCAGCTGTAGTTGGCATGTTGCGGCCTGCACTCTCTTCACCAATCATTTTGGATGCCCTTTAATTAGCCCACATTTTCTCCGCGTTCCTGGCTGCCTTCCTTGTCTTCTGCCTGGGGAGATGCTGTGCTTGCTTACCTCGCTGCCTCCCTAAGTGTTCCTGCATGTAAATTAATCTTGATTCACTTTAGCCTGCCCTACTGAGTGCTACAAATTACCCTATAGCCGTGTAACAGTGCCAGTGAAAAAGCCAAATTGCGGCACTTGATAGGTAGTTGCTCCACGAGCTTTATGCCATTACATTAGTGCAATAATGAATGCTCTGCAGTAAAAAGTAGTGTATCGTAGGTTTTTAATTCATCCTGAACAGCAGCAAATGTTTGTGCATCTCTGTGTTTTTCTAATGAGGCTCTCTCTAGGTAACCATGTGCCGCACATCCACTTAAAACCGAGCCCCCTCCTCTGTCTCTCCCCTCCTCCTCCCTCTTCCCTCCCTGAACGCCAGCATCCATCTTTCCATTTACACAGCCCTGACAAAATGAGCTGCCTTTGTGTTGTCTAATTGGAGGAGGAAAAACAGGCTTTTGACACAAACACAGTCAACACATTCACTCACTGCGCCACTTGTCTCTCGGCAAATGTGAAAGATTAAGAGCTTTAAGTTTTATTTCAACCCAGCGCAGTCAGCTGTGGTTTAAGTGCTGCTTTTTCTGTCTCAAATGCCCTCTATGCAGACGACATTTAATATGGTCATTTAGTGCTAAATCTCTGTTATATTTTTTGTGTGTTTAAACTTGCAAAATGTAAAAATACATAAATAAATAGAATTAAGGGGACTTTCTGTTGAGTAATGAGAGCATTTGCCTTGTGATTTATGTGTCTAATGTTTCTTAGATAAAAAAGAAAATTACTCAAATATTTATTCTTATTATTTTATAGTTTTATATTTTAGTGTATTTATTGTTTTAATTATTATTTATAGTAGTTTTTATTTGGGTGTACTGGTTTTCATTTTCTTAATATCGGCTGGTGGAGCTAGAGAATTTTTTATTTCTTGTGATCTACTGTGCAACATTGTGGAAATGGTTCTATGTTTATAAAATGTACTAAATAATGTACATTTGTAATATCTGTGTGTATATATATGTGAAAAACAGGATTGATCTGAATAAAGGATTTTGTACTTTAAGGACCTGGTGGATTCGCACAGTATTTGTGAGTTCACAAACTATAATCCATCTTGACGTGTTCCCGCTGTAACGTTGGTCTGGTGGGCGGACCAATCACAGAGCAGCATTAAGGTTTGTGCCAAAGCCAAAGGCAAAGCACCGATGTGAACCAAAACAAACATGGTGACAGCGACAAACGTACTTCAGACTGTTTTATCATCAGAGTGGACTATTTTGTTTGTGAGAAACGTGCAGAAGGTAATCGCTTTGTGGATTTGTGGACAGGGATGATGTCTGTGCTTTTCTCTCATCTGGATGTAACAAAAGTTTTCGGTCTGTTCTGTTGTTGTGGCCCTTTGACCAAACACATTCAAATAATCATCATGACGTTCCACATTTTCCCATTGCTTTAAGCGAGAGCCATCTCAGATTGATAATGTGTGGAGTTAAATCAATGCTACACGTGAGCCAGTTTGCAGGACGAAGTTTATAGCCACATTTTTTGCGTTAAAAAAGTTAGCATAAATGTTAAAGTTCGGGACACTTAGTTCTGCTGTAATTTGACACTCTGCTTTTAAAATAAAATATTCGTCTCAGTTTGTCATATCGCTGTGTAAGCTTAGAAGTTTTTCTTCATTTGTGCAGACAGATGTTGTAGTTCATCAGTAACAATTTCTGCATATTGCGCTTTTTATAAAGTCAAACAAAAAAGCAAAGCATTTATTGTTTACTGTCCAAAAATTACTTGAATCCAAGAATCCATATAAAATAACCTTGAGTATTGACAGAGCAAGGGCGCGCAGAGTGGGCATGTTTGTATGTGTGTGTGCAAATCAATGCCAATGAATGGGAGGAACCCCTGGACAAACCCTCATCTTTCATCTGGAATAACCGATATGATAAAGAGACGCTTCTCATCAATCTCATGTGTTTTCTGCAAACAGGGACCAAGGCTCTCCCTGCTCACCTGATTGCATTTACTAACTGACCCTATATGGCTTCATGTTTACTCTCAAAATGTTGATCAATTGGAGCTAAGTGGGCAGTTTGCTTTTCTGTGCTGATCTTTGCTTATTTCTCCAATTATAGAAGGAAAAAGTTGCAGGTTTGTCAGGATCCACTGAGGGGCAGTGCAGTAGTTTTCAGCTTGCAGCCGAGAGAGAGAGAGAATAAAATAAAAGTGGGGATAAATCAGAAAAAGCTGCTCGTATGAGGAAGAGGTAACGATTGAATTATGTTTAATGGTGTCATTTGCAAGGGAGTGTTCTTTATTATAACAAATGATAAAAGTGTGTGTTTTAATGAGCGCTCATAAAGACTCCGTAGACAACCTTATTTAACACAGTTTCCATTGTTTTGCACGTTTCTCAGGGTTAAGAAAGAGCGGAGTGACTTTCAGACAGGCCTCTCATTCTCCATTTGAGTCTGTGGCCCCAAGGTCAAAATAAACACAGCCCTCAGCTTAAGTCAGCCCCATAATCCTCAGTAAATAATAGGCGGTGTCTATAAATCTATTAGGCAGGACAAGGGTGATAAAGACATGGATCCTTCAGAGGCGGATTACCAAACAAAAGCCCCTCTTCTGTCTGGGTGGAAGTCTAAGCACTGGGCTATTCAAATACAGAGGATTAACCTGCGATTTGGGCCTAACCACAGGGAAAGTACTGGGAAAGTACTGGGTTGTGGGTTAGGCCTGTTATGACATTTACAATACTGACTTATCGCTCAATAAATGATAGATGGAACGATATTTTTTGGGGAGAAGTATTTATCGTGGGTACTACAGGGAGAACTTTTTGTAATTTTTCTGTAGTAGATTGTGTAATAAGTTATTTCTAAGGCTCTAAGTGTTTCAAATAGTTTTTATGAGGTTATTCTGCTTTAGGATTTAGGAAGTAGAAGATTATCTTTCTTTATTTTTGCAAAGAAACATAGGAATACTTAAAAAAAAAAAAAAAATGCCATTATTATACTGTTGCAGATCAGGGACCAGTTTATAGGTATATCATTACTGGATCAAAGTGTGTTGGTTAAAAACATTATGAGCCCTTGTTCATTTAGATTTTGATTATCTTACATAATCAAAGGGTAAATACTTTTCACCCAACAGTAACCATAGGGTGGGATCAAAAAAGCAAATTAGGTCCATTTAATTACATGCGATTTGCATAACTTTGCATCTGATTCTAGTTTCACCAGACTCATTTATATAGATTATAAATATTAGCCTATATATAGAAGCAAAATGTCATATTAATATAGAAGTGATCCCATAAGATTGTCATTTATTTTGTCTTTTTGTCTTTTTTTTTTCTTGCTAAACTCGACCCAAACAAAGTCCCTACATCTGCAAAACAGAGAGTGAAACACAATTAAACATAACAATTAAATACAATTAACTATTCATTAAATCCTAATTCGTTATTAAAATAGAGAGAGAATCAATATTGGTCTGTAATGAGCAGTGATTGACAGCATGTTAAAGAGCTGGAGTGTCTGACATGCCCTGAGTGAGCAGATTATCCGAGTAGGTAAAGATAAACTCCCCTCTGTCTGTTTATGGTAATTATCTTGGTCTCGGTGGATTTCTGCGTTTGACCGGGTCTCGGACTTGCTAATTGTTGTACATGAGAGTCACTTTTGGCCCTGATAGGAACAGCGGGGGGCCCATAGTGTTGAAAAGATTCGGGGTGTGAGAGTGAATGGAGCCATATGACTACAGGTCACAGCCCGAGTGCTGTTGCTAGGATACCGCGTGTGGGGAGCAGGACGCGGGGGTGGCACCGATGGACTAACCCCCCCTGAGCCCCACCACCCCGTCCCCTGGTGCTCTCCCTCGGGCTTTGGCTCAATGGGCTGTGCTGACAGAGGCTGAATGCTACGGGTGACAGGGGGTGGTGTCCTATTTGTCCCTAAATGCTTTTCTATAGACCCCTGATAATAGACTGGCTGGCTGTCCGCCCCTCCCAGAGCCACCTTCACCCACTCTGTCTCTGTCTGCTTGGCCCCCTCACCCCCACTGTCCCGCTTTCCTCCCTATCATGTCTCCTTCTCTTCTCATCTGGCCCTCCGTCTTTCTCATCTTCGGTTGCCTCGTGTAGTGCTATCCTATAGAACTCACTGTTTATCATATCCATCTTTTGTGCTTTATTGTCCAGCGGTTGGGCATTGTAAAGGTGCAGTGTTTGATGTGGCCCTTAAGTCTTTCTTTGCACAAAACTCCGGAGCTAGCTTTTGATGGCAGCAGCTTGTTAGTGATGCTGTGAAGGCCTGGCAGAGGAAGACTCTTTTAATGACACATTAGTGATCAAATAAAAACCAACAAAGCCATGAAAGCCTCTGGAGTTGTCGCTGTGAGAAGAATACAGATTGTGATTCTCTATCAGCGCAGTGAATCCAACGAAACGTCGGCTTTGTGACCTGTGTAAACAATGAATATGTATTATATTTTTTGCTTAGAACATAAGTCTAAAGTGTTTCATCAAGCTAGTATCCAGGATCAACTATGAAAATGTCAGTATGCACACCAGATTATGAATAACATTTGACTTTTCACACTTTTCCAGCGTGTATGTTTCCAGGCGAGGTTGTAACCGGTGACCTTATGGTTTGTAAATGCATGCTTAATCCACTACACCACTGCCAAAGGTTAACAAAAGGATGGGAACAACAGGTCCACATAACAATAAGTAATCTTATATCTTATCTCAATGTATTTAGCGCTTTAATAACAAAAAGATTAGCACTAAACACTCACAAACAACACAAGAGAATACAACAAGTCACACAGTTATAAGAACAACTTATTCTTGGTTAAAAGGCAAAGAAAGCAGTATATGTTAGAAAATATGTTATATAATTCCACAGCAGAGGTTCAGCAACAGAGGAGCTTAAATGGGAAAAGCAGGAAGTTAGGAAACGGGTGGTCTTCATAGTCAAGATCACAGTGTCACTCTTTACACTCGCATTTAAGAGAAACTGTCTGGGCAAAAAGGACTGCTTAAAGATTATATATAAGCAACATTTATACTTTTATATGACATTAAAATGATTTGTGCCACCATAGTGTTCCTGGAAACTATGGGAAACAATGGATGATGAGTAAAATATGCAGCATACCTTATTAATAGCTCACATAACCCTTACATTTACAGCACTACAGCACGAAAGTCTGTTTGCTAACTGAGTGCATCTGTGTGTGTGTGTGCTTGTGCAGTGTAGGGGTCAGAAGTGAAGATGTTAGCCTCTGGTCATTCATCACAGGTATGACACGCTCTTCCCTGCGCTGCTCTACGCACAGGCAATGTTTTATAAAAGAATAACACGTCAGCGGGCGCTCACTGGTCATCCATTACCCATAACACCCTGCTCTGTGGACCACCAGCCTCACCGCAGCCTGCGTACACATCTGCATATGGATCACACTGTCATTATTTCTCATTTCAGCTCTGACCTGCCTGAAAAAAAAAACACAAAAAAAAAAAAACTTGACTATTTGCACTTGCAGCAAAATGTGCAGGGAAAGATATCAGGGCCTTATTTGAATAAAAATATAACAATGTAGTAAATATGCAGCCATAATGAGGCTTTAAATATGCAAGAAGCGAGTCCATGTAAGCCACAATATGGTTATAAATACACCACAAGTATGACACGATAATACAGTTTATTTATTTCAATATGTTTTTTTCCTTTTGTGCCAGATAACATGGAGCTATCCCTCATTCACTTTCACTGTTCTGAATACATACGATTATTATTTGTGAAGGAAAGCTAATTTTTTTACATGATGAACAATACTTAAACTGATGTCTGCAAAAACTTCACAATGTAACTTTTCCTGGTGGAGGGTCAGGGTTTGTCTGGGAAGTTCAGTAGCACCATGGCATTAAACATAAGTCATCTATTTTGTGTGTTTTTTTCAGCTGCAGGTGTTTTTATTAAGATACACATTCTTACAGACCTAATGGCATCATCTGCTTGTCTCCACAGAGTTTAATTTTTAAGTTTAATGTAACATATACTGCATAACATTCCATGCGCCGCAATTACACCTCAAACGAGACCAGCAGTTGGCAGAATCTCTTCCAGAAATACAAACCGTGCCTTTAAATGTTTCGTTTCATCAGTATTTTGGTTGCAGCAGAGCAATGAAGGCACCACGAGTTGAGGGTGTTGTGAATTATAGAGCTCTTAGAAGAGTTTACGAGGACTATTATCTCCCAGTTAGTCTCACTTTTATGTGCATTTTCTCTGGGCTGGCCTGGAACCATCAATTTAATACTTTCATAAAGCCAGGTGGTTAGACAGCACTGAATCAAACTGCAGCCTCCGCGACTCCTCTGCTGAGAGCTAAAGTCACCAAGAGGAAAAGATGTGCGAGCTGGCAGACACTTTTACGGCGTCTTTTTACAACCAATTTAGAGCAAAAGTTTAGCTTCCTGTTGCAATAACCATTTGAAAGTTGTTCCACAGTCAACACCAAACTACCCGTGTGCATAAACAGCATTCACTTGTCTCAAACGCTACAGCAGTGGGAGAGAAAAGACAGAAGACTTGAGTTTGTGAAAGTGCCATTCTCTCTGAAACAAATAACAAGCAGGAATCAATACTGCTGGAATCAAGTAGTGCTTGTGGCTACAGCAACATTTCTAAAGCAGCCATTCAATAAAAGTCTGATTCCATTTCAGCTCGTCCCTCCTGTGTGAGACCGTGGCACTGCATCTGTTTGTGCGACACCTTCATTTGGACACACAGACTCATGGGAAGAGGGAAAAGCACCGTTCAGAGCTGCTGGGTTTTTCTATAGGCTTGAATAATTTGTAGCATTGTAAATTGAAGGGTAATATTTTTTCGGCTTTTTCCCTTTTGATGTGACAAATGTATTCAGACAATGTAGAAACGTTCTATTAAAGGATTTTTCTGTTGTAACATTTATAGTCTGTTTCATTTGGTAAATTCATGGTCTAAGCAAAAGGTTGTTGGCCTGAGATCACACTATTCATACACGCATACTTCGCTCTAACCAGTAAATGTGCATTTCTCTTCTCCTCGCTTTGGGTCTTTGTGAGTGGGAGCGTAAACATAGACTCATAACTGTATTCAGAATGTGCTGTAGCGGAGAGACCAGGACAAACCAGAAGATAGAGCAGAACTGGCTTAATAGTGTTTCTCATTTGAATGAGAAAGCAGCTTAATAAAAGAGCCATCAGAAGGAGAGAAGCAAAAAGGTTTTAGCTCTAACAAGCAGTAGCACTAAAACAACTCCGGTCTGAGAGGTGCTCTGAAAGGATGGAGAAAGCTTTTGTCTGTGTTTTCGGGGCATGCCACATCACACGAGCTGAGCAGTGATTTATCCTGGGCTCTGCAGGTAAATTGAAGCGGTCTTTCAGCGTGGTTTTCAGCTGCAGCTTTAATGAGAGCAGCCGCGCTCTGCTCCGGTGCACGCTCCTGTCTCTTAAGAGCTCTTCCCTGTGCACTGGCCTCTCCACATTAGATCTGTGGCCTGCACAGCACTACAGTGAAAGGGCCGCTCTGAAATGGCTGTTTGATTCTGTCCCTGCTTTGCCTCTAAATGAATGATTTATTGGCTGTCAATGAGGAGGCCAAGCGTAATGGACAAAAGCTGCACGGCAGAGCCCCAGTCAAGAGGATGTTTTTGTGATGTTCTCTTTGAGGGGCTCCCTGCTCTGTCTGGAGCTGTAATGAAAAGTAAACATGCTGCCACAAACCACAAACTTGGCCTCAATTATGAATCCTGTGACATGACTTCATGATTTCAGTCAAATGGAACCATGCCTCATATTTATTTGGAAGAAATAACTAAATATCATATGACTCTATTGAACAGTACAAAGTCATTGTAATTCGTAATCACTTATAGGCCTCTCTGTTCTGATTGAGGAGCCTTTGGATCTTAATAGTATAACTTTATAATCATAATAGACCTAATGATAATAACTACCAGAGGTTTAGTTTATGGTGGTGCAAATCTGCAAAGGCCGTTCAACCTAAAAGGTTTTTACTATCTTTTGCAACCAGACTGGGTAAGGTTCACTTTATTGTCCCCATAGGAGCATTTGCCCTCTGCATTTGACCCATTTCTTAGCAGTCTTTATTACTGGTAATTGCTTCTATTTTCTTATTCATGTTTTTAGGATTTTTTTAAACTTTAAGTTTATGTAATAGTCCTTTATTCAATTATAATGAGACATTCTGCAGCTAACCAAAGTTATATTGTCCCACAGTTTGTCTACAATGTTTATAGTTTGTTTGTTGGTGTTTTTTTGTTTTTTTTTTCTTTTTTTAACTAAATCAAGTCTTTTCTTTTTTTTTTTTTTTTCCTGGAGCTACTCGTCAGTGTCTGTGTTATAAATATAAGCTACACTACTCAATTGTGGGGCCCTTTTAACTGCTTACAACCAAAATCCCCATTGCTTTCATCCCATAAAGTGTGGTATTACAGGTTCTTCTGTTTGGCCCTATCCCCAGGGGACAGTGGAGGTGTGAACCAGCCGCCCCGAGCCTCAGAGCGTCAATGGGCACTTTCTCTCAGAGCTGCCTCTCTAAGCGGGTCATTGTTTGCATGCTGCTCCCCAGTGTCCTCCTTTCAGCGCCGCTAATGATAAGTGACAGGACATTAATTGAAACTCTTTAGGAAGCCATCATCAGACACACATCCCCACTGAGGCCACTAGCGACTACAAGCTGCTCCTGCAAACCGCGCCCTCGCCCTGATCTGTCTGCTTTTATTGACGTTGTAAATCTGGATTCAGACACAACACATAATATTTCATGTAGGCTCCGCTATGAAAATAGTTGTTTTGCGTATTCACTGAAGTGTTGGTGAGATTCTGTTGAGAAATCTGCTTATTTAAGTCTCAGAAAGAATAAAATATTGTATATGTATGAAATGATAAAATAAGGGGAACTCAACTACACTTGTATCTTTTATTTAACTGTGAAAAAATAATAAAATATATAATACAAAACTGTTCTTGCAGCCATAATGCTTGTATAATTCTGTAGTTGAAAAGTCTCAATAAACACATATGATTTTGTATATATTAAAAAGATATTAAAATTATATCCTTTGACAACTGTATAGGCGCAAAGAAACAATGCAGTTAAGTGGGACAAATACAAGATTTAGCTCAAAAGTAAGTAAACTAAAGGCAAAGACACAAAAATGTGGATATAAAGTTGAATAAATTAGTAGAATTGACAGTGTAGTTATGCTCTATATTTTAGATTACAAATTGCACTTTATTTTCAAATGATATTTCGATCAACTGACAACAGAGTTTTCACCCGTAAGCATTTTATCACTGAAGGTCAGAACAGTCAGTGGCCACAATAACTGACCTGCTCCAGTCTGTTTGAGAGCGGAAATCTTCACTGGATTCAGTCTGTATGCACCATTCCCCTGCAGCCCATTCACCATCTGTGCATCTCTCCATCTTCTGCCTAAACCAGGGAAGGAAACAGTTGTCCCGCTTTGGATTTTAGAGGCTAAATGATGTCGCTAATCACTGGCTTTTAGTGCGCTTGATTTATGGAAAGCATGAATGGTTATAGGCTATGAGAGTGTGTGTGTGTTTGTGTATAGGTGTCAGAGGCAGCCTGCAGGATAGCCTAAGTAGCCCTATTATTTATCGCCTCCGAGCGGCCTCTCTGAACGGAAGAGCGCCTCTCCAAATTGAAATATAGCTGAGTTTACCCTTCTGATTACCGCAGTAGTTTACTCCCTAGGCCCAAGGAGATCATTAAACAATAGGCACCACCAGCAGCTCAGCACCATTATGGTCTGGATAAATGCACACGACCAGACATCCAACACCACTGACGGCCGATAAGTGGACCTTCAAGGCATTGTTCCCTCTTTTCTCCCCTTCACTGCTGTGTCGTCAGGCCAGGTGCACAAGCTAGAACTGGGGCTGACTTATTAAGAGCACAGTCACAAAGATTTATTCTTTTACTGTGAATGAAAAAGGCACTCAAACTGTGGCTAATGGACGAGGTTGTTCTATTGTAAAACAACTAATGCAGCGAGAAGCTCTGCTTGAACATAATTCATTATTCATTCAAATATTGTAATGGGTTATTAACACAGGACACCTAAGTGCCTTCTTGGACTCATTGTTGTTTAGCTGTGTTCGCCTAATGATGGTAAAAAGACAATTACATCAGACTCACTCACAGTCTCCATTAGGACCTTTAAATACAGTATTAAGTGTAGTTACTGTAGAAACAGGAAGTGATAGGTGCATTTTATAGAATGAAAATATGTCAATAATAGAAAGCTTTAAATGAATAGATTCATTTGCATGAACTTGTACTAATAACTAATACCCCGACTTGAGAATGTCTTTGAGTTTAGGTACAGGTCAAAATCACAGAGTGAAGTGAGTGTAGAAGTCTGTTCACAAAGACATTTGGAATGGGTCATTGTAAAATATGTATTTGTTTAGTCCAATCTTAAGCCCATAGTGGTGACCTTTGAGGGCAGTGGAGCTGTGTGTTTGAGCCCTTCACACACTGGTGCTCTGATTACTGTATTACTGCACATCTGTAACATCCGCTCTAACAGCCATAGCCCTGACGTGAATGTGAGCTGAAGACACTGGTGTAAACATGGGACAGGTTTAGTGTCACAAAGGCCTGACATGTGATTACTGGTGTGATTAATAGCAGCCTCACTAAGTAATCCTTATTGGGCTGTGGCACAGTCTGCTTTGTGCTGCAACATGTTACCCCCAGAGAAGCCCAGGGCTTATTACAAATTAGTATGTATGTCCGCACTCACGCCAGCCCAGACCGGCTGGAGAATCGCCACCAGTAATAATCAGCCTTATTCGATAATGGCAACAGAAGAGAAAAAGAGGTGCGCATGCTGGCCAAACTGGAGCTAATATGATGAGCTGACTCTAGAGAGGAATTTGAGTCAAATAAAAGCCCACAATCTTTCAAGAACTAAATGAGAAGGAGTTTGCTAAATAGCATTTGCCATCATTAGCTTTAGTTCTAATGCTGGTAAGGTTTGGGCCAGTTAGATTTGAATACTTAGGAGAGTGAGTACCTTTTCAATATATATAGTACATATATTTTAAATTTGGAGATTTGGCTTTGTCGTTTGGGTGATGTTACAGATATGTTCTAAATCCACATGCAGTGGTGTGTAGAGGCAGATTAGTACTTGGCGCCTCTCTCCATCTCTCCATGTAGCGGGCTGTTTTTGTGGCTGTTGTTGCTGTCTGTCCTAACACATTTACCTTAAAGCATCAGCTCTCATTAAATGCCTGCTGGTGCAGGGAAACAAAAGGCGCCTGGCGAGCGCCTGTGCGCCTCTGACATGTCAGCCAATCCCCAGACGCTCCTCGAGCCGGGCTGTGCCGCCGAATTCTCCAACATATTTTTCTAATTTATGGATGGATAATAAATCAACATTAAGCTTTGGACAACGAGTTATACATCAGAGGGAGATGGCTGCAAACTGGGCCAGTGCAGAGACAGGCCCACATCTGCACTAAAGTCACGCTGCGCTCTGTCATTATGTGTAAATATGTGTCCTCTGCACAAACTCACTTTAATTTCACCCTGGAACTTGGTGGAGATGCAAACATTTTTAATGTGACCGCTTAGAGGTGGTGAGTGTGAGTATTATGAATAGGAAATAAGATCATTAGGATTTACTACTGGAGGGAAGGGGCTTTAAATGCTTCATAAAACTTAACACTATGAAATATGTGCACGTTTGCATTTTAATGTTCATGGACTGGCCTTTCACTGATGTGGTAGGTCACTGCTTCTGTCTGTGCTGAGGGCCAGAGGAGTAACACCAGAGAGCTGTGCCGCTTCAACATTCAGAAACATGCTGTGCATACATATGGTTTTTCCATGTTAATGTTGAAATGACTTAAAACAAGATTTTGAGCTGACAGTGAACTGCTGTAAAGAAAACTATTACATGATTTTGATGTATTAACCAGTATTTCAACTACACCACATACTTCTGACTGTTGACAAGAGCCAGAATAACCCTCAAGGCAGACACATCAGAACATTTAACACGGTTTATTGTCCAAAATATGTGCAAAAATAGTAGACAGGAGCAGGGGGAGCAGGGTACAGGTGACACGGAGGCCGAGGAGCAGGCTGGAGACAGACTGGGAGCTGTAAGGTCAAGGTAAGTGTATCGAAAAACAGGTATATTAAAAAATTGTACCACAAGACCTAGCAATGAGAAGAATGGTGAGGCTGATGGAGCTGGTGAGTCTTGAATGACTTGATGATCTGCAGGTGTGTTCAACAGACTGCAGGCTCCAGGTAAGACTCCGCCCAGCTCCACAGAGACAAACATAAACAGGAGGAACACGAGGAGAAAAGCATTAAACTCCTTATAGTTACTGCAGTGATGGAAAGGCTTTGGCAAAGATTACCGAGGAAGGGTATACACATGTGCAAAACAAGTGCAATACATACACTGGTTATAAAGGTATTATTCTATTTGTTCCCTTGACATTGATGTGTACAGTGTTCATATTGTTCGGTGACTTCAGCCAGACCAGGCGTATTATTTGGGAATAAAATAACGTTCTGCAGGGTATGAATAATTTTGGGCTGGACAATAGATAAAAATGCTTTATTTGCATATTTTGTTCAAATGAAATGAGGATTGTACTGTGCAGGGTCTCTCACTGCTCAGGATTTGATGCATTGTGTGGTTAAGCGGGAGCTCCACTCTAAAATTATTAGACCTAATCATTCATTAACCTCCATTAGACTGATAGGAGGGTAAAGCTAACGCCTGATTACATTCCCACTGTGTGTCTGAGTGTGTAGATGTTGTGAGGAGAGATGCATCCCATACATTTCTGCACATGTCTTCATGTAGTGGTGTGCACATGGAGGCTTTGTCATTCATTAGACTGGAGCACAATCAGAGCTAAACTAGCCATGGCGGCCTGACTCATTATAAAGCCGCAGGTTTATTCAAAAGCGCACTCCAATCTCTTCTGCACCATATGCGTACAGTAATTACACAAGTGAGGAGGAGGAGAAGGTTAGCGCGCTGTGTGTGTGTATGTGATTATTTTTCATTCCATGTTTCGCCTGAGTTCTGCCCCTATAACTGAGGATCTAATCAATCTGCCGGCTATTAAGTTTGTTAATTGATAATGCATACTAATTAGGCCTGGCTCCGTTGCCACAGTGACGGCGAGAAGGTGATTCTAGGCAGAGGTCCAAATGGACTTTTAAAGCGGCGAGCGTGAGGGGGGAGCCAATGACTGCGCACATACTCACATAGTTGGTAAAATGTGTGAAATAATGAATGATGATTACATGACTGGGATTGCTACATTTTCTAGCACTTCATTATTTCAGTCTTAAGAGTTGCCTGGGTAACATGGACTTTTGGTGTGTGTGGAGAAAGACACACATTTGGCTTTTACCACAAAACATTCACTGAATTTCTACAAGCTGTTTAAGCAATTGACCTAATGCAGTGGATTCATTTTTAAACTTCTGAACCTTTTGCATTTTTAAGGTAGGGCCTACACATTTTATTAGCTTTGTGCGTTGGGATCTGAAACTGCATATTGTATTCACATATCAAGGCCCATTCCTCTAAACCCACATTTAATTATTTATTCTTCGGATTTTTCCTGGTCTTTTCTATAAAGCTGTACAATTTTTAAAGATTATTTTCATCTCAGTTTGACCAGTTCATTGTCTTTTCATTGGTCTCTGGCACTGCACATTCACACATTCGCACACGCACACGCACACACACATTCACACACATCCACACCTGGGTGCACACAGACCATTCATCACCGGGGAGCCTGACTTATTATCTGCGCCGCTCAAGGTCAAGGAGATGCAGCAGGTAAATGGAAGTGTGGAGGTCAGCCGCTGTGATCTCTCTGTTACTCTGTTGAGCCGAGCTGTGACAGTGATGATAGAGACATAGCTCTGACAGAGCATGTTCCTGTTGTGTCTGACCCTCTGACACGCTGCTGTCCGACAGGAAGTAGCCACGCTCCTCCCGCCATCAGAATCCCACATCTGCTCTGACGCCTCTCTGACAGGGGCGACTCTGCACCTGCCACGGGCCTCTGGATGAGTCCAAACTGACATGATACTTGTCCGAACCAGCAGCTCTCCAGATGGAAATGTTCTAGTGTCCTGCTTCTGTTAGGGTTCATATAAACAAACAGAACAAAATCTAATTTAACTATTCATTTTAACAGCTGCATATGTACATTATTTTTGTTTATACCTCTCACAACCTAACACCATCTTTTCCTTTCCTTGTGGTTGTTCATTTGTAGGGTTGTCGGTGCATTCGGGGAGCACATGGTGGCAGCTTCTAGTTAGTTGGAGTCCCAGAATGCAGTGGATGCATGTGTGCTGGTCGGAGTGTGCCTGTGAGAGGGGTGTGTGAGGGGGTAGAGCAGCCAGCTGGGCTGAGGGGTAATAAAGAAGGAGAATCAATAGGCCATGCAGTAGAGCCAAGGTGCTGCCATTTATCACTGCGCCTCTCTGACTTCCATCATTCATCATGCCCAATGAGGCAGCAAATAGGAAAATGACTATTTGTATCAAACACATCTGCACTCATCCACCGAGGTATTTTATTCCCATTAACTCAAAGAGTAGAATAGGCCAGTTTCAGTGCTGCCTCTGTGCCAGTGTTTATGTGTGTGTGAGATTGTATTTGTTCAGCCTTGTTCCTGCACACTCATTGGGAACACATTCATGGGGCTGTTGTTCTTTTCCTGAAAAATTTTGTGTGTGCTCTGAGCTGTCCTCACACGCGTGTTCATTGTGTCACATGACCAGTCTCCTCCTGCTCAGGTATTACAGCATGTTCACACAAACTTAAAAAAAATCACTTAAGGGCCATTAGGTCATCTGTTGCAGCATAGCAGATACTCTGTACAGATACTCTTGTACTTTTAATTACTGACTTATACTGACCAGCATACATAAATAAACATATTCAAAATAATAATTTAAAAACAGTTTTTTTCACCTGTCACTGATATCGACTGAAAGAATAGTAATAGTAATAAATAATAATGAAAGAAAGAACTGTTGGTGCCCATGAGTGGAGTAAACTCTCAGTCTGAGCACACACAGCATAAAAGCCCAGGCCATATAGTCACTTTTTAATTGAAGAGGAATAATGAACAGAACTAGTGCATCATAGATATGAATATACTGTGGATATTTTTACACAAACAGATCAGCCACTATATTTATTATAGAATATTGTAAATGAATGATGAATATAACACTATCATTCCTGTAATATAAGCAGCAGGGTTTGATGCAGCTGGAGTTTTAACACTAGTGTAGTGTTTTGTGTTTTGCAGCCTGTCAAATGCATTACTCCGAGAGCCTGTTTTCCCCTCTCAAAGTGAGAGCCAGGGCCCATAACGGCTGGTGTCTGCTGGAGGAGTCCTTACATTACGCTTGCCTTTCATTTTCATCTATAAATTAGTCGGACACAGCTCTGCCCAGGGGCTGTGTGTCTGCAGGCTGTAGCGCTGTGGGCTGCAGAGGGTGGACTGTGCTCATTATGCTCTAATATCCCATGAATGACTCAAATCATTATGCACTGGTTTTATGAGCTCCCTGTGAATTTTACTGGATTCTTTGTGAGACGTTCATAAATTCATCATTTAACAGAATAGTTTCAAAAAATAACTAAAACAACTGAATTAAATAAAACAATGTGTTTATATTATTTTTCTTGTTGCATTAACTTCATAAATTGGCTAAAGTTTAAAAAGTTGCATGGATACTGCTGACTTGGTTAGATTCATTTGGTGTTTCCTGCAAGAGCCAGTTGAGTTGCACATTTGGTATTTGTGCCAACACATGCAAATAATAAGAATGAATAGTACATGGACTGTATTGCATATATGCATATTAAAATGAGTAAATACCTGCACAGACATTCAGTCGTTATGGTGAACTAAAACCAGAGTGATCTTCACTGCAATGGCTTAAAAGAGAGTGTAATGTACCAAGGTCACTTAACACATCTATCTGAGCTTTGGTCTTCTGACAAACGGCCCTCTGCAGACATCCTTTCACACTAGGCCGGCCCAGGCTTAACATAGGTGTTCATATTTTGTATACCTTTTGCCAGTGACTATTTTAAATCTGCTTATGAAAGTGGTGAATTGGGTTAATATAATTTGCTCCTGAGTGTCATATCATTTCTAATGGGACAAATTTGTAAAATTACCTTCTTTATTACCAATTACATAGAACACTTCGGGGTTTTTTTTTCAATATCAATCAGGACACTGAGATATTGCATAATTAAGTCTCGCTCGCCAATCTAAATCTGTGAAGTATCTAATATAAATCTCATAACAAAATCAAAGGCTTCTTGATAAAACCTATCCAACCATATTGTTGGCTAAGTGGTGTGAAATGAATAAGATAAGCAAATGCCTAATAAATCAGTGAAAGAGAATAAAGGCACGAAGGAAAATATATGATCTTTTGTTGGGCTGTAAACAGTGCAGTGAAAATGTTATATATTTTTTTCTCCTCATTAAGATGCATGGATTGCCTCTCCATACTCTGTGTCTCCAGTGGATGAGGCGCGTATGGAGACACGTGTCTGAGCTTTGGGAAAGTCACCCAGCGCAGGGGTCGCCTTCACATTCATAAAATTCATAGAATTTTTCACAAACGAGTGAACACAATTTCTTACCAATCTTCCCATTATGCAAATATGCAAAATATCAAATCTGGAGCAATTAGAGGAAGCCACTGCTTCAAATTTGCCGCTTTGTGCCGTAATTGCAGAAACCTTCAAATAATTACGCAGCTAATTGGGAATATTTGTGACAGATACAACAAATTCTCCCCACAAATTATATTTCATCCGAGGAAGCAGTGTGCCCCACGAGGTCTCATTTTTGCTACATAATGAAGGGAAGTGGAAACTTGTTATCGCATTTGAGCATTACGCAGCTTTGTAATGTGGAATGATCAAATCAATCAGGCAGAAATTCATACATATTTCTGTAATCCTCTTCAAAGGCACTTTATCTGGGCAGGAAATATGCGTCGTTCTGCTGATATCGCGCAATATCGCGCAGTTTCAAGGGAGCCGCACAGAGGGACGAGCCTAAAGAGGACGTCACCTCAGCTGCACTGGCGCAAACATCCGGGCCTCTGCGTGACCACGTCCTGCTCCTGACCTCCGCAAGGTCAGTGGCCTGTCTGCGGACATACGCCCGCACACAGCACGCACACAGCACGCAAACAGCAAGCACACAGCACGCACACAGCACGCAAAGAGCAAGCACACAGCACGCACATAGCCCGCACATAGCAAGCACACAGCACGCACATAGCCCGCACATAGCAAGCACACAGCACGCACACAGCACGCACACAGCTCGCACATAGCCCGCACACAGCACGCACATAGCCCGCACATAGCAAGCACATAGCCCGCATATAGCCCGCACAGAGCCTGCACACAGCCCGCACATAGCCAGCACATAGCACGCACACTGCACGCACAGAGCCCGCACACAGCACGCACATAGTCTGCACACAACACGCACATAGTCTGCACACAGCCCGCACACAGCACACACACAGCACACAACCTGTAAACGCTGGGCTCTGCTGTTTGTGAACAGGGAGTGCACCGCTGAAGCGGAACTGCGCAGATTTATCACAAACCTCCTGATATCTCTGATATCTCCATTGCGTCTCTACGACGGCTACAGATGTCGCATAAACGGCACTGGCCAAAGATCTGCACTAAAATGTACTAGATTTAAAATCTGTTGTTGAATTCATCAATGAATTTGAACAAAATCACTGTTTTCAGGCAGGCTGCAGGGGCAGTCTATGTTTGTAATGTATGCAGAGGAAAGTTACACACAAAGGTCTATAACCTATTAACCCGCTGGATATTATCAGTTGTCCTGTCAGGTGGCTAGGCACCAAAAAACGAGTGTGTTAAATGAGGGGATCATTTATAGTGATTGAGCTGTAAATTGACCATGAGGCCACTGTCCTATCAATACTGAAATCACCATAAACTGACATGATTTAATTTTAGGCTGTAGGATTTGACTCTTTAGCAGTTCATTGCAGAGTAAGGTGGCACAAATGTTGTCCTTGGTAATCATAATCATTTACATTTTTCATACTTGTCATACTTATTTTTGGAAGTGATTGTGTTTGAGCTCTGGAGGGAAATCCCTCTTCAGATCTATGGCAAAGCTGCTTCGGTTTAAACAGAACGTGCTTACACACCAGCCCCGTTATTTATGGACCCAAATATCCTTGTTGTGTGTCCAGCAGGTGTGATTGATGAAAAGACAGATCAGGATCCAGAGGGACAGGATGTGGCTCCAACCACGGGACAGCGAAGTGTGCTCTGCGCTGTCACAACTGCACACACAATCCATCCTTCCAGCCCCGCGCTCCCACAGCACCGCACTCTATTTCCTGCTCTGTTTATAAATCCTCTCACTGCTTCTTCACGACGCACTGTTGTTGTGTTCAGGTTGGGTTTGCTGATTATATTTTTCTTGATGCGTCACAAACTGGCTCATAGGTGCGGTGTTTGTGCTGAGGTTCATAGTGTAACCTGCACATCTTTTACTAATCTTTTATTTTCTATTGTAATATAATCATGACTGTTCCCTAATATCCACACACACATTATAATAGTCATTCCTCATGGTGCAGACACTGTAGTAGTGGATCCAGCTGCGCCAGTAGCACCATGGACAGCGCATGTCCCTCACTCTGCGCCTCTCTGGTTCTGAAGGACAGCGCCATTAGCTCACACATCCCTTATCCCGAAAAAGCCAACATCTCCCGCTCTCCTTTAATGGCGACAATTAGAGGCAATATTTTCCCGCGGAGGCTGACAGACGTGGCTTGTAAGTCTCTTTTCGTGTGCGTACCGCCACTCTCATTACACGCGCTGATTAAAGCATAGATTAGCCAGCAGTGGCCCCTTGCGCTTCTCACCACAAGCGCGCTCAATATCAATTAGCGGCTGCGCCAAAAGCAGCGTGTCCACAGTGGTCCTGACTCAGGTTAGGCCCACTCTCCATGCGCATCAACCCGATAATAGCAGACATCACATGGGGAGATCACTTGAACCCCAGCAAGGGAACAAGGCGACGGTGTTTTTTCGCCAAATCACATGTCACTAACCAGGGCAGAAGATCTCAGAGGGCCACGCTTCACCAGCACCTTATTTAACTGTGGCCTTCCTTCAAAAAAAACTCATCTGTAGTCCAAGTTTTCAACAATGCAACTGTAATGCAAACCTTTAAATGATCAGCATCCCACAAACTCTGACATGACAGCCGTGCGTAACTTTGACATTTTGAGCTGATCATAGATTTAAACGCGCTATACCTAAAGTAAACTTGGTCTTCAGTCCCAAGAGCGCGCCCTAAATGAAGTTTCCCCAGCCTTTTCCGCAGCGCACACACAGACAGCCTGTCCAATTAAAAGTAGCCATCGATTATAGATATGTGCCCGTGGATAAGGCGCTGCTGGAGCTGCGCCTCTGCCAATAGAGGCCTGGCGCGCGCGCACTAACCAGAGCTGACATGAGCATATTAGATGTGGACTGGGTTAATTCACGCGCACTTGGCCCTTGTGTTTGCTCCTACCTGCCCAGCTTAAACGCTCATCATCTGGGTGCTTCCAGATTCTGTCGAAGGGCTGCAGCCATTGATCTGAAGAGGAAGTGGATACTGTATTATGGACCACTATGTTGTTTTTTTAACATGTACATTTGCTTGTTAAATTTGTCAGGGGAAAATGCCAGAAAAAATGTAAAATGTACAGTAAAATAGCCTATTGTTAAGTATAGTTTTCAAATATTAGGCCACTTAAAAGCATGAAAACACCTGTAATAAAGTATGTAATGTATCATGAAGTATTTGTATTGTACCTTATGGGCATTTTGTACGTTTTGTATGTATTTTATTTAGACACGTCACCAATGTAGTTTTACCTTCCCAAATCCTTGTCCCAGCCTGCAGCAAAATAAAACCTAGGATCACAGTTAATAGGTTGAGGAGATGACAGGCCTAATGTGTGTGTGTGTGTGTGTGTGTGTGTGTGTGTGTGTGTGTGTGTGTGTGTGTGTGTGTGTGTGTGTGTGTTTGTGTGTGTGAAAACAGGCCCGTGCTTCATAGTTATCCCCTGTTATCGTGTGTGAAAGCCCCTGAACCTAATTCCAATTGTTCCCTCGCCTATTTTCCAGCGAGCTGCTTTTCCATTTACTCTGGGAAAACACGGTGGCAGGTTCATTTAAAAGCGCGCGCTCCACCCTCGCCATAAGCGCCGCTGCCGCTGAGGAGGAGCGCAAATTAAGAGCAGGGCCCGTTTCATCACCAGCCCAAACACGGAGGGTGGGACAGACACACGGTTTTACCTTAGCATATGCTCACCATTACTACACGTAGTGATGGAACACAATGGGATCAGCGCTAATTGACGTAAAAGATGACAAAGCGTCCGTCTCGGAGTTAGTGGGAAGCGCGTTGCGTATTATGCCGTATCAGCTCCGTAATGCAGCTGATTAATGAAAGATCGGCCCCTACTCACTCAACTGATCCTGTGAAAAATGACTTTTGTGTTGTCATTCCGACAAGCCAGCAACCACAGCCGGAAAAGACTATTAGCTGGAATCATTATCAATAGCCATATTTTCAAACTCTATTATGGCAATCAGGCTTGAATTTATTCAATAGATTTAGTTCATTTGTCTGTAATTGATAAATAATCAAAATTTATCAATGTACTTGCACACATTTCACTAACAATCAGGGAAAACTGGCCCATTTACCAGCTGACTTGGTCCAAATTAGAGCTAAATTGATGATCAATTAATCTTGGGAGGGAAGAATGGTGTTCAGCAGCAGAAATGTGTGGAATGGGAGGGGACGAACAATGTAAAAGGATGGATGAGTGGCAAAGTGTGGCATTTGGAGCTGCACAACTAACAAGCGTACATTGCGTCTGTTTTGGAGACGTGAACGTGCTCCACACTGGCCACATGCACAGTGAGAACAGATGATGAAGCCAGTCAGGTGTAAGGTTAAACCCAGTGACTCTGTGTGTGCTGCACCTACAGAATGATAAGTTTTGTGTTTTTTTATTTAATGCCAGAATTCAAACTCATGTTCCCTTTAACCATCGCACTGTGGGTATCTGTAAAATATAGCGCTGTACTGTTTCTGAACTTGCATTTTATTTGGAATGACAATTTTTCAACTCCAATTTTGTAAGTTCTGTCCTCTGATTTGTGTCACATTTGTTCCACTCTCAGTCAAAAGGGAGCGCAGGAGGACTTCAGGCTATTATTCTATCATTATTATATCATTGTTCCTTAAGTCACAGTTTGTAGAGATTGAATCTGAGTGAATTTATTTCTGATGAACAACAGAACTTTTAAACAGATGAACTAAAACATATAAATATACATGTTAAAACTGCCTCAGTGATCACACCACCCTCACTAAATATTAAATTCTTCAGTGGATAAACCATTTTGTAATTAATCATAATGTACAGACAGGAGAGATGGACAGGAGTATTAGTGGAGTGTGGTAAATGCAGGTCAGGACTAACACACACACAAAGTATTACACAGATAGTACTGTATAAGCCTATGGGCCACATCCAGACTTTATAGAGTGACTGTGTCGACTTGTGGAAATGTAGAAGAGTGAACACAACTGTCCTTTGTATCTGGGCTTGCACTGTGGTTAATCCATGCTACTATTATATAAGCAAATATACATCTCAGCTACAGAGAGTTAGGGGACAAAAGTTGCTTGCTGAATGTTTCTAAAATAATGTTTCTGCTATTTCTTTGGGAACAGCTTGTGGAATTATTTAAAGACATTGGAAGTAATATCCCAGCTGTACACGAATGAGTTTGGCTATGACTGAAATCTCATCTTATTGGATCAGAAGGAAGGGCACAGGACACCACGGGAAAGATTTAGTGACAAATTAGTGTCTTAACTAGTAATTATATGCTGCATTTGATATATACTTTGGGATTGTAATTTTATGAACAGTATTTTTTTTAATATTGTATAAATGAGGGTGTGTGTGTGTGTGTGTGTGTGTGTGTGTGTGTGTGTGTGTGTGTGTGTGTGTGTGTGTGTGTGTGTGTGTGTGTGTGTATCATAAGTGCAGAGACAGTGGCCTGAGCAGAGTGTCTGCGACTCACTGGCACCTGCAGTATAGCACTCATTACCTCCAATGATGCATTACAGTCTCATAATGACAGAGCTAAATGGGGCTAACTAATGAGCGGACTTAAGAAAGAACATATTCTAACAGCTGGAGCAGAACTGGAGGGGAAATCAAGGAGAGGCCAGGCTCTTATTTATCGGCCACAAGAAGATATATATGGCCTACAATTAAAAAAAAGACACTGACAACACAATATGAACAATCCAAAGTGATGACTTCCAGTGTCAATTAGGCAACTAATCACATGTTAAAGTAACCTGGTCTGATGAGCTGTATGGAATAACCAGCAGCCCATAATCATTATTGGTTAATAAAACCAGCATGTTTCATTATTCTTTGCACATGTATAAAATATTCTCAACTTAACCACTTAAATACAACTTTTTAACCCAACAATAGCTCACAATATCCATTTCAATAATAATTTGTTTTATTAAAATTATCGGAAGGACAATTACACTCTGGCCACTGTGTGTAAAGTCATTATTATTATGCATTTCATTGTTCATGTTCAACTATAAATAAAATCTACAGATAAACGCGCACCTTCGGTCACAAACGTGCGCAATGGGATCATGGTACATTTTTTTTCCTTGGCACCTTCTGCGCACTCTGCTTTTTTAATCAGCTTTTCCCAGTACCAGCGCATGCACGCGCACTCACGCTGTCGCCGCACAGCGCGCTCCGTGACGCGCTCCTCTGTTGCTCTATTAAGGAAATGGCTCTTGTTTGCTTATTATTTTATTTAAGGTATAATTAAAGAGTTACGCAGCACATCACGCAACGTGAGGGGCGCGCGCAGTGCAGACGCATAATGAAGTGACGTGGCGCAGCGACTGCGCCTGACCGCAGACTGGAGCTGTGTGTGTGTGTGTGTGTGTGTGTGTGTGTGTGTGTGTGTGTGTGTGTGTGTGTGTGTGTGTGTGTGTGTGTGTGTGTGGTGTGTGTGTGTGTGTGTGTGTGTGTTGTGTGTGTCTGTGTGTCTGTGTGTGTTTGGAGCAGTGTGTGTGTTTGGAGGTGTGTGTGTCTGGAGCAGTGTGTGTGTTTGGAGCAGTGTGTGTTTGGATCAGTGTGTGTTTGGAGCAGCGTGTGTGTTTGGAGCAGTGTGTGTGTTTGGAGCAGTGTGTGTGTTTGGAGCAGTGTGTGTGTTTGGAGCAGTGTGTGTGTCTGGAGCAGTGTGTGTTTGGATCAGTGTGTGTTTGGTGTGTGTGTTTGTGTGTGTGTGTTTGTGTGTGTGTGTGTGTGTCTGTGTGAGGTGTGTGTGTGTTTGGAGCAGTGTGTGTGTTTGGAGAGGTGTGTGTGTTTGGAGCAGTGTGTGTTTGGAGCAGTGTGTGTTTTGGAGCAGTGTGTGTGTTTGGAGCAGCGTGTGTGTTTGGAGCAGTGTGTGTGTTTGGAGCAGTGTGTGTGTTTGAGCACAGTGTGTGTGTTTGGAGCAGTGTGTGTGTTCTGGAGCAGTGTGTGTTTTGGATCAGTGTGTGTGTTTGGTCAGTGTGTGTGTGTGTGTGTGTGTGTGTGTTTGGTGTGTGTGTGTGTGTGTGAGGTGTGTGTGTTTGTGAGCAGTGTGTGTGTGTGGAGCAGTGTGTGTGTTGTAGGTGTGTGTGTTTGGAGTGTGTGTGTGTGTGTGTGAGCAGTGTGTGTGTTGTGTGCAGTGTGTGTGTGTGTGTTTGGAGGTGTGTGTGTGTTTGGAGCAGTGTGTGTGTTTGGAGCAGTGTGTGTGTTTGGAGGTGTGTTTGGAGCAGTGTGTGTGTTTGGAGTGTGTGTGTTTGGAGCAGTGTGTGTGTTTGGAGCAGTGTGTGTGTTTGGAGCAGTGTGTGTTTGGAGCAGTGTGTGTGTTTGAGAGTGTGTGTGTTTGTGTGTGTGTGATTGGTGTGTGTTTGGAGCAGTGTGTGTGTTTGGAGCACAGTGTGTGTGTTTGTGAGCAGTGGATGTGTGTTTGGAGCAGTGTGTGTGTTTTTGGCAGTGTGTGTGTGTTTGGAGCAGTGTGTGTGTGTTTGGAGCAGTGTGTGTGTTTGGAGCAGTGTGTGTGTTTTGGAGCAGTGTGTGTGTTTGGAGGTGTGTGTTTGGAGGTGTGTGTTTGGAGCAGTGTGTGTGTTTGGAGCAGTGTGTGTGTTTGGAGCAGTGTGTGTTTGGAGCAGTGTGTGTGTTTGGAGCAGTGTGTGTGTTTGGAGGTGTGTGTTTGGAGCAGTGTGTGTTTGGAGCAGTGTGTGTGTTTGGAGCAGTGTGTGTTTGGAGCAGTGTGTGTGTTTGGAGGTGTGTGTTTGGAGCAGTGTGTGTGTTTGGAGCAGTGTGTGTGTTTGGATCAGTGTGTGTTTGGAGCACAGTGTGTGTGTTTGGATCAGTGTGTGTTTGGAGGTGTGTGTTTGGAGCAGTGTGTGTTTGGAGCAATGAGAGTCCTGACTGTTCTTCAATGTTCTCTTTGGCATCCATCTGAGAGAGTGAGGCTGTTCCCTAAAGAAGTGAACTCTTTTGGTGATGTGTTGTGAAATATGGAGGAGAGATGCTGTTGTAAAATATGTCAGTCTAGTGTGCAATAGATTTAACGCAGTTTGATTACTAAAAACCGCGAAAAGAATGGACACGGGATTCTTGATCTCTGAAATTGCTTTACGAAATTGCATTTGTTTTTGGTGCGCTTCCATTAAAAGTGTCTCCTCGCGTGTAAACAGGCGATGCGCTGCATTAACCCCAAAGGATTGTGCGCGCGCGCGATTTTACTGAGACAAGATTGATGTGGTCCAGTTAAGACACTGAATGAGACATAGGGCAATTCAATGGGTTCCTCTTCGTGCGTCAGGAGCCAGGGCCCATCTGAGGATGTGTCTCTCGTGTAGAAAAGACGTTTCAAATAACGCCCGGACTTTCCTTTAACTTTTAAATTAAGCTCTTGCGCGCACTTCTGGAGAGGGCATAGTGTCCGTTTAGAACATGGTGCATTGTAAGTGTGCATCTTGTGCTGTGGCGCCGTCCTTCTTTGGCCATGGACACGCGGAAGTGGTGTGGGGCCTGTTGAAACTCATCTGACAGAGGCGTGCTCCGAGCGCGCTGCCCTGGATACGCGCTGATCAGTGGTTGTCCTGCTAATTGTATAATAAACATACTGATGGGGCGCTGCTACAAGGGCACCCGTGTAGTGGCACCGCGTGTGATTTGGTTTGCACCTAACAGGCTGAATACCTTTAATTGCGCAGGCACTGATGAAAAGTCGATAGCGGTTAAAGCAGCATCACTAACACGCTCACATCCATCTGTACTCTCTCTCAGTTTATTCCAGGATATTATGGGCAGCGTGATGACAGTGTTTGATCTCTGCAGTGCAAAGGTGAGACACCACATATAGTAAAAAGAAATATTTATTTTGAAAAAAACTAATTTGTGTGTTTACATGCGTGAAAAGAGCCCCGACATGGAGGAGGTTTAAACAAACACAGTGAGATGTTAAACAAAGAGTAATTTAACCACGAAACGATAATAAATCAGAGGGTGGAATGGCATAGGTCTAAATTCAATTGTAGCGCCTCGTTCGTGCGCGTGATGGCGTGTGCTGTTGCAGAGGTGAGAGTGTGGAACAGGGAGGGGGGCGCACGTCTCTCTGACTTTTGTGAGGCTGCGCTCTGATTGGCTCTTATTTGAGGAAGCGCAGGACTCTTTGAACTAATAAGCGCCTCCCCATCGCTCTAAAGGACATTATAATGCAAGGGACCCCCTTTTTAACCACAAACCGAATTTTCCTTCATTTAGAGCATATATGCTTGGTAAATTGTTTCAAAGTTGCAGTAGTTTTTGGTACGGTTCGCCCTGGAGCGTTACGCGATGCTTTCTCATGCCGACCTCCTGGATGCTCGGCTTGGTGAGTTATCAGCTCTAAACAACGGCCCTAAACTCCACTGTAAGATTTCAACTTATTGTTTCACATTGTCAGTTGATAAATAGCCTTTGTGGTTAATGATGTTAGTCGCTAACTGCTTTGGTGCTATTTTGTAATAATTATAGTTGATGATAAATGGACTGGATTTATTGTTTGTCTAACCAGCTTTTCCTCGAGCAGCGACTTCTTTAAAGAGCGTGCGTTGAGCTGTGCTGTTCTGTGTCGCTTTCAGGGATGAAGGATGCTGCGGAGCTGCTGGGACACAGAGAACCCCTCAAGTGTCGCCTGGGTGGGATGCCAGAGCCCGGACACCCGGGAGACATGGCCCCTGGCGCGGACTCTGTGGAAGGCACCACAATGCTGCCCAGTGAAGACATCGCCACGGTGGGCTCCAATGCGGGAAACATGACAGTGAATGGAAAAGAGCAAGAAAAACAGCCGCAACCGCCACAGAGCTCCAGTCAGACCGCGAGCCAACAGAAGCAGAAGCGGCACCGGACGCGTTTTACGCCCGCGCAGCTCAACGAGCTGGAGCGCAGCTTCGCCAAGACGCATTACCCTGATATTTTTATGCGCGAGGAGCTGGCTCTGCGCATCGGCCTAACAGAGTCCAGAGTTCAGGTGAGTCTTCAGTTCATCTTTTTAGATAATTACACGCAAATGTTTAATTTATCAAATGAAAAGTGTACTTCCACTTTTCCATTATTGTCCACAGGCCTATAGACATGATGGCCTTTAGTGCGTTTATTCTTATTGCGTGTTTACACTCTTACAGTGTGTTGGTTGTTATATTTTATATTAGCGTTTATATTTTACATGGTATTTATAATATTATATATTCACAGTTTGTTTTGATTGTGCCATATGCTACTTTCTGGGAGAATATAGATTTACATTTTAAATAAATATAATTACATTGTCAGAACTATTAAAATTGAATGTGGGCTTGAGATATTCAAAATAGATATAAATGTATATAAAATAAATAGTCTTGTCTCCAAACCGGGCTTTAAGTCACAAAATTGGTCTTGTGAACGCCTTATTAGTCGCTGATGTGGCATTGATGCAAATGATCCCATTGAAAGCAATAAAACAAACGCCACTATTAGTCACTCTAACAGTGTGTGCTGGTTGCTGGATTGTTAAGTAAAAGGAGCTGCAGGACTGGGTCATGTGCTGTTGATAAACACAGGTCAGAATGCGCGTGAAGGACCGCGCGTCACGCGCTCTGCTCTAAAATGCTCCATCAGCGACGTCTTAATAGAACTCCACAATATATTGTACTTTTTTAATGGAATGAGAAATTGCATTTTCTTTCCATGGGTGTAATGGCTTTGGGACGTTTCACGGATGGCTGAGCGAAATGAGAGCGAGATCTCACTTTTAATATAGGCGCTGCTCACAGCCTCCCGCGCGCATTAATCACGCGCTAACGCGCTGAAATCTCTATAAAGCTCGAGGGCTGCGCCGCGTGTTGTTATTTCTATTGTGCATGCCCTTGGTTTTATCTCCACACCGTTTATGCACAGTACAGTGGTAGATTTATACTGGTCTGTAGGCCTAACACTCTGATAGATTTAAACAATCATCCTGAAAAGGCTTCAGGGAAAATCACTGTCATTTATTGTTTGTCTTTTTTTCTTTAGGATCATTAAAACAGTGCACTTATGTCACAGGTTTGGGTTTGTGGTGAAATCTGCAGATTACTTGTGGCCAGGAGAAGTTTAAATCTATGGTCAAAACATGTTGGGAGAGGATTGGGATGCAACAATAAAAACAAATATAATTTATTACTATAAAATAAGTTTCAAATAAAATAGCTGAGACTAACTAAAACATTAAAGTTCCATGTCTGTGCGTCTGGGGAGACCAGGTTTTGGGCCAACAGGAACAGCATGACTCCAGCCTCGCTCTGCTCAGTCTCGTCTCGGCTTCCCGGCCCGTCCCGTGGACGGCGACCAGCACCAGGTCCTCACGGGCCAGCAGCACCGAGCTAGCACCCGGGCCAGCGCATCACGTGCACAGCCCCGACCCCGAGGCGTAGGCTCCTACATAGTGAACGCCACTACACTGCAACAGCTCCTTAAGGCGCTACTAACTGTGCTCCTATAACCGCTCCTGCACTGGTCAGAGTCGGTGCCTCTTCTCCCGCGCGTCTGGCTCCTAGTGACTTGCCTCTAACACCGGCTCCCTCCACCGAGTCTCTTCCGTTTCGTTCAGTTCTATTCCGTCCTCGGTGAGGCCAGGACCCTTGTGGCCTGCTCCTCTGTCCGGTGCCCTTGTCCTTTCCGCATTTATCGTTCAAGGGCCGCGCCACAGAGCAGGTGTGCGTGTTGCAGGCGCTTGGATTGGCTGTGGGGATCTCGTGACTGTGCGCAACAAACAGAGGAGGGGGAAGCTAAAAACATGCTATAAAGACAAACTCTAAAAAACATGCTATTTAAATGCACATAATAAAAACAACTAAAACCAGCCCCACTTCACATCGTCACAGTTACACAAACAAAAAGCAGTTTAGCAGTTTAGCAGTTAGCTGACCTAATTGACGTTATTCCCATGAAGTCAGGTTAGACAGATTTACCTGGGTCTAATTCTGTTTCTCTTGCAGGTCTGGTTTCAGAACAGACGCGCTAAGTGGAAGAAGCGGAAGAAGACCACCAACGTGTTCCGTGCTCCAGGCACGCTGTTGCCCACTCCAGGCTTTCCCCAGTTTTCGGCTGCGGCGGCAGTGGAGAACAGCCTATGCTCCTTCCACGCAAATGACTCCCGTTGGGCCACGGGCATGCCGGGCGTATCCCAGCTCCAGCTGCCTCCAGCACTGGGCCGTCAGCCTGGCATGGCACAACCTCTATCCCAGTGCAGCTTGGGGCCTGGGCCCCCATCCAACTCCATGGGCCTGTCCAACGGTCTCACCTCAAACGGCTCCGGCCTGCAGTCCCATCTCTACCAGTCCCCGTTCCCTGGCATGTCGGCGTCTCTTTCTGGCCCCACAAACGTGTCGGGCTCACCGCAGCTGTGTAGCTCCCCGGACAGTGACATGTGGAGAGGGACGAGCATCGCGTCATTGCGGCGCAAAGCGCTGGAGCACACAGTGTCCATGAGCTTTACTTAAAGTGACTTTTGTCAAACCCCTGATCTAGGCCTCTGCTGTGACACCCTGCGAGAAAAACACGGTCCAAAACTATCAAACTGATGCACGGACAGGAATGGCTGCTTCGGGGTTATTTATCTTGTAATTCAAATGGATTTTAACACTTACTGATGGTGAATACTATTGTAATGACATAGACTATAGGCCGTTTGCGAAGAGCCAAACAGTCGTTGTATTTATGTTTTTGGGTGCGTCATGACGCACACATGTTATTGTGTTCAGGTGAAGTTGTGTTATGTCAAACGGTTATTTATTCTGGCAATACTTGCTAGGACCTACTGCACTCGCACCACGGGACCTGTGCACGTACATTGTGTCCTCGGGTTATTTGGACTAAGTTGGCCTGGGGGCAGCCCTCAAGAAGGAAAAAATACACTTAGCGTCAGTGGCCTGCGCTGTGCGGATGTTGTGTGTACATAAGACATTCTTACTCTGTTCCTCTGGTCTTTTTGTGACATGTTTAACTTATTGTATGTGCTATTATTGAGGCATTTCCTAAATGTTTGTTCTCATATCAAAATGCACCACTGACGGGTTTGTACAAATTTAAAATGACAAACAATAAAAGTAATTTTCAAGATTGTCAAACGACGAATGATTTATTTCTCTGTTAAATTGTGACGACGTGATGGTAGATTTTTGTCAACAGTCCAGAGGCGCACGGCCACACGTCCTGAGCCTGTGTGTTTCTTTTATGAGGCATCGATCGGCCCATGAGCTGTAACAAGGATGTATGTGTTTACTCTCGAGCTGTTTGAAGCGAACAATTAGGGATCATTTTTATTATTGCATAATTCAACCTCGCTCATGGTGCACGCGTAAAAGGCTCATGGTGCACGGGTAAAAGGCTCATGGTACACGGGTAAAAGGCTCATGGTGCACGCGTAAAAGGCTCATGGTGCACGCGTAAAAGGCTCATGGTGCACGCGTAAAAGGCTCATGGTGCACGCGTAAAAGGCTCATGGTGCACGCGTAAAAGGCTCATGGCGCATGCGTAAAAGCGCATCCTGAAAGCGAATCCTCCGTCTAACAACTGTTAAAATGTTTTTAGTCAAAAATAATTGTCCAGATCGCTTCCCCTTCTTTGTTTCATGTTAACACAAATAACACGCAGTTTAAACGCAGTGAGTTGTTTAGTTTCTCTCTTACCTTAACACGACACTCTCTCATTAAATACAAAAACCTGTTTGTACTGAGATAATTCTTCGTTCAAAGCGCAGTTCCTTCGTCAGTAAACACACTTTTCCATTATGAAAGAGTGCGTCCCTTGCTGTCTGTGTCAAAGTTTGTAAGTGTCATCTTGAGGCTGGAATCACACAGCTCGGATTAATCAGCGTGTTAACCTCATCTCGTGTCAGCGCGGAGGCCAATTTACGGTCACGGGATGGTAATTGATGAGATACGGCTTAGCACAAGCAGTCGCGCTGCCTGTAAACTTATAATTAGACTTTCTGTAACAATGCTGCGGGTTAAACAAAGAATTAATCACAATTATCAAAAGAGTATTACTTTCCTCATATTAAACAGCCGGTTTCCACCTTTTCTATTAACATACGTCGCTTGCTGTAATTTGCTGAATTACTGAAAATACCAGCCTAAGTCAAGACCCTGGAAATAATAATTTATTCATCTCAACCTTATATTTCCAAGCCTGGTGTTTCTGTTGTATCCAATTAGCCCTGAAGAATGCCAAACAGCAAATCTATTTAGTATTTTACTTCATGCGCCGTTTACATTTGAGAAGTGCGCGCGGGGTCAGGAGTAATTAATGGCACTGGTTTATTTATTTAACATAAAAAATAACACAAAAACATATACAGGCCTATAATGTCATTGTTGAATGTCATTATGCATTTTAGACAGTTAAAGTATTTTAATCAGAAAGTTAACTTTTGATGTTTTAGCCAAACTTTTACTGTTTGTTTTGACAAAGCTGGATCTGCTGTTCATCTTGGCTTACCCACTCAGAACAACATAAAGACAGGCTGATTTTGATGCAGATTTGATCCAGATTAAACAACAGTGGCCTTTAAAAATCTGATGACTGGAATAATCATAAAACCACTAGGCCACAAGATGGAGATGGGCCTGTTAGTGTCATGAGCAAAGAGGAAGAGATGTGCAATAGTGTCACACAATTTACAGTGGGTGTAATATAAAGAAGGGAACTGAGAGAACAGTAGCGCCCCCTGTTCTTGCAGGGCGGGGGTAGGGCTAGGACCCATCATTGCCGCTTGTGGATATATTTAGATCTTTTTTTGGGTGTGTGTTTAAAAATCTGATCATCAAAAACAGACAGTTAATCAATATATTTTTATTATACCCTGACTGTTGTATTTGGAAGACAAAGTACAATTAATTTGATAATAAGTCTTATAATTTTCTATAATCTGATAAGTGCAGAAATCAGACAATGATCAGATTTGTTGTGCCGTTGTATTTACCTCCTTGTCTTATGTGGTCCTGCTCATCGCGGCCAGTGCTGTGTCCTGGGCTGCAGTAACAGATGTGAAATCACATTACCCAAACGCAGCAATTAGTCTCACTCGCTTGTGGGTTAATGAGTTTGTGGAAATGTGCGACCCATTCCTCATTAGGTAATTTCTCATGCACTGATGAGAGAAGGAGAGGAAGACACGTGGATGGCAACTCTGCACTTCTTGCTACTGTCAAATGCATGCCTCCAGATGTAAGGGGAGTACACCTGAACAATTTCCTTATGATTAAGTACAGGGTAATTGGTTTTTTTTTTTTTTTTTATTCAGATAACAATGTACTTTCCCATGAATATCCAAAAGGTAAGTGCACAAATGTGGAACCTGATCATTTTATTGACTACACCCAAGAACTCAACAACAAAGTAATCATTTTAACAATGTTCATTTTAGCCATCTCTCATCTGTATTAAATATTACCGACCAAGAATTATTGTGATGTCATCTGAAACCCAGCAATTCCTCCAGGATGGTTCACGTGTCTCTGAAATAAATGGGACATTCCAGTACTCACCCCCCTGTAGTGGCTGTTAAATGTTGTCATTAAGTGCGACTGTTGCTTATGTGTTGTCCAGGCCAGTTTGGAGAGTGAGGGTGAATAGGACTTAGGGCCGACCTCTGTCAATACACAATGGAGAACTACAAAAGAACCAATTAGCAATCAATTAGTGACATGTTTGTGTCCTGCACCTTTTATGAGCTGCACTGGAGAGCAGGTTACCACTCTGCAGCTCCCATTCACACACAGCAGCTGCCGGCCTACACGCTGAATGCTTTTCTCTGAGTTATGGTAGCTCAGGGACGCTATAGTTTGAAGAAGACACGTGCAACATTCTTCTTAAAAGTGTAAGTTGAAAATGAAGCATGTTTTTTTTTTTTTTACCCTTTGTTTAGGGAAGTGTTTTAATTAGTAATACAAACTTTATTTATAACTTAATTACAGCCTAGTTAGAATTTCATCAAGTCTTAATAAATTACAAAAAAGCGCACACAACAAAAACTTGTTACAGAAAAAATGAATGACGACATTTATAATTAGCCATAATAGTTTGCATACAATTTGAGCAACCGCTATTAATGTTATTAAAATTGGATGATTACTAATTATTATTAGTATTAAAACACATACCAACCTTTCTACAACATAAATGTGTATTTCAGTGAGCGTTTTCTCATTTTATGAAAAGTAATAATACATTGGGTAAATATATATAGTGTGTTTGGGGACTTACATTTTTTCTGCTTATTAAATAAATCTAGAGGCCATGTTTATTTATTTTCTTGCAACTGAAACAGCTCCTCTGAATAGTGGTGTTTGTCATCCATGTTCTTTTAAACACACTTTTAATAGTTCTTCTGAAACAACATACAAAATTGCGCAAACTACTTGAGACATACTTCTACTTCCATATTTTCAAAGCACAGAGCAAGTTAGTAATACACCTTGTGCTAGTGACATTACAAATATGGAAGTCCAGCACTGGGTAACATTTAATTAGTTATGTAAATATGCACATACACATTGGTTTGTGCATTACAACAGCCTGAAACAGAGTAAGAAAGCACAGTGACATCTGGAGGAGAAGTGGCAAGAGGAGCGAGTGCCTTTCATAATTACAAGTCTGCATCTCAACCAGCTCCATCCATCATCATCAGGACCAACATCTGCTCTGAGCCTCTGCCCCCTTTAAATCTCCCTCTACCCCCCCACTCCCACCTCCACCCCTCCTCTCCTCCCCGCTCTTATACTTCCCTTTCCTGCTCCACTCTCACCCACAGCCCCTTACAACCATCCTGACTCACATCCAAAGTAGCCCCATTACAATTTGTGGCATGTGTGTGTAGATTTGTTTTGCTTGCCACCATCCTTAAAATCAATATTTAATGATGATGTTATCAGTGCTTTTATGTGTAATTTAGCCCAAGTGTCAGTATGAATGAGACACTGTCAGTTTTATGGCGTCGAACATTTATTTTCTGTTAATGGCTGCTCCTGCTGCTGCACAGAGTGAAGCCCAGTGGAAGTCTGATGGATCTGTCTGTTTGATATGCTCATGCATGCATACATGGCCCTGCTGGAGAACACTGCATATTTTATCACACAAGCCTATAGAGCAAAGTATAGCATGGGGTGTGACTTTTGCAAAGAGTAGTGGCAGATTTTATTGTTGGTTTATTGCTTTTTTTTTTCAATAAAACAAAAACACAAATCCAACAATCGTATACTGTCTACTGAATCTTTTATTTTATTTTATTTTATTTTATTTTACAATGGACACATTTAGTTTGATCATTGTTTAGCTAAATGTTTCACAAACGTCCTGTGTGGCCTTTGGTGGAATAGTGTGAGAGTGGATGTTTTTTGTCTGTTAATAAGGTTTTAATAAAGGTTTTCATACAAAGTAGCTCCAAGAAATGAGGTCCTGCTAAAAACAATGGCAAGGCAAGTTTATTTGTATAGCACAATTCATACACAAAGTAAATTGCTTCAACACTGAGCCAAACAAACTTAGGCATGTGCTGTGAAAGCCACCATTAAATGTAATTAAATTAAGGGCTTGGGTGGAGGAGGTTAAATTGGAAAATATGCATTATTTTAGCTACATTTTTACTTCATCCTCCTACTCCTTTTGAGCACTGTACATCGATGCACAAAAATGTAAAGCTCTAAAAACAATATTAATGATTTGTGTAGGGTCTTTTACCCACAGAGTTTTACATCACATTATTCAAACACTCCACACTCAGGGGTGGTGAGCTCTACTTCTGTACTTCCATCTGCCCAACTGATGAAAGCAAACTGCACCACTGCCCCTTCTACCACCACCAGTCACTCTCACACCACATCCATACTCTGCAATGTGAGTCAAGTGTCCTGCCTAAGCACCAAGAACAGTACACACTAGAGCCACGTCTCCCATCCAAGTACTAACCCTTAGCTTCCAAGATCAGACGAGATTGGACATTCTCATGATGGAATGGCTGCAAAACCATTCAAATAAACACATATCAGTGATTGAAACTATCACCAAAGGCAAGGCTCTACATGTACTTCATAAATCTTCCACCATGTCAACCATGTCACCAAAAGGTTCATGGTCTGACTGGACAGAACCAGCCCCGGAGCAGAAAACTGTGGCAAACGCATGTCAGAAAGGGAAATGAAGTCTCAAGAATTACAGAGTATATCAGTGTATTATCCTGCAGACATAAGGGTACAGGACCAAGTGAAAACAGGCTGTATGACTGATGGGAAGAATCTGTGGTTTGCTTTGTAACATGTAAATTGTATAAGGTACAGCTTGACAATCTTAAACATCTGTGTATACATTGGAAAATTTGCCTGGTGCAAACATTTTTCAAATCCACCACAATCACTTTTCCAGATAGAGGTGTGCTGGCCAACACTGTTGAGTGGTAATAATCATGATAGTTTTCTCAGTCATATTCCTCCCAATAACAAGCTATTTTTAATCCAATTAGGAACAGTAGCGTGAGAGGCATAATACCACAGCCCGGGGGACAGATGAGAGAAAACGCAGGACATTTATCCCGACAGTCAATATTGGATTTCTCACCAAGCAGCTGTGCCTGACATTCTCTACCTCTGCACAGTGATCCGTCCTGATTAGAGCAGCTTTTCTACTTTATCAACATTCATTATGCGAACTGCTCATGCATGGCCACAAAAAGCAGCAAAATCAAACCTACCTGCCATATATGTTCATCCCCAAAGGAATGTTTTTAAATCTAAAGTGTATAAGGGGCTGTGTATCAGGCCGGTCAAAATATTTATTGTGTAGACAAGTTTAAGTTCAGTGGTAATCCCCAAACATGAAGGAACCATATTAGTGCCATATTTGAAATAATATACTGCCTCTGCTGCATATAATGGACACATTTACATATGTGAATATTACATTTGGTTTATCTTGAAGCAAAAATTATGAGTACAAGTATATCTGTGTAATCCCTCAGTTGTCCAGGTCTGATCCAGAGTAAAAACCAAAAGTTAAATCTGTCAACTGGGCAAAAAGTTGTAGGAGTGAAGATGTTTGGCTGCTCATCCAAGCCGCTTCTTCAGTTCTGGTCAGATTACTAGTGGACACTGCCTTACACCTATCTGAAGGGAGGAGCTAACTACACTGAAACTGGAAATAGCTCCCAAAGATCTTAGCCAGAGAAAAGAAATGGTTTGAGAGACCTGAACTGAAGAAGCGGCTTGAGTGAGCAGTGAAACGGCTTCAGTCCTACAACTTTATGTCCAGTTGACAGATTTATTTTTGGCTTTTACATTGAGTACATTTACAGAATAAAAGTACTGTGCCCACTTCAGATTATTTGTAAAAAAAAAAAGTCTGGTTTGAAGTCTTCAGGCCCAGCATAGCTCAACACTGTCATCTTGTGGTCACAGTGTGTCTGTGTCTAACTGCCTGATTTTCATATTCATGCATTATTTCACTTTTAATTCATAAACGAGACAGATGATCAATAGATTTTATCCTGCCTCGGTTTAACGTAATGAAAAGTGCCTGTTATGCCAAGAGAGTGATACAGTTATCTTATCAGAATAAAGCTAATAAAATGTAGAAAATGCATGAAAAAAGAGCCTGTCTGTTTATGACTGCCTGTGGTCAATACATTTATGCAGTGCACTGAATCATTGTCATTGAGTGCATTGATTATGTGTGTTAATCAATGTTTATTACAGAGGCCAGGCCACAGTGCAGGCTGAATGATGAAGAAACACATTTATAAAGGGTCAAAGGCCCACCCACTTAAACCTCATTGTACTCACCAGGCATAACTTATGATTAGTTCAACTGCTTTCCAAAGTTTTCACTGTTAAATTTGCAGAGATCTTTAACCAAAATGTCACATAGACCTAAACATAAAAGTGAGGATTTGTATGTTGTTTGCAATAAATAAGTAATAAGGCTGGACTTTGTAACGTGCTGTGGACATGCTTGTTGCTGCTGGTTATATTTCCCTGCAGCATGTAATTATATATGATCAAATTAACTACAAAATCTGCTCACACACGACTTCCTTCTGTATGAATGATATAGTCAGACAGCTGAGCACTGGTGACGTAATGATGACATGGTTTAAAGTGTGGCACATAGGGTCATCCACACTATTTCTTATGTTTTAATGATGCTATGGGGCTTCATGTGGATAACACCCATGTGATTAAGTCATGAGTTTGTAATATTTTATTGTTTAACCTCCTGGGACCTGGCATCCTCATAGGCCACAGTGCATTTTTTAGAAGAAGAAGAAAGAAGAAGAAGAAGAAGAAAGAAAGAAGAAGAAGAAAGAAGAAAGAAAGAAGAAGAAGAAGAAGAAGAAGAAGAAGAGAAGAGAAGAAGAAGAAGAAAGAAGAAGAAGAAGAAGAAGAAGAAGAAGAAGAAGCAGACAGACAAGAAACAATGCAAAAAATGTCCAGTTTATTTTTTATTATTTTGTAAAGGCATATATCTTCCTGCACCGTTCAGCAGCACTAGAAATCAGCCACATTGATCCAAGACGCACAATTGTTTTTACATCAGGACAAATGTTGCTGTTTCAGGCATTTAATAAATAGTTTTTGCAAATCATTATTCAAATGTTCTGTCAAAATGATTAAAACGTAGAACGAATGTCCTCATATGTGGACATCACTTTTCTCAGAAACTACATCATGTAAAAAGATAATTCAATAATTAATTAGTTATTAGTGGTATGAAATGCCCAGTTGTGTGATTTGTTTATCCACTTATCAATGCCATTTGAATGTTAATTATGCCTGTGTAGTGTGTATATTTGTCTATTTGATGCATTAAAACAAGGCCAGGTACCACAAAAAGGCTAATTGACAAGAATAAAAACTATATAACCTAATAAACATTTGTTTCAGCTCTATTTTTCTTTTGCAATTGTAAATTAAAAGCATTTAAGGCACAATAATGGTCCAGCTGATGGAAGCCTCCTCTGAAGAGCTGCGGTAAAGGTAATTAAAAGTAGAGTGTGTTATCCATCGCTCCTCATTAATGCATTTGAATTAGGCTCATTCAAGAGGGGGCCTAAGGAGGAGGGACATGGGAGAAAATCTATGGAGCTTTTGTTCTCATCTCTCTCTGTCAGCGCGGCCCAAACGGGGAGTGTCGGCTCATTATGCCCCCACAGGAGATGAATGGTTCGGTCAGGCTGTGAGCAGAGCCGGACAGGAGCTCTGACGCTCTGCTCCTCAAGTGTGTGTGCGTCAGACGGTAAACAGGGAGGACGAGAATCAAACACTGCCTGTCTGAGGAGAGAGCACGGGCAAGAAGGGAGCAGGTGTGGACAAACAGACTGCATGCTGGGATACGAGGCCGGCCGAGTACACTTCTATCTGCTCACAAGCGTCACTGTCACTTACCCAGACTGACCCCATCTGGACACCTGACATAACCAGCACACACATATGAAAAGCACATCAAGTGTCTCTGGTTTAAGGTTCTAGATTAGCAACAGCAGATTCACAGTGTGGTCGTCTTATTTTAAAATGCCATGAGAAAATCAGATGGATAGTCTGACATAAAAAGCCAGTACCATGCATACACTGGTGATAATTCAGTTCAGATGTTCTCTTCATAGACTATAACATACTTTACATCTGAAAACAGTCTCTAAGCAGTGCAATGATGCTTGAACCGGCAACCTTAGTTTTCAAAGGCATGTTTTCATGTACTACTGCAGACACAGAAGATCCTGGACTTTTGGGGCTCTTGGTTTCAAGTTGGTTTCTCTGCACACACAGTCAGAGCTAAACTAAAAAACACCATTATAAAAAAAATAAAGCAGCAGATCAAATAGTGACAGGTTCAGTTTAACAACTCCTGCTGGTTTCTTTTTGTAAATCTGTGCTTGACAGAACATGCTGTGAAGTACACAGCATGTTCTGTCAAAGAATCTGTGAGACAGATTTTGACAGGTGACAGTAAAAAGATTTAATAAGATGAACATAGAGCAAGATTTAGAAGTTCCATAAGTTAAAAGATTACAGAGGTTTAATATGGCAAGAATTCAAGTTTTAGAGAGGTTTTTTAAAAGTTAATAAATAGAAGACATGAAAATTGTAAAGGAAAAGATACTTTGGCACCATCTGCTGGTTATTTGATTATATGAGCTATCCAATAGGACAGTAGTTCTCACACTTTTTTACGTTCCCCCTAAGCATTGTCTCACATTTTGAGTTTTAATGGCAGTTAAAATGGCAGTTGAGTTTCTTAGTAATTATAAATGTGTTTACTGGTACATTGCCATTTATAACTATTATATTTTTAGTTTTAATAATATTTACACCACAATTATCCTACAAAAAGGACTACAAAAAATATTCTACTTTCAAATCCCATTCAATGCCAGCTTTCTTTCAAATCTAAAATCATTCCAAGTACTCCCTGGGAACTATTAGTAAACCCATAGGGGTCTCTGTTCCCCTGGATGGGAAACAAGTCATCCTTCAGATCACTTTTTGTTGGGTTTCATGCCTCCTGTTGCATTGAATGACCACAGGCTACTTTTTTACAGCAAATTTAACTCTACCACTATAACCCTCACATTACATTGTGAAACATAACTAAGATTAATGTTCTAAGCCTTTTCAAAGGTACAAGTGTCTCTGTCAAAGCTGTGTAAATGCACTCATCTGAATAACTCACTGTACTGACCCTCTGTCTGTGACTCTCTGCTTCTGTTCGAATATGTGGCCCTCGAGGATGAAAGTTGGACACTCCTGTACAGGAAGGGCACTATTTACATCGAAGTGAATGGTAAAAGTTGACAAAAAACTGTATGAAAAGTATCTGTACGTGAAATATAATAGCAAATGTAATAGCAACCACGGCCTCGTCTGTTGAAGTAATTTTCAGTCAAGGGTTTGAAAATTTCAAACTCGCCCAACGTTTGACAGAAAGGTGAAAGTACAAAAGTAAATAGTAACACAGTAACTTATTCAAACTAGTTATTTACAACTCAGAGATTAAATGTAATAGCCCACGTTCACCACCAGAGGAAGCCATAGACTACAGTTCAGTCTTATTGAAGAAACATTACATTACTGCAGACAGAAACATTCCCATATAATCCACTTTGTGTCAGCCACACTTGTTGTTTTTTTTAATGGTTCAAGGATAAGTGCAGTATGACAGATTAATTGATTGATTGATTGACTGATTGATTGACAGCAATATACCTTCAGATAAAAACAGATACATCAGCATATATAGAATGCTACTGAAGCTGTATTAAAATAAAGTATAAAACTTAAAACATAGAACAATTGTGGCTAAAATTAATTTGTGATCCAGTACGTGTGTAAAATGTACCAATAGTATAGATCTACACATATCTGCCCCTTCCCTATCTAAATCTCCACAGACATCTCGTTATCATAAGATATTTCAGCGTATGACTGAGCATTGGTCTTAACAAACCTAACGCAGCTTGAATAGGTCATAATTAATGTTAGCTCCAGACGAGGAGGATGTTCAAGTGAATATCGCTCAGTGTGTTCAGAAATGTGGCCTTTTTAAGCTGCCCTGCATGTGGCGTCACAGGCCTTCATCATTGTGGGAGAAATGTCAGCCGCTATTAGCACAAGCACATCTCACCCCCTCCATTCAGCCCAAGCTCTCCACAGGGATCCACATGAATGAGAGGGATCACAACCAGCATCATTACAACTAACTACAGCGTGACCTTTACCACAACACCTCAGACCGCTGCAATTATTAGCTGGTAGGGTTTCCAGGAAAAATATAGTTTCCTAATAATACAAGTCCACAGACACTTAAACCACACTTATCCTCTCATGTATCTGTTCATATTCTAACAATGGTCTAAAATTAATATGAATGATGAATAACAGGATGTGCTTTTTATGTCCCAGTGATTAATCATATTCACTCAGACATGTCATTATCAACACTTTCAAAAACAGGACACTTCTCAACCTTTTCTAAATAGTTTTACAATGGTTTTCATCCATATCAAATGTATAACTTTGTAATATTAAAGACAGCTATTACTGATATCGAGTAACACGCTGATGAAATGTTAGAAAGTGTGTCACCACTAATTCGGAAGCAAATGTGTGATTCATAGTGAAATTTGAGAGAGAAAATACTCAGTGTTGGTACATAAGTCGCTGGAGTACTCCTGTTCCTGTATTGTGTTTAATATTGATGACTTCACGTCCCCTTGTATCACTTATCTGCCTTTGGGGAGAATATTGATTTGATGTAAAGTCAGATTACAGCCTGCTGCGCTGGATTCGATAATGAGCAGCACAGATGTCTGCCATTGTTCACTGTTGATTCTATAATGTATTTTTCATGAGAAATCCAAATCCAAAAAAGAAAGTCCTCTTATGTTAAATCTGATCGTCTGATATTGCTAACTTTTACACAACTTAATCTGCACATTTCCGTTTTCCTCATGTTATTACTGGATATCAGGACTACATAATGTGTAATGTGTTAAACCCCCTTTAAGGATGATTAAGGGTGAATACTAAGGAATAGACTTGATACAGAAAACCAATTCTGATACCATGATAGGTAGTACTTTCTTTTATATTACGATGTGGTGTCCTGACTGATGTCTGCTCCAATTAATATCAATTCAGTATCAATTAGTATCTAATTTTCAATACTTTTGACACCTCTGATATGGACAAACTTATTTATCTACAATGGACATTTCATGGACACAGTAGCTCAAAGAATAGTCATAGAAATGTATTAAAACATGACAGAATAGATGCCATAATCATAGTCCTTTCCATTATGGAGTTGCTTGTGAACTCTTCTTATGATAGTATAACAGAATATTTGTCCCAACCTTCTGCCATCTGTAAAAAGATACCACACCTGTGCAGAAGCTACGTTTTATTTCATGGATCAGTAACAGGTTTATATCTCCAGATGTTTATGAAGCAGTGAGTCACTGCTGTCAGTCAGTTTCAAAACAGATGCGTCTTAAACAGTCTTGTGTAAAGGTTTCACATTAAGCATCACTCATGAGATATTTAGCTTTTCTTTCAGGACTAAACCTGTTCTAAAATATTCTCCAAACACTGAAATATGAATAAACCAGTGTAATCAAAGCCTAAACCAGGAAAAGTCCCAAAGCAGAACTGAAAACTTGGCTCAAACCAAAGCAAAAATGGAGAATGGTGCAGAAGTACCACCAGAGAGCCTGCATCCAATTTATCTGACGCTTTACAAGACCCACAGCTGCTGATGGAAACAATCTGTGCCACTGGCTCCTCCAAGCACCACCAATCACTCACACCAAATACGCTGCAGAGGCGGATGAAGTGTCTTGCCCAAGGATACAACAACACTATGAGCAGGTCTGAGTTGTGATCCAAGAATCAACTTTTGGGTCAGTGGTTGGCAAAAGTAGAATGACTAACATCCATAGCCACAGTGTAATAGATTTATTGGGTTATCTCCTGACCAATAGAAACTGCCATTCTGCCATTTGAAACATTATTTAAAGTGGAACCAAACGTCATTATGTTTCAATATGGAGGAATACAGTATTTTCTCTTTGCAAATTAGTTATGAGCTGCCAGTAGAGCTGTGGTGTTGTGGAATGAGGAAGTCCGAACAGACAGAAAGTGCAGAGCGAGACAGGTGAGAGCAGACACTGATGACGTGGGATGACGTCATTTTGCCGGCGCAGCCCCATGGACTTTAATAACTGAAGGTGACACTGATATGTGGAGAAGAGAGAGAAAAAGCTGCAGGTGGAGAGAGATATGAGCACTGGAAAGGTGAGCTAAGGTTAGTCACAGCAAGAAGAAGAGAAAGCAAGACTCAACTTGTCAAAAGTCCAAAACGGAAGAGGCTCTGGAGAGGTGACGATTTAAAAGTTTCAGCAGAAAGAAAGGTGTTGAGGTTTCATTGGGATTTAGAAAAAAAAGTGATATCTTCATGCCTGGTTATATAGAAATATAGGCTAGAGGAGACTTTTTTTTTTTTACATCTAACATCATCATGGGTTATTATGTCCCTATTGTTGACTGTCTTCAGCATTGTTAAGGATCTGATTAGCATGTGATTGGCTTGTTGTGATTTTTGTCCACAGACTGAGAACAAACATATGTAAAGAACTGGCAGATTAAACCGCAATTCACAATGTCTGTTCAAAGTCTGTCTCTTTCATCACTCCTCTAGCAAACGTTTTGTTCCCTCTGCTTAAAACCTGCCCCTCGCTGTCTTCAAATTAGTGACTTGTAGTTTTAAGAAGAAGGTGGACGGTAGATGGCGCAACCAAGTTATGTCTTCTGTGTTGCTATAGTTTGCACTTGACTCTGTAGTTTCCATTTCAATTAATCTAAGCATAGCACATAAACCCATGGCCCAGACTCTTCAAGTGGTCAGAAACTGTACTGGACCGTCATATTAGGTTGGGAACTCATGGTTGTACACAGATAGGACATTTTCTCGCTGTCCCAGAGGATCGCCAGACTGAATTCACTATTATGAACAATTCTATCTGTAATATCAATATTCAGGTATCTACCATTCGAAAGCCTGTAATCATCCCAGATCTTAAAACTCAGACCTGACAGATACTCAACAAAAGCAACTCAAAGACACTGACATCATTCACTGATGTCAACACTCACATCACTTTGGCAGAATTGATTTAGTCATTTACAATGTAACCACTAACTCAAGCTGAAGCTCTTAAAGCACAGGATCTGACAGACGACAGAACAAGTCCCTGGGCCATACCTGTAGTTATAATAATAATGCACTCAGACTTGAACCTTAATGGGTCGGTAATTGTTCAGTATTGTGGCATCAAGAATGCTCTTCTTTAGGAGAGGCTTGTTAACTGCAGTTTTCAAAGCTCTTGGGGATGTTCCAGATTAAAGTGACATGTTAACTTTAAACTTTAAAAATCTAGTAACAGGCAGCATCTCACACTGGTGACGATCTCTGGGACAGTTTTGTCAGTTACAGGTGCAAAGTGAGTCAGCTCTAAGTGTCTAGGTGGCTGCAGATTTGTTATTTGCTTTGTGTGTAACTAATGGCATTTTTAATACCCTGAGCCTTGTCATTAAAGAATATTGCAAACTCATTGCAATTACATGTGAAAATTAGTTCTAACAGCAGCAGAGCTGCAGGGTTTGTTAATCTGTTTACTGCTGCAAACAGAACATGAGAGTTGTTACTGCAACTTCCAATAATGTCCAAAAATCCCTCTCCCTTGTTCTGCATAAACTGTGGTTGTTCCTGTGCATCTTTTCTCTATAAATCTCACAATGAACCTGGAGCTTTGACCTACACCATTACCACTCAGCCCTCTGGCACCCTTCCCACAAGGCATTTTCAAAGTGTATCATCACCTGTGTTATCATTTATGTGTCTCCTCCGAACAACTGCAGCACCAGCCACTGGTTTGTGAATAACAGACAGGTCAAAGAAGACACAGAAATGATCACACAGAGCAACATCCTCCACATTGACATTTGAAATATTTACTGTTTTTGTGATGAGCAGGTCCAGAGTGTGTCTCTGTTGTGGGTGGGCTCCTGACATGCTGAGTCAGACCAAAGGTTTCAAGGACAGAACTGAGCTCTTTAGTGTTTCTGTCACACACATTATCCACATGTACATTAAAATCACCTGTAATGACTAAACCATCAAAGTCTGTGCGTACGACTGAAAGCATCTCAGTAAAATCATCAATAAAACTTCAACAGTGCTGGGGAGGTTTGTATATGACTAAGTCGACTATGGAGGGTGATTGTTTTAGCTCCATTTTAAAGGAAACAGACTCAAAAGATGAAAACACCCCAAATGACAATCTGTGAGTAATTAAATTATCTCTAAAAATGTACACACCCCTCCACCCTTTTTGTTTACTCGTGTTTCAGATTCAAATCTGAAGTTGGGTGGAGTTGATTCCAGTAGAATTGCGTTACCTGTGTTTTTGTTAAGATTAAAAGAAGAAATAAAATCATTAATTAAAAATGATTTGTTACATATAGATCTGAGAGCAACAAGGGGGGCGAGTTTATGTGAGGGACAAGGAGGTGGAGCAGGGGGGAGTTTAGGTGAGGGATCAGGCGAGGGCAGAGGAGGCGGAGCAGGGGAGAGTTTATGTGAGAACGAGGAGGTGGAGCAGAGGTGAGTTTGCGTGAGGGACCAGGCGGGGGCCGAGGAGGCGGAGCAAGGGGGGAGTTTGGGTGAGGGCCAAGGAGGTGGAGCAGGGGGGAGTTTGGGGTGAGGGACCAGGCGATGGCTGAGGAGGCGGAGCAGGGGGGGAGTTTATGTGAGGGACGAGGAGGAGGCGGAGCAAGGGGGGAGTTTGGGTGAGGGACCAGGCGAGGGCTGAGGAGGTGGAGCAGGGGGGAGTTTATGTGAGGGACGAGGAGGCGGAGCAAGGGGGGAGTTTGGGTGAGGGCCAAGCAGGGGGGAGTTTATGTGAGGGACGAGGAGGCGGAGCAAGGGGGAGTTTGGGTGAGGGGCCGAGCAGGGGGGAGTTTACGTGAGGGACGAGGAGGTGGAGCCAGGGGGAGTTTGAGTGAGGGACGAGGAGGTGGAGTAGGGGGGAGTTTATGTGAGGGACGTGGAGGTGGAGCAGGGGGGAGTTTGGGTGAGGGACCAGTCGAGGGCTGAGGAGGCGGAGCAGGGGGTAGTTTATGTGAGGGACGTGGAGGTGGAGCAGAGGGGAGTTTGGGTGAGGGACCAGGCGGGGGCCGAGGAGTTGGAGCTGGGGGGAGTTTGGGTGAGGGCCAAGGAGGTGGAGCAGGGGGAAGTTTGGGTGAGGGACCAGGCGAGGGCTGAGGAGGCGGAGCAGGGGGGAGTTTATGTGAGGGACGAGGAGGTGGAGCCGGGGGGGAGTTTATGTGAGGGACAATGGAGGACTGAGGAGGCGGAGCAGGGGGGAGTTTATGTGAGGGACGTGGAGGTGGAGCTGGGAGGAGTTTATGTGAGGGACCAGGCGGGGGCCGAGGAGGCAGAGCAGGGTTTGGTGAAAGATGAGGGGGGTAGCTGGGAGGTCATGTCTTTCTTAATTTGTAAAGCACTATGAATTACTTTGTGTATGAATTGTGCTATACAAATAAACTTGCCTTGCTACAAGACAAGAAACATGCTTAATTTAGACAGGTCAAAGGTAAAACTCAGAGAAAGCTTTGATGGCAGTTTCCTAAGTTAATGATATGTGATAACTTGCTCTGTCATCACTGACATCACTGAACTCCCTGTAACTTCAGCTGGCAGCAGATTTGTGCTTGTAGTACCAGGGCTTTTCAGTAAATATGTGAATGCCTATGCTATGGGTGATCAAAAGGCTGCTGCAGTAGCACAGTTACTTTGTCTGGTGGAACGGTTTAATAGAAATGTAGGGAAAATGGAGATGAATAGGACGCTATTTGCCTCTGTGGTTCTCTCATTTAACTCCACACTTCAGTTCAGTTAGTTAGTTCAAGCACCGGATATTCTTATTTATTTGCCCATGGCAGGGAGCCCAGGCTACCTGTTCACGCTGATGTGTCATCACCCAGAAATCCCGACAACCCACTGACCTACAGCTCAGAACTGGCTTCACGCTTTGACTCTGCTTTTGACGGTGTTCGTCTGCACCGTGAAGAACAACTAAAGCATGAGCACTATTACAACACACGAGTTAAGTTCAAGCCGTATGTGAGTAGTGATGACCCCACTACACAGACAACAAACTTTGCCCAAACTGTACTGGAGCATTTAAGATTGTATTTGTGAATGATGATGGATATTTACAAGCTGTTGAGCATGAAAAATTCTCCAGCTGCACCAAAACTCAGTCACTATGATCATTTGAAGCCTCACTGCTCTAAATATACTTTTTTCAGACGTGTCACCATCTGCGCCTCACATGGACATAACTCTGAGGTGCACGGCTCTGTCTGCTTCACTTCCGTTGTGTTTCAGTAGGACAGGTGTAGACCAGGCAGCAGGGACTTCTCCACCTCCAGTGAGACCAACTGGACAGGTCCCTCATAGACCTCCCCTGCAAACTCAGACAGGACATTAGCTCCCTCTAGCGGTGAACTTGTTACTAGGAGTAGCTGCAATGTTCGACAACGCCTTCTCTTCTAATTTGTTCACACATACAAATATAAAAATGCTGCTAATTTGCAAAGTCACAATATTTTAAGGTGCAATGATTTATATTTTTTTGGATATGAGGATATTTTATGTAAAGAGAAGGAAGTATGTAAGATTTATACTTTTGTTTGTTCCCCACAGTGACGCCTTCATAACATTATAATGGGCTACTGTGAATGGTACCTCTGTCATATCTCACAAATTTAAAAAAAAATGCCTTCCACAACTAACACACAAAACTAATGTTGTACTCGGCCTGTGTAAGAGGAAGTGAAGACAGTAACAGGACACATTATTGTTCAGTGTTTTAAATTATAACATAGTGGTTTAAGTTTAAGTATGAGCTCTGATCCCTGCTGTTCTGTTCTGAAGCCTGTAAAAGTTTGACAGACACTCACTGAGTTTGTGAAGGACGTGAGTGAAAGCTGAGTCCAGATTGACACGACTGGTTGGAGCCGTGCCTGTGGAGCTCTCCTCTCTTCTCTCCTTTCTCCTCTCTCCTCGCTCATCTCTCCTTTCTTCTTGCTTCTTTCTCTTCTCTCCTATGTCCTGTCTCCTCTTTCCTTTCTCTTCTCTCTTCTCTCCTCTCTCTCCTCTCTCCTCTCTCTCTTCTGTATCTCTCTCCTCTCTCCTGCTCTTTCCTCTCTCTCTTCTCTCCTCTCTCCTCTCTCCTCTCTCCTCTCCTCTCTCTCTCTCCCTCCTCTCCTCTCCCTCTCTCTCTCTCTCCCCTCCTCTCCTCTCTCCTCTCCTCTCCTCTCCTCTCCTCTCTCTCTCTCTCTCTTCTCTTCTCTCCTCCTCTCCTCTCCTCCTCTTCCCTCTCTCCCCTCTCTCTCCTCCCCCTCCTCTCTCCTCTCCTCTCTCTCTCCTCCTCTCTCCTCCCTCTCTCCTCTCTCCTCTCCTCTCTCTCTCCCTCTCTCTCCTCTCTCTCTCTCTCTCTCTCTCTCTCTCTCTCTCCTCCTCTCTCTCCTCTCTTTCTCACCTCTCTCCTCTCTCTCTCTCCTCTACTCTCTTCTCTCTCCTCTCTCTCTCTTTCCTCCTCTCTCCTCTCTCTCACCTCTCCTCTCTCCTCCTCTCTCCTCTTCTCTTCTCTCCTCTCTCTCTCTCTTCTCTCTCTCTCCTCTCTCTCTCTTCTCCTCTCCTCCTCTCTCCTCTCTCTCTCTTCTCTCTCTCTCTCTCTCTCTCTCTCCTCTCCTCTCTCCTCTCTCTCTCTCCTCTCCTCTCTCTCCTCTCTTCTCCTCTCTTTCTCTCCTCTCCTCTCTTCTCCCCTCTCTCCTCTCCTCTCCTCTCCTCTCCTCCTCTCCTCTCTCCTCTCTCCTCTCCTCCTCTCTCCTCTCCCCTCTTTCTCTCCTCTCTTTTTCTCCTCTCTCCTCTCCCCCTCCTCTCTCCTCTCTTCCTCTCCCTCTCTCTTTCTCCCCTCTCTTCCTCTCCTCTCCTCTCTCCTCTCCTCTCTTTCTCTCTCTCTCCTCTCTTCCTCTCTCCTCTCTTCCTCTCTCTCTTCCTCTCTTCCTCTCCTCTCTCTCTCTCCCTTCTCTCTCTCCTCCCCTCTCTTCCTCTCCCCTCCCTCTCTCTCTCCTCTCTCCTCTCCTCTCTTTCTCTCCCCTCTTCCTCTCCCCTCTTTCTCCCCTCTCTTTCTCTCCCCTCTCTCTCTCTTTCTCCCCTCTCTTCCTCTCCTCTCCTCTCCTCTCTTCCTCTCTCTCTTCCTCTCCTCCTCTCGTGTATAAGATCTGTCTGTGCGCTGTGTTGACCCTGTGATGTGCAGTCGGCCTGCGCTGGCGCAGCGCGCGTATAAAAGCGCAGCGCTGAGGCAGCGCAGTAGTTTTTCTCCTCCGCCTCAAACCAACATGATGATGAAGGTGGCTCCGCGCGCACAGCTGCTCCTCTTCCTCGTGTCTCTGTCGTCTCGGATGGGGCTCAGCAGATACATAGAGGTAAAAACCCGTGATGTTCTTTGAGTGAAACTAGAGTAAACTTGGAGCACCTGTTGTTGCAGGAGAACGACGCCCCGGACGGACTGTACTCCCTCCTGAGTTTAGAGCAGAAAAGGGAAGCTGAGGATTTCATTTTTCGTCGACCTCTCAGTAAGTGGATTATTTCAACTGCTGATTCTGATTAACACTGTTATTTCACAGCCCAGGGAGTTAGGGGAACTTTTTATTCAAGCAAACAGTTGATTGTTTTGGGAATGAACGTCAAGTTAAACCTGGCCTTGACAATAGGACACACTCTGAGACTTTGTCCAAATTATATTGTAACTAAGTAGGCTGCAGAACAAAAGGTTCCAAAACTGATAAACTGTTGTTGCCTTTAGTCATTCTCATCATTAAATCAGCTGAAATCAGTTACTGTTTCCATATTTGTCTCTTTTTTTTGCATGTTTGGGGTAATGTTCTTCTGATCTTTATAGTTCACATTTGTCTATGTGACTGATGCTTTAATCATGTTGGACTCACTTCATGAATCTGTTTTCTGGGCTGTGACCCTGAGTACTACAGTGAGTTTCCTGTATATTTTAGGGTGCTTGGACATGCTGTCGACTGAAGGCTCCTTCACCTTTGTGGCGTCCCGTCCACAGTTGGCCTGTGCCACTTTCGTGATCGCTGAGCCCAGTGAGGTCATCAGTCTGGAGCTGTCTGACGTCAACATCGACTGCAGCGCCGGGGACTTCATTAAGGTCTCAAAACACCACACGCCAACAACCCAAATTAGTCTGAGGAAGCCCAAAGTCATTCTGTGTGATTGATATGTTGCCAATCATGTCTAAGGAGTTTTTAGGGCATAACGCTGTGGTGCTTCCATTCGTTTTAGTGACAGGGCCCAGGGTCAGAGTGGGATGAAGAATTTGCACTGAGGCCAAGACAGTTCAAGTCCTGAAACAAGTGTCCTAAACATGGATATTTTAAATGTGTCTCAGCCACATTCTGCACACTGCATCTTCATAAACCAAAGAGCATCTTTTTCTCTAAACCACTAATACTATTAGTGGTGTATTTATGGAAGTGAATTCACATGGATTATGGTGGTAATTAAAAACATCCTTCCTCAGATGATGATGGTGAGCCAATTAACATTTGGATCTCATACATTTTATTTTCATGCCAAAATTGCACATTATGTATTCTATATTTGAATACAATAATTTATATTTTATACAACCCTATACAGACACACAGAGCAACAATTTTACAATTAACAATTATTAAAAATATGATATATAGCATGTAACTCAAATGCTTTACATGGGCTGTTAACTCCCTCACACAGGCGTCAGATACATGTGCTTATGTTCTACTGTCTCTCTCAGATGTTTGATGGCTGGGTGCTGAAGGGGGAGAAGTTCCCGAGCAGCCAGGACCATCCTCTGGCATCACACCAGCGCTACACAGACTACTGTGCGTCCAGTGCAGCCGGCTCCTCTTCGCGCTCATCACAGAACGTCGCTATGGTCTTCTTCCGTATCCATGGAGAAGACAGCGGCTTCACCCTCACCGTTAAAAAACTGCACAATCCTTTCCGTGAGTCCTGTTTATTCACATCAAAGGCAGAATTCTGGGAACATCATGAAAATAAACACGCACCAAGGATGTTATTTCCACTGAGTTTGGTGTTTAGAGTTAGACTTCATGTGTGTGTGTAGTTCTTAGATATTTGTGCTCGGTCAAGCGTTAATCAGGGCCCAGGGCGAAAGCAGGAGATTGAATGAGCGGCATGCACCTGTTTTCCAGCTGCTAAACAAACATGGTGTGAACACTGTGTCAAGCAACATAACAATCACAGACAGAGCGCACAAAGAAGCAGAAGACTGGCACAAACAATATAAATCACTTTGTATCTGGACACTAGCAGCAGCTGGCCGCCTCACCGGCCCTGAATGCACTCTCCCATGTTTCCTTTGCGTCATGAGCCCAGTAAGTAACAAAGACGAAGGACAACTGCTGTTTACTCTGCAAAATCTAGCATGGGTTATTCATCAGGATTAGTAGCACACCAGTTTTGATAAGTTCAGATCTCTGTTTTCTTCATCGTAGTTTAATGATGAAATTGTTTTTTTTTTACAAATTGCATTGTTGTTTTAATGCATGTAGGCTGCAAAACAGTTTTTATTTATATTTTCGGGCTTTCACTCATAATATTGAAGGATATTTAATTCATAAAGTGTCATTGCTGTGGCATTTTATAAACTGTCACATTACTTTATGAATAATGTTTTGTTTTTTTCAGTCAGTATAACTATGTTGCTTTGAATTATTTCCATATCTCCCCCGTCTGAGTTGGAGCTGGATTCTGGATTTTCATTCTCACTGCTAATTGTTCCACCCCCCACGGTCACTTCTAATTGGCCTAATTCGTGATGCAGGGAGTCGGACTTGGTGAAAGGGAAGTGTTGATTTGCTGTGGTCTTCTTTGTGTGTGTGCAGCCTGTAACATCATGTCTCAGAGTCCAGAGGGCAGCTTCACCATGGTGATGCCACATCAGCGCAGGAACTGCAGCTTCTCCATCATCTACCCTGTGGAGATCCGATTGACAGAACTCAGCCTGGGGCAGGCCAAAAGCAATGAGCTCATCCCACAAGTGAGACACACTCCAGCACACACACACAGTCACACACACAATCACACTCACACACACACACACAGTCACACATACTCACACTCACACTCACTCACACACACTCACACTCATACACACTCACTCACTCACACACACACACACTCACACACACACACTCACACACACACACACACACACACACACACTCACACTCACACTCACACACACTCACACAGATGTGTCCATTCACTCATCTGTGCTCTGACGTCATGCAGACTCTCATGTGTTTCCTCATTATAATTATATTATGTAAACTGTAAAACTGAGTAAATACAGTGTTTGGGAATAATTGAATAACAGTTAATTACCCTTAAGCTCTCTCACTACACAGTGACATTTTTTTTTTTTTTTAAGACAAATCTGTTACTATCCTCTACAGAGGTCACAGGAAAGTATTGGATATTTTTCTCCTGAAAGGCACATCTGTGGTACAGAATGAAACAAAGTGTTGATAAACCACATAGAGCAGAGTGAGTCCTGGAGCTGTTGGCAGCTGCACTGACATCCTCTGCCAGACGGCTGACATTATGATAAAGTGCACTAACACAGCCAAATACAACACGCTGACATTTTCTGCTCAAATGTTAGGGGCAGGTATCCAAGGGACCAGGCCAAGTGTCAGAACAAGACGCGAGTGTGTCTTAATAGACTAATAATAAGGAAAGCAGCTCTGATGGTCTGAAACAAACAACATAATACTGAGGTGAATCTTTGGACGTGGGAAGGAAATGTTTGTAGAAAGTTACAGCTGTGACTGAAGGGACAAGAACAACATAAACAACAAAAAATATTGTTTACTCTGTCCCCTTTTGGTCAGGGTGAGATCACATATTTAAGTGTTAGCGCATAATCGTTCTGACTGTAGGTTTACATTAAATACGACACACTGTAAATAGAGTAAGTAGAGAATTGGAGGCATCACATTTGCAGCTCAGACTCTTGAAGATCTGTAACTGAGAGGAGGACACAACTATTTTCCACTGATTGTTTTGGCATTACACTCTGTTACGAGTTTGACCTCCCAATGTTATTTATTAGTGGAATCATTTGTGCTGCAGCCGTAGTTGTGAAACATCGTTTGTAATGAAGTGTTTGATGAACAGCTTGTGTGCTGTGCAGAGGAAGGTGTGGTCGGCGTGCTCCGGCTCCGGCGACTATGTGGAGCTGTTAGGAGGGAACGGAGTGGACACTTCTCACATGTTCCCTGTGGCTGACCTCTGCTTCTCCCTCAGCGGACTGGGTAAGATCTAATTCCTATGTGCACATTATTTAGATCAAAATACTCACTTATTTCCATTGTCTTATTGTCCTGTCAACTAAAAGAGGCACTCGACACTGTGCAAAAAGCAGGGCTGTTGGCTCCACAAAGTTTTATTGGCTATACACCCAGCTAAGCCTGTATTTGAAACCACAGGATCCTAAACTTTTCACACCAGGACACCAAAAATAACCTTGTAATGGACCCGGGACTCCCACTGCAGAATGAAAAGGACAGTGCTAATATTTTTTAAATCTGGTTTATTCAAATAGTTGTATTTTTTGACATAAATTCACCAAAATAAACAATTTTAAATCAAATAATTTATTAAAAACAATATCTTGAAATCCAAACCCACATCTCAAACGATTTTTTGTGTTTATTCTACCGACGTCTCTTAAATGTGATAGCTGCGGAATGTTTTTAAAATGTGCCCAGAATACACGAGCAACAACATCTAATCTCAAAGCAGGCCAAAGACTTTCTCAAAATAATTCATCTCTTGTGAAATGTTTTTTTTCCCCTCTCTCTTTGGCATTCCAGCACAGATGAAGATCGGTTGTGATAACTCAGTCGTGCGGCTGGTGTCTAGTGGGAACTACATAAACCGCGTCTCGTTTCAGTACAGATTATTGGACCGGGACACACTGCCCAAAGCTCCGGAGAACAGCCTGGACAACTTCTGCTCCGTGGAGTGAGGGCGCACCCCGCTCACGCTCCCTGTGACTGTGGTTTTCAATGTGTAAATACATCTGCATTCAAACATTGAATTCAAGCGTCACCAGACAAAAAACACTTTATATGCCCATATTTACTTTGGTAATGTGTTGTGTAAGTTATATTTATTCATAATTATTTTATTATTTTATGATTACTTATAATATATTTACTTATATTATTGATTTTTTTTCTGTTGATTATCAGAAGAACATTGCCTTAATCTTGTGTACTTTGTATGATTATTGCAGCTGCCATGACAACTAAAAATAAAGTCTCGCATGTTAAAGCACAAAGTCAGTGATTTATTATGTTCTGAAGCATGCATTTTTCATTATATTTCTCTCTGTACTAACTTTATGTTCTGTACTACTTTTATCTTTGAACATTTTCCAAGTCCCATCAGCGCTACACTGACTTTAATGGTGTTTAAGGTTAAATAGAGCAGACATATCCTGGAGAAGTGAGCTATTGTAAAACGGCAGGTTACAACAGATTAAACAGGATTTGATATATTATGCCAAGTGATTTCGCTGTGGGGATATTGGCCGAACTGTATAAAAACGCATATAGATTTCATTCTAAGCAAACATCCACATTATACTTTTCAACAGTCAAAACAAGTCTGAACTAAAGCTGCAACTTAAACTAGATCTTTTGCATATCTGTCTCTGTTGTGACACATTCCAGTTTTGAAATATTGCATCTATTACTATTCATCAGTCATTGATATTGTGTATTTTAGCAAATTCCCATAACGATTTAAGCATTTAGCTTGGATATAATGCCCTAAGCAAAACATGTCATTAGCAGTTCCCATGTTACTCCTCGACAATTAGTCAAACCTTCTAAACTGTCCATAGTTTAGTGATGAACCCGCTCACAGGTTGGCGATTTGGTTTTCTCTCCCACAGATTGAGAAAGCTGTGTCCTCGAGCAAGACACTTAATCTGTCCCAGGCTCTGACTCTCGATCTGAAACGATGAAACTGAACTCAACATAAAGAGACAATATGTGTGTGATCTTTCATTTGTCTAAGTCTATAGAGTACTGTACATACATATTTGCCTCAGTGTGTGTAAAATTGGTGTTAAGCATAAGCAGTGACGCATGCATTTGTCTTATTTCTCCTAATCCCCTCGGTTCCACTCCCTCCAGAAATAGCCTCCTGCATTGTAAATTATTGTGTATGTGATAATTGGTTAAGAACACAGCTGATAATTGACTGACTGTGTGATCGTCATGACTCACTTGGTCTTGGTCACCTCTTCCATCATGTCTCAGTTTGTATATTTGCAGTGACTGAACAGGTCAGGCTCTGAATGAGAGAACAGCTCTTAATAGGATTACAGTGACAGCCTCTGCGTTTATTCTGCTCGACATCTTTGATCTCCTCTTTATATGGAATTAATCTCAAACCTGCTCAACCGTAATGATTCAATTAACTAACGGATGTCTCTTTTGCTTCAGGCAGAGCAGTTTTCTCGAAATGAAATGTTTTCGAAGCCTTCAAAATAAATGTTATCTTACGGGACAATTACAAACTTCACACTGTTGGGGTCCGCGATGATGTAAGATAAAAGATTGCTCAAATTGTGTTGAAATTATGTTTTCTGAAGACACTCATCCAACTTTTTATCTCACGCTCTTCTTGTAGAAAAAACAAATCTATTTAACATTCATTACTCATGTTACAACATCATTTTTGTTTACTGGTACCTTTTTATCTATTACTTTTAGCTGCCAAAAGCACATCAACACCACAAAATCAGATCGTTGATGCAGCGACTATCAGTGTAATTAAAACAAATATGAATTTTAGCTAAGCAAGGGAATTATGTCATTTCATCCACTCCAACTTTTGTATAGCTTTTCATAAATAATGCTGTAATAACAAACTGAGAAATCCAGCTTGCACAACCACTGTACGACTGATAAACTAACTAAATCGCACCAGTTTATGCAAAGTTTCACACAGAATATCCTCTTTCCTGGCCATGAATTCTGTCTAGAACATGATTTTAGTGTATTTTTGTCCAGATAAATGCGTTTTACATCATGCATTGTGTTGGAAAAGGAAAAAATGTGACTGTAAAATACAATCTGTTCATTAGTGATGTGCCGTTTGTGAGCGAGTCGGCTCTTTTGAACGATTCCTTTATGTAAACAGTTGAATCCGGCTCTTATTTCTGTCTAATTTGTCTGCATTTTTACACTGATTGATGCTGAACCGACACAAGAATCAGCACAGATGCAGAGCAGGCAACACGAGTGAGAGCTTTGAGCACAAAAACATGTTTGGCAGCATATTAAAAGTTCGTTTTCAGATGATTATAATTATTGTTTTATTTAGATGCATAATTTCAAAGGATAAACACAATCCCACTCTCACTTTGAACCATTTTAAACACATTTTCTCTTTCTCTAGTTAAAATTAAACTAGTTTGTAGTTAAAATGAGCTTCTGTCATAGAAATAAATAGTAAAAGAGCCAGTCTTTTGAAATGCTCTTTGAAATGAAAGATTCGGATCCCATAAAAGAGCCGAAAGTCCCATCACTAATTGTATTGTAAAAGCTGTGAGGGAAAAATGTGACTGTAAAATACAATCTTTTCATTTTACAGAGCGTTTTCTCTGACAGTAACTAAAACAGACGCTACTAACAGGGACTGGTCACTTTTTTTACACTCAATCAGGCACATTGTTGCAAAGAATTATGGGAAAACGACCACCAGTCCCTTGTTTCTCTGTCACTGTGTGTTTCAAGAGTGATAAAAAACAGAGACTATAAGGAAACATCATCCCAGACAGTTGTTTCTGTGTCGTGGGGCAAAATCACATGGTTTGAAATCAGGTACAGACCCTTTAACCAAAAAAAAAAAAGTATAACAAGAGGAGTTAGGAGGTGGAACTTTTGGTTTACACTATCAGCTCCCTAAAATATACACATTTAGTGGTAAATTATTGACCAAGGTCCTGGCTTAAGATCTGGAAAGAGATCCCCATGCTCCTGACCATGCAACACTGGAAAGATAGAAAAAAAAAAATGCAGAGAGCAAATTTCCCATTGGGAGCTATAAGTCTACACCAGTCTTTTCAGGTCAGTAAATTTGGAAAATGTTATTTGGGAAAAGACACAGCGGCCATCTTGGTTACAGAATGAGAAATTAATGGGTTGTTTTATAGGAGGATATTATGGGACAATGAAAGAGCAATGTTTTAAACTGACTTCCCCCGCTGAGAAAGTACAGCCCTGGCTCACCTTAAATGACATAAGAAAACATTTATTTACTGTCGCTATGTAGAGCTGTTTCAAGTCAGTTATATATTCAGACGCTTAAGAAAACTGCATCACTGTTTATTATTAGCAACTGACCCAGAGCAAACAAATCATAACTAATGTACGGACGTGAATACGCTAATTCTATCACACTGAATCTAGTTAAACTGCAGTTATATTTAATCTAATGAACCATGGATCTGAAGAACAGCAAAGAAAACAGTGTCATTGTAAGCGTATCTTTATATATGCAAAATATTGACTCATAGATTACAAAGTGTACATAATGACAAAAGGTTATTGGTTTGGTTACAATCCTGACTGTGGAAATACAATAGAGTAACTTGGGAGTTGCCCTGTAAGCCACAGATTTGTATTATTCCACTTTATTCGCAGTTGTAAAAGCTTTGGTCTTGATTTTAACCACAGTTAGGCGTGGCGTGTGTCATGCTGTAGCTCTATTGAAATAACAAATGCCCTAACAGTGTGATAACAAGTCTTTAGACCATGTAAATAGTGCAAGAAAAGACCATTTCAACAATATAAATTTCTGTGTGGGTTTGAAATGAACTCTTCTTTGGTGCCCTCTAGTGGTACATTTTAGCTACTGCAAAATTATAGTGTTTCCATTTTAAATTAATTAGATACAATGTACAGGGCAAATTAAAAAATTTAAATATAGAAAATATTTTTTAAAATGTGTATGTAAATGTGCCATAGTTGTAAATTAAAAGTCACATATCCATCAAAACAAAATAATCAAATATAATGTAAGGAACTGGGTAACAAATATTTACATTGTGAGAGTTGGTATATTCGTTGTTCTGCATGTATGAACAAATCAGATAAGCATCATAACAACAGCGATAATGGAGAAACCTAATACCAGAGGAGAGGTGGTCCCCATGTGCTGCGCCCCGTTGCACAGGTCTCCAGAGCAGCAGGACACTCCCACTGAATACACATTGTTGCAAATATCACTCCTCATGCACTCTTTGGTGACCAGGTTCTCCGCAACTGTGAAGTGCACAAAAGTCAAAATGAGGGTTGCATTTTTTGTATTTTTTTTTTCTTCAAATAGCTTCTAGGTCAAAGACAGACAAACTGCTGATGCTGATGCTTTGGCTGGGATGTTCCATAGTATCATTAAACTCTGCATCGTGGGTGTTTTATTGCTCAAAAATAGGTTTAAAAAAATAAGTTATTTCTGTTTCTTCACAAATTAAAATAAATATAATTAATAATAATAATAGTAATAATAATAATAATAATATAATAATAATAATAACAATAATAATAATAAATAATAATAATAATAATAATAATAATAATAATAATAATAATAATAATAATAATAATAATAATAATAATACATTTGTCTTGTAGATTTACTGGCTTGTCTCCATGGAGATAGATACGTTTAATGCAATATTGTGAAACATTCCAGGCATAAAGGAGACAAGCAGAGTTAGATAGTGAACTATGTATCAAGAATAATGGTGCGTAATGGAGTGTACTTAAATACTTAAGTAAAAGTGTTTTGGAATTTGTTTGAGAAAATAATAAGAATTTGTTTGAGAAAATAATAAGAAAAGAGAAAGACTTTTGAAGAAAGAAATGAAGAAATCTAAATTCTCGAGCTGTTAATATAATAAATGGCAAAATTTATTGTTTTCATTCGATCATAGTCAAGAAAAGAGTAATGCAGGTGTCCAAACTATGGCCCGGGGGCCAAATGCGGCCCTCAGACCAGTTTTTATTGGACCTCGGGCCTCCTGCTGAACCAGCTCAGATGATCATAAGCAGAACTTTTAACAGCAAATTAAACTATTTCTACCACTGTATCCTCAGACATCACATTGCAGTGTGATACAGACCTAAAGTGAATGTGTTTCAAGCTTTATTAATGCACAGCGGCTCTGTCAAAGCTGCACTGATCACTGGTCTGTGGTCCTCCGCTTCAAATATGTTTTGAGATGAGGCCCTCAATAAAAATTTAATTTTGGGCACCCTTGGAGTAATGGGTAAAATTTCTAGTAAAAAAAGCATTACTTTGCACAACTCTTCCAGGTTACTCTATCCCAAATAAGACGAATAAGTAATAAATGACTGAACTTACCTAAAGTTGTGGCACAGCGATCATAGTGAGCCGGACAGTTCCATATCTGAGTGCAGGAGCCAGGGTTCACACTAAAACATGTTACACACTGCAAACTGCCCACTGACAATAAAATAAAAGCACATTTTCACCATCAAATCTGTTCTGTTTGTTTATTCAGTGATAAAATACTCACCCCCAGACAGCATCACGCAGGTCACAGTCAGAATCACACACAGCCTCATGTTCAGTCAAATGTCGGGCGTTTGATGTCGGACGATGTTTGATGTGTTTTTATAGACTTTTATTTGTGCGTAAGTGTCATTGAAGTGGACTAAGTGTTCAGGCGTGTCTACAGGAATCCTTTACACAACATTTACATGCAATTCATCACAAGTCTTTGGTTTTGAAGTAATATGTTTACATGTGTGATTGTGTAAGAGTTTTTATGAGTCCACACCTCACACTGACCCCAGCGCACACCTCTCTGTTCACTGTTATTCACTGATAAGCCTAATTGTAGTAGTGTATTTGTGTGTTATTTCTAATGAACGTTATGAGATATGAAATCATTTCCAGGGAATTATTGGGCCATTAATAATCCAGCTAAGCAGAGAGATAAAAAACATGTGAACTTTCATGTTGTTTGTTAACTTTAAACGTCCTATATTACACAAAATTGACTCTTGTGAGCTTTTATCCTGTTGTAATGCTGTTATTTCATCAAAAACACACCTGGAGTTGTGTTTTGACTAATCTCTAAAGTTCAAAATGCTCTGTTCCACCTTATGATGAAATATAGTGGTAGTTTTCACTTTAACAGCTCCTTTTACGTCTGTGTAATCCCTCAGTCGTCCAGGTATGATCCAAACTAAATGACCCAGTAATCTGACCAGACATGAAGAAGCGGCTTGGATGAGCTGCGAAACGTCTTCACTCCTACAACTTTTTGTCCAGCTGACAGATTAGAATTCGTCTTTTACTATTTTTACCTTTTTTCAGTAGAGATTGGCAATTCCAGGGTCATTGAAATGATCCAAATAGTGAAAGTATAAGATTAAAGTTTAAAAACACAGTGGAGCATTTCCTATATGACCACATGACATCACAAGGTAGAACATGGGGTTTTCTGTTTTAGAAAAGAACATGAAGGACTATGTTTTTGATGAGGAAACAACATTATAACATAGATGAGAAAATAGCGTAATATGGGCCATTTAATGTTTTTATGTCTCTGGTTTAGTTAAAGAAAATGCAGCCAAACCTCATTTTAGTTATTAACCTTATTACAGCTTTATTTACTAAATCTACATGCATTGAAGTGGCTTGAATATGTGTTATTTGGGTAGTTCTAATAAGTTTAAACACTTATTTTGGTTACATTTGTGGATGTATTTGAAGCAGTTGTCCAGCCATTTTGTCTTTTATTTTGGATCATACCTGGATGAGAGATGACACATTATGTGAAGTTAATTTTGTAACTTTTTTTTTACTTACTAGGTTACACAAAAGGACAGATAAGGGAAAGAAAAACACAAAAATAAAACACATAACATTCTGTACATAAAAATATTGACTGACCAACTAAATAAAATGAACTAAAAGCACAAAATTAAAATAAATACTCTGAATACATCTGCTGTGCATATACAAATACATGGTTACACACTATTAAAACTCATACTAAACTCAACCATTGTAATTAAATACCCCTGTGCCTTTCAGCGCACATGCAGCCACCTCTGCTTACCCTCACTGGTGTCTGGAGCTAATGGGATTTGCACTTAACCTTGAATTTAATCAGATAAAGAAGACTGCGCTCTGACTGTCTGCATCTCGCATGTTCAGGCTATTCAATTTTGGAAAAGACTTAGGAAATGTCCTTGTTAAGAATATTTAGCAAGTAGCAGACGCAGAGGTTCAGTCCCGGGTTGTGGCATTATGATCCAATAAAGATGCATCAATTTGATTAAAAAGAGAGACACAGAGTGAGACACAGAGACAGAAAGAGGCATGTCACTAAAAAGTTTGCTGAAATATATTGAGTGAGTGAGTCTGAATAGAATAAATAAAAATAAATAAATAGTACTTTATATTTTAGTATTACTATTTTCACCTTAACTAGTTTTGTTTTATTGGGTTCAGAAGACATTGTTTTACATAGTTACGTTGCACTAAAACCTTTTCCTTACTGACCAGGACCAACAGTCTGCAGACAGCGCCTGGAGTAGGAATCCAAATAATCCCAGATCACTTCCTAAACTGGGGAACTGGGGCAGGGATCTTGATGTCTTGTCCTCTCTCCAGCCTCTTCTCGCATTCAATCAAGTAGTTCACCCCATCCACCACTAACTGTACCAGCTCCACCTGCAACACAGTTATAAGCTTATTTCAAAATGGCAGATGGATGCAGACTTTTTGTTGCATAAACTGCATTCATTATTAATCTGTCAACTAAATATGCAACATGTATTTCTTGAACTTTGACAAAATGCCTGTCTTCTTCTAATAAAACAAATTCCAGTCAACTGTAATTTCTAAGGAGTTGAATTAAAATATTCTAAACACAGTCCTCCAGGCTCTGTCTTTACTTTGTCTTGCAGCTGACAGATTAGTGATAAGGCGTATTGTGACTGCTCTACAGTGAGGGGTCATTTGAGAGCACAGGGAGATTTAACACCAGCAGGGGGCAGGGTTGGGCACAGCCTCCACCTGTTGACTTGTCTGCTCCATGTGCTATTCTCTTATGACATAAATGGGCGTGGTACCTCCGAGCGGCCCAGGCGGTCCAGGTTGGAGATGTCGAAAGTGTCTCCAGTGGCTGCTGTGTCCACTCCTCCTGTGCCTCGCTTCTGCAGCCGCAGGTTTTCCAAAATCTTTTTGAAGCGAGCGTCCTAAATCATTCATCATTTTTGTTTTAATAAACATTTAGAATAATGAATAATAATGTACTCCTTACGGCTTCCTTACCCTGCTGAGTAGAGGGAGGCGAATGTGCACTCCGGCCCTGAGGCCTGTGCCCAGATTGGAGGGGCAGGTGAGGATGTAGCCCAGATGCTCGTTCCACATGAATTCCCAGCCACGCTCCTGGATCAGATGCTCCACCTGCAGTAAACACGTGAATGTGAATGCTCTGTTATGTTGAGGTGACTTATGAAGTAAATGCTGTACAAACCTGCTTCAGACCGCTGCAGAAGCGCTCAAACACTCGCTTCATATTCCCTCCTTTTTCCATGGAGATGATCCGAGTGTGGTCCTCCTCATTGATCCAGATCAGAAAGTTCTTGGCATTGTTATGCCTGACACAGAAAAAAATGATAAATAACAGAATGTTATCCATACTTCAAACAATCTACATTTGTGTATTTACTATTGCACAGTTTGTTATTTTAAACAGCTGTCTCCTCCAGAAAAAAAAATAATTCCATCAGACTAATTCACTCCTTCCTAACTGATTTTACAGCAGATATAATGTACCAGATCCCTCGGGCATCGGGCCAGTCTCGGGCCATGCCCGCAGCCGTGAGCAGGGGGGACACAGGTTTGTCAAAGAGGAAGTGCTCCTAATAAGAAACAGGACAGGACATCAAGATGATGATTAAGAAATACAATGGACCAACTGGTTCAAAATCTCCATTATAAACTGTGCACATACATCGATGAGCTGCTGCTGCTCGCACTCGCTCATCTCTCCCAGGCTGTAGTAACGTCCAGCGAGGTCTCCCTTCAGCCCGGACAGAGCAGTGACCACCACCCGCTCCACTTCACGCCGCTCTGAGCGTGTGCAGGCTGGGGGCAGGCTCAGACCTCGTATACTCCGGCCAGTGCGCACGCGAGATGACAGCACATAACTCTCATCAAACATGCCTGAAGACAGCTGGAGACAGGACCTATGAATGTCACTGAGCACCACCATGTAATGGACTGGAATGGGGAGTCAAACCTTGCTCGCATCCAGGTCAGTGGGGTGCTTCATTGTCTGAGGATCATAGCCATTGTGTCTGTCTTTGATGACAGGGTCAAAGAGCTCTGCAAAGACCTGTGGAAATGACACACAACTAAACAATATTAAGCATGAACACAAGGAATGATCTGACCTTTGAGTATCACTGTGGGATATGGGGGCAGACGTTATGATGCATCTGGATAAAACTGCTTATATCCATGGTCAGTACCTGTGATTACTTGGATACTATAATCCTGTATTAATGTGATTTTCTGTGTAAACTGCACCTCATAGCTCTCCTCATCTCCGGCCACCATGCCCACAGTCTTGATGAAGGGGTGTCCTGGGTTGTCCACTCCGGTCTGGATGCACTGGTCCAGGCTCCAGCTGTTCGGGGTGAGTTTGTCCCGCAGACGAGCATACATTGAAGGGGTCAGGGCTGATGCCATGCAGTTGTTGTGTTTCCTCAGGTCCGGGAAGTCTGCGCTACACATCATTTAAGTGTATACAAATGTTAATGTTACAGAAAGTAGTAACAGTAACATCATGTATAAAATAGATGACAGCTGTGGATTTATACGGCATGTCATGTGTGAGAGCCGCTCGGAGACGCACCTGGGCGGGTACAGCCTCCTCCTCTCGGCAGCAGCAGCAGCACTTCCCTCTGTGAGCATATATCCAGAGATCAGGGCTCCCGTTCCCACACTGGCCAACATCACAGCAGTGTTTCGGCCTGACATCATACGAGCAAATGAGTTTGCCATGGTTACAGGGAGATGAGTAAGACCTGTGAAAATCAGTTAAAACAGTAATGAACATTTTACCACAAAGTGATTTCTTTAATGCTCAAAAATACACACTAACACTTGTTTAAAAAATCACACTATAAGGATTGAAATTTGATTATATTGACCATTGAGGAAAATCACTTAACGCTGCTTTTTTGATTCCCCTTTAGTCGCACTCTGAAAGTCTGCATTAATGGCATTAGATTAAACCCTCAGGAGGAAACAAACCAGACAAAACAGCGTGAGGAAGATTATTCCTAAAAGAGCCTGCTGCTTTTTATCGGTCCTCTTAAAATGTCCACCTGCTTTACTTTTATGTGCTTGCTTCCAGTTCCCATAAAGCATTGCTACCTACATCATAAATCTGTCTTGTACTGAAACAGGCAGAGAATGCAAATAATTCATTGAGAGTCACATTAAGGCTGTTTGACTTTCTGGTGCTATTAATAAGACTAAAATATGCTGCACAAAAACTAAACACATACAACTATATCTAAAACTACAGACGATATTTGTCATTATTTGGAAATTATTAAAATTTGATTATAGGGAAATAAGTTTAAGGAGTTGATTAAATGTACAATTGACTCGCTAAGTTTTCTGAATAAATATCAGCCATTAATTGTATGAATATAACAGACAAAGCGAGGTGCATTCTCTCAAAGCTTTCTAAAGTTACACTTGGAGTTGTCTTATTTAAGTGTGACTAAAACTGAACTGTAAGACTTCATATCAAGGATGCAGTCAGAAGTCAGCTATTTCAGGACTGATGCTACAGAGACATGATCACTCACCTGTCAGAAAACTGAGGGTCGACTGAGGTTTGGAGCTCAGAGAGACAACGAGAAGAGACAGAGACAGAGAAGAGGAGGCTCGAGGCACTGTCCACACACTCGGATTAACACACAATCCTTTCTGTGCAGTCTGCCTGTCTGCCTGTGCCGACACACACACTACTGTCAGCAGAGCTATCAAGAAAATGTTAACTTTGTCTTTAAATTACGTAATCAGGTTAACATCAAAGGTCAGAGAGTGTCATAGGTCACGACAGAGGCAGGGCGGCAGATTTAGGCCATGTGGGGTCTTTCTGTTTGGAGTTTGCATGTTCTCTCCGACATGGTGCTCTCTACTCCACAGATCTGACTTGGCCTGCTTGTCTCATAGAGATAAATATGTTTATTGTCAGACTGTGGACCATACTAGGAAACCTGTAGCATTTCCATGGAAACAAGAAGGCGACTGACCCACTCAGTGACGTGGTGGAGTTACTCCTGTATCAGGCAGATATATCTATAATGGCATTGCAGTAGGTCTATGTCATTCTTATTGCAGTAGGTCTATGTCATTCTCTTTGTAATAGGCCTATGTCATGTCATTCTCATTGCAGTAGGCCTATATCATTCTTATTGTAATGGGTCTGTCATTGTCTTTGCAGTAGGTCTATGTGATTCTCTTTGTAGTAGGTCTATGTGATTCTCTTTGTTGCAGGTCTATGTGATTCTCTTTGTAGTAGGCCTGTGTCATGTCATGTCATTCTCATTGCAGTAGGCCTATATCATTCTTATTGTAATGGGTCTGTCATTGTCTTTGCAGTAGGTCTATGTGATTCTCTTTGTTGCAGGTCTATGTGATTCTCTTTGTAGTAGGTCTATGTGAATCTCTTTGTGGTAGGGCTATGTGATTCACTTTGTAGTAGGCCTGTGTCATTTCACTGTAGTAGGTCTTTGTAGTAGGTCTATGTCTTTCCCATTGATCCAAACTTGTCGTTCGACTGTTCATTTTAATACGTTATATAACATTAAAGTAAATCCTAGATATTGATTTAGAACTTTCGAGCGTCATCTTCCAAACATAAATGAAAATAATAATAATTCCATGGTGTAATTAAACTCTAAATTCACTTGTGACTCAAACTTGGAGCTGGAGGCTGGTTCACACCACGCGGCCGTGAGTCTGTTGTACATTTGACTTCCATCTGGTGTTTGGATCCACGCGCCTCTCGCCCCTGGTGCGAGACAAATGTTTCAGCCACAGAAGCAGCGACACAGAGCTCCATCAGGACACTGTCGAGCCTGGAAATAAATAAATAAATAAATAAATAAATAAATAAATAAATAAATAAATAAATAAATAATAAATAAATAAATAAATAAATAAATAAATAAATAAATAAATAAATAAATAAATAAATAAATAAATAAATAAATAAAGATGCTCTGTTCTTATTGAGAAGCTACTGTCACGTGGTCACATTCACAGAGTGCTGACCCTTTGGCTCCAGCAGGGGGCAGACTAGACTCACGGTATTTCACAGGGGCCTGTGGTATTACTGCTGAAGAGGACTGTGTTCATCAAAAAATAAATACTTATCTCATAATTACGAGATAGTTTCTGGTACGACATAGTTTCCTGTAATTATGAGATAAGTTATGAGATCATTTTCCCCTAATTAGGCCTGCGATTTTTTTCTCGTAATTACGAGGGATTATAACTTTGTCGATCACTGCACGTGATTCAGTTCAGCATGAGGGGCAATGTGTGCACAGTGAAGGGAGTCACCTGCACTTTTATCATATTAGTAGATCAGTGGATTAAACCACAGGGAAATACAGATTATTCTTCAAGACAATAACATGAGCGAGTCAACTCTGCATGGACTATGACATGAGCTCATGTTATAACATGAGCATGAGCTGAAAGGCTCATTTGTGTTGATACAGTGTTACTGCGTTTGGCGCACCTGGAGCGCGCCTGTGCGCCTGGACACTGCAGTTTGGCGCACCTGGAGCGCGCCTGTGCGCCTTGGACACTGCAGCTGCTCCAAGCTGGTCTCAAAATCATTCTGCGTAAATCCAGAGCTGCAGTTTATAGACACTGATTCTCTCAGGGTTTCATTCCTCGTGCCATCAAAGAGCGCGCGAGCCTTCACGCGCACGTGGATGCAAAATGAGCCATAGATTTGAGACACATGCACGTGTCTGGATTTTGCTTTACTCCAGCGAGAAAGCATGATGTGCTGCGTTTTTGCATACACTTCCCCAGCAATGAACGCCCTGTACAGTCTGACAAAAAGGCCTGTCACACGACCCCAAGAGGCCAGTGCACTGAAAAGGACCAGTACTTTTGTCCAGAGTCCAGCGACTGTTGATCCACAAAGTTATGTCCCATCTCCTCGACCTCGATCTCAACATTATCTGTGAAATGAAACGTCAGGGCCACCTGAAGTCCATCCATCCCATAATCACGAGAAACTATCTCGTACTTAAGTAGATAAATATTTATTTTTTTCATGAATACAATTTCTATATGACTTTGTGGCCAGATTAAGACAAATTCAGAGATCTGATCATGTGATATATATATATATATATATATATATATTTCAGATATAATATCTGTTCTTCTTCCCATTTATATATTTTTGTATCTCTGTTCTTCTTCCCAGCAGCTTTGTTTCAGGGATAAAAAGGCTCACAGATGGTAAAAAGGCTATTAGATGGTCAGGAAAGGAAAGGTGTTACTTTAACCTGTGTATCCCTGTCCTGACATGGCAGCAGCAGCCTGTGGTGGTGCTAAAATATTGTTTAAATGTTTTGGCCGATAGCAACTACTGGAGTCTAATGGTCACTCAGAGAAAATATCAGATTTAATATTTGTGAATTTATCTTTTAGATATTTCTTAGAATACAAAGTAATCAATAGTGTCTGAAAACTACCTATAGCCATGTGAGAAATAACAACAGTTCCTCACAAACATAAGGCATGTTGACTTTATTTCCTCTGTTCCTAAATGAAAAATGCAATCACATAAACAAATAAATAACACACATTCAACAGATGTATTACAAACAAGGCATTCTGTAAACGTAACAGACAGACGGTTACGTACAGATGTGGGTACACACTCTGAACGTTGACATTATTCTCCAATACACCTGTGTACATGGTTTGATTTAGTGAAGCACTCTATGAGGCAATCATGCTCAAGTGTTTTAGGCCTTTAAAGAGTCAATGACAGCTACAGAGACAGTACAAGAAAAGGACAGAGCCAGTCCATTCACACAACATGCCACAGATGTGTGCATGCAGGACATATTTCAAATGCTACATTTTTTTTTCTCAAAGTTTAAAACAGCTTTTTATTTTTTAGAATGTACTTCAACATGTGCCTTGCTATATAAAAGCGTGGGATGCAAAATTCAACCTAGAACCAGTAAGATAAAAGCAATCAGTATTTACAGCATACCCATTTATAATCACCAGTTATACAAAAATAACAAAAAACATAAGATAAAATAAATAGCATGGTAATAACAGTAATTCTCACTCTAGCAAAGCTACATGTGGAAGAATGCAGGGCCTGTCCAGCCTGTGTCCAGTCGATCGAACCGAGCACACAAACTGCACAAGCGTACGAGCTGACCAAACGCCAGAGGGATATTGGTTGCAATGATTCACTTAATCAACACTAACATGCTACTATTACCTATGACCTGTTTTATTGTTTTATTGACCATGAAGGACCTAAAGATGAGTTTAAACCAAGAGTGTACAATTTAGGATGGTGGTGGATTCCTAAGGGGGTGTTGCAAATTGAAACGCTGACCCATAAACTATTAGAAGGCACGAAAATGTATTACCTTTAACATCATTCACATGGACAATATTTTTTAGCATTCTTAGGTACAAAAAAGTAAAAACATCAAGCAGATTCACATTTTTTCTGTTTGTATATGACAGCATATCCAACACTGAGGATGCAATAGTGGCATAGACCAATCTGAGTATAAGGCAGAATCAGGGTCAGGATGAAGGCCTTTTGCGCGGTAATATCTTGAGCTTAAATCATGCCAGCTCTTTGTCATGACAGAAGCGTGTTGGGAGACATGCTCTGAGTAAAATGCGAAACAGAAATGCACAGACAGCAGAACAAAGACTACGAAAACTATCCAAAACTGCTCCGGCACACACTCTGTATTTGCTACATCAGTAAAATCCATAGTTTTGATCAATTCCCACCACGCAGCTCTCAAGCTTTCCCGATCTGCCTGTTCCACCATCAATAATAAGTGCACAGCAGCATGTCATTCGTTTCAAACAGTTTCCTATCAGCTCCATAACATCAGTAATTTTCCTGCTCTCAAAGTGCCATGACTCTGCAACCCCATTCACAACTGAATCTCAGTGGATATCTTCATAACATCAGTCTTTCTTATTGTCCCATGCACAAAGCTGTCATAACTTTGCATTGCTCTTCCATCTGCACTGATGAGATGAAATGGGCGTGTAGCCGTAGGGACCACGTTTGGCCTGCGATCATTGGCCAATAACAGCCCCCTCCACTCAAGCTGGAAGCCTGGGCTCGATCTTCAGAGAGAGGTCATACAGTGTGTCTTCGTCCATGATCAAAGTCTTATCCAGCAGATACTGGGTCACCTGCAGAGAAACAAAGAGCAGCATCTTCTGTTTCAGCCCGATGTGTAAATATTTGATGGGTTTTTCAGATTGTATGAATATAAAGAACTTGGGGTTTGCTACATGCTGCTTCATAAGTTCTCTACAGACAATTTCCTTTCGACAGGTTTGTAAAGCAGTGCCCTGATTTTAATTGAGACTAAAACTAGTACTGAAACGTGATAAATATTTGAACGAGGACCTATACTGAAATTTAAAAAATTTAAAAAAAAAAAATAATAATAAAAAAAATAATAATAAAAAAAATAATAATAATTATTATTAATATAATATATTATATTAATAATAATAATAATAATAATAATAATAATAATAATAATAATAATAATAATAATAATAAATGTATTTATAATGCACTCTTTATTCCATAGAATCTCAGAGTGCTACAATAAACACAAGAACTTTAAACCAATACTAAATTGCTTAATTCTAAAAACATCAACAATAAGCTTTTCTAAATAAAAAGATCTTTAGATTAGCTTTTAAAAAGTCCAGACTCTGTGTGGCTCTGGGCAGGAGGCGGGTCCAGAGTCGTGGTGCAGCTGAACAGAAGCTCGGCCCCCCAGTGTACGGAGCCTCGTGGGGGGACCTGAAGGAGCCACCTGAAGATCTGAGGCTGCAGTTTGAAGTTTGCAAAGTGATCAGGTCTCGCAGATACAGTGGTGCCTGACCAGTGATGCATTTATGGGTCAGCAGAAGGATTTTGTTTCAAACCAGGATGAAACAGGGAGCCAGTGCAGTGATTTGAGAATAGGAGTGGTATGTTCAAATTTTCTGACTTTCATTAGGATTCTGGCGGCGCTGTTTTGAATGTATTGTAGTTTTTGAATGTCCTTGGCAGGAATCCCAACAAAAACTCCAAAAATCTCATGAATAGAAAGTTGAATATTTCCAGATTTTTTAATAATTCAAAAGAAACCGTGGTATTGAAATGTGTGGGGTATCAAATTTTAGTTCAAATTTTAGTTCAGAGTATATACAATTACACTAGTATATATGAAAGACCAGTAGCTCACTATCTTATGTTCCATAGTTTAATCTAGCTTAAGCAAGCAGTAGTAAAAGCATCGTCTTTAAACTGTAACTCAAAAAATGAAGTTACCTTGGGTTGGTGCTCTATTCTGTAAGGAGTCTGCTGGAACTGCCGGATCTCTCGGATGATATGGGAAATCTGAGGAACACAGACAGTTTTTTTTCCCACAGGTGTACTTTTAAAATCACATTTATTTAGTCAGCTCACCATTCTCATCTTGGAGAAGTTGACAAGACCCTCTTCAGTAAAGTTGGGTGTTCCTTCTTCAATAAAGGCCAGGTCTGTCAGATACATTCCCAGATATGGCACACAGGGAGGGTTGCAGCTAAAGGACAAAGTAGAAAGTAGAAAGTCGACAAAAAGTAGACAAAGAGGAAAGGTCAAAGTTAAGAGGAACATTATCAGACCCAATCATGATAACATTCATTCAGACAAAATCATACTTTTTTAGAGTTTCTCTCAGATTTTTGAAGCGGCCTTCAGACGACACAGTCTTCTGCAGTTTGTCCATTAGTGCTTTAGTCTAAGAGAACATATGAAAGCAAAAAAGCAATGACTCATTTACATAGCACTATTTTGGACACTCAACAGTGCTTTATATTGGATGATTCATTTTAGACAGACATGGCTGCCAGTGTCCGAGCTCTGGTTAGTTTTGGGCATAGTAACCAAGATGTTACCGAACACATATTAAAAGGCATTTAACATCACATGAACACAGACTTTCCTAACTTGCTGGCACCCGTATGCTTACATAAGAAATCTACAGCACCTGTTTGCTGACTTTGGCCCAGGTCTTCTTCAGGCGGTAGATGGCACTGCGGTTAAGAGCAGAAGTGATCTCCAAGACCCCGTTGTAGTTGTTGAGACAGCGGCAGATGTCAGCCACAGCCACCCACTTCTCTATGGAGCTGGCCCTGGAGCCTACATCTGTGTGGGTCATGATCTGAGATGCCACCAAGTTACTCATCTAGATGTAAGCAGAACAAGACAAATAGGTTTTGTTCACTGGCATCACAACTGTCTGAAAATGAGCTGGTCGAACTGGAGATTTGTTGATTTGTTTAATAAAGCAGACGCATTATGCAAAATTTAAGTTTTCCCTCACTATTTACTCACCAGAAGTTGTATTTGGAGTGATTTGTGCATGTTTGAAAACTCTTTAACCCCTTATTTTCAAGACGCCATATTTCCATTCAATCCCTGTTTTCACCACCACCGGCATACGCCCACCACTCTCTATTACTCCGTTCTTCAATTTTATTTCTTAATTGGTGATATGTGGAGGATTCAGCAGCGTTACATAGTCATTTTGATACAAATGTGGAAAAAATCTGCAGCTCACTAGCGTGCTGTGAAGCTCCCATTGGGCACCGCATTAAGTCAGCGGGCAGGAAAACAGCAGGCTTGTTTCTTTTATTAAGTTGTTTTAGATGAATATTGTGATTTTAAATGTGCAAATTATAACATAATGATCCATGGGTGTCATAGATAGACACAAGCACAATAGGTCTTTCTAATATGTCTCTAATTACTGGGCCTATCCATGTGAAACAAAACTGGAGCAAAGTTCAACCTCTTCTCTGTCAGTATAAAGACTTTGTTACAATAGGGAGCCATTATTCAACACCAAAGATGTGATTGTGATATGGCAAATTTGTGGAGTCAGTCCCTAACAAATAATAATGTGTAAGATTTGTGGGTTATCTATTTCTTTCAAAAACAGTAAATCTCCCATAGAGTTACATAGGCTGCTCCCCTCCAAATGATAACATAATCAAACTCTAAAATGTGAATGCAACTTATTAAAAGATAGCCTTAAAGCAAAAGTAGGAGTGTGGTTCCAAGCTCACATCATTAAAGTGCTTGCTGGTTTTCATTATGTAAGGAGTACGCTCAGTCTTGTCTACTTTCATCCAGCCTTGGCCCAGGAACTCTCTATAAATGAGGGGAAAAAGAATAAAGTATTAACATTAAATATTCATGGCATGAGAATGAGAAATGCTCAGAAAGAGTTACTACAAACATCCGCTAACTCTAGGCAACAATGAGGGGCAATGCAACAGAAAAAAACTTGTAATAATTATAATAAAGCTTTGGATTTGTACAGCGCATTTCAAAATAAATAGTATACACATATTTCATTCACTCCTGCACGCATCGCATTCACACATTGCGTTATCACATCTGCTCTGGTTTTATTTAGCGAGTGCCTGGAATCATACAGGTGTCACGCCAAGTTACAAACGGTGCAAAGTGAACAAATGCAATAATATAAGATCAAAAATATAGACTGACTCATAGGGGATGCTTCTGAAGACAATGTGGTCCAGTAGTGTGATTTGCTCGGCTAGCTCCATCGCTGACAGAGACTCGAAGCACTCAGCCTTTGGACAGTCCGCCTACATGCACAAAACAGAGCATACATTTATATCTATATTCAATCAGTGGCTCAGTGCAGTTAGCAACGCACAGATGCTCACACCACGGCCCAGGCCTGGTGAACAAGGTTATAAATATCCAATTTGAGATGCTATGACAGATATAGTTTGTGACACTGTCCCTCGCTGCAGGGTTATGGGCTGAACACTGGATTTGAACAAGGGAAGATGATTTTACTGAAATGTCATTTAAACATTGACATCCAATGTGAGTAATGTGATTTCTGACTGTTCACGAGGGTTTTGACCTGAACAATTGTGCAAAAACAGATGTGGCAATGACAATAATAAAGAAAAAATGATAAAGACTGAAGATTAGTAAATATAAATATAAACAAATATAATATGTAATTGTTGGGTTCATTGGTTGATTATTATATATGATTTAAACTGGCCATGTAAATGAACCAGTCATTTTATTTTTTACAATATATCATACTGTTATTTTTCATCTGCAGTCATTATGAATTTGTAGGTTAAGAATTTTCCTCACCATTTGTAAGATATCCTCTATCCTCAGCTGGGCCTCCTCCATCTCATCCTGCGAAAGTCCACTGAAATACAGGACATAGACTTTAATGTAGACATGATTTAGTCCTACATTTTCATTGCTCTTTAATACACCGCTGTACCTCAGTATGTTAGCAGTGGCTTTCCTCTCCTGAGGCAGCAGGTCTGGGTCTCGAAGAACCTCCTCCAGGAGACACACCACAGACATCTTCAACTCAGCATTCATTTCAAAGTCCTGAACAATCACAATATAGGTCCAGATATTAACATTATAAAGCAAACTCACCACGAAAAGCAAGAAAACTTGAGATTCCCCCGTTCCAAAACACAAACTACTGAAGTTCTTATTATTTTTTTTAACCTTTTTTGTATCCTTGAATCACAATATCATATACAGTAATGAACATGAACATTTATATTTACAATTATATATAATTTCTCTATGGGATACTAGCCATTTGCTTGGGATCTAGAGGTACACACTTACAGAGAGATATCTTGCCAGGCAAACTATCATTACCTAAAAAGTCTACCCTATATAATACTAGCATTGAAACTAGATACTACAGACAGATTCAGACTTCAGCTTCTACTTTGAAACCTTTAGATACATCGTCTGTGTAATCCCTCAGTCGTCCAGGTCTGATCCATAGCAAAAGACAAAGTTTAAATCTGTGAAATGGATAAATCAAACCCGCAACACTTTAATACAAAAGCTGGTCCACCCAAAGGACAAAACCTCGAGCCACAAACAAAGTAATGTGGTCTACTACATTCAGTACATTCATACACTGGAGAAACTAAACAGCCACTTTATAAGAGGATGTACCAACACCATCGAGAGAGCTCCTCTGGACTACAGTCTGCTGTTCATCTCCATCTTAAAGCCTCTAACCACTCCTTTGAAGATAGTGAAGTTCAGATTTTAACCAGAGAAAATAAATGGCTTGAGAGGGGAGGTAAAGAAGTTATTTTTGTAAGAAAAGACAATCCTTCCTTAAACAGGAATGGAGGCCTGAGACATAAGCGCTCCCCCATCTACAACTCCATCCTCAGACCTCAAACGAGAGAACAATAGCAGAGTCGTTAAAGGCTGACTACGGTAGTTTCAGCTGAAACTGGAGACAATAGATGTTTACAGTTCCAGTGTAGTTAGTCCCTCTGTTCAGATAGATATAAGGCAGTGTCCAGCAGTAATCTGACCAGAACTGAAGAAGCGTCTTCACTCTTACACCGATTGGTCCAGTTGAGAGATTTAAACTTTGTCTTTTGCTTTAGATTCATTCTCTCATTCCTCTGGTTCAAAACAGGTGCTGCATTGAAACTGAATATTCAAAAGTAAGTTGACCATCACTATTTGCCAGAGGAGAGCAACTCTGTATAAAATGTATTTATAGGAACTACTTGATCGACTGCCTGAGTATCTCACTAGCTTGTTGAACTTTGATACGGGAACTTTTAATACAAGATCTCATGATTGCATAAGTCTAAAAACTGGCTGCATCAGAACTCAAATAGGAAAAAAGGTTTTGGTTATTTCCTAAAAGTGGAATATGTTTCAAGGACATACAAAATTGGATACTTTGATGTCACAAATGCAATTTAAAAAGCTAGTGACAAACATTTATACTCACACCTGCTCCTGATTTTAATGTTGGACTTTTGTACTTAGTTGTTTTGTTCGCTTTTTGTTTCTATATTTACTGTATTTGAACAGGGCAACTATGAAAAGGAGATCCTGAGTGCTCTCCTGTTGAAGTGACGTGTAAAAATGATTATGATTGTATGTTAAGAATTGCATTATATTGATTATAATATGAAGATTACAGACAAGAGTTCACTGCGAAGAACAGTAGATCAGTGCAGCAGCTTTGGGCTAAGCTTTTATCTTTGTATTGAAATTGAGTTTGAAATTTTAGTATCGAGGCAACATCTTCATAGCCTGCAACTCTCTTAAATCACTATATTATCTGGTCTTCCTGTTGTGTACAATAAAACTAATGAGGCCCACTGGCTTGTGAATTTGCTGAGAGCTCTTTCCTGGATAAAAACGTTGCTTTTACATGAAGTCCTGTTTCTGCACATCTCTCCCTTTTCACTGCGTTTAAAGGTTGGTTAACAAGCTCTTTGTTCCTCAAGTGAGTGGGTGTACGCCATGGCCTCTTTTAGTGTTAATAGACCAATTAAAGTGGACCTGTCAACACCGCGTTTGGTGTTATTGAAGAAAGAGCATAAACCTAATCAATACAGTAGGGCTAGGAGCACCTCTGGACAGCAGTCAGGCAATTATCTTCATGTTCAATTCATTACAGGCAACACTAGCTGCTTAGTAGGAGATGAGTTGGGAGGGAGCTGTCCACTTGGCACAGGGCAGTGATAGTGAGTGTAGCTACTGTAAAAACCAAAGCATCAGAGCAAGAAGAAAGCCCCTCTAATGAGACCACAGAGCTTAATATAACAGAACATGCTCACACTCTTCTGCCCCCACACCCTCCCACCCCTCTCCTTTCCACTATCCCTCTCTCCTTCTCTCTCCACCCCTTGCTCTCTTTCTCTACCTGTCTTTTCCCCCATTCTCTTTTATTTATCCTCATCTCATCACCTCTCTCTCTCCTTCCCTCCCTCTGTCTCTCTGCATCTCTCGATCTCACACTTCCCAGCCCTATCTCCTCGACCCCCTTCTCTTTCTCTCCATGTCCCTCTCTCCCTCTGTTGACCTCCCTCCCCCCTCTCTCTTATATATTTATAGCACGGTGCATAGTGGGTGCAGTGGGTGAGTGGACTGACCTGTGAGTGCTTGGACACCCAGTGGCGCAGCACATTCAGGACTCTGTTAGTCGCGGCTCTGCGGATGATGAACTCTTTATCACACGTTCTTTCCGAGTTTGTAAATACTGGAATTGAAATTAAAACATACAAAAAAAACACTTACAATGAATGTATGGCTTTTGCTGAGGTTTTACAGTATCTTATTGCCGTGTTCCTCTGGGGGCTTACCTGGAGGCGTCCCGTGTCCTGCGGCGGCTGTGGCGATAGCAAAGGCCGACGCTGGAGAAACTGAGTGTCGAGAGTTTTCTGCAGACTGGACTGAAGAAACACACCATGAAATTGAACATTTTATACATTGGTAATCAGATTTTATATCAGTAACTTAAGGGACAATTTTCCTGGCGAATCGAGAATGATATATCTCTGTATTTTTTATACAGATTGATATCAGTCTGGTCCCCTCGTACTCATGCATCTCAAGTCCTGTCAAACGTAATCGTGCAACCAAAAACTGGTTTAAATTCAAAATGGTGGTGTTATTCAGACACATGGGCATGCCTTTTGTTAGCTGAAAGACTTTAAGACACAAGATCAATGGGGCAGTTTCATAGATGCAATCCCAAACACAAAATAATATAATATATAATGAAGTCATTTTCTGTAAGTCTCCACAAGGTTTTCACACACTCTTGCTGGTAGTTTGGCCCATTCCTCCTGCAGATCTCCTCTAGAGCAGTGATGTTTTGGGGCACTGGGCAACACTGACTTTCAACTCCCTCTAAAGGTTTTCTATGGGGTTTAGATCTGGAGACTGGCCAGGCCACTCCAGGACCTTGAAATGCTTGTGGTTTCTGGTGTCCTTTGGCAGCTCTTGTCTTGGCCATAGTGGAGTTTGGAGTCCGACTGTTTGAACTTGTTGTCAGAATAAAAGACACCTGTCCACAACTTCAAACAGGTGCTATTAATACAGGTAACAAGGGAGGACAGAGGAGTTGGAAGAAGTTACAGGTCTGTGAGAGCCAGAAATCTTGCTTATTTGTAGGTGACCAAATACTTATTTTACTGAGGAATGTACTAAGTAATTCATTAAAAATCCTATAATGTAATTTCCTGGATTCTTTTCCCCCATTCTGTCTCTCATAGTTGTGTACCTATGATGAAAATTGCAGGCCTCTCTCATCTCTTTATGAGGGAGAACTTGCACAATTGGTGGCTGACTAAATACTTTGTTTGCCCCACTGTATTACAAAATGACTTTATTATATATAATATTTGTGCATTAATAATTAGATCCCTGTCCTCCACTGGAAATGAGCACATCAAATTCAAGAACGCTGTGAATGCAACCTCCATGATAACCACACGTCTAAAGACCTACACACCAAATGCCCCCCTTTGCACTGAAATAGACCAAATTAGTCACACCATGGACTGCTCGGGACCTGTGTTGAACCACATTTGCAGCTCTTTCTTTCATTCTTGTAATCCTAAAAGGGGATGATGGTGACTCCACTACACTTCACATATGCTTGGTCTGCAGCTTGTGTCCTGTCTCTTAGGAGGGTTATTGGAAGAGTCATATGTTCTGTTAACAGTGGAAAGGTTTTATATATATGTCAGTTTGGCTTCGCCTCACATCAGCTTTTATGCCTAATGCTTGTGTGTGTGTAATACAGACAGATAATATGGTGATAAATGAAAATAAATTAGCAAACTCCTACACCTAAACCATGGTATGATAAATGATTCATATCTGTTCTTCCCAGGCAGTTGGTATTTTAATGGGAGTTTCAAGACTTGAATATTGTAGAGACGATACCAAACCAAACATACCTGCTATCTTAAAGGAATCCGAAAACAAACTATAAAATTCTGCTAATTACTTTTTAGATTTGTTGTCAGGGGTGTAACAGACCTGCCATGTTTTCTGTGTCTAGCTAATTGTGCATTTCTCACTGTGTGCTCCAAAACCAGGAAGTGTTGCCGTGGGTGCAGTCTTACCTCCTGGTTGGCGATAGCGGAGGTGGCGAGGTGTGGACGGGGATCGGCATGGTGACATGTCGCCTGCTTCACTGCTTTGGGGGGACTCAGGAAGGATTTTCTCCAATGACACAGACTCCAGCACCGCTAAAGCATAAATCAGGGACGGGGGGATGATTATACAGCTGCTGAACTCACTCAACATCCTGGTACTAAACACACTGCATGTCCTGGTTTGGTCCTTGTTTTAGCCCAGTTTAGTCTTGGTGTAAACTTCTGTTCTAGTCCTGGTTAAGTTCTGGGTTTAGTCCCTGTTTAGTGAAGGCAGTGTTAGAAGAATCTCTCATGACACTTTATTTTAATGCCACAAATAAACAGCATGCCCTCAGTAAAATATGTTCAAAATGTGAAAACTGACGTGCTTTAAAATGTAATACTATAATACTTGGCCAATACAACTTTTCAGAATAAATGTATCGTATTTTCTGGACTATAAGGCGCACTTTTTTCCATAGTTTGTCCGGGGGTGCGACTTATACTCAGATGTGAATTAAATGTGAAATTATTACAATATATAATCAGAATCAAAAGACTTTTATTGCCATTGTCAGTGAACACAGCTCACAAACTAGGAACTAACTTACTTAGGATAAGGTGCAACATAAAACACTGAATAAGTACAAATAAGGGCATGCGTAAAGTTAAAAAAGATATACTTAAAAATAAAATACATATAATAATTTCACATCTTGAGGCCACTAAAGGCTTGTGCACCAGTATGCACTCCTCCTGTACCATTGAAAATTTAACATTTCAACATTACGTTAATATAAAAGACATCTAAGAAAGATTGAACAAAAATGGCCACTAAAAAAAAAATCGCATCATTTACATCCAGAGTTGAGTTCAGAAGCGACACAGAGGATGAAGAGGTCAGTGGATTTAGTGATTTGGAGTGAGATCCAGAGTAAACTTGTTAGCTTGTTTTTTATGCTTTAGTTATGTGATTAACTGTTAATATCTTACATTAACAAGCCAGACATGAATTCAGTTCTGTCTGTGTCTCATGTAGCTGAATAAATATAAATGTGTTACATTACTGCTATTCAGCCTGTTCTTCTCCATTTTATTCTTATTATTATAACTTGCCTTTAAAGATAAAATGTCTGTTCTTGGTCTCGAATTGTGTAGAATAAATGTGACTTATAGCCCAGTGCGACTTATATATGTTTTTTTTCTTCATTATTATGCATTTTTGGCTACAGTCCAGAAAATACTATAATTTAGTGTTAGTAATACAGACAACATGCTTAACATTGAGTGGCAGTAAAATGCATATACACAGGTTTCAGCATGACGAAAAATGAGGGCTGTTGCCAATTAAAACAATTAAAATGTAAAAAGGTCCTGAACAAGGATCAGAAACCCATGGATATGTTCGGCTGTCCTTAAGTGGGATGTAGAGGGTGTACAGGGGGATTGAGTATCTAATGATGCTATAGGGTTGACAGGCACCAAAGCACATATACTGCTGCTCTGTGTGTTTTGCTAATGAAGGTTTAACACAGGCCTGGCCCCGATGTGCAGCCCGAAGTGCTCAGTGTACAAACACCATAATTGCACAAACTCAGATTGGACATATGAGCACCAGCACAAGGGAGATAATGATGTCCTGTGAGGCCGTTCCTTCTGTGTACACTGCAGTCCTGGATTTATAGTATATCAACTATAGAGAGCCAGTGATAGTGATAAAATATGGTTTGTAGAAGGAATATGTGTGTGCTATCGTTATAACCAGCAAGATAAAGCTATATGAAAATGTGAAGTTTAAGAAGATATATTATCCTTTCGTTCCTGACAATCAACTATCACATAGATAGATAGATAGATAGATATTATATTATTAATTTATAAATATGTAGTTATTTAGTTTTAGTTTTAGTTTTTAGTTTAAATTTTGCTCATTGATAAGTACAATATTGATTTAAACTGACTTAATCATAGAAACAGTTCCTGCAACTGCAAAACTAATTCTCTGCTGCTGGTCCTGCCTTTTCATTGAGGTCTTTCAGTGGAGGGTTTTTATTTGCAGCCTGGGTTTTTCAAATAATCACAAGGAAATAAAAAAACATGGATAGGTGGTAGGTGAAAACTGAAATTGTCGGAGTAATAAAGCCTCAAGTGCAGGACAATAATGAATAACTCAAACATGCATGGATCACTCAAAATACAACTTTGACAGAAGTTGTAAAATTTACCCCTCATTATGAACTTAATCATAGTAAATGAAGCTATCTTACTTCTGCGAATGCTGCGGCGCAGTTTGCCACAGAAGGGGTCGACCCTGGGCACTTCGTCCCCCTCTGCACTGGGGCTGGTGCTCTGGTCTGGAGATGACGGGATAGGAGGGGCTTGGTCCTGGGGAAGCCTGCCGTTGCTATGCGGAGGGGAGGTGGGGTTGCCTTGTGGAGGTGAGGTGGAGGGCGGAGGGGGAGACACAGCGCTCAGGGTGGGGGTCTGAGGTGTGTGCCGGCGGAGGTGGGGCTGCTGGCTGCAGACTGGGAGCTGTTGTGGTTTAGGATGGGGTTGGACACAGGACTGGTCAGGTCCAGGCCCTCCCACCTTGGATGTGACCGGAGAGTGGAGCGACAGTTTACGCATCCGCACAGGGGACGAGGTGCGGGACTGGATGGACAGAGGGGGCGGGGAGGAGAACTTGCGGCAAAGACGAGGAGATTTATCATTAATGTGGTCCCCACCTCTGTTGTTTTGACTGGTGGCAAAGAACAACTCCAAAGACCTGAAAGAGGAAGGATGCACTGAAGTAATAATGACTGTAAATCCAGCTACCATTCCTGGAGGAGACACATATCGTATAAATAGGTCAATGGTTGATTTACTTAGTGACTATTATTAGTGGATATGACAACTCCTGCATCCTTATCCTAATGGACAAGCTATAATCTAAAGAGAGATGTATTTATAATCATTTCAGTAGCTAAAATGAACTTTAAAGATCAAGTTTAATCTCTTCATTACCATTCCAGGAGTATAGTTAAGATCCTAGTGACTCACTGCATGTCCTCCATTCAACAATACAACTTACAACAATATGTCATCAGTATTCATTTGTAATTGTTATATGAGTAATCATGCAGAAGCTAAAGATTAAAATGATGCATTTCTAGCTTAATTATTTATTATGAGAAAGAAAAGAGAGTCAGAACGTGTGAAATATAGATTCGAGCATAAAGAACATTGATTAAGTAATGTCCTGTTGAGAAAGTATCAATGCCACCACAGGATCCTGGATAAAGACATCCGCACACAAACTCAGTCTGTTATAACAAAGCGCACGTATGTGAATCCATGCACAAAGGACCGGAGGAGGAGGAGGAAAGAAACAGGCAGAGCGTGTTACTTTGACTGGTCGATGGTTATCTTCTTGATTCTGGTGCTGTAGTCAGGACAGATGGATGAGATGGACAGACGATCAAATGAGTGATACTGCGTCCGGTAGCTGCGGGCAACATGAGGGCGCACCAAAAATAAACACAATTACAATGAATAACTCTCGATGTTGACATGGAAATACACAAAAGACAATACATAGAGTTCTGGACATAAGAACCCAAAGTATAATCCCAACAGAAGACCTAATGAACCTAACTGGACGACGTAGGGTAGGGTTACGAAATTATTTTATGTGTAAAATTAATGAAACAGAAAATATTAAGAGCTGGTGTCATGGTCTAAGCTGCTGCACCTAGGCATGGATTTCAGAAAGAGAAAAAAAAGGACTATTCTCCCTCTTTGGGGTGTGAATTGTCTTCAAAATGTCACTATAGCAGGAAGCTGAAACACATGGATATGCTAGGTTGTGTTGTGAGATAAATTCCTGACTGTAAAAGTATCATGATGTCATATTCCAGAAAACCTAACCCAACAAATCTTTTAAGAGGCGAAAAAAAAAAAAAACCCAAACAAGAAGCTTATACTGTATTTCTGAAGGGTCATCTGGGGCCACATGAGGACACAGAAAATCACTTAATCTATAAACATTGATAGCTGACATAGCCCTTATATAGAACTGGACAAATACACAGTGTGAGCTGGCAATGAAATCAAATGTAAGTGCTGGCTTCCAACAATAAATGGTTTAGCACCACTTTTGAGCCAGGGTTAGTCAGAATGAGGCACCTCCTCTGGATGTGAAAAACACTTGAGGTAATTTTAAACCTAAAGTGGAATGTAAATATGTTCTTTGCCAGACGGCTGTACATCTATTCTACCCTGTTACATGCAAATTGTCTCTGTGTAGTTATACTTGTTTCATACAACATTAGCTGCTGCTGTGACTTCTTTTCATGACATTAGAAGACTCACCCAATACAAGTCAGACCAATGATGAGAGTGTGATATTTTGCTCAAGCTAAAATAACTACTTACTACTTTCCACGTCAATACGGCTGGCAGATTGATCCAGAATGCTTCAGCTATTTTCATAATCCTTCACTTTTCTCCTGGATTATTTCAAGCTTGATGTTTACTCACTCATGTCTGACTCAAGTGCCCTGCTTCTGCTGTTTGTCCATGAGTCCAAGTTGAGCTCTGTGCTAAAAGCTTGAATTCATTTGTATTTTTTTTTTTTTGTTTTTGTCCGCTTTTTATTTGGGGTGGAGGATCAATTTCCATTCTGATCAAGTTCTGTCACTGTGTCCTTAGGCAAGACACTTCACTCATGTAAAAGATGGTTTGATGGTTAATGATAATAACACTCAGTTTAGCAGAATAAGGAGCAGTGTAGAGACACATTTCTTACCATTACATTAGCTACATTAGTGGTGAGTGTAATGACCTGAAGGGGAGACTATTACATTAGTGGTGAGTGTAATGACCTGATGGGGATAGAGGAGAAGGGCTTCTTGTAGATGTCTGCGAGCTTGTCCATAACCACAGCGGCGGTGGTGAAGATCCTGTACGTGTGCAGGAAAGTGTTGAGGAAGTCGATGGAGAGGAAGCGCAGGTCTGTGAGCCTCTCCAGGAGGCGCTCCACACTGGCGTAGCGGATCTGCGGGACCTTGCAGGAGTTGAGCGTCTTGCTGAAGCAAATGTCAACATCATCTTTATGGAGACGGACATCGGATCTAATAAATCATGTACACACATACAGACACAAGCAAGCATGGGTGACTGTTGGGCAGGAAAGTATAAGATTATTACAAAAGAGCAAAATGAATAACATCTTTAAAAAACACAATAAGTGCAAAAACACATCAAATACTCAATTAATTCAATGTTAAATAAATGCTGAACTTGTAAAAACCAATGTGAAATTAAAGTATGCTTAGCATGAATACACACACACTTACTTGATCATATGAGGCACAGTAACTTTGGAATTCTCTTCAAACACACTTGTCATCAAGCCATTACAACGAATGTTATCAATGCACTGCAGACAGAGACAGTAAGAGAGGGATTACCCCTGTGTTTGATGAAGCTTACAACTAATAGAGTGGCATTGTTTACACTCTTCATTGGTTTGTCACTTTACATGATATTTAGTAAGTAGCACGTGTCAGAGGAAGTTTTACATTATGATTTAGGACTTCTTTTTGTGCAACTGCATTATTTATTTATTTATTACGATGGTGTCTCCCAAAGGAGCCTACTCACTATGTTGTTTTTCAAACACCACGCCTCACAATTCTCAGTGGACTCTATTTGTAGCTTGCTGGTGCATGTTGTCTGGGCATACGCACACATGTGTGGGTGGAACCGTTTATTACCTGGCTAATGTCACTGGTCCATGCAGCCTTTTCTTGCAGTGACGGTGCCAGGAGAACCACAGTGAATGCAGGCAAGTCCGATGGCTCTATAACCAGTTTAAAGTCCAGCTGACCAAATCCCTGGCCAGCCTTGGCTAAAGTGTTAAACACATTAAAAGAGCATTGTTACCTTTCGCAGCAAATGAAATTGAAAAGCAAAGAAGGATAAAGATGAGCATGCACAGGTTAATTATGTTGACCACTGTTTCCATTTTCTGTCCCAGAGGGAAATGGTTTATGTGCAGTGATGATTAGAATGTGTGTGCGTCAAGTGTGTTCCATTAAATACTGAAGCGATAGGAAATTAATGAAGCGGTAATGTCAAAATGCACCTGATATTTAAAGGGGAGTCATTTGTAGACAGTTATTGTGCGACATCTAATTAACCTCTATAAAAGGTAGGAAGTCTAAATAAGCACGGCACACTTACATTCCTCTTCACTGGCATCTGGCTCCTCGATGAGGGTGCAGTCTATCAGGGACAACACACCACCCTGCTGTGGAGTTCAAGAAGGAGCAAATATGAGACCTTAGACTTCATTATTGGGATTATCTTGTGTTGTCAAAAATGGAGTCATATGAGGTGCTTTAGCTTAGAACATTTAAGTCAGTTAGAGAAGAAAGAGCGTTATTTTCTCTTTTTCTGTATACAGCTAGCAGTGAAAAATAGTACTAGTAAATACATTGGCAGTGTGCACAAACCACCATATTGTCCTTTTAGTCATTTTGGAGTAAAAAATATATTTTGACTAATATTTTAGCAGCCTCGTAATCAACATTAGCAGTAATAGTTTGAGTATCAGCACATCTATTTCACGATCAAACAAAAAACTTAAAATGTGTAAATGTATAAAAATGCAAACTTTATTTTTCTACATTTTTTACAGCTACTCTATGTAACTTTTCAAGTGGACGGTTCGTCACCCTCTATCACCATGGAGACAGGTGGATGACACTGTCAGGCCAAGTATCAGATCAGATCTGTGGAGAGGCAACTTCACTCACAGTAAGAAGATTGTATGTTTTAAAGGAATGTTTGCAAAACAAAACACCTGTAAGACAGATATGTCTGAAACATCCAGGTAGCGAACCCCCACCAGAAAGCTACATAGTGCATCTTTAAGTAAAGTTTGTGCCATTGTCAATCTCCTTCTTAAATGTAGTGTTCTATTTTTACTCTTTTAACAGTACTGTACTACTGGAACTAGCCTATTAGCAGTGACCTATTTTCTTGTGTAACACGACTGGTCTGTGTGACTAGTGTCGCTGCTGTATGAGTCAGGCAATTTAGAAATATGGACAAGGAAGGAAGACAAAATATTTTTGAGTTTCCTACTGTGATCAAAAGCACAGTAACAGGGTAAGAAAGAAATGTACTGATAGAATCATGAAATGCCCATATCTGAAAGTTTGAAAGTAGGCACAGTTATGTGCTGATAACTTATTGCTAACGACTGATACGTGTAGCTATAGTCGGTGTCTCACCTTGAGCAGGTGCAGTTTGCCTCCTGAGCTGCGCGTGCAGATGAGAAAGTGTTTGGTGAAGAGGAAGCACTGTCGCTCTCCTTCCTTTTTCAGGGACAACGAGCCCAGACGAACTTTGCTGAGTTTCCCTCTTTCGACCGAGGGCAGCTGGATCAGTGAGCCTGTATGGGATTATATTTTATTCCATTAAGCCGACACTAAGCTGAGGCATGTGCACGCACTGTTTACAGCCACTGACATGTGTGTGACTGCAAGAACTATAACATTGTGACACATTTAAGGAGATTAGGTGGCAGTGTACATACAGTAAGGGCAAAATGTCTACTACAAATTCCCCAGATGTGTGACACACTGCACAAGTTATGTGACCACAACAGACGAGACTATAAATATCATTTGTAATGCATATGTCACCTGGTGCCTGCCAACATCAGATGAGAGAGCTGTGCACATCTGTATCTCTGACACTCACCCTGCCTGACAAAAGTCTGACTTGTGTCCAGCAGAATGTCACAGCCTTCCACAATCATCCGCTCGATGGCCAAGTTCTTCCTGATGTTTTCTGTGTCACTCACCTCATCGTGCATCACTCTAAACACATGCACATTATTATCATTAGCATATTCCACTGTTACAATATCTACAGTAACTGCACACATTAATAAGACATACCGTGACAACTCTTCCAGTTTGGATTTGGCAAATTCAAGACTTTTACGCTCAACATGTTCATGAGGTGTGTGGGCCAGCAGTTCATGCAGAGTGATGATGTAGCGCGGAATCTTGAGAATAAAAAATATATAAACATTTATTTAAGACACAAGGAAATCTAATGACACTTTAAAATATAACTGTCTGGACTGACTTGAAACATGGGGTAGGTGAGGAAAGTCTCTAACATGCGGCCCTCACACGCGGCGTTGGACTCGTACTGTTTGAGCAGTTTGTCGAAGTCACGGTTCTGTTTGCAGTTGGCCAGGACCTGAAGGCTGTACTGGTGGTTACGCACAAACTCCTGGTAAATGTTCAGCATCGGCAGCAGGATGTCAAAGAGGTCCGCTGAACAAGACACAAGAGGGTTTCATAGTGTAGTGTACATGGATAATGATTCCTATTTGCAGAATAAGAATATCACACCTGTTTATCCCATATACAAGTCATACAACACCATTAGTACTTTGAACGAAGGGTGGAAGAAGTAATATTTTTTCCGTTGCTTAAGTAAAAGTACAAAGGCAGCAGCAAAAAATACCAAAGTAAAGGTAAAAGGTAAAAATCAACTACTCTCATAAAACTTCAAATGTACTGATTTTGATAAATATTTGTGCTGAATAATTTCAACAGAATTGAATCCTCGCTGATTTTATTAGTATATTTTTGTACTTTTACTTTTCAGTTCTATTACAAAATGTAGTGGAGTAGAAAGTACAGATAGGTGCTGTGAAATATAGTAAAGTAAAAGTAAAAAATACACTTTAACTTGTCCATAAGTAAAGCACAGATACTGAAAATGTAGATTTAAGTCCAGTACTTCACGACTTTTAAGATAAGATGTGGAAAATTATCCTGTGAGATTTTTATTTTTTTTCCCATATGTTTACATTTGACTTGGACATAAAAAAAAAAAAAAAAGAAAAAATGAATAATAAAAATGCTAGACCAAAATAGTGAATTACACCATAACTAACTTGAAATGATAATCTCGTCTTTTATTGCACATTCATATCTTTACTGACTGTGCACAACCAGCAGGGCATTTCCTACAAATCTTGATGTAGAAGATGATGCTCTTTGAAAGTGTTAGCAACATCTCATGCTGAGATTTGAGAGAGATCATTTAACATCTCCTCTTTGAGTTTGTCAGAAGTAATTTCCAGTCTTTATGCTGCGGTCTCCTAGGCGACGCTTGTGTGTGATCAGATTTTTGGAGGGGAAATGTGGGCTGCCTTCTAGCCCGGCTGCTCATTGTCCAACAGACAATGTGCGTGTGTGGTGCGGACAGAGATAGGCAAATGAGTGTGTGTGAATGGAGCCAGGAGACGTCAGTGAGGAGTGACGTGTGACTGATTACAACACAAACTCTGGCCATGATCTCTACAGACACCAGAAAAATATGTGAGCAGTGTTAAGCTGTTAAACAGTAACAAGGAAGTATAGAGTGCATTCAAATTTGCAGATATATAACTGGCTGACCGGGCTCAAACCAGGACCCAAGAACGACAAGCGTGAGTGCACTAATTCTGAGTACTTTTCAGGTACTATTGTTTCATTTGGTGGTATTCAGAATATAGTTACTGTCCTAAAATAAAAAGAATACATGGCAGTATTTGATCATGCAAGTTAGGCTTCAAACGGTGCAAAATTTGTGAAAAAGTAGAAAACACAGCTCTTGTTTTTCCTGCAATTAGAGATAAATAAATGCAAAAACTGTACAACAGACATACAGCTGTTTTAATCCCAGGTTGTGCCACTCTTGGGTCTCTGATAGGAAAATGTAACTCTGTAAGAATACATTACACTTTCATGGAAGTATTCTTTAAGCTACATAATTCCCAACACTGCTATTATTGAGAGACGAAGAGGTGAAGTTTACCCAGCACTAGGGTGGGCCAGTTGGCGATCCTGGCCTTGAGTCCTTGGTGGAAGATCTCGTGTAAGAACATGATGGTCTCACTGTGGAGCAGACACAGAGATGTCAGATACAGAGAAATAGAGGTGCTATAGTTGCTTCCTGTCTGCACTACCTGCTTGAGTTACAGCAGAAAAAGCATTAGAGAAACACCTGTTGAGGAAAATGCTGCTCACGTCGTCGTGGCTGATGGGCGGCTTCTTGGAGCTGGCGGCCATTCTCAAAGGCCGCAGGAAACAGTTGACCAGGATGTACAGCTGGTGCACGTACCTGCAACCACACACAGGCAGAGCAACCAAAGTAAGTACCGGATATTATTATATGGGTAATTATTAAGTCCTCATTTTTGTATTTCAAGAAATGAGACGCTGTAATCTCTCTTTCGTCCAAGAGCGGTCAAAGATAGAAATGGTTTCAGAGGTAGTCATCAGGGTAATGTTTTTGAAACCCAGACATTTCGGTGCCCATCCAGAAGCCAATTTGACTCGAGTCTCAGGCCAGTACCATCAAATTGAAAATGGGTTCTGGATGAGAGCCAAAACGTGCAGATGTCTACCTCTGAAGCCATTTCTATTTTATTTCGAGGAATGTTTTTTTATTGCAGAATCATTTTGAAACATCTGGGTTATTGGGTAGTTTGAGAAAATATGTGTAATGAACTTAGTTTAATTGGAAAACAAATCTGCTACATAGTGAGTAATGATGATAATTCTTATTGTGCGACATCCATGGGGTAAAGTAAAGGCACTGCAGTTTTAGACCCTACAGACATGGTTCATGATCAAAACTTCAAATACTTGGATCGCATTAATGTACAGTTGTCCCTCACTATATCATGTTCACCTTTCATGGCCTCGCTGTTTCGCTGATTTTTTTAGTAGAATTTTGCAAGCTTTTTTACATGAATGTGCATTGTGACCATTGACAATCAGTCTCGTCTGTGTCAGCCAAATTTACATAAATGTTCGATCGCTATCATTTTTATTTACAGTATAGGAAAACATTTATATTTTTATTTCTCAGACAAATGTTTGGGCCTGAAAACAGGTCTTGTTCTTTGGTTTCATTCTATAATACTGTACTTTTTTTTAAATCTACAAATGTTTGACCTTTGAGAGTGTTTAAACGAGAGAGAAATGTGAGAAAATGTTCATGCCTGTCTTAGAAAAGTGTGTGGTGAGGGATTTAACAGCCTTAAAACATACAGAATAATTGTAAAAAATAAAGCTGATTTAATTTATTATTGGTTATTTTTCGACGAGGGACCACTGTAGTTGGGTTATCAATGAATCAAATCGTTTTCCAAATCAATAATACTCTAAATATAAATGTATTTAACTATTTGAGTAAAAAAAATAATAAGCCACATAAAATTCTTGACTTTTTCTATCCACTTCTCTATAAATGTACATGTGTATAAGCATATGGATCACTCTGCACTCACTCTGTCTCTGCCTCCACCATGTTAAACACAATCTGGTTACGTTTCCTCATGCTCTCGGCGTGAGGGGAGCAGATATAGTCTTGTACAATGATCTTCCACTTCCTTCGACAGAGCCAGCCTCGCATGAAACTTTGTACCTGAACGCACAGAGCAGCTTGAACAAGGCAAAAGCAAACACACAGATACAGAAGAGCTACACTAGTTACCTTTTTGATCTTTTTAATATCGGGGTCTTCATTATTGTGAGGAACATGGTACGGCCGCATCCGTTCCTTGGTTTTGTTCAAAGCTACAATCTGTAATGGCATTCAGTGGAATAGTTCAGGAAATAAATTACAGTTAAGAGTTACACGACACAGATAGAGTCAAAAGTTTAAAAAAGTTTAGAGTCAAAACATTTTAACTGAGAATGGTGGAGAAAAGTTTCATGAACTGCCTGTCTCCCTGGAGATGCTATTGTTTGTCTATAATACAGTATGACATTAACCTTAAATCCTGCATTTATTCAACTAACTTTACTGCAAAAAACAGGCGAGCACATCTGACCTTTGACTTTCCCTGGATAGTTTTAATGCTTTACTGTTGAACATTCCAGGCGAAGCTATAACATCTTCATGGAGACAAAAAGGTGGAAGAACAGTCACTTTTAAATAGCACACTGTGTCCTTCTATTATGTATACACTGTACTGTAGAAGTGTGTGTAATGTGGATATTAAAAGAATGGCTGTCTTCATTTTCCCATAGCTGCTAAGTTAGAGGAACGCTGTTAAGCCATGAAAATGCACTCTTTATCACCCTGCACACATAATTGGTTGCACTTAACAATTCAGAGGTCCATATAACCTGCGTAGTGGTTATGATTGGCCTTATTATTAGCTTCATTATATTCACATCGATTTGAATGAGCTCGCTTCAATGGGGCCCATTTATCACAGGTGCAAAATTAAATCTAAGCTGCATTATTTATTCTTAGTTCCTCCACATTGAGCCAGTCTGATAAGTGTTTGCAATCAGAGTGGTTAGTTCCATCAATTATTCATAAACGCTGAGCCAAATATGCAGAAAATACACAAATGAGCCGTATTTAAATGAGACGGAGCATGGACTTCACAATGGCTCTTTTTTTTCGTTTTTCACAGACACTAGACAAGCAGATGCCAACTCTCAAAACTGCCATCTTCAAACTACACAACAACGATGCGATCACAGCGTGCAACTGAACGAAACTTGTTGCTTCTGGGGAGATGTAAAACACAACCAGCATAAACCATTTGCAGACATAAGTCCTCCCTAATGCAACATAACCTCCCCAGCAAGCTCTCTTCCTAACCTCTTATTGCACAAATCAAGATGCATAAACATGTCAGCAGCGAATCCAATGGGCCAATAACTCCACCTGGGGAGAGCTGTTCTGCAAGCAAACAAGTCTATTATATTGAAAAGCATCGTGACACTTTGCAGCAACTGATAACGTAATAACAGCCAATAATGCAATCATTTTGGCCAAGTTTAAATGTAATAAGCCCATAATGTAATAACAATGGTAAGCCAATAATGTAATAGCGCCCTGTCAGTAATATAGTGTCAGTGGCTCTCAAACTTTTCACACCAAGTACCACCAAAGAAAAGATTTGGTTTTCTGAGAGCTACCAGATCTAAATCAGGTCTATAACAGGACTATTCCAGGGCTAAACACGTCTAAAAGTGGACTACATCATTTCCACTCTAGTTCTAAACAAGAAATAATCCAAAGGACAAAACGTGGATACAGTGAACTCTAAATTAGGTACATCCACAAACTGAAGAGCTGTCCAGGTACCACCTGAAGGAGCGTGTGTACCACAGTGGTGTTCTCTGATAATGTAATGTGTGTTTCTGACCAAACGCTCACAAAAGGTGAGTGTGTTTTCTAATGAACCTTATATAGCACAGAGGTGACCCAGAGTACAGTCAGCTCTGCACTTTTCTTTACATTATACTCAAACAACTGTGTCAGCTCACATCCCGACCAGTATGTAATCAAGTTTTCAGATGACAGTGTTTTACTAAATCTGCTCACAAGTTGCTCTGACATCAGCAGCCATAAATCTGGAGTAGACCATGTTATTAAATGTTGTGATGATCACTACTTACATGTTAATGTGAACAAAACAAAAGAGGTTGTAGTGGACCCCAGGTCAAGTAGAGCCCACGATGAGGTAGAGATACATGAACAGACAATTTAACAAGTTTCAACTGATAAATATTTAGGGATTCAAGTGGACGATCATATGAGCATGTGATGAGTGTGTGCCAAGACACACCAGCGTCTGTACTTTCTTAGGAGATTAAGGGTGTTTGGAGTCAGCCAAAATATAATGCTGACGTTCTATAGAGCTAGTAGAGTCTGTGCTAAGGTATGTAATAGTCAGCTGGTTTGGAAGCCTGACTGTCAAGTATAAACCGTAGATCCTTAGACTGGTCACATCATGGCTGTGTTTAGGGCTGGACCCTCTTTGAACAGTCAGCTGTGAGACAGACTCTGAAGATCATCAGAGATCCCTCTCATGTGCTCAACACAGTGTGAGCTCCTGCAGTCTGGGAGGAGATACAGCTCCTTTATGTAAAAATAACAGGTTTAAAAACTCATTTGTGCAGCAGTCCATAAAACTAATTAATAACATGGACCGATTGTGCAGATGTGTGAAGCCTGAGTGATTGTATATTGTCTAGATCGTGTAAGTTGTTGTTATGTCATGTCATGTCTGTATTTTAATGCTACTGACCCCTGATCCCAGTCAAATTTCTGCAGGAGGAAACAAATGAAACCTGAACCTGAACCTGAATGTAAAAACTGCAGCCAATACTCTAGTCACTACTGGCAGGGTGTTATCATGTTATTAACTTCCCATACTTATTACATTATGGGTTTATTACATTTAAACTTGGCCAAAAAGATTACATTATTGGCATTATTATTGCATTATTGGCCACTATTACGTTATCAGTTGCTACACACTGAATGATTCAATTTTATAGTACAAATTATGTTGTATTAAAATATTACTTACAAAATATGTCTTGGAGTAAAACTATGTGATGTTACCATTGCCAACATGCTCCCACCTCCACCCAAACTGCACATTTTGTTATATTTCTAGCTTCCTCCCCCACCCAAGATGTACTGGGTAATGACAAATCGGATGGCGTGTGAAAGTGTGTATTTATTTAGATTAAAATATGCGGCAATTTGGGAGGTTATTGTTTAGTGTCCCGACTTGTTGCTCAGTGGTAGAACTGTGGCACATGCACTGAAACTACAGAATGCCTGAGGTTGGTGTTTGCTTCGCTCACTCTTTCCACTATTTCTCGGTTGATGGGTTTCAGATGACTTCACAATATTCTAAAGGGCAATAATATTTAATAGAGATGGAGGGCAGCTAAAAGGAATACTGTTAAATGTAGATTTTGTTGTAATACAGTGAGTTCTTGGGTCTAGTCACTAATAGAAATGAGCAGATTCAACATTTGTGCATTGATCTTTTGGATATTTCATGGGAAGTACAATGTTATTAACACTGGCCCCATCTGAAATTGCATCACCATCACGAAAATACCAATACAGCCAACTCTCCTATTCATACAAACCAAAAGCCATAGTAGATACTGTTGAGTTCTCATTAATATAACATTCTCATTATTATAAATCAGTGATGAGCTGTGAAACTGTTACTAGCAGAGGTTAACATTGCTGCACGGACATGGCGAGCCAGAGGAGGAAAGAGTGATGTTTCAGTCATTTGTCTGTTTCTGGAAAGCAGTAGGCTTCTCCCACACACAGTCACCGCGCACTCCCACTCACCAGCGTTTTCACACAGAACACACAGGCATGCATACCCATAGGCATATGGCATCTGTAACCAGAATCAGCATTTAGAGTAGCAAGAAAAATACATCCATTTAACTGCAAACCGGCAGCTTTTCACTCAACACAATGTACTGGAGTGTTTAACATGGTATTACACAGAATCGCTTGGAGTATTCATCTTTATTCTTATAAATGAGTAAATTGTGTTTAATCCCCAGTGGATTATATTTTAAAAGCAAAAGAAATTGTAATTATAAAACATTTTCATCAAAGGCAAACCCAGAATACTGAGCCTGATATGTCGCTAAAATACGTGGTGGTTTATGTTTCCCACTTCACCTTCTGAAAAAGCTGCTCTAAAGCTGTGCATGTACCAAAAACTCATGCATGTGAATGTTAGCAATGTGCCAAAGGGTTTGTGAGAGCTAGGAACAAGTTAGATACAGGGTGGCCCAAAAGTCACTGACACTTTTAAATCTTTAGTAGCTCCTATAATTCTTAAGTTATACTCACCAAATTTTAGCAGTAGATAAACTGAACCTCCCCAGATTTTTGTCAGTATACACGGTTATAATTGTTCACTTACACTTGAACTTATCACTACTTAAACTAGGGGAAGTAAAAATTATCAAATTTTTAAAAAATAATGTTTTTTAAGTGTCCACCATTTTGGGTTTGGCTCTGAACAGCCTGATCCAACACACTTTACATAACATTTAAAGCATTTCCGGGCTTATGGCTCTTATTTGATTCTCGATATTACATTTTAAGTCATTTATTGTCTGAGGTTTATTCACAAACACCTTTTCTTTAAGATAGACCCACAGGAAGAAATCGGGACTAGTCAGGTCTGTGGAGATCACATACTGCCCCCTGTCTGTGAAAAACACTTATTATTCCTTTAATGGCATTTACACTTGGGGCATGTCTGGTATTAAAATGTCAACAGTAACACCGCTGGGTTTGTGAATTTGACCCATGTGACTCAAAGTACCACTGTACAATGAGGGTTCGTTCCTCGGTGCTGTATTTGCTCATATTAATGTTGGAAGGGTAGTTCTAAATACTATTTAGAAACAAAAGAGTTATGAATTTTTTCAACTGTCAGTGACATTGAAACACTTAGGTAGTTTAGTTAAGCACTGTAACATGTGTAGTGGGGAATTTTGGCAGTTTCACCACTAACTGAATCATTTGTTATCACCTCTTAAAAATATAATGAACTTAATCCAAAGTAATTACAATGTCTAAATGTGTAACACTGGTCTATGCCCCAAGACAGTTTTATTTTAACCCCAGAAAATGTGTTTTTTTGTTTTTACCCTGAAGCCACAGCTGGCGCCAGTTGATGTCCACTGGATTATGTAACATACACATGTGTCTAAACCCACAGCCCATGTACGAGACAAATGCATTTAATGACACTATTATGTTCTCCATTGTCTGTGCGGTCTAATGAAAATGCAGGGATTATACAGAATTTAGCATGTGTACCTCAGATTTAAGCCTCTCAATCTCAGTGTCCTGGTCCTCCAACTGGGTCCGCAGTTGATTGGCCGCTACCTTTTCCGTCTCCACTATTTGAACCAGGTGGATGTATTTCTGCATCAGCACCTCGCGCTCGATGATGATATCAGAGTAACTGCAAAAAGTACACAAATCAAACATACTTTACGATCAGAAGGCAAGACAATATTCTGAATTCAAGAGCTGTTTCCAAAGGATGAGGAGCTACCAAGTTTGGAGATCGCTAATGGGGATTTAAATAGATAAACAATAAACAGACAACCACAGATGGGAGTAAAGTCATGATGTACCAACCTGGCCTGCTGAATCGCCTCCACCCATTCGTCGCACTCATTCTCCTCCTCTGTTCGCAGCTCCAGGGGCTTCTGACCGTCATGTCCGAAAACAATCTGGAAGTAGTGCTGCAAACACAAGAACAGACTCAGCACACTGTTTGTTACATCAATATTGGAAAACACTACTTTAAATTCTTTGTTTTGCGAGAATTCTCCACCATTCTGAAATAAACTGTCAAACATGTTGCTTATTTTGGTCTTTCTAAGTATGAGACCTGCTATTTCAGGGTATGGACCTTTCACAGCAAGCTGTTATTTTTCTCAGAAGTCGTCTAAAGCACAGAACAGTCATGTGGTGAGGGAGCAACATGAGCATTACTATTCTAATTACTATTTTTCTCGATCACAATTTCCATTAGTTTTATTTTTATGGCTCTTATAAATCTGGCTTTCAATGAATCGTGAACTTAAACAAGACTGACTTTTGATCAGTGATATTTAACACCAAAATAGTGACATTTATTCAAGTCAAACTCTGCTTTGCTTAACTTTGCTTCCTTTTACTGATAAATGATTGGCAGAACTCCCAATTAAAAAGCCCCAAGCTGATCAACGACTCAAAAATCCAATTAATTGCATTTGACTTAGACATAGTTTATGTGCCACATTTGGGGAGGATGATGCAGAAGTCTGTGAGAACATAAAACACAAAGACACAGAGACATGATGGGGGGCTGTGTGCGGCTCAGAGTCACATGACACTCGTTAAAATGAAGCCTTCCTTTTCCATTAGCCATTAGCACTACCATCAATTAGCCCCGTCTCTCCTGTTAGCTCCTCGCGCCTGACTTCTCCATAAGTGAATGTAAAAATAGTTTACATACGTAACACATAGAGCGCTAGAGGTAATTTTCTGGTGGAGGTTCTGTCACCTGCTTATCTGTGTGAAAATGTTATTGCTTTTCCTATAAGGGTCAACCGATAATAGACATGGAAACAAGCACCAGGAAGCCACCAATCTGAAAAATAATAATGAAACAGGGGTGTGGACGTGTTTGCTTTTTCATAGACTACGCTGTTATTCAAAATGCTACTCTTCATGAAGATGCTTAGATTACTTTCCCTAGAATGTTCCACACTATTGCATTAAACTTATCTACCTCCCTGGAAACAAGCAGATGCTACCAGGCCAAGTCACACGACATAGCTACAGCAAGAATGCATGTTTTTCAAGGTATTCTCTCATGAATAATGGTATAACAAGGGATATATCTCAAGGTAGTGGGTTAAAGAGGAGAGGAGTTGCTATTCAGGGCACAACACTTTCATGGACTTGAGTTTGTGGCAGCGCACTCCTCCTCCTCTGCTCTGCTTTAGCATCCCCGCATCGCTATGGTCCTCCTCCTCTGAACTGGCTTTGTGTCTGTCTCATGAGAGCTCAGTCAGGCACTCCAAACCAGCGCCCTATAGCCTCAAGGACAGAACCAAGAACCTTCTAGTGTCTCAGTGCTGTTAAGTAGTTTCCATTGAGTTGCCTTGGATGTGCGCTCTCCCTGCCCCTGACATAGGAAGAGATTACATAATGATCGTGAACCAAAAGACGTCTTTCCAAATTGTGTTAATCACCAATGGAGTCAATGTAATAATTTGAATAGTTATTGGTCAAATCTGCTTCAGAGAGATGCATAAGATATTAAAAAGTGAACAAAATAGCCATTAAAACCCCATTCACTGCTCTCCCACTACTGGTACATAGTTATATTTACAGGTTAATAGTCACATTATAGATATTTTTGTGTAAACCCTAACTTAAGTAGCCCAGTGAGCGACTTAAAATTGGTCTAAATAACAATTCCAGCCAAAGAAAATAATAATTAATGAAATATTCTGGTGAAAAGTCCTCAAAATGGCCCCTACAAAAGGAAACACACAGCTATTTTTGTGTAAACCCTAACTCAAGTAGCCTAGTGAGCATCTTAAAATTGGTTTAAATAACAATTCCAGCCAAAGCAAATAACAATTAACAAAATATTCTGGTGAAAAGTCCTCAAAATGGCCCCTAGAAAAGGAAACACAAACCATACATAAGTCATGTTTCCATGGGGACAGAAAACGTGACAGGCTCGTTGTCTTTTGCATTACACATGGGCTTGATTGACACATCCGGTCGTGTGGCTAATCATACAGGGATGTTAATATGTTGATATTTTGAAAAATATTTGGACCCAGTAAGTGCAAATTAACTGGTATGACAGAGCTTAATGGAACATAATGGATTTTGCTGTTTGCACACATTAGAACATCTCAGAAAACAGTGATTTGGATGTTGAGAACTGGCACACGAGCTGTATATTGTTGTTTTTAAGATCACACAAAATTAATACATCAGAATTAAACACGTTGAAAAAACACTATGATGTATTTCAAGTGTTTAACCTTGTTTTGTATTGGCAATCTATATGAGGGTTTGGTGTAAGGTCTCACTCTCTTAAGGTTGTCAAGAAACTCTAATCTAATCCATTACATACACAATATAAGTCTTCACAGATGTATGTTTTTCCCTGATTGGGCTCAGCATTAGCCTCATTCTCTTTATCTGCAGTTCGGTCTGGGTGCTGTGGTGCATGTGAAGGAATCCAGTGTGTGGATGAACCATTAAGACAAGCTGTACCACCATGGTTCAACACACCAGAACATCTAGAGCTGCGTCTCAGAGCAACAGAATACGCCATTTTACAGAAATACATCTCAAAGGCAGTTCTCAGTTACTGTAATTATTATAGAGTGTAACATATTGCTTTGTTTAATACAAAAAGATGACAGATTGAAGCCTGAACTGGTGCTGGTAATATAGAGTCATATGGGAAGTAGGTGGTCTAGAAGTAGTGATTATATACATTTGAAAGTGGAGTTGGATCACTGTTCAGATCTAATGACGGCTAATGCCTCAGATACTTGCTTCATTGAACAGTTATGGTGTATAATAACAGTCATTACCTATTTCCTTTGACAGGTTTTCTGCAGTCTCTGTGCAGCATGTGTGCCCTTGTTTCTTATAACAAACCCAAAAAACACTTTAAAATGTACTGAGAGAGAGATCAATACGAGGGATCCAGTGATTGCAGCTGCAGTTTGCTTCTCTTGGGAAGAGTCCTGTGAAAATACCCTTCATTTAACCTGTGTCAGTAGTGAGCGGTGTTAAGAAGAAACCAAACACATGCATACTATTTTTTCCAGACTATAAGTTTTCTCATAGTTTGGCCGGGGGTGCGGCTTATACTCAGATGTGATTTATATGTGAAATATATGTTTTTTTCTTCATTATTTTGCTTTTTTTGGCTGGTTTATACTCCGGAAAATACGGTACTAATATTCAGTAATTATATTTAGTTACAGTTTCTATTTTTACATGGCTTTATCCAGGAAGAAAAACATTAATGATCATGCAAATCAGGCCTCAAAGTGCACAGTAATAATAAAGAATAAAGGACGCACCTGTTCTGTGGTGTATACATGTGTGCTTTTTCCTTTTCTAATCAACACAAATGCCCAACAGGCAGTGGAACCAACATGGAGCAGTTTAATCCTATTTTGTGTTTACTCTATAATATAATGCTCTACTCCGACAGGGCCATGCAACAGAATATGCCAGAATTCTGTACATCAAATAAGTTTTAAAACTATTCCCACCACTGTTCGTGAGTCACTGTGTCACAGCTGAAGTGTTTGGGCATTTTTCTTAAATTATCCAGAACTGGGACCACCTCAAAATGTTCATTGGGCTATGACGCTTGACTTTACTGTAGTGGTGGATGATACTGACAAAAAGATATGTCTTAATACACAGATTTGTTCCATTTTGTTCTTCCTGCTGCATTTTCAGAAGTTTTTAATACAAAAAATGATATAATGATATTTCAGATGTTGCATATTTTCAAAAGTATTCTCAAAATGTAACTGGACACATTTCCCACCTCCACAAAAAACTACAGAACGACCATACAACGATTATGCAACTTTGACTGTAACTCTCATTATTTATAGATTGTCAGATTTGCACACAATGAAGACAAAGTGAGCATAATGGGAGCAGTGTAAAGTTGTTGACAGAGTGTGAGAAGTGAACAGGAGTGGGGAGTGGGTGTTCTGTATCAGATCCACCAGCAGCGTCTCCTCCTCTCTCTTCTGTTCCCTCAGGGCCTTCACTGTGCTTTTGTGCAGAGCATTGCTTTAGAAAATGCACCGTGGACGAGAAGAAAGCATCAACCCATCGCTAGCATGAATACAGAAGTACAGTATAATATTATAACAATACGATACTAGAGGAGATAGCTGTTTATTAATTTACGCTACTGTTCTGCCAATTGTTCAAAATACAAGGTGAAGATTTGTGCAAAATGTAGCTTGTTACAAAGAAATAGTAAAATCAATGTAGCGAAAGTCTATTAAGATTTTGGGATTTTCATGAAAAATACCAGGCTGTGATGAATGGAAGTAGGAATTATAAAAAAAGCATTGTCTTGCTGCTATTATGTAATTACCTCAAGTACAAGATTGCAGATACAAGTAGTCAAAATGAGAAAGGACCAAACATCTTAACATGGCATTTCATTTGCAGTGCTCAAAAACAATCTCAGGTGCCACATTAGCCTCTGATTGGGCCAAAGAACTGGTCCTGAACAGGTAAAGATCACAGAAAAAAAGGAAATCAAAGACCTGTTAGTGCAAAACCACAACTAGTTCTGCCCATGGTCACTGACAAACCAAGACCTGGCATAAAATGAGTTTCTCGTGAGGTTCTACGCCTGCCTCTGCTCAGAGAAAACACACAACGCTTTTGTTACCAGGTGCTTTTGAAGAAACCACGCCCACTAACTGCTCCAACACAGAAAAGAGGAAATAGACGAAGACCGAATGTTTGATGGAACTTCCTTGTCCTCGTAAATGCGTAAAATTTGCCTTGAATGAACTGCACTATTGCTGTTCATAATCATACCCACGTCACCACATTGTTTAACCTCCTTCACTGCCTGCCGTGCTCTTTAGAATCTATTTTAGCCTGCTTTTGTTTGTTTGTAAGTGCTTGAATGGTGTTGCCCCTGTACCTCTCTCCATCCTAGGCACTCGAGGTCTCTCAGGTCAGCTCCTCCTGAGTGTGGAGAGACTGGAAGCTCAGAGGGGACCAGGTCTTTGTAGTAGCAGCAGCAGCAAAACATTATAAGAAGCTGCCTCTATAAGCAGACTTTTTCTGTAACTGTGTTTATATCACTTCTTAAAACACATTTGTTAACTCTGGCCTTTGACACAGTTTGAAAAGTTGACATATTATTCATTTTATTTATGTGCTTATATTCTGTTTTAATATAATCTTTTTTTTAATTTCTTTCTTTCATTATTTATTTATACAGAGGAACCCAATGAAAGCGCTTGGGTCCTGTTTAAAATACAGTACAAACAGAAAAAACAAACATGGACTTATAAAACATTTAAAAACTGATATAAAATTTGCGATTGTGTCACCAAAGTATCCAGTTTTGCTTTTCCTTGGAGATTATTCCCTTTTTGTGAAGCAGAACAGCTAAAAGCCCTCATTCCCGCCTCACTTCTGGTGCAGCTAGTCCTCAGCTTTATGAAGTCATGTTATCTGGTATTAAATGTTCCAGTGTCAATGATTAACAAGTGGTGAGGTATTATGGCAGTTTTTGAAGTCGTCCTCTAGAGATACATTTCATACAGTGCTGCTTTATTCAATACTGTAGCACTTTGTTTAATGTGGTTGCTTTGAAAGTGGATTATAAATAAACTGCATCATTTGAGGTATCTCACAAACAAATATGTGTATTTTGTTTTATTAGAGCCTAATATATGCAGTTTATATGGTGCTTACCACGTGTTAAACCCCTTGAGACTCCTCTTGTATAATGCATTATGCTTTATGTTAAGTGAAAATAAACCTAAACCTAAAAAAAAAGTTGTTGTAGTTGCATTATCTGTGCATGAGCCCTGTGTCCCCATACATACTATATTTTCATCATTGTAGACAAGGGATTACCTGTTTGTATTTGAAGATTAAGCTGGCTTGTTCCACAGAGCCACATCTGTCCTCCCACTCAACAAAAAGCAATATGTGTATTTGGCGTCTAACCCTTTTTCCCTCCGTGTCTTCCAATGCCGTTTCTCTGTGGCTGCACTGCCAAGAGGGATACAGACACAAACCTTAAAGGATGCTGGAGTTTGCTATGACTCCCACAGCGCGACAGAAGCAGCATGTGAACGTATCATGAATCTGTTTTAGTAGTCAAGAGAATTGCTTGGCTACAGCCTATAAAAGCCAGCCGTCATGAAGCATACTCAGGCAACAACAAACACACATAAACCCATAAGCACACTTTTTGATAGAATACACTGTTAACACGTTTCTCTGTTCACCTGTGGCTGCAAGGGAAGGACAATAAAAAGATTATAGTAAGGTTTGGGCAGGACAGTTTTATATCTTTATTTCAAAATTTAGAAATTGATACAGAACAACCACGCTTTATAACCACAGTCCATTTTACCAGCAACTACAAAGCAAAAGTAATACAACTTTAAGTAAATAAAGACTGGATAAAGTACAGAGTTGTATATTTCTTACCATAACTTAATAGCAAACCGTACTAACAATTATATACAATTTTGGCATGTTTTTTTCTGAATTGGGGTCAGTCATGTGCCTCATCAATACCTGGTTTGCCCACAAGAAAGAATTTATCACCCCAATAAGCCCACATCTTAAGACAAAGGCCACAAGCTACTAGACAAACTCATTTTTACTGATTAAAAAGACAATTTCCCCTCTATTGGACACATCAGGCAGCTCCTATTTTCACCAAAGCTCTGGAACTAGAATAGAAACCGTCACCAGCTGTCTAATTGGACATCAGACAATCGCTTTTCCAGTTCAGCAAAAACAACTGAAAACATCCCCTTTAATGAATGCAAATTACAAGTTAGACAATAGCGGAAGTAATTTACAGTGTGGAGATCACAAATCTGCACAAAGAAACTGCAGGAATCAGGATGAGGTCAATGCACTTTAACCGCAAACAACATGACATCTCACAGGGGCAAAGATCACGCACAAACATGTAATCTGTCCATTTATTGACCCCGAAATAACTGGAATATTTGTCTTTGTGATTTGTTTCACAATTACAGATATTATTTGATCAAATCCTTCACTGACCTTTCCAGAAAAAGCAACATCAGCATCTGCAATGAACCACCAAGCCAACCTTTTCCAAACAATTACATGGGTTTACCTTAAAATTAATCTGTAGTATTAACTTTTACAAGGCTGCTTTAGTTCACAGTGGAATGATTAACAATTGCTTGGCTGAAATATTCAATGGATCATATTTGGTAGTGTATTTGATCTGGATTTTGATATATATATAGTTTTTAAATATAGACTTTCTGTCCTGAAGGCATTATCTGACGGGACAGTTGAAGCATGAAATGGGAAAAGAGGCTGGGAAAGGAACCCAAAACACCAAGGTGGAAACTTTCTACCATCCTTAAACCTCTACACCACCGGCAAACATGGGCTTGATAACATCTTAATGATTAATCAAATCTATAAAGCAAAGGCAGTCATCAAGTTTAGATGTCTGCTCCCCCATCCTTTGCTACTGGTGTCAACAAGCCGCACAGCTGGAAAATGCAAACGCTTACAGCAAACTGCACACTCAGCAGGCTGCAGAGGGGCCAATGCACAAACAATTCAAGAAGAGAAGGTTTTACGTGTAAATAAAGCCTCTCTATAAACTATTATCTAATCACTCATAATGTTTTATACTCCAAGTTTACGTCTTTGTCTCAGTCGTCCAGGTGTGATCTAAAGCAAAAGACAAAGTTTAAATCTGTCAACTGGACAAATCGTTGTAAGAGTGAAGATGTTTCGCTGCTCATCCAAGCCGCTTCTTCATGTCACACTGAGAACTGCGAAACGTCTTCATTCTTACAATGATTTGTCCGGTTGACAGATTTAAACTTTGTCTTTTACTCTAAGTTTACAACATAACTGTACTGAACTGTGTGTAACGCAAGCCACAGACCCATTTAAACAATAATTCATTGTTATTAGTAAATCAACCTACATTTTATTCATTCAGGTTTTTATTTTAATTAAACAAATGTAACGATTTAATGAATTTAATGATTGGGGAACAGCTGTGGTCTTGCCAGTGGTCTTTAGCTCTGGGATGTTACATGAAATCAATAGATTATCATGACGGTAGGGATTGTGGTAATTACACTCATATCTGCTGGTCTTAGCCATCACTAGTGTAAGAAGACAGTCACTGTGGAAACCATTGATACCTAGCTGTGTCCATCCAAACACAAAAGAGGAGGAAAAAGGCCAAGAGGCGAGCCATGAGTTATTTCAGGTTGGTTATTTGCGTGGCAGTTGTGGGGGTGTGATAAAGCAGCTTTGTGGTTACACCAATCTGATAAAAAACACAAAATCTCAAAGCTTTTACAATACATTCACAGTGCAGAAAACGTACCAGTTGATGCTAAATCAAATACTGCCATTAAGAAGGAACAAGCATGTTATTTCTTCTTTCTTTTGAGTGGAGGAGTCCATGTACACATGCTTAAACTGAGGGCAGATTGAAAATAACCCTAATTAAACATCACAGCTGTAGTGTGAGCCAAAGACAGATGGGTCTGGGGTTCTCTGCAAGGAGGAGAACTAAGACATTACAATTGCAGATGCCAGCCACAATATTTTTCATTACACAACATAAAGTGTGAGTCAAATCCTAACTCTAGTTTCGTCATAAAGCAACCAATACCTAGGCCTGGAAAAGCAAATGAATAAATGTTTATAGAGAGAGCATTATTTAAGGATTAATAGGATCATAATCTGGACTTTGACAAGTTAGAGAAGGACCAGCCTTTTCTATCCCCTGAATCTGAAGTTCATAGTAGCACAAGCACACAGACACATGCAGGAGGAAACGCACACAGACACATGCAGGAGGAAACGCACACAGACACATGCAGGAAGAAACGCACACAGACACATGCAGGAAGAAACGCACACAGACACATGCAGGAAGGCACAGACACATGCAGACAGAAACGCACACAGACACACACAGAGAGAAACGCACACAGACACACACAGACACATGCACAGAGACACGCACACAGACACATGCAGACAGAAACGCACACAGACACACACAGACACATGCACAGAGACACGCACACAGACACATGCACACAGACACACACAGACACATGCACAGAGACACACACACAGACACACACACAGAGACATGCAGAGAGACACACACAGACACACAGGCACACAGACACAGACACATGCACAGAGACACACACACAGACACATGTACAGAGACACACACACAGAGACATGCAGACAGACATGCAGAGAGACACACGACACACACACACAGACACACACAGACACACGTACACACAGACACAAAGACACGCAGACACACACACACACACACACCCACACACACACACACACACACACACACACAGACACATGCACACAGACACACACACACTCACACAGACACACACACACACACACACACTCACACACAGACACACACATATACACACACACACCACTCACACAGACTCTCTCACACACACACACACACACACACACACACACACACACACACACACACACACACACACACACACACACACACACACACACAGACTCACACACACACACACTGCCCCTGCAGCTCAAGCTTCATGTACAAATGGTGATTCAAATGTTTCCTAGCAACAACAACAACTACCTAAATGTTAGAGCAACAAAGTGAGGGAAGTTCCAGGAGCAGAAAGACATTTAGCCCCTGTTTGTCCAAATATTTATCAAGGAGCTACTGAAAGTTTAGTTTCTCTCTTAAGTGCCAAGCTGCTGCACTAAGACTATGCTGTGTGGAGACCGCATTAGGCTGGAGGCTGAGAGAATCGCAGAGCACTGGTCAACATAAGATGACAAAGTCTGTGTTTCCTCACTGAAATCACAGGGTCTAAAGGGACTTTTGGTCCAGGGACAGTTATTGTCCCTTTTATCTAAATGATCCATCCTTTTCCCACAAAGAGCAACAAAATCACCTGTTGAGTTGGCTCACCAGAGCTACTGCTTATAATGTCACACAACTTTGACACAGTGCACATTTGGACAAAAGACATCATACGAGCCTCATTACCTGGTCCAGGTCTCACCTGTTTGTCCATTAACTCTTTTCCTGTGGAGGACATTTTGGGTGCTGGGGTGCGCTCGCAGGTGCATCCTTCCAAAAGATAAATCCCGGCGGGTCGCGCGCTCTGTTCGCCTTCAAAGTAGAAAAGTAGGTTTTGATAAAGGGCAAAAAACTTTTCATGCCAGCGACTGTTCTCTGTTGTTTTCTTGGTCAGGTAGCCACGCTTCGTGCCCTCTTTACGCGCCACCGCGGACAGAAACAGCGCGTGGCCTTCGTTATAACGCACGCTCTTCTGCATGTTGCTTTTCACAGGAGGAAAGAGGACAGAGCTGGGTTCCCTCACTGTGGCTCCATGTTCACAGGAACAGCCTGGAAACCTTTTCCAGAGAAACGGAACGCTCAGCGGTGCCAAGGCGCGCGTAAAAGTTGATCCATTTTGTCGTAGAAAGTCACAGTGATGAGTGCCGTGCGCACTACACGGAGCCCACGATGCAGCCAACAGAGTGAAACCTGCTCCAAACAAGAGTCAAGAGCCAGAGGCGTCGCCACGCGGGGAAGCCCTCCACTGGATACGGGTGCCACGAACATCCACCCAGTGGAGAACACGTCCTAATCGGCTTTCACCGGGGTTAAGTCTCGTGCGCGCACAAACACGTCACTGCTCCAGTGATGCGCGCGCTCTCCTCCTAGAGGCGGAGCGTGCGCGCCTGGCGTGAGAGATGCCACTGCGTTTAGGGATTTGAAGCAACCAAACCAAACAAGACAAACATCCAAATCTGTGGTGGGATTTGTCAGTCCAAAAGTTTATTTTTATTAGTAGAATCTCACACGCACAAACATTTAATAAAAGCTTAGTATTTGCAATTAATTGCTCAAATTAACTCGATGTAAAAACAAAGCAATTAATATGGTGCAAAGGATATTTGGAAAACTGAGAATGGAGGAGTAAAACGTCCATAGACCAAACTGCTGACAACTACTGGAAGAGAAGGCATCATGTTACAGCCATCCTCTGTCATTCTGGGTGAAGGCTGAAGCCTGTCACACTGGAGATGTGAAATAGAGACTATTTGAACCGTGACAATGTACACTCAATGCTTAAAATAAGTTTAATTTAAACTTAGAATGTTAAAAGAATGTTGTAATTATGTTTCATTAAGAGAATACCCAGAACAAAGAGACAAATTGACACAAAGTTCTATTTCATACAAGTTTACTCACCAAAAACTGACAGTGTGAGGTGACACATTATCAAGTTCATATATCATTAATCCTTCTCTACTCAGTCTTAATGTAAGTACAAATATAACAAAGCTTATAGGAGACGTCTTGGTGCTTTTCTGATGTTCTTGGACACTCAGTGTTTGTGTGGAGCTCCTAGGAGGAAGAGCGGTTCAACATCTGCCACTCCATCAGCGCATTTTTGTCTGAAATCTTCCATAGATCTGTGAGGAGTTTCTTATTCTTTCTAGAAAACAAAACAAAGAGACAAATTAAGATTGCTTCTGAAGTCTCCAATAACTAAATGTGAGTCTATACCTGCACTTAAACTCAGCTCATCATTTTCTGTGTGCCTTTAATGTACTCTGCGTGGCTTTGCAGACTGAACAAACATTTCATATAGGAGGATTACTCTAACAGAGAAGTACAGCTCTGTGAGTGTGAGTGTGTGTGGAGCCAACAGAAATTTCATATGGTGAGGATTAGTGTGAAAGAGTGATCTCCCTCTTCCTGCAGGCCACATCTTACAGCGCTGTGAAAGTACAGTACAAGTTCCAAACCCTGATAAACATCCTGTTTTTAAGTGCAAATCAAAGGTGCTGCGACAAACCAGATTTTTAAAAATTCATTTTAAATAGTTTGAGTTACTTCCTCACTTACCTTATGCATTCCAAGCATCTTAATTATTCACAGCAATAAGTTTATAAGCATTTTCACAACTTTCAGAGGCCAGAGCGGAGTTTTTCTGTCACAGTAAAGCTAACAACAACTAGCATGTGTTATGGCTTTTTTATACCTTAAATCTTTACTTATTTTCTTATGGATCTTTTTGACCTAACCTTCGTAGTACCATCTGTTGTTATGTATGGGTGTATTTCTTGTTTGTGCAACTAGCGGCCTCCAGTCACTTTAATTAGATTAAACGGGTATGATTGTTTTGATGGTATAAATACACTGTATGTATTTGTCAGCTGAGGGCGAGATGATACTACTAAAGAGAACAGCTCTTTGACGATTGTGCACAACTGATTCAATAAACCAGATTTCTCGCATCAAGACAACTTCTCTGTTGATTTTATATTTTTAAGGTACTATTAAAAATTCCACAACACATGCTAATGCACCTTTTCTGATTATCTTAACAATTAAACAGATGCAGACAACACGCAGCTGACTTATTGTGACCTCATGAGCTGTTTATATATACAATACATCTGTGCTGGGCCAAGACAAATTTGCTCAAGTACATGGAAAAAAATCGGGCACAGGGCCTTTAAAGCATAGATTGATTTTCTCTGTTGATTCAAGATGGAAATGGCTGTCCCAGGGCAGCCGTGGCCATAGTACTTTACCACCCCTGAATATGGAATTAATGAATAATGCACGATACTGTAAAGCAACTTTGAGCATCTGGGAAAGCGCTATGTGAGACTAATGCATTATGGGTTGGATTCACATGACATTAAAAGCCCATAGATAAAATTTGGTGTCGATTCTGTTGAAGTCTCCTTTTATCTTTCAAAATACAGATGTCTTGATATGGTTCACATTCATGAAACACATGAAATATGAAAACTAGAGCAATTATTCAGACACACAGATCACTGTAGTGAGCTGAGCAATAGTTCTAGCAAAGATTATTATATTATGTATGTTATGCTTTGCTTTTATTTGACCAGGGACAAGGCTTAAAATACACACACAGACTATTTTCTACATTGTACTGATCATTCAAATCATCGTCATCCCTTTTGTGTACAGACTTGTTTAGACATCAGCCACTTCTTTGTCAGACGTGCAGACATTTGAAAATCTGTCTAGGTTAAAATCTCAGTTGGCAAATTATACCAATGACTCACAGCAATAGAGGAAAAGGCTGATTTGGTGAGTGCGGTTTTATATTTGGGACTCTGAAATTTGAGAGGTGAAGGGAGGTTTTGAGGGAGTTATTTTGTGTAATTTTTAAAAGTTAAAGTTGAATATAAGGTGACACCCAAGTAAGTAAAGGCAATAACATTTTTTATTTTCTTATCATTTATAAAAATATCAGGGCAATTTGTCAGGCTGCAGGTAGTTGTTGGTAAAATACATAGCAACAATCTTATCTACAAGAACTCTGAGCCCTGGTTGCCACTTTTCTCACTTCTTTTGTCAATCTCTTAAACACCTCACTGGCATTTTTTTCATGGCTGTAACTGTAACATGGATGTAATTGTAATATGTAAGTTTGTGGACCCAATCCTTAACAGAAATGATAATGTTCAACATATATGGATATTATGCTTCTAGAAGTTATTTCAGATGTGCACAAACTATTCATGGGTTTCAGAGTAATTACAGTGGTCCCTTGTTTATTGCAGGGGTTACGTTCTAAAAATAACCCGCAAAGTACTCAGCTTTATTTTTTACAATTATTATATATGTTTTAAGGCTGTAAAACCCCTCACCACACACTTTATAAACTTTTCTCAGACAAGCATTAACATTTTGTCACATTCTCTCCCGTTTAAACACTCTCAAAGTTCAAAACGTCGGTCGTCGGTGCAGAAAGTTTCATCGACATCGTGGGTTTTGTCGGGGAGAAAACTTGCAAACATACAGCACTTCAGAGTCACACTGCGATCCAACATTTATGTAAATATACATTCTGTACTGTACAGAAGGAGACTGATGGACAATGGTCTACAGTCTCTTAGCCAATCAGGACGCAGAACACAATGTATGTTCATATGCTGTGAAAAAAGCATGCAAATTGCAAAAAAAGAGCCACAAAACAGCAAGACCGCGAAAGGTGAACGGTGTTATAGTGATTGCTGAATTGCTATGGCATCAAAAAAACAATGCCATAGCTTGAAACTCATTAAAAGCTTTATACAGCTTTATACTGACACTTTTAAATCTTCAGTAGCTCCTTCAATTCTTAAGTTATACTCACCAAATTTTAGCAGTAGATAAACTGAACCTTCCCAGATTTTTGGCAATATATACGGTTATAATTGTTCACTTACACTTGAACTTATTAATACTTAAAATAGGGGAAGTAAAAATTACCTAATTTTAAAAAATAATGTTTTTTAAGTGTCCACCATTTTGGATCAGGCTATTCAGTGTGAAACCCAAAACACTTTGTATAACATTTGAAAGCATTTCCAGGCTTATGCATCGTATTTGATCCTCGATATTACATTTTAAGTCATTAATGTCAGAGGTTTATTCACAAACACTTTTTCTTTAAGAAGAAATCGGGACTAGTCAGGTCTGTGGAGATCACATACTTCCCCCTGTCTTTGAAAAACACATTATTCCTTTAATGGCATTTACACTTGGGGCATCTCTGGTATTAAAATGTCGACAGTAACACTGCTGGGTTCCTGAATTTGACCCATGTGACTCAAAGTACCACTGTACAATGAGGGTTTGTTCCTCGGTGCTGTATTTGCTCAGATTAATGTCAGAAGGGTTGTTCTAAATGCTTTGAAAAAATAACAGAAAAATATTTAGAAACAAAAGAGTTCTGAATTTTTTTCAACTGTCTGTGACTTTTAGGCAACCCTGTATTTTACAAAACAAAAAGTTGCTATACTGTATTGTGAAAACATCAACAATAATGTGGTATTCGTACCTTTTATTATTGACCATATTCTCCAGCTCACGGGCCTTATAAGCCGCAATGTTCAGAATAGCATCAGGAATATCTGCCAACCGAGCCACATTCAAACCATAGCTCCGCTCTGCTGCACCTCCAGTCAACTGATACAGGAAGGTAATGAACTCAGGCTGGACATCATCTAGTAAAACATGTCATTTTAGCATCAGCATGAAGCAACTAGCCTCCAAACGAATTCATACATTTGTAATATGTTCTTACCATCTGCACTTGCAACATCAGGTGTGTTTAGCAGAAAAGCCATGTGGCAATTGAAGACGTGCTGAGGATACAGTTGCTCCAGCTCGCTCAGAAGAAGGTAATGCGTCACAAACAAAGTAAAAGCCTTGACCTAAAAAGGAGGAGACATTTTAAAAATACACGTACTATTGCATCATAATTAAAGGTGGACTATGTAACTTTTCTAGTGCAGGGTCCTCCAGCCGCTCGTCTCCATGGACATGTTAGTGCTTTGGTTACACAGAATGGCATTACTCCATGAAGACAAGTGAAGGGAACAACCAGGCCAAGTTACATATCAGATCTATGGAGATAAAAACACCTATAATTGAATAAATGTAAGATATGTTATTTCTTTGCCTGAATGTTGAAGAATATGTCATAATAATTAATCTCTCTACGGAGCCTCCATCAAAAAAGCTACACGGTGCCTTTAAATGGACACAAGCATGAAGCGGCCACCCGTTTACTGACTGATATTTTTATTTAAACTATGGCAGGGTACAAGGTGAACTGCAGTGGAGCTAACTAAATACAAAAAAAAAAAAAACATTTAAAATTTGTGGGCTTTTACAGTTCAGAGTACAGAGTAGGAGACACTTTTTAATATAGTTGCAACCTCAGGTATAACGTATCTTATTGCCTCTTGTCAACACAATATTTTTCAGGCACAAACACTACAATAGCAGCGCTCTTCCTCCTTTTGTCTCTTAAATCTGTCCAACCTGAGCTGCTCAACAGCACTGTAAGGGACTTCTTTACATACATATGAAATACAAAAGCTTTCTACTGAATCTTGGGCATTATTACAAATTGATTGATAAACTGTTAAAAGTAATTAAAAAATGTGAGTGTCTCAGGGGTAAATAATATAGTGACAAAATCAGGTGCTCATCAGGAATCCACTGGAAATGTAGACTGCAAAAAAGGAGAAGTGATCCGAGGCTCTCTGATATTTAGCTAGAAATCCTTTATTAAAAGAGGGACATACCAACGCGTTTCCAAGCAGGGCTGCTTGCCGTGATGAAGACCACACAAAGGTCGAAACGCGCTGGTATGTCCCTAATTAGTTAGACATCAGAGTGCCTTGGATCATTTCTGCTTTTTTACACTGCTAATGTTAAGTATCAACTATTTGTTTAACTAAAACATGGTTAACATATTTATAAGATTCAAATCTTGACCATTAATTTATTATTTCACAAGCTGCCACTTGACTGGTGTAAAGCTACACGAGCACATGTACTATCCCACCAAACAATCAAATCAAATAAACACATTACAGCTCAGCTGGACTTTAAATGACACTTTTTCTTTCTAGGTGAACTGTGTGTATTTGCTAACATGGTCTGCAAACTGTTAGCAGATCAGACCAAGTGGCCGGCTCCAAAGGTCACGTGTCATGAAAGATACTTGAGAGAACAGCCTCCATCAGTGCTGTCCACCTCCACTGTCAGACGCGCAGGTCAGAGGGGCCCCGCCCACGTAATGCTGTTGTGATTAAGTGCTAATGGGGGATCATTTGCATGACACCCCGGGGTGCCCTGACAGCTCTGTTCATGCAATTAGCACAAATAACTTTAATCAATCAGTGCCATATTTTCAATTTGGAGTTGATAGGCGTGGAGTGTAGATACTGCAATACTGATCCAAACATTGTTATTAAAGATGCACCATGCAACTCTTCTGGTCAAGGATCTGCCACATTCTCGCCTGCAAATGTCACCGTTTTACCTGGAATGTTCCACAGTACATTTTATGCATGCCTTTTTCAGCATAGTGTATATTTTCATAAATATTTTTCATTGCTTTATGTTGTATCATCTTCTCTGAATTATGTTCACCAACAGTGGCAATAAAACTTTTCTGATTCCGATTAAACGTATCCATTTCCATGCAGACAAGTAGACGACGCCACCGAGCCAATTAACATCCGTAAGAACGTTTAAATTTTGAGCAATGGAATGAATGCAAGATGTTTAAAGCCATACTACAGGACATTTCAGCCAAAGCAATAACATCTCCTTGGAGACAAGCAGGTAGCAGACCTTCCACAAGAAAAAGTACATACTGCACCTTTCAATCAATTATATTTACTACTTTCAATGTCTGAAAAAGAAACAGAACAAATAAGGAGTAATTATAGATGTGGATTCAAGCGTCCTTCAAATGTCAGTGAAGGCTATAAGAGAGGAAATTATCACAATCGGGTTAAAAAAAAACAAAGATTGTTTAGCTATAGAATTAATATATCCATAAGGTATGAAGGATGATAAGAATTTATTAGAACATGCTTCAGAAAATTGAATAATTTTATCATTTTTATAGGACTAAATTTGACAGTGACATCATTAGTGACTTTTCCTCCTCAGTAATAAGAACCATGAGATCCTTCTTTTAGTATCTGGCTCTGAAACAATCACTTAGAGCTGTCAACACAAGACCAACAACTGTGTCCCTGTTCACTGCCCAGGGCCAATTACACACACATCCCATTCACACAGCTCTGGGGCAGATTCTCACTTCAAACTAACAAGGTCCTCCATGAGCCTCACACTTAAATGTGCAGGTTAGTCACAGGCAGCACCAGATATTCTGACCTTTTGACTAAAGAATGGGTTTGTGTCATCAAAACTGTATAAATGTCTTTTGTGATATTTTGACATATTGGACATACATAATTAATGGGGATTTGCACGTGTTAACATTCTTTTAGATATTTTCCTGCCAGTCTAATGTCAAACGTCAGTATCCGAGCTGGTGCTGTCACATGGTGCTGTCACCACATGTCAGTATAATGCATGTTTATAGAGAGAGGAGGTATTAGCATAGCCACAGACCTGCTTCACAAAACATTTATATTTTTAAACCTCACAGCCTTTACAGTTCTGCTCTCAGCTCGGCTCCTCTACATCAAGGCTGCGTGTTCAAGAGCTGTTATAAAACTTGTCTACGTTCTAAACTTCCTCCCAGGTGAGTGTTGGGAACACAGAAAAGGTGTGTTACTATAACAACCGAGTCAGAGGAGGATCAGTGGTGAGCATGAGGAGGAGGAAGGATGTCCAGCAGCTTCTGACTGTAAAGTACAGCTTTTTTTTTGACGGTTTCATTAATAGCTATGGAGTTCTGAAAAATCAATATTGTTATGCAACAGGTAGTCGGAAATCCTCCAAATCATGTCCTGCTCTGCTCAGTCTACATCCTTTTCACACTCAAACCAAATGAAACCTTGAGTTTTGTCAAAAACAAAGCTACACAAAAAACGTTGAGGCAATTCAGAGCAATCTGCAAACATACATTCAGCTTAATATTTGCTCACGGGAAAGTACGACAGATTTTTGTTATGAAAAATCAAACACTAATCAATGCCATCTGTCACAGTTGGCCAAAATCGGCTCCTGCTTGTGTTTAGGCTTTGTGTCAGCGGACAGTGACATACACAGTGCATCATCATAGAGAGAAAACCAAAAAAGTGTCTGAAACAAGTCATTCTCAGAGTAGTTTAGCTTAATATCAGTAACATCAATAGTTTTTTATGCTTGCTTGTGTGGCTGCACAAAGAAAGAAGAGTTACACAGATACTGATTAGGACACGTACTTGTGTGATGAAGTATTCCAGCGTAGCGTAAGCTATGGCCATCCCATCGTGTGTGCTGGTGCCTCGGCCCAGCTCGTCCAGGATCACCAGTGAGCGCTCAGTCGCTCGGAAAATAATGTCGGAGGCTTCACTCAGCTCATGCATGAAAGTACTGCGGCCACTGTAGATGTCGTCTGAGGCCCCCATCCTACCAACCAGAAAGACAAATGAAAATAGAAGGAGGTTAGGCTCAAGTTAATGTTAAACTTTTTTATTTTATATTCTCAGGAAATGTCGCATTTGCATTTGGTTCAACTCAACTCTTACATGGCATTGCCTAAACAAGAGAAATCACACAATAAATACTAATATCAATATGGAATTTATTTTGTTGCTTCCGTTCTGATGACAGTTGTTCAATACTTACAACAGAAATATCTACAAATTGACTTAAGAATAGTGGGAAAACAAAAATGATGCTGGTGAAACCATTCCCTCCTGTGCAGAGAAGACAGACATGCAATAAAGTGAATTTATGGGTAGTGGTGTTACGCAGACACCCACTAGCAGGACTATTTCATGGCAGTGACAGAAAATCAAAAAGCTGATCTGAGCTGTAAAACAGAAAAATGGTATATCTTAATCCTATATCTTAAGTTTGTGCCATTTAATCCATACTTCAGGGAAATGAAAACCACATGGAATTTTTGGCAACTTTAAAGTGCCAAACACTGCTTTAAACATTCAAGGTTTAGCAAAAAAACATACCCAGTTCTTCCAAATGTTAAAACTCAGAAAAAAGTGTTCTTTGAATGTAAATTGTCCCTGCATTTTCTGTGTCATTTTGTGTATTCATGGCATAGACAGAGGGATTCCTATTTAGAACTCAACACTACTTCCTGTAATTATTGGCTTTACTTTTTTTTAAATTTTGGTCAGTAAAGTGCATGAACATACAAGAAAAAGCCTAAATGCTGTGGACACACCGGACTACTGCATTCACACTCAAACACACTCTTATACACCAGCACAGAAGGAATGTCTTGCTCAACACAACAACAGTATTCACTTTCAATTTCAACCTTTCAACTTTTCTTAACAAACCACCACTTGATTGAAATAAAACCATGACACATATTTATCATAAATCGCCGTGTTAATGTGGAAAATTAAACGCTTGTCTCTTTGAATCATCTGGATTTGTGGTTTCATTTTTCTGTCCTTTGACAAAGTACTTGCCAGTCAACAACAGCAGCACATGTGTAACCATGGTTATGTGACACGTTACATGACAAGGGGCACGGAGGACATGTTAGTGCATTACATTATCCAATTTATGGCACTGCAGGAGAGTATGCATGTTTGCACAGGAGAACAGAGATGACACTGGGTAAAGGCTGACAGAGATGAGGGATTCAGGCGCTTACACCTGTCAGCAAACAGCCAGCTCACAGTGCCCTTCACCAGTAAGAGCACGTGTGAAAGCAGTGTGCCAAGAAGGCAAACAATATAATATATTATATTATATTATATTTTTTATATATATATACACATATACATATATATACATACATATATACACATATACATATATACATATATATATATATATATATATACATATATATATATATATATATATATACATATACACACACTAATAATATATATATATATATATATATACATACACACTACTAATATATATATATATATATATATATATATATATATATATATATATATATATATATATATATATATATATATATATATATATATATATATATATATATGTATATGTGTGTGTGTGTGTGTGTGTATGTGTGTATTATGTGTGTGTGTGTGTTTATTTATTTATTTATTTCCATTAAATTAATTCAATTTAATTCAAGACGCTTATTTTTCTATTAAACCTTATGTTCCAAGTTCCACATCAGGGGAATTACCGGTATAATGCATTTTAAGTATGTGTTATTGATCAGCCTAGAAAAAGAAACAAATCTCTAGGACATATAGTTTGTTACATACATTACCGAACACAAAATATCCACCTGGGGGGTTACACAAAGACCATGCTTTGAACACAGTTCTGCAACTGTCCATTTTCTAATTAAACTGTACAAAAAAGGCTTGACCCATTAGTTATGCACAAAAAAAAAAAAAAAAAAAAAACGTCATTACATTCAGTTAAGTGCCAGACCACATCACACACATATCACTGCAGTCATGTTTGTTACAAAATATGACAGGGGTTTATGTTAGGCATTAGCAGTATACTCACTGCTGGAGTCGATTAAAGCTTCTTTTCAAAACACAGTTTTACATTGAGCTGTTTCCCTTAGCTGTTTCCATAACGACCATGAAGAGATGCAAGAATGTGCGCTAAACCTTCAGGTCTCAATAGCGATAGAAAAACATTTTATAAGTGACCTAACAGGAAATGCATATAAGCTTTAACTAAGCTAGATGAGCTGCAGATACAATATTTAACACAGACAGTGACAGTTGAAACTCTGAGTCAATGCGTCTCACAGGCAATTCATTTGGGCATCACTGATAAGCAATCATATGAATCAGTTCAGACAGGATATCCCATTAGACACCTACGCACCATCTCATTACTTCAAACATAAAGTCTGCTCCGTTCACTCGCTCACTCCGTCCCAGGCTTTATCACACATTACTCCCAATTCTCAATGGAAATACAATTTTATTGATGCTATAGCTAATTCAATTTGGCAGAAATAATGAAATTCACAGAAACGATGCAAAAATGCATGGATGTTGTAATGTAATATACATATATATACATATACGTGTGTATTACATTACATCTTATACACGCGCACACACACATATATATGCATACATTAATTTTTCTTTATTAAACCTTGATAATACACATCTACAACATCACACGAATCTACATAATACAGCTACTACACCAGCAAAGGTTTTAAACAATGGTGTGTATTGTATAGTAGGACAAAGGTGCATGATGCATGTACACTCAGTCTCTGGCTCCCACTGTGCTAATGTTTAAGAACATGCTTAGCCCACAAAAAAAAAAAACGATTACACATCTGCAACTCATTAAGACTAATCACACTGTGCATGGCACCCTGCATCCATCCACTGTTTACCATAGTCAAGTCTATAGCTTTATAAAGCCATTGTTGCTGTAATAAGAAATAATAAATGACAACATCATACCAATATCTAAGTCAGATGTAAATACTGTACACCACAAGTCATTCTTAAATATAAACGCTCTATTTGGAAAGACTGTGTTTGTTGTGTTTCAGATGACATCAACAGTAGTTCTTTACTTACAATTTATTTGGCTTTCCTGTTTTTTATTACATTAATAACAACTGGTTCACTGCACGTGTGGTAGTAGTGGTTACTTATGCGGTTTATAGGGTGGGGTCTTGCACCTTTTTATTGCATTTTACATCATTACTATGGTGCTCTTACTGATTTTTTGTTTTCTGAAGATAATGACAATGAAGTACTGAATGTGAATACTGGTGAATACATAATCGTTTATTTGCATGTAAACTACTGTGTTGTAAGTTTAGTTGATCTGGAATGTTGATTTGTAGATGTTGTGGTGTGGTTGGATAAAAAAAGAAAAGAAAAATACAACAACTTACAATGGTAATAGTATAGTTTGTATGTACAGTATTCACCTGGTGTAAATGCCGTCCAGTAGACCCAGGCGGGCTTCAGAGGCAGGGACGTAGGACCCCATTTGAGCCATGATGCAGATGAGAGCTACCTGTCGGATGTAGGAGCTCTTCCCTCCCATGTTTGGACCCGTGATTATCATGGCTCTCCTGCCGTCACTCTGGAGATGGAAGAGACAAACAGGAACAAACAGTGGGTACATTTACAGCCAGAACAATTAGATAATCGAGTAATCTGATAAGCAAATAAGGTCTGACTATTGTTGGGTGTTCATGTTTTTGAGGAACAGTGGGAACTCAAGTTAAAGTACATTTACTCTTAAAACAGAGATCAAATGTAAAAGATTTAATGAGTTATTTTTTTGTCTTAACATGTGCACAGACTACTGCAGAAATCAGATCATGATCAGATCTGGGTAAGCATGTACACGTAGCCAGTGATAGACTGAGGGCAAATGGGGAGAAAAAACAGAATAGATATTTGCAGCCCGTCCTGCACATCTGAGGCAGTGGGTGGGTTGAAAATATCTCTTTTCTCATGTGCCTTTATGCAAGATCAACCTACACCCACCCCCATCATTGAGCAGGAGAGAACATGAAGTTGTGCAGAGAGAATAAAAAAAGAATATTGTGGAGATTGATAAGATGTTCTGTTTAAAAAGAAATTGCAAGTTTTTAACCAATTTGTGGTAGTTTTCCCCTCAACATTAATCCACTCAGAGTTGTTTAGAATATTTTTTATTTTTCAACATTCAGCTCCAAAATTCCCATTTTCACTGACGATACACACCCCCTGCTCACTACTGAACTGTAGCTGTCCTTAAGCTGTCACCATGGTCCGGCAGCACAGCTCTTTAGTTGTGATGACGTTTATACAGAGACTTATCGTAAATATAAAAGAATGTTCAGCCTGTATTATAGATTATAACTATATAGCATAATATGTCTTCTTTAAGGTTTCCTATATTTTTACTTGTCCTGAGGCGCAAAACCATAAATGATCCATGTAAATATGTATCTGTCTTGTGCATGCTGAAGGTGTGGTGTTTTCTTCTCTACCTGTAGTTCTGTGTCATTGGGCACATACTGGCTTTGCTCTCCCATTAGAAGATCTATGATGGGATGTCTACCATTTCGGATGATAATTTGCTGTTCACTGCTGCTCACTACAGGCCTGTATAAAAAAATTAAGAAAATAAGCATTACATACCCAAGGCAGTTTAACAAATAGTAAAATAAATGAAAAGATGTACATAAAATGCAGATTGGAGCTATAATAATGTTTGTTATAGTATATTAGACAGAATTTCACTGTCAAGAGAGAAAGCATTAAAATGGAAACAATGAATGCATTTGTGTGTAAATGCCAAGGTACTTTGTGTGGGTGAGTATTCATCACATTGTAAGGACTAAAATCTGTGTGTACACTCAATTCATGGCAACCTACCTCTTTAATGGGTACAAAAATCAAGTCCCTATGATGCAATTCCTTTATTAGAGCATTATTATTATTATTATTATTATATTATTATTATTATTATTGAAGTCAAGATGGGTTAAAATAGATGAAGCTTAAGACTTAGGTCAAGATTAGGTGAGTGGTAACTATGTTTAAGGTGAGGGTCAGTCTCCAGGAAATTAATGTAAGTCAATGTGATGTCCCCAAGAAGCATGGAAACCCATCGTGTGTGCGTGTGTGTGCGTGTGTGTGTGGTGTGTGTATGTGTGTGTGTGTGTGTGTGTGTGAGTGAGTGAAAGATGTTGGCATTGTATTTGAACACACTGCAGAGCTGCTGCATTCTCCCACACACAGCCGGTCTGAGACGTGACACAGGACGCCCACACCCCTACATACACACAAACTCGTTGGGTTACCATGATACATTCATTTCCTGGAGACTGATCCTAACCTTAAACATGATCTTTATTTGCCTAACCTTAACCTAAATTCTAACTTTAACCTATTTTAACCCTAATCTAAGCTTTAAACCATGTTGTTGATGGAATAATAAAGGATTAAAATCATGGAGACCCGATTTTGTCCACATAAAAGAGGCAGGACCCCATGAATTTTAGATTTTTGTCCCCACAGAGAAATACTCTGCCACATGCATGATCATTGCGTGAGGCCTTCACCTGCAATAGTCTCCTTGCTTAGCCACCTCAGCCAATGAAAACAGACAGTCCATGGTTGCTAGGTGACTAATAGCTCTTTTTATAGTGTGATAGTGCTCCCCAAACTCACTGAGGAAGGAAAAGGAAAAGTCTAAATTAAGATGAGTATTACAATACATCCAGAGCATACTTAAATTAACACAAACTGAGAGAGAATTTTGCAAGACCCAAACACATCTTCACAGTTTTTGAATGTAAGAGTGTGAATGTATATCTTACTCCAAGAATCGGATCCATTCCCTCTGGCAATCTAGCTGCAGCTGCTCCCTGAGTTGCTGTAGCTTCTTATAATGCTCCACCAGGAAAGGGGAGTGATATCTGACCATTGTCTTGGTGCTGTCAGGAAAACATAAATAGAACTTTAACAAAACTGCCAGCAAGAGGTTTGATAAGAAGTGCTAAATGTGTGATTTAAAGTGGCCTGTTAACTACTGGTGGGACGTCCGCCACCTGCTTATCTGTATGGAGAGATTATTGATTTTCCTGGAATGTTCCACTCTATGGCTTAAATGCATCTATTATGCATTATTCAATTAAAGGTTTTTCATTGCAGAAGGAAAACCTTGAAAAAAAATGCATCCTGACTGTGAGCTCCACAGAGCTGACCAGTGGAGATAAACAGGTGGAGGACCTTCCATCAGAAATGACACATCGTGCACTTCAATCATTTTATGTTTTGATAAGAACATAATGGTCTTACCTACTGACAATCGTCCAGTCAGCGGGTATTGTGGAAACTTGAGAAGTCCTCACTTCAATTAGAAACTTAAAACAGAAAGGAAAAATGCATTGGACGCCTGAGCAGTGGACTGCAGATATATGTCAACAGTCACTTAAGTAAAATGTGTCTCCTACCTCTTGGCCTGACACAGTTTTATAGCTGAGAGAAGGGTTCTTTAGCACCATTCGGACTCCGTAAATGTGGTCCTGGATCTCGCTGAACACTGCCTGAATCTGCTCTTGCCGCTCCTGAAGCACTGGAAAATCTGACAAATCTGAGAACAACTCAGTTTTGTTTCCTGATCTGAAAAATTATTTTGATTTAAGTTATTTAAATTTCAACCAAGCTATCCATATTTATTTTAACAGCTGTCTTACTTTGCAGCGTTTTCGTTGAGCACCTTGATGACACCATGAGCGGGTGCCAACAGGTCGGGAGTGTCAAGTAGAAGACTCTGCAGCAGAGGAGAGGTGACCTGGGACTGGACAGCTGGTAACAGGGCCTCCAGTCTGAGGCCGAGATTCGACAGTGCACTGGTGACCAGGTAAAACTCCTGTGTGGAGCACTGAACAAACAAGGCAAAGGTGGATAATTCAATACTGTTGTTATTTTAACATCACAGCTCTTGATGCATCTATTTAGCCTGTCAGTCACATGTCTTAAGTCCAGTGGGCCAGATAGTTGGATCAAGTGGACTGGCAAAATACTACACTTAAAATATGCATATGTATGTGTTTAGATTTCTTATTTTTCTTTTTCAAATATACAGGCCTGGAAAGTTCATGTCTAAAAGTAGTTGGGCACATGAACATGTTGTATATTTAGCACAGAGTGTGTGACAGGAAAGCATATGTTTTGTAAACACTCCATTTATTCATTTTTCATTTTTTCAGTCACACAGTTGTGCCCTGAGGCAGACTGATATGTGGCTTCAATTCTGCACCATCACAAAAATAGGGATAAATAAGCGATTTTGTGTGAATAAATAATTGTAAATAATAAGAATTCAGCAGTATATTCAGAGTAAATGACATTATTGCATAAGCACCAGGCCACTCCCAAGAAAAGTCCCTGAAGATGTCTCGCCTCAGTGGAAACAATCTTGTAATATTCTCTATATAATCTTCCCCCAGCAACAGATTTGAACCATTACTGGACCTAACCCCTGCAACAAAGCTGCTCTCTATTGATATTCTGTAGATTAGAACATCGTCACTGTCACTGGAATTACAACTTCACTGTCAATACAAAGGATGAATGTTATGCACCGCCGGTCATTTGTAAGTTTATGACCAATCAATACCTTAAAATTGTACAACAAAAGCCAACTTGGGGATTATATTATACTGCTTTCCCTGATGTCACTCTACCGGACTGCGTCATAAAAGGTTAATGAGAACAGTGTGGACATGCTTTATGGTATTAATCACATACTGTAGATTAGAAGCCTGTGTTCAGCCACTAAGATGGTCTTTTATGAAGCCAAACAGACGACTGCAGACCTCCAGGCCATTATGTCAATACAACCACCAGAAGGCTAACCACTACACAGACCAATTTCACCATAGACACAGAAATGACAATTCAGCTCTATACATGTGTGTTTGGTGGCATTTGAGCGTCGTCTTTTTGAACATATAGATGAGATGAAACATGAAATAAGAGTTCATGCACCTGTCTGAGCACTGCTGAAAAACAACAGGACCCGCTGACATTTTGAACATGGCTCCAGAGGGAAATGAGATTGTGTCAGACAATCAGGTAAGTGCCACGGAGGTGACTGCTCCCTGTTGTTAATCAAGGAGCTCACAAAAAGGAGCATGACAAACTGTATGCTTTCACGTTGGTTGTGTCGTGGTGGTCAAATCCCCCCTTCTGTCATCTGTTAATGTTCTTTTTTGATTTTGTTTATCTTGCAGCATTATTTAATCAACCTCTTTGTAGCCATTCTTGTTGTGAATATGCTGAAAAATAAATACCCGCATATTAATCAAGCTAAAAACCAGTATAGAAAGTAGACTGTATGGAAACTCATTTGAATTAGAATCGATACTGAAAAAAAAAAAGCACAAATCAATTTAAAATGGTCTTAATCAGAACTAGTATAAGACTACAAGATAAATGGCTCTCACACCTGCCTATCTGAGCCAGCTACTTCAACAAGAGTCCCCCTCCAGATGCAACACCTGATCCTCACAGCTTATCAAGCTCAAAACTCCCAAGGCCAGGTTCACTTTTGGCATCGTGACATTTCGACTGGACCTGGACTCAAAGCTAATTCAAACTCTATGTCTAGTCTGAGTCTATGATCGCTCTTTCTGCTTTTAAACATGAACTAAAGGACAATTTTAATGACTTTTGTAAATGTTGTACTAAAAAAATTTAATCCTGTGTATGTTAATGCAAATTGTTTCTCCCTTCTCATTAGGCCAACATTATAAATAAGAATTTGTTCATAATGTATATCTGGCAAAATAAATATTAAGCAAATAAATTATAATAAAACATTATAAAAGAAAATTCAATGATTTTGCGATGTACATTACATTCTAGGTTTTTGACTGTGTGTACGATTGTGGTATCAGAATACAATTATTTTTTTCTATTATTATAGTACTTCTTTAAATCAGTGGTTCTCAAACATTTCACCCAAGTAAAAGTTAAGAAAAAAAAAAAAAAGCTTCGCAAGTACTATCAGATCTAAAAACATGACTATTCAAGGTGTAAATTGGACTACATCATTGTTAAAGTAGTTTTAAAAAATGAAATTGCCCAAAAAATGAATAAAATTGGCTCTAAATCAAATCAATTAGAACTGTAGAGGACCTTCCGTACCACCGTAAGGCGCTTGCTTACCCCAAAAGTGTGTCCATTGACAAGGGCTTAAACATGAATTAATCACTGTCTGATTAGTCACATCTTACCTTTCTGTGATATATGCTGCAAATACCTCGCTCTACATCAGGTAAATGCCACAGCAATGATTTAAGAGACGTTAATGTGACAGAGTCTGACTCCAGCAGCTCCTGCACGGCATCCAGTCTGTCTGAGATGGACCTGAGACAAAAAAGAAAGTAAGACAGCCAACCAAAAATATAGGTATGTCTATATGGAACAAATATTGCTTGTTTTGTGTGAAAATGTATATTAAACTGAATAACTATAGAGTTGAAACCAGAAGTTTACATACACTATATAAAAAGACACATATGTTTTTTTCTCACTGTCTGACATAAATCAGACTAAACTTTTCCTGTTTCAGATCAATTAGGATTATCCAAATTATTCATATTTGCTAAAAGCCCGAATAATGGGAGACAACTGACAATTTTTCCATGACTTTCTTCAAAGTCAGAGGTTTACATACATTTCATTAGTATTTAGCACCACTGCCTTTAAACTATATGACTTGGGTCAAACATTTAGGATACATTCTTCCATAAGCTTCTAAACAATAGTTTGCAGAAATTTTGGCCCATTCGTCCCGACAGAACTGGTGTAACTGAGCCAAGTTTGTAGGCCACACATGTCTTTTCAGGCTTGTCCATAAATTTTCAACAGGATTGAGATCAGGGCTTTGTGATGGCCACTCCAAAACTTTGACTTTGTTATCTTAAAGCAGTAACCAGTTTGGCAGTATGTTTCAGGTCATTGTCCATTTAGAAGACCTATTTGCGCCAAAGCTTTAACTTTCTGGCTGATGTCTTAAGATGTTGCTTCAGTATTTCCACATAAAGTTCTTTCCTCATGATGCCATCTATTCTGTGAAGTGCACCAGTCCCTTCAGCAAAACAACCCCACAACATGATGCTGCCACCCCCGTATATCACCGTTTGGATGGTGTTCTCAGGCTTGTAAGTTTCCCCCTTTTTCCTCCAAACGCAACAATGCTCATTATAGCCAAACAGTTCAGTTTTAGTTTCATCAGACCACAGGACATGTCTCCAAAAATTTAAATTAAGGTCTTTGTCCCTGTGTACATTTCAGCCCATGTCGGTACAGTCCTCATTTCACTGTGGATAATTAGACACTCTTAACAGCTTCAGCAGCATCTTCCCAAGGTCTTTTGCTTTTGTTCTTGGGTTGATCTGCACATTTCAATCCAAAGCACGTTCATCTCTGGGACATGGAACCAGTCTCCTTCCTGAGTGTGTGATGGCAGGACATTCCCATGGGGTTTATACTTGAATGTGGCACCTTCAGGCATCTGAACATTGCACCCAAGGATGAACCAGACTTTTGCAAATCCACAGTTCTCTTCCTGATATCTTGGCTGATTTCTTTTGACTTTCTCATGATGTTACACAAAGAAGCAGTGTGTTTCAGGTGCCTTCAAATACATCCACAGGTGAGTGTCTAATTAAGTCAGATGTTGTCAGGAAAAGTTTAGTCTGATTTCATGACAAAAAAAAAACAAAAAAAACCTACAATGCTATTATGTCAGTTTAATCTGACTTAAGTGACTCAAGAAACAGACACGAGGATAGAGACTCCCCTCTGTGAAAGGGAGGGTACAATATGAAACCAATCAAAGGTATATTACATCAACCGGAGCACAGCAGAGATTTTACAGGAGCTCTGGAGACTGGTGTACTCACTGTGGGTCCATAAGCGGCTGGCTCACCCACTTCCTCATTAATCTTCGCCCAAACGCAGTACGAGTGTGGTCCAGCACCCACAGCAGACTGCCCTTCACCAGCCCATCTGTCTACATTCAACACATGCACTCATTTACACACATGCAGCTCTTATGTATGAATATCTTGTGAATGTTTATCAAAGGCATTTGAAGTTACACTGTTCAAGTCAATGGACAATCAATGGACATTGCTTTGCCTGGAATTTCCCACAGTAAAGGATATTGCTAAAAATTGTTTGAACAAATAATGTACATTCTTACTATGATTAGGGACGCCTCTCCACCTGAAACTTGGCCTATATGCATCACCTGAATGTCTCCATACACAAGTTAAATGTCATAGTATGGAACATTCCTGGGAAACAAAATACCATCTCCATGGAGAACAGCAAATGGAAGATGCTAGACTAGCAAAGTTACATCGTACCTCACAAAAATAGTGGCAGATTATAAGAATTACATGCATTAGTGTCACTCACAAAAAAAAAAAAATCTACTCTCAGACCATGTAGAAGTCATGTGTGGGCTACATACAGAAATAAATGAAAAAACACAATTTCCTATGGGGACAATGTGAGATGGCAAGAGATCGTAACTTATGAGCTTTTACCTGGTTTCTAAGGATTTCCAGGTTCTTAAGGGTGGCAGCACCAAGTGTCATAGTTTCTGATCCACTTAGTAGACGCTGAAAATGACTGAAACGGTAAAGAAAACACATCGTCGGTTGTCAATACTGTGCACTGCATGTGGTAAGACTTGTTTGTTTGAAAGTACCATTCACTTCTAAGAACTCTCTCCAGGTTGAAGTCTTTGAGGTATTGGATGAGCGGCCCCAGACAGCAGATAACCGGGCTCTCTAAGGATGCTACACTTGAAAGAGAGTGAGAGTCTAGAGAGGACAAACAAACTAATAAAAGTCACATTTTATACTGACAGAGCACACCACACACTAGGATAGCCAAAACAATTTAAAAAAGAAAAAAAGACAAAATTACATCAACATGAAGAAAGGGGTTTCAAAGTACAAAAAATATATATACCACAGACAATTAATAATATAAATAATAATAATAATAATAAATATAGTGTCTTGGATGAGAAGCTTAAGTTTCACTGGCATTAAATACTTTTGTCAGCCCTGGAAGGGAAATTGGATAATACAAACATTTTAATAAAAAAAAAATCTATATTACAGCTATTCTCAAAGTTGATAAAATATCACATGGATTAATATATTGTTTTTGTAGAAAACTGCATTCCATTGTAATATTTTAATTATCATTGTGACATTAAAATCTAGTATTAGTTATTAGCATTTCCAGAGCTGGACATAAACTGTAAAGCTACAGTCTGGTACAAGCATCTTTGCTCTTATGCTTAATGTAAATATATATTAGTCCTAACAAATAAATGAAATGTATTGAGCATTTTCTTTAGAATCAGAATAGAGTTTGTTGGTATCTCGATAAGAAACACCCAAAATATATTTGATAGGTGAATGAATACATTTTGCATTTGCAGTTTACAGTATACCACACCGTTGCCCTGGCTCTGGGTGTAGAACTTGGTGACAGTGTCCAATGCAGTGCTGAACTCAAACTGAGCACTGTCTCTGGTCTCAAGTCTCGCTCGGTCATCAGCGTGGAGGCTAAGAGACAGGACAGGAGCAAAAAGGAAATATGGTATTATCCATGTACAGAAAATGTACACCTGTATGGTTTCCCTTCTTGTCCCTATCTCTCACTCACATCTCTCTCAAACTCCATTCATTCACCCATTCGCACGTTGCGATGCTGCTTTCAAGGACACGCTTTGTCTGCTCTCTTGTTACCAAGGCAACAATTGCAAACACATGGTTTTGGTCACAGTCCTATTTTCATTCTTCTCCTCACACACATGTGCTCACACACACACACAAGCCTATCATACAACAAAAGGTTTCTTCACAGTCAGACTGGAAGAAATCAAGAACGAAGATTATATAAAAAAGATCAATAAACTGTGTGTTGGGCCAGCAGTGCAACTACTCCCATTAATCATTCAACTGGTCAATTTAGACACATTATGAGCTACTCAAGAGCACTCTGACTGTTATGTATTGATCAATACACCAGGGTATATGGAATTGAAGCATTTATAAAACACGGTGATGACTCATGAAAAAGAGAGCCTTGGGTCATATCTCAATGGCACAAAAACATTTAAGTTATATTTTAGGGATGCACTGATCCGGGTTTTGTGTTCTGATGCCGATACTTTGGCTTTAAGTATCTGCCAATACTTGACAACAACCAATACTAAGGAAAACACTGAAAATATGATTTATTTCCTTTAAACACACAGACAAACAAACAAAAAAAATATATATATATATATATATATATATATATATATATATATATATATACACACACACACACAAAAATGTGTTTTGTAACTCTTGTAGTAAAAATACAAGTTTAATATTATGAGATGTTTTGGGTCAACACTGGCCAGTAAATTGTCTTATTACACCAATTTATGGACCAAAATGAGATATCAGCTGAATCGATATCTTGGAAGCTAATATGGGATCCACCAACATTTTCAATATCGGATATCAGTATCGTATCAGTACTATATTGCTACTATATTAACATACATATTTACATACAAATACACTATTTGTTGTCAATTACAACACCAACAAAATGCCCAAGAAATGTGTTACTTAATCATTATATATTCACCCCCAAAACCACTTTCTGATAAGGAAATAAAGCACTACGTGTGATTGCGTTATTGAAATAATAAAAACAGAACCACAAAAGGTCAACACTTGGTATGTGATGCAGCACATACCAAGTGGACAAAATGTAAAAACGTTCACTAATCAGTTTTGTACTTTTCCATCAAGTCAACAAGTTATATTCTTCTATTCCCATTGTTATGTGGAGAGTGACTATGGCTGCACCTTTTTACAAAGTGCCACATGGGACTCATTACCCATGCCTCCTGCGACACACATGTGCTGGGTTGCTAGAGGTCTATCTCATCAGGACACTCCAGAGACACAGAAACTGCATAGCCTACATCACTAGCCACAAAAAATCTGCTGATTTATGTTAACCCATGTGTCACTATTGAGTGGTTAATAAATATAAACAAAGCCCTGCACAGACCCAAGTGTGTCTCAAGGCCAACAGTCATCATTTTACATCAACATAATCTCTGTGGTGGTGAATAATACCAATAGTCCCATGTTTAAATGATATGTTAATCATTTTATGTATAGTACAAATCTAAATTTGAGTCTTAAACTGGATGATGAGTTGCAAAATACAAACTGAACTAAAACTGTTTAATGAACTAGTAAAAAGGCACTTTATGGTTTCACTATTATCTTTCACTAAAGACCCACAGAAACACTTTTCATCCATCTATGTAATCCTCCTCTCTTCTCCTGCATAAAGCGCTCACAGCCCCCTCCCAGAGTAAACAGCCCCACTGGGGTGAACATGCTGTGCAGGAGTGCAGATGTTTAATGGGAGGCAACAGATTTCAGGAATGCAAGTGCAACATCCCTGCCACTGTGCTATTAATTAGATTAATCAAATGCTGTGATTCATCATCTTTTGTGAATGGAAATACGTGAAACATGAAAGAGCAAGGCCCCTCTCATTGGGGATGAATGCAGACGGTTGCCATGACGCTTATCATTATCCAGTATTAGTTTCTAGCAAATGCTCCTCCCAAAATGTGGCATACAAGTGAAACCTGACTGGGACCATGTACATCCTCTGTGAAGTGAATAAAAGTGCAGTAGGTACAATGTAGATCCAAGTGCTGCTGTGATCATTTTTACAGAAAAAGGACAAACTGGCCATAGTGCACAACCAGGAAGCTACTTTATGTATCTGTCATTGAATTTAATGCCATTGCACTTTAACAAATGAAACAAGTTAGAGTCATCTCGATTTGAATAGCAGACAAAACATAACAATGATGAGTGCTTAAGACAAGCTTTGTCAGTAATCAAAAAAAATCAAAGCTATTATTATTCATAAAAAAGTCAATGCATTTGAATAAGTACATGTGAAGATAGTGACACCTACAGGCCTGACAGAGATTACCTGGCAGTGGTGACACTGTGGAGCAGTTTGAGTGTGAGCTCTGAGAGGTCAGAAGGCACCAGTATCTCCACAGGGTTTATTTTCAGAACTCGGGCCTCCAGCTCAGAGCGAGACGAACTGTCAGAAAAACAATCCAGGAACACGTCCCCAGTGCTGGGCTGCACAGCCTGAAAACGCACACATACAGTGCAGTGTAAATTCCAGCATTTTAATTTTGAGTAGTGTAAACAGTTTCATTATACTTCATAGACTCACCACAAGGCCAACAGTGAGCTGCTTTTGTTGTTTGTCCCAGTTTTCACTGATGCAGAGTAAGAAGCTGTGAGGAGGGTCCATGCCAGCGCCATCACTACAGCCCTGAGGTATATCTTCAAACTTACACACGGGGTTCACATCTTTAAAGAAAATTTGTGTTTTTATTAGGTTTGAGAAACTCTATTTTGCTACAGGCATTAGGTAATTCAAAAATAAAATAAAGTCATTTATGAGTAGAACCATGTTCCATAGAGGCATATATTATAAGGTGTACCTTCTCCCACTAAAGTGGACTTTGTGTAAAGAGCCGTTAGTTCTCGAGTGAACAGAGCATTCTTATTGGCTCCTGAAGCTTTGATCGCAGATGTCTCAGTTTGTTTCACTACACCAACCTAAAAAAGCAAAGTAAGATTTACGAGAATGATTTGACAATTCCAGATGTTTTACCTTGGACGATACTACCTTGTGCCCGTGAGCCACAAGGCGTCGAACATGAACAAAAAGGCGATGTGTAGGGATGCAGCATGTCATAAAATTATGATCAGAATAGCAGCTGATACTGAGAATCTTTGCAGCAATCTGTAAAGAGAATAGTTTTACAAATGAATTCATGTCAATGCAATACAAAAAAATAATAATAGTTTGAAGCTGTGATCAGCTGCAAATGTTTACAAGAAAAAGTATTGTTATGTAAGTGCAATCTAAAAATACTGTATACTGTTGCTGGGAGTCGTTACTGCAAAAGACGACTTGCCTCTGCATCCTCTCCAAAGAATCTGTACTTGTATCCACATTCAATGGCTAACAGGACGTCTTGGTGACGCTGCTTCAGCTCAATCACCTGCTGCTCCAGAGGAGTGTAAACACTCTTTGAGCGCCTGGACAGTGATGTGTTTTCAGCATCTCTACTTTTTCTCTCAAGTCCAGGATTGGCAAACTGAGAGAAAGACGGCTACAGACAAACATAATAAACACACACATACATCCATCCATTTACTTCTGTAGCAGGTATTCTTTACCAGCACCGGGTTTGTCTTATTGTCCTCCTCGATTTCCTCAGTTTCTTCTTTCTCCATTTCATTGCCTTGTTTGGATCCTGATGGTTGAAAAGTACAAATGCCAGTTCCAGTCCCATTCTTCGGTACGGCATTATGTCCAACTGCATCATTGTAGGAAAAATCTCTTAATTTTTCCATGGTGGATGTGCATAAGCCCCCATCAGTGGTTGATAGAACATTCCTGCCTAAAGCAGACATATTCACAAAATTAAATAAAAATATAGTTTTCCCTGGTCCATCTCTCTCCATCCATTCAGGTCAAACTTAACATAACCTACAGTGCACTGGAGCTGCATTGTTCCAGGTAGATTCCTTCTCCTCTTCCTGCTTTCTGAGGGGTAGTTTGGACCGTTTTGGTGGACCACCTCCAGGGTCATTATTATTACTATCAGACTTGTTAGAGGTGCGCTTGTGCTGCAGGACAGAAGACATAATGATGGTTATTAAGGACATGCAGAGTGTCACAGACAGTCTCTGGTCACTGTTCTACACACCTTATTTTTAAAAACCAGATGGCTGGATGCACTTTGTTTATCCTTGTGTTCAGGGTTTGAAGCACTGCTTAGTGATCCAAAATAAGCGCTGATCGTGCACTGAGCGGTGCAGGACTTTTTCACACACTTTGGCATGTTTTATTCAACCTATTAACAAAAACATAATAAGTTATATTTCTGCAGCTTCTGGAAGTGGAGCTGCAGAGTGTGAACTAAACGAAGCTGAAAAGCTTCCCCGAAAGCGTAAAACACGCCGGCGCGTGCGTACTCTTTGAGCGTAGTGACGTAATCCTTCTCCATGCGTCACTCGTGCTCACTACCGCCCCCTTCAGCATCGGCGCGTACTGCTCATAATAATGACCTGTTCAGAGGCAGCTGTTTCTAACTGCCCCCAGTCTGTTAGAAACAAGAACAAGAACGTAATTGTCTAAAAAAAATAAATAAATAAAGAATACAGTGTAGAATACTGTTATTAGTTTTTGCTCGAGATAAACATAAAAGTTATAATGTGACCTGTAATTGTGTTGTCAAACCAAGTTGAGCATTGTATTAGTTTGTCTCCATGTCCCTTTAAAGGGATAATAGCTGCTCAGTTTATTCAGGTCACATAGAGGGGGATGTGACGGGCTCTCAAATAAACAAGTTGAACTGAAACTGAGGCTTTTCTTTGCACAGCCTTTTCACTTCCTTCATTTAATGTAATCCAAAGTTCAGGATGAAGATCTGCAGAGCTCTCATTCTTCTTTTAAATATTTCTACTGGTAAGAAGATTTTTAAACTTTCTTCCTTTTTCCTTCTTTTTATTTTCCTTAAGAGCTTCAGTTCAGAAGAACAGCTCTGTAAACAGTGGCACATTTTGTGTTCATTTGATGTGAGCAAAATTTTAAAAGAATAAATCTTTACAAGTTGTAGTCCAGTAACAGTAAATATATTAGTCTAGGTGTGACGATTTGTGGAAATTCGTTGCACCTACCAAAGCTATAAATTCATGGGTTTCAGCTTGCTCATTCTGAGGACTCATTATTCTAAAAAAATAGAGTTTGTTTTTTAAATGATTAATTTCTATAGAAATTTTTTTTTTCCCCCCCATCATTCTAAAAAACAGTGGATATCATCCTTTGACATGTCCAACCTGTATGAACTCTTTGTAATCAGCTTTTTGTTGTTGTTTTTTTTGTTTTTTGTTCTTTTTAAAGAAAACTATACATGTCCTGTTTCTCTCTCTCTTTCCCTCTTAAGAATGGAGCATGTTTTCGTTGTTCAAATTCAGTCTTCTCTTACAGCCTGGGGTTTGAGATGCTACACATGCACCTTGGCCGAACCAAGATCCTGTACTGACACTAAATCGTGTCCGGTTATTTTTAACCGATGTTTCTCCCTCAGAGCAGAAGGTATGAGATATACTCCTCACTCTTAGTTTCAGCAGAAGTATTGAGACGTCTGTTTGTCTTGCAGGTTATGATTTTGTCACTAAGGGATGCCAGACCAGTGTTGCATGTATTGGATCAATGAACTGCTGTGAAGGGGATCTGTGTAACAGAGCCATGCACTTCACAGGGCCGAGCTTCCTTTTGCTGTTGCTGTCATCAAGTGCCACCTCATTCTTCATGTAAAATCTGAATAAACTAACTCATGGACTGCCTTGTTCATATTGCCTATTAACACAAAAATATAAAAGCACACAATACTATACATTTACATGCATATCCACACACATTTTATCTCCCTCTCTCTTTCTCTCATATGTAAGACAGGTGATAACAAATGACTCATTTTCTTTTTCTGTATTCTGTAAAGATATAAAATTATGGTAAAAACAGAAAATTTTACTGAAGCCATTTTAGCTGAACAAAATACTGCATATTATAAATATATGAAAAAATTGAAATTACATTGAGGTTATAAAATGCAAAAAACCTGTGTGAAAGACCTTTGCCCACATAATGTCTGTGTGATCCCTCAGTCGTCCAAGTCTCATCCATAACTTTGGCTTTTACATATAATGATAAATAAATGATGACATTTTGTACATCCCACATTCATGTTTCTATCTTTGTTTTTCTTTGTTTAAATTGACTTCTGCAACTGTGGGGACAAAAATCCACAAAACACAAAATAAAAGGAGGAAAAACACTACACTTTGAGAATTGTATGTCAATAGCATTAATGGCTCCAGTTTTGATTCATTTCTATAAGTGAGTTTCAAATATTTTTGATGGATTCAATATATTTTTAATATGTTTATTGATCTCACTGTGAATCTTAAAGGTAATGCAATGTTCACTTTTATTATAATCACTATAATAATGATATGTAACCTTAATATGATTTATGCACATATGTCTGTTTTCTGAGCTTTGCAGAGAACGTCTTGTGAAAGTTGAATGACCATGGGAGAGGTCACAACAAACTTGATAACAGGAAACACCTTGAGAGATTGTTTGTGCGAATAAGGACCGAAAGGAATGCTTAAGCAACAATATTTTGAAATGAACTTTGTAATATGCGATTCTCTTATAAACTTACATTTTACAACAATTTATATGGACCGGTGGATTCACTCTGCCACTGTATCCAACAGATCAGAGTGTGGATGCAAAACAACTTTCTTCAGCTAAACTCAGACAAGACTGAAGTAATAGTCTTTGTCCCACAGAAACTTAGAGAAAGTGTCAGCAGTCACCTCCAGTATTTCTCTCTAAAACCTTTAAATCAGGTTTGAAATCTTGGGATAGTAATGGACTCAGACTTGAACTTTAACAGCCACATCAAATCAATATCATCTGCAGCTTTGTACCAACTAAAAACATGTCAAAAATCAGAGGTTTACTGTCAAAACCAGACTTATCCGTGCATTTGTCTCCAGTAGGTTAGACTACTGTAATGGCCTGGTTACTGGCCTCTCCAAACGGGTCTTAAGACAACTGCAGTAAATCCAGAACACTGCTGCTCAGGTCTTGACTAGAACCAGGAAGTACTTCACACATGTGTCCTGTGCTCAGGTCTCTGGCTCCTGTGGCTCAGAGAATAGACTTGAAAGCAGTTCTGCTTGTGAACTAGTCTCTCCATGGACCAGCATCAAAGAACATCTCCCACATGTTAGAACCACATGAACCATCTCACACTCTGAGGACCCAGAGTCAGGACTAAACATGGGGCAGCTAAAACCTGGAACGGTCGTCCTGAAGATGTGAGACAGGCCTCTACTTTGACAATGTTTAAGTCCAGGCTCAAATAGTTCTGTTTAGCTGTGCATGACTGAAAGGGTTTTATTCTGAATGCTTCTCTTTTAATGTTCATTTTATGATTATTTTTGTTTTGATTTGTTATATTGTGATTTTAATCTCTTTCTTATTCTGTAAAGCCCTTTGAATTACCTTGTGTATGACTTGTGCTGTACAAATAAACTTGCCTTGCCTTAAAGATAAAGTATATTCAGTGCATTGACCTTTAATGTCTTATATTCAGTCTATATTTTTAGTTTCTTACAGTCAAAATTGAAATGTTGACCCTGTCATCTTAATTCTTTTTTCCTTGGATTGACATAAAAAAAAAAGTAAAACACAAAATGGTCACAAAATTTATTTAGTGTCAACATAAAATTTTTTTAGTATACGTCTTTTCCACAGTGATCAAGGGTTAAATGGAGTTTTCAGTGAGGTTTATGTGCCCTGCGCCCTACAAATACTGTCGAGTGTAATAAACACCTCTTTGCCGTTTCTCCAGAGAGGATGAAGGTAAGAGTCCCTGCATGGTGTCACTTGTAACTTCCTACGTGCAACTGCTAATGTAGAAATTACAAGTGATGAAAGAAATGTGATGGATTGAAAGTTTAACAGGTGCTTTTATTTCCAGTGTTCCACTAAAGTTAACAAAGGCAATGTACAACATGTATTTACAACAAAGTTTGATTTGGCACAGCCAGAGTTACATAAAATATTGCATTCTCTTATTTCAAGATATAAGGCAAGAAAAGATGGCACATGGAAATATGGCATCAAGTCAAAAAATAAATTCAGTAGTGAGTGTAAAAGGTAAAATTTATACAGGAAATAAATAAATACAATTTCGAATTCCCTTTTTAAAAAAATAGCTCTTCATGTTAATAGATAATAGTTAATAGAATAGTGCAGGCAACATTAAATAATGCATGTTTAAGTTTCATGAAGATCCTTGGAAAACATTCACCTTTATTTGCAGGCACAAATCTAGTATGGCTTTACTCAGGACTACAATTACCAGAGTACTCAAGTCACAAGTGACCACACAAGATATAAGGTTGTATAGGCTAAAAGCTACTTACAGTACAGTATAATATTAATAGGATGGAAGAATGTGAAAGGCAGCTTTGACCCAAATGAATCAGCCAAACAAACAAATAACAAACAAAATGCATTAACAGAATTAATAATTTGTGTCATATTTGCATTCTATTTGCATGTGCAGAAACTGAGGGCAAGTTTAGACTGAATGTCTTAAATAAGCCTATGTTTGTGCAGTACCTCAGTTACTTGAGTCCACCCATGTAAAGTAGGCCACCTCGTCTAGGTCCACAGGATAGTCTGTGAGGTAAATAGGCCCTTTATCAAAGTGCTCACCCTTGTAGCTTCGCCATCTTCCAGCTGGCAGATAGATGTCCCTTTCTTGCTTCCCTGGCTCAAGCACTGGGGCCACCATTAAATCATCGCCAATCAGAAACTGGGAATCGATCTTGAAGGCAGCCTCATCATTGTTGGCAATCCACCACAAAGGTCTTATAATCGGGTCCCCTGTATCAAGAACCTCCCCTGCAAGTTCCAGCACCCTTGGGGCCACGAGTGTCTTGTGGAGCTCAGTGAACTTCTGTGCTATTTCCACTACCTGCAAAAATATACATCTATGAGCCATTTAAACAATTTACAGATTCACACAAAATGTAAGGTTCATGAGTTTCACTTTTTAAAAAAGGAGAAAAAGAAAGTTCACTATCCAAGTATTGCAATTACATGGTCCTACATTAAAACCATTAAGATTAACAATAATGCACAAGCATAATCAACAAGCAAAATCATAATAAAAAATAATTTTAATCGTAAAAGTTGTGAAGCCTTTTGCCAGCAGTCTCACCGATTTGTCATATTCCCAAGGTGGGATAGAAAATTGCATAGCTGGCATGAAAGCAGACAATTCCAACCATCTGATGTACAGTTCTCTGTCGGGAAGACCACGATTTCCACCCACACCTACAAAAATAAAAGAAACCTGGTTCATGGAATATTGCATATAAAGTTTTGAAATACGCCCCATATATACTGTAATAAGAATATTTTACATGCCTGCAGTGCGGTTCGGATAGGCATTCCCTCCAATCATATCAGGCAAGACAAACTGGTAGCCAAGGATGCTGATGGTCAAAACTGTGGGAATGATGGACTTGAGTCCCAGCTCGTAACCCCACACTGAATCTCTATCAATGATCCTAAAGAAGCAGGAGATGTTCTGACTCTGATAGCCCACTCGCAGCTCAGCACGCTCACTGAATGGTAACGCCATCTCACTGTACCGCCTGGTAAAAGTCGAAGGGTCAGACAGTGGGACCATTGTGCTAAATTGACGTGGAAGATAGCTTGTTTCCCCTGCATCAAACTTAAAAGAAGTAATCTCGTAGCGATTTTTAAGCGTACGAAGGTGTGAGGAGTACCACTCACGGGTTTCTGGGTTAGTAAAGTCTAAAATCCCTCCAATGCCATTCCACCATCGAACCAGAGCAGGAAGTTCCCCTCCAGGCTCCCGTACAAATAACCCCTTTTCCACAGCAGTGCCAAAATTTATAGAATCATAATTGATGAAAGGGTGAGTCCACAGTGACACCTTAAACCCGTCCGCTCTGAGTTTGTCAAACATACCAGTGGCATTGGGGAACTTTTGAGGGTCAAAGTCAAACTCGCCATAGTCAGCTGTGTAACGGTCGTCAAGCTCCAAATGTGAAGATGTAAATCCATGTTTAGAGATGTCCGAGGCAAACTTAAGAAGTTTCTCCTGAGTGATGGCGGACTTGTGGAGAGCCCACGTGGACCACAGTGGGTGCATGAACACTTCAGGAGATGGCACCTTAATGGGTTTTGGAAAATACCTTCGTACCTGTTGATTAAATAAGGAATAACATCAAGACAAAAATAAGATTTATATAGGAAATGCCAAACTGTCCACAATATTGCAGTTTCAAGAGGAGGCATTAAAAAAAGAAAATACATTATGTTTATTTATTCTAATAATCTTTCACTCACCATAATTTTATGAATAGAGGTGACATCAGAGCCCACACACACTCTGTAGCTGAGCTCTGGCACAGCCTGCTGCCCCTCCTCTGGTCTGAACGGAGAGTCCACGTATCGTGCCTGAAACCGCAGGGTTCTGTCCTTCTCTGACCAGCCCAAGTGAAACGGCACTGAATCATTGATCTTGATGGCTGTTGCATTTGAGGAAAGCCAGTAACGTTCCAAAATCCCTCCAAAAGAATTTCTCTTAGAGTACACGTCGCTGGTGATGAAGGGACGTGGTTCCTCCTCGCCTTGGATCTTTATGGGCCAATGTTGTGTTGCCAGCTCTGCCCCTCCGTACCAGTGAGAGGCATTACAGCCCATGGCATGTTCTACGAGTGCTTTATCTTCCAGCTCCTCCCAACGTACGCGGTAGCATGTTACTGTGTCTTTGGGTTGAATGGTCTGTATAAAAAAGTTCAGCTTTCCAGAGTTTGAACGAGTGCACCTCAGAATATTTTTCTCTTTTGAGCATGAATCCAAATCTACAGTGCCAGACCTGTACATTTTTGAACAAAAATGCAAAATAAATGATTGTTTCATGCCTGGTGGTTTACGACGTTGTGATGTATATTCAGTGTTTTAATTTTAGCTCCATACCTGAATGCCATTGTGAAGATGACAGACCCTGCCTGGTTCCGGATGATGAAGCCATCTCTGTTCAGCTGCAATAGCTCAGTGTTGAGCAGCTGGGCCTTTCGCAGAGAGGCTGAGTAGTAACACCAGGCGACCACAGCCGCTAGTACCAGCACACAGCCCAACAGCCCAGCCAGCACCATCGGCCGGCCTTCATAACCTGGCTTTTTCTTCAAAGGCGACCCGTCCAACTGTGGCTCCCCGGGAGCCACTGGGACAATCTGATACATGCTGCAGATGAATTTTAGTTCTTCTTGATAGAAACCATGGGACCTTGTTTACAAGTCTTCATTCTTTCCTTTTTCAGATCTGAAAGTGTAATGAAAGAAAGAAAGTTAGAAAACAACAGTAGTACAGTATGTAAACTGTGTCAAAGTAAATGCAATGTAACTGTACAATATCTATGTCAAGCCTCAGTTTTGCCAAGCCTACATAATATGTGGGTCAGTGCATTGAGCTGTGCCTGAATCCTGCAGCATTCTGTTTAGTAATGGTCTGCAGTGAGGGACAGGGCAAAGGCTATAATATAGTTAATAGCAGGTGTAATGCCTGCACCAACCCTGATGATAACACAGCCAATAATACCATAAAAACAGGTTCTGATATAGGACTGGACAAATGTGCTTGAGGTAGACTGAATTATGCTTAGAAGGTGCAATTATAATACATATAATAAATGGTCAAAGTACGTCATAGTAAAATATATATTCTAAAGTGAGAGTTGCTGTTGCCTCTTTAAACAGTCATACAATACAATAATAGCATACTACTGAATTCATGAGTAGTATGCTATTGATTTTGCCTCTACTACAACAGGATTTATCAGCAACGACACTACACAACAGATAAACTAACATGGTCAACAAATGAGCCAATCTATGTCTAATCAATATGTTGTTGATGTGGGGACAGTCACTATTGTCATTCCAGTATCATGCACCAACTCAAACCAGTCTAGCCGGTTCCCCTAGCTCTTATTACCCAAATTCCGCATTTTATTGTTATCACACAAGCACACAAATAGTTTAACTGTTTATATGTAAAGCGCAGAGCGTATATTTCATAGTAAAAGAGTGATCTTACCAACCGCAAACTGCCCCATGAGTGTGCCCCTGACTTTGCCCAATTTGTCCTGCGCACAGCTACAAAACATCCACTGCGCAGACTCAGTGCCTAAAGTTTCAAGCCCCGCCTTTCAAAGTTGATTCTGGAATCTGATTGGTTCTTGAAAAACTAAAATGCTCATGGGAAATGTAGTTTGACAGTCTTGATTTGATTTTTAAAAGTAGCGTCGTAAAATAAATAGGTCTGGATCTTGCAGGTACATTGCAGTTGTGGCAGACAGTTTCTTGACAATTTAGTGATTCCATTAGCACAACTTTTCGCATAAGATGTTTTAACGCTTTGCCAGAATAACCGCACGCTAAATATGCAGTTACCATAGCAACCACTTTAGCTTTAATAACGTTAGCTAAGTTTAGCCAGTTGGCTAACATAATTAAATCTACACTGGCAGATAATAGAAGTTGCTATGGTAACTGCATATTTAGCATGTGGTGGTTCTGACAAAACGTTAAAACATTTTATGCATTAACAAGGACTACATCTCCAACATCTCCAGACCAAACACAAAGAAGGACAGATAAAAAAAAGTGAGTGTCTGATGTTAATTAGGTGTTAATGTTTAATTTGACGTATTTAGGCCTGCCTGCTCATCTTTTTTCTGTTGTATTTTCCCTTTTTTTGTTTATGCTCTGTATTTGTAGCCTGTGTATTTTTAAATGAGACTTTAAAACTTTTAGTTAGGCTACAGAATGTTTGCAAGTGTTTCTGTGTTATACTTTCAATAAAAATAAAAAATAGATAGATCACCTCATAAGTGATCTCCTTTTCTTCCACTAGGTGACAGCAAAAGGCTTAATGAAGTGGGCCCTCATGCTTGTGCTGCTGCTGTTGGTGGTCTGCTCTGTGTTACCTGGAGTGAGGCTCTGTTTTCAGTGTGAGCGCGCTGTGAGGCTGATGCATGATGACTTTGTGCTGTCTGAACCTGATGCACTCAAACAGATCGAGCTCCAGAAGATTGTGGACTACGCTTATGTGACCTTCAGAGAGACAGCTCAGAGTCACATGGGGGTCATTGGTGAGAAAACTGTGATCGATCATTTGAAAATAGCATAGCATAGGGCTGAGCAATTTGGGAAAAAATCAAATTGCTCATTTCTAAAGTATTGCAATTGCGATTTGTTTTAAAAATAGGATTCTGTTCGAAGTTCACATTTTAAACACATCCTGAAGAATTGACAAACAGATTAAAGAATCACGTGTATTTCAAAACAAGTAGGTACAGATCTAAACTACAGGCTTAGCCATTTTTTATGCTGAATAAGACAGAATATTTGGTTGTCTGTGGAGGAAATTATTGCATTTCAAAGATTGCAACATTAGCGATTTTTAATTGCTTCCATTCAAATGCGATTTTGATTCAATTTTGATTAAACTTGTAGCCCTGTCCACACATAATAGGTCTGTGCAATCATGTCTAATCGTCACTGAAACTATTTTCTTGTGTTCATTTGCACTGATTAAAAGCCTGCCTCGCTCATGAAATCAATACTGAAAGACATCTTTTTTTTATTTTTTAAAGATAAAATTAAATTGAAAATCAAGATCTGTCAAAATGAGGAAATCTTTTTTCCTTATTGCTCAGCCGTATCCAAGAATAATCGGATGGTGGACTGTTAAATCATGTGAATTTGTCTTGCTTGATTTTCAGACTTCACAACTCTCTACAGAGCTAGAACAGAGTACCAGAGTGAATTTGATCACTTCTTGAATAGTACCAGTGGTAAGTCAGTTCATTTCCAGTAAAGGTAAAACTGTGTAATAACGTAATCATGGATTTCAGCTTCCTTTTACATTTGATATTTTGAGGACTTTTTACCTTTACAAACATATCTTATTGTATAATAAATTGTTAAATGTCACCAAATCTTTCATCATTTTGAAACCCACTGATATCTCTTGTTGAAAGGATCGACACATGAAGCAGTTCAAATGATGGGAAAAGGCCGTGAGATATTAGAGAAGCACTTGGACTCATTTATACCTGATGGTAACGAGAGTAATGGACATAAAGATGCTAATGATCAAGTCATTTTTGCATTCAACTTCTTTTTTCCTCAGGATTATGCCCGAACAAGTGTGGTGAGATTGCAGTATTGAATCTTTACAATGCACATTCTTGCTCTGTAGAAGACATATACAGCACCTCAGTCACATGTAAAAACTTGTGGTTTTCAGGACTGCTGATTCGAAGGGTCATGGACTGTACTTCCTGCCTTTACAGGACATACACGTGTCCCTCCCCCACTGGACAACTGGACTGTGGAGGTATATGTAGTATAGTGTTTGGTCCTTTGTATGTGATTTTTTGGTGGTATTAGGACTATCCAGTTTTCATGCCATAATATGTTGCACTTTTACACTTTCACCTCATGTCTGTACATCTGAATGGAGAGTGTGGTACATGAAGGGCACGTGTGGAAAAATGTGTTCTTTACTTTAGTGTTGCTGCTGGTTGTCCATGTGCACACCTAATAAAAGGATTATAAGTGTAATCTCTATGGTGAATGAAGTCCTGCTGTCATTCCTAGAGTACTCAGTGGATGCAGAGGAGGGAGATCAGGCAGTGCTGGACTGTTTTCTCTCATGGCATCGGCTCCTGTTAGGAAAACCAGAGTACCACTATTCATGGACACCATATGTGCCAACAAGTACCAAGGTGTCCTGAGACAACATTTGAAAATAACTTTTATATTCTGACACTTATATTCTAGTTATGTGTATGTGCAGTTGGAGAGGAGTGATTTCAAAGTGCTGGTAGTGACTGAAGATTCATCTGTGGTTTTAAATCAGCTGCATGTTGAAGAGGGAGGAATGTATCAGTGTTCACTACAGAACCAAACTGGAACAGTGTTTTATAAAGTCAAGTTCTTACTATCAGGTAAAGGAATAACACATTAAACCAAATGCATATTAATTAGATGCTTGGTTATGGTTAGTGATAAGAAAATATACTTTATGGTTAATTATAAGAAAATAAATACACTTATTTATTGAAAATAATGAAACACAGACAAACAAAAAAACAAACACATTTTAGTATTTATTTTTGTTACATTTATCATTATTTTGAGTTTAGATATTATTTAGATATCCATCCATTTTCTTCCGCTTATCCGGGGCAGGGTCGCGGGGGCAGCAGTCTAAGCAGATTTAGATATAATTTAACTTTAATTTTCTGCATTTTACTAACCTCCAAACATGTGACCAATTAAACATGAGAGGGGCTGCTCATGGTGGGACTATAGGCGCATGAGCCTGAACAAGCCAAAAAGTGTGAACTACTGTCCCAGGAATTGTGATACAACCAAAATCTTAATCTGCCTTTAAGAAAATTTTGCCATGTGTTTGCAGGCAGCAGTTTGCACTCAGTCAGTTTAAGTCAGTGCTAGAGTCAAATTATTTCGACTGTTATCACTTCTGGAGAATAGTTTTGTCAGTAGAATCATTTTATCCATGCTAACTGCCTTCTTTTTCCTCTAGTTGCTGCTTTGCCAACAAAAGATCAGAAGCCTGTGGTCACTCTACCGTCTCTTCAGTATGGACACTCTCAGAAGTGGAGGGAGGCTCTGGTCCCAGTCATGTGCACTATCATTGCATGTTGTGTAGCAGCAAGTCTAGGCCTTGTTGTTCTTTTTAGGTAAGTGGAAATACAACAATTCAAACTGTAGGTGAAAGATGAGCTACAAGGTAAAGATGAGCAAGAGGCAGGACCAGGTTTTAAAAAGTACAACTCATTACTTTTTAAACTAAATGGTTAAGACTTAGCATAAAAATGTTCTTTTTGTTCTTAGAGAGATATGGAAGAGACAAAAGGTCAAACCAATTCAAGAGGAAAATCTGTTGCAGAACTTGTTGTAAAAGATCAGATTTAATATATAATGCACAATAAAACTGAGGTATATCTTGGATATTTACCTGGGATTTTTTTTCATTAAACTCACCAAAAATATACACTGATAAATTCATCTCAAATGTATATGACTTGAAGAATTAGAATAGTATAATTATATAATATAATAACAGTATAATAGCAAGCCACCTTAATAAAGAGCAGATAAAAATAAAGGGTAAAAACAGGTTTACAGACAAACTGTGTACTGTGTCCATACAATGAGTTCTCCTGAACAGGACTGTCACATGGGAGTGTGAGGAATGACAGATGATCTAAATCTTGGATTACAGTGATTTTCAGAGATTAATAGCCCCAGCCATCCAATTAATCCCAGATAATCCTTTGTGGGAGCAGAGGAGAGCACCGAAACTGGATGTTGATCTTTAGTTATGCCAATGTTTATTTACATGTGCACTGTATATTTTCTGAATTGAGCAAGAGTCGAGTATTTCAACATTTCTTTACGTGTTAGAAAATGTTTCAGAGGTAGTCATCTTGTTTTTGAAATCAGCTCCCATCCAGAAGACATTTTCAATTTCACGATAGCCTACTGGCTTGAGACACTAGGATTTTCTCCCTTGGTTCACTCCTGGACAAATGAGGAATTACACCATTTTATGATATTTACATTTAAAAGTCTATTGATCTGGATAAGGCATTTTGATGTAATGTCTTGTGCTCTTCTAAGGCCTGTGACCAGTGCAGAGGCTTGTTTTGCATTGTTGAATTCAGATATGTAAAATCACAGATGCTGTGCTTGATAAAGTGGGATAATAGTGTTAAATGTGAATGGAAAGAGTCTCTCAGCTGGTATACAACATGTAACCTGTTATTTCTCATTAGATAGGCCCATATTTTTATTATAATTACATAAAATGTCAAAAGGTCACGCATTATTCATTTCATTTGATACAAAAACACAACCCCAACTCACTACGTGCGCGGTAGGAAACGCTGGAGTAACGTCATGTCCATATTTGGAGCTCCGGTCTTGACATATATGGTATTTCCGTAGTTTCGTCTCAGTGGGTTGAGACACAGCGGTCCTGCCCCAAAGTGCCCCATGCACAGCTGTTATGATGAGGTGCGTGAAAGTAGGGACTAGAACTAACCTCTGCTCTGCTCAAGAGCAGCTCATAGAGTCTGGAGCAAACTGTCAGGCCGGGGAGCTCTACGATATTGAGTTTGCGCTGCAGATTAACTTCAAAACAGAAAAATAAAACTAGGCCTCCTGTAGTTTGGCTGCTGTAACTTTTCATCACCATGACGTCCAACGTGGAGTTGATGGAGATGAGCGTGCACGAGCTGGCCCGTGTGCTCGGGACGTCCCGGGAGCAGGAGGGCTGTGTTGTTCTGGACTGTAGACCGTTTCTAGATTATTGCCTGGCGCACATCAGCGGATCGCGCAGTGTGAACTGGAACTCAGTGCTCCGCCGCAGGTCAAAGGGCTCAGTGGTGGCTCTGGAGTGGCTCATCTCAGACAGAAAGTTTCTGGACCAGCTGCGCAGAGGAGACTTCTGTCCTTTGGTTGTTATGGACGAGTGTGGTGTGTCTTTAAATGAGCTGCAGCTCGAGAGCGTGAGCCGAGTGCTGCTCACTGCCCTGCAGAGCGAAGTCAGGACACAAGTGTGCTTTCTGCAAGGTAATACCTAATGCCATCAGGCCTGCTACTTTCTTTAAAAAGGCAACTATAACTTTCTAGATAGCATAGAAATGGGTCGTCATTGCAGAACTGTATGAGACTGTTCAATTATGAAAACTGATATGCCAATGAACTCATGCTATGATCTTATTTAAGGTGGATTTGAAGGATTTTCTGAGACCTACCCAGAGCTATGCTACAGCTCTGTAAGCAATAAAAAGATGACTGTGGAACCAAACCATGGACACACAACTCCGTTTTATGATCAAGTAAGAAAGGTCTTAAATAACACAAAAAGAAAAGTTTATAACAAAAGTTTATCCTACTATTGGCCACCATTTCTACACTCACAAACCTTGACATACACTTACAAACCCTTGTCTTTGAATGTGCCAGGATGGTCCAGTGGAGCTGCTGCCCTTTTTGTTCTTGGGCAGTGCTGTCCACTCCTCCTGCAGGGAGGCTCTGACTGCAATGGGCATCACAGCTGTGCTCAACGTGTCCTCGTCCTGTCCGAACCTGTTTGAGGGTGAGCTCCTGTACCTGCGCCTCACTGTGGAGGACAGTGTGGCTGCAGACATCAGGGCCTGCTTCTCCACCGCCATCACTTTTATTGGTGAGTTCTTTGAAGCCAGGGTGCATTTACAGCCATCTACAGCTATGTTCAAGTTATTTACATTTAGACTATGACTTGATGGGCTCAAACCAGGACCTAAGCAGAATGCACCCTCTAAATCTAAAGAACACTTAAAAACAGGGTAATTTCCAATAAAAACAAATCCATTAAAGGTGCACTATGTAACTTTTGTGGTTGGAAAAAACAAATGCTTGTTACCAGGTGTCTTTGCTTTGTAACTCGTCCTCAGTATGACATCAAACTTATGTCACATTTATTTTCAGTTGCAGGTGTGGGCATTGCCTCTGCACAATTCCTTGATAAACACTATAACTTACTGAGAGTGGGCTTGCCTCTGCACAGATCATAACTATAACTCGACCTGGTGGTGTCCCCTGGTAGGGCAGTTTAGTCAGCAAAAAACGGCACAAAAACGGGACAAAAAAGACTACAATTAAAATAAATTACAAATTAGTATAATTATTAAAGCACTGCTGCTCATGACAGGACAGTATTAAGAAGTGAGTTGTTCCTCCTGTGTCCTACTGCCAAGTAGAGGGTGACCTGAGAACACAGCACTGGTAGCGTCCTTGTGTCCTTTGGGTGGGGTCCTTGTGTCCTTTGGGTGGGGTCCTTGTGTCTTTTGGGTGTTGTCCTTGTGTCTTTTGGGTGGGGTCCTTGTGTCCTTTGGGTGGGGTCCTTGTGTCGTTTGGGTTTGGGATGGTATGCTTTTATTTAGACGGGGACAGTGCACGACATTACATTGACCTTAAAAAACAGGAAAGATGTATGGAGATAGGATATAGCATAAATACTAATTTCCACCTGTCGTCCCTGGACAGGCTGATGTTAAGAATAACAGTTTGGTGTAGGCAGATGAAAGACCTGTAAACATATGGTACATACATCAAATACAACAACTTGTGTCGTTTGGTTGGGTTCTTATGTCGTTTGGTTGGGGTCCTTATGTCGTTTGGGTGGGGTCCTTATGTCGTTTGGGTGGGGTCCTTGTGTCGTTTGGTTGGGGTCCTTGTGTCGTTTGGGTGGGGTCCTTGTGTCGTTTGGTTGGGGTCCTTGTGTCGTTTGGGTGGGGTCCTTGTGTCGTTTGGGTGGGGTCCTTGTGTCCTTTGGGTTGGGTCCTTGTGTCCTTTGCCAATCTGAATCAATCCCACTATTGAAAAGCTGCTTGTGCTCCTAATCCATTATGAATCTAAGCCTTGTGGCCAAATTTTGTAATCCGGTTACAAAATTACCCGATTATGCTTCGTAAGTTAAATGCTTGGTTACCTTAATAACAGCATTGTTTGTATGTGGCCCAGTTACAAGTTGAACCCTGATCTGTGCAGTGAGTAACATGTTTTCCTCTTGGCGCCCCCGCAGACTCGGTGAAGCAGACAGGCGGCCGTGTGTTGGTGCATTGTAAAGCTGGAATCTCGCGCTCTGCCGCCATATGTCTGGCCTACCTCATGCACACTCAGCGCGTCCGTCTCCAGGAGGCCTTCGACTTTGTAAAGCAGCGAAGGCACATCATCTCCCCAAATGTGGCGTTCATGGGACAGCTGCTGCAGTTTGAGACAGACGTGCTTTGCCAAGGCTGAACAATCAAACAATTCCTATGGATTCACACATCATTAAGGGCTTTATTTGTACTTGAAGCGTGATTCACAGCGGATGTAATGGACAGAGTTTCTATCACATTATGGTCCAAAACCACAAGCTGATCTGAGCCAAGTTGGAAAAGCTACAACAATAGAAGAATGTGTGTGGTAATGAGCAGTTTGTTCCTCTGTGATGTTTGTGTGTTAATTTATGTGGTCTACTTGTTTTTGTAATGGCTCCATCCATCCTCCAAAAAGTTTTCAACAGCACTTTGTTTTGTAGTTGTGCACTGAAAGAGATTGTAGTTTTTATCATTAAGTCATTATTTTTGAATCATTTTCGAATATGATTTTAGCACTTTATATGCCTCAGTGTATGTACTGTAGTAAAACACTGTAAACACTGCAAATGTGTCTTTTAATTACTTGTTTGCGTGCACTCTATTGTTTTAAGTGTGCAGGTAGAAGGCATTTGACACAAAATTAAGAGTTAATTTAACGAGTACCATCAGTTTCATGTGCCTATTTATCCTTTTCTAAATTCTACCAACACACATTCGCTTTCCCCAATTTGACATCTCTGAATTTGGTCGTGCTTTTCTGGTAAATGTCTTTCTGTGGGTCGGATATCTTCTAGGAAATGTCCAGCAGAGGGCGCCAGCATACTGCCTTTTTCTTTTAATGCAAAATGTGTCATCATTATATGGAAATTCAATGACATCTATATCTGAATGAGCTCATAGATGATGCTATTTATATAATCACTTACTTTATGTGGTTATGTGAAAATTCCTGCCTGTAGAGTATAGGCCTCATAGTCCTTCCGTTGAAAATTGACCATAACAATCATGTGTGACATTGGCCCTGGAGAATAATAGTGTTCAGTGACACCATGCACATACACCATACATGCATGCCGGATTGCAAATATAGATACAATTTCTGTATTAAGATCTGCGCTGATTTTGCGCACAGAATACACACTTGTTCTTGTTCAGTAATATTTTTGAGGACAATGCTTTACACAATGCAGTCCCTTGTCCCATAAACCTTTCCTAGGATCACAAGACATGTCTGAAGGGCACAATTATAGGAACAAATGCGAAAGATGAAAATATCTCTTTTTCTTGTGTTGTTGCTGTTTACTTGGAGCTGACACTGGTGACTTGTGATCTGACTTGGGCTTTTTGTGCCCCCAAACTTGCAAGTTTGAAAAGAGTGTTTTGAAGGAAGTTACTTAAATCTGATTTTTTCTGAATATTGATGAAATGATGAATGGATGTGTCACATTACCAGTGGCAGATGAACATTCATTTCGATTAAATCCCCTTACTCCTGGTGCCTTTCTGGAACATTTAAAGTGTTTTTCTGTCTTGTTATAAGACTTGATTGATCAAAGATGTTTGTGTTTGTTTGTTTTATTTTAATTTTACAGCATCTCAATTGGGAAAAATAATAATCTAACTACATTTTAGATGACCTTCCTCTTAACAAAGAAAGCAGTTGTTCCAAAGTAGTCATTTGCTATACAGTCAATTGTTTCAGCTTTTATCCCGACATTTCCGAGAGTGATGTAAATATTCCCAAGAATCAAGTTATTGTCAGACTGTGATTATTAAATTAATGTCATTTTGAAATCTGCTATCCAGCACTATCCATTAGCCTTTCCTCAAAAACAGATACTCAGCAGGTTGCTTTAAGTATTCGACAGTATGGCATTAAACACATCCAGCTCCATGGAGATAAGCAGGTGATGTCAGAATGAAAAATTACACATTAGCTCTGTGGAGCGGTGAGCCTGCTCATCATAGGAATACAAATGTTTGTATTTTTAGCAGTACAAACACATGTAATTAAATGAATGCAAGATGTATAATGTCACACAACTGAACATGTCAGTGACAGCAGTAATAATGTTTCCATGTAGACAAGCAGGTAGCCGACTCCCACCAGAAAAGTTACAGAGTGCACCTTCAACCACGATTCACAGTTTAAAAATAAAAAGAATTTTATCATCTAGGGGCCTGCTGTTGAAAATGTTAAAAATCACTCTAAATTGACTGTTACTACCTGTATCCTGTGTTAGTACTTTTGTCCTGTCTCCCAAAAAGGACATGTGAAGCTGAATCATTCCAGTGGCCTTTGCAGACTCTGGCAGTCCAGTGCAACACAATCGGCGGTGGAGTTATTCTGCACACGTTGGTACAGCACATGCTCTTACACAACTCTACTTCAGGAGAGCTGCTTTTGTGCACAGAGCATCACACTATGACTCTCTTTTTCATTTCAGACACACCCAACTAGTATAATGCATTTCCAGCATGCCATAGTTCACCTATGGAAAACACATACAGTTAAATGGAGTGCACTTTAAAAACTATTGTTCTTTTTGTTCACACATTTTGAGAATGTGGAGTGAATATGCACAATGGCTTTGCTGGAAGCTGAAGGTCATGCAATTACTGAGCAGGCCACAGTTGTAATTCCACGGGTGGTTAGTTGGGTTCCTCTGTCATTAATGTACTGTGTGGGAGACGGGCTACAACAAAAACAGGCAAACAGTGCCTCCATCCCACTCACCATTCATAACGCGGCATATATGTGTAGGCTGGTACACTTCAAAACAACCAGGACATCCTCTGCTGAGGTTTAATTTATGCAGCACAAAACAGCGAGTATGTGACACTGGCTGAACTTGTTAAAAAACAATGGGCCACTTGATCTCAGGTATAATCAACAACAACATCCCCAGAATGTGTTCACCGGTTTCAGGGAAAGGTGTTGTGCATAATGGGGTGTAATAGAGGCCAAATGACATGCAGTTGCATAAGAAGGAGGCACTGGCAATTTCAAGTGGAGACATTTAGATTTAACAAACATTTTCAGGTAGCCTAAGCAATGCATTTGGAAAGCATTACTGTGGTTTTAATGAAAGAGGGGAGTTCTAAATCAATGTAAAAATATAGAGCCATGTGTGTGTAAGTGCTCCTATCCTTCAGATTCAGCGCTTGTGGTGCAGTGTTTGTGTTCAGATTATGACTCTGACCTGTGCGCACTTTTAAAGGTAGGGTGAGTGGGCCTATAATACTGAGCAGCTGAAGGTTTCTTTCCTCATTTGAGTTGAGTGACGTCTCATGACACTTTCAAAACAATCTACATTTTCACTTAAAACATAAACATATTACCAAAGTGTCGTTGCAGTTTAATCAACTGGATTTCAATGACCATACTGTGTCTGTTTGGACTGAGCAGTTTCAATATTCATTTTTAAGATGTATAAAACACATGAGAGGGGGCCTCTGAGCCGAGGGCCGACTGATGAGCCTAAGATGACCCTGCCTGTACAGTACAGTGGCACATTGCAATTTCACAATGACATAGGACGTTTCAAGCACATTATGACTCTCTGATGTGGCTTTTAAAAGAATGAGTTTCACTATAGTCTTGTCTTGTGGGAACTGCATCTTATTCCAAAAATATATTCATTCTGAGTCTGAATTTGTGTTTTTTTCCACTCGGTCCATTCATTTGGGTCACTGGCCCAGTAGATGCTTCTACTGGTTGATTTTACATTTTATTTAATTTTCTATCTAGCTGCTTATTTGTATAACTTCCATCATTATTTCCATCAGTGTTAAAAGAAAATCCTTTAATTGTCTTGTGAGAAATTGCAGTGGCATAAATAGAAATACACAGAAATAAACACATTTATACAACTTCCACACAGTGCAGAGAATTAAAGCTGATAATGATCCTATGTGCAGGTGATAGGTACAATTATTAGTCAGAGCAGAAAGTTGCAGTGAGCCATAGTTTTGAAAGCACCATGTGACGCAGACCAAAGGATGGTGACATGCTGTTGGCACAAACAGGCACAAACACTGAGTTATTACAGGTAGACAACAGTTTGTTCTTGTCTGCTGTTGCAAACCCATTTTCTCATTACATTTTATGGGGTCAAAATGTATTTGGACCATATCTCTTCTTCTGGACTGACACTGACCCTATCCACTGCTGTTGGTTCCTGCAATTGAAATAAACACATTCAGCTGCTTGTTCATGCTGCTGCAAATGCTGGCAATCCTTGTATTGACATTTCATCATTCTGTGTAATGTACTGTATAATATTTTAGCAGACTGCAGCCTGGCTTGGATCTTTAGATTATCTATACTTTTCCTTCCTTCCTTGGGGTCCTATAGGTTATTCTTGGTAGAGTGTAACATTTGAGCATTATGGAAACTATAGGATGACCACGATGATGATGGAGAATAATTAAAACAGAAGTTCTCCTGGTGTGCTGCTGGGACCCTAAGCACCTCGCAGATTAAGTGGTCAAAGCGGAACCACCCAACAAGCCGTGTCTAATAACTGCTTTATAACAGCCTCCTCCTGGGTCCTGCCTCATACATCTACTGAGGATGTAGGAGGCAGTACAGATGGAGTGAAAGTATCCCGTGACGCTCAGCTCCAGAGTGACATCAGCAGGGCTAAAAGACGCACAGGAGGGAGTGGAAAGCGCGGAGGCAGGGCGCGCATTGCTTTTCATCCTGAGGTCCATTTCGCAAGGCGCGATGCCTCCGCGCTTCATTATGTCTTCAGTCCAACTTGTGATCAGCAAGAGGAGCCAGGGCGCGCGCCACACGGCCAGAGGCACGCGGCTGTGAGGCTGTCTTCGGGATTTACGCACTTCTCAGCACCTTGGCTCCAAGCGCAGGACGCACCGCGCAAGCTTCTGGTCATTTGGTTTGTCTGTCTCTCCGTCACCGAATAAGTAGCCTACTTTTTCCTTCTTGAAGATTGGGGCTTTCCACTCTATAATTACAGCCTTTACGCGCGCCAACAGCAGGTCAAAGCACCAAACTTTTTTATTTCATTTTTGGAATTATAATAACATTTTTTTCCGTGAAGGTGCGTGTTTTATCCCTGACTGGGCACATATTAAAAAAAATCAGATGAAAGCTTCAGATTGATCCAGTTTTGAGCCGTGGCTTGACTCACTCTGGCTGCGCGCGGACGATGGACTTGGGGGAGCTGCCCTGGAGGATGCACGGGAGCTAATACTGGAAAATAGAGACACGTCAAATCACAAAGGTAAAAATAAATAAACAGATAAAATACAGGCTACCGAATGTGGTTTATGTTAAATATGAGGCTATAAAAGCCTATTATAATAATAACGCCGTGCACTAAAATAACCTACAGATATTACATTACAATGTCATTTAAAGGCATAAACTGAAGATGTATGTTTCAACTCACTGAATACACTTTTATAGATGAATTAAGTCCTGTTTGTTTCCAGTGCAGGTGTTGAATCTAACAGCTGCACTGTTTCTGTAGAAGTGTGTTATGGATGGTACAGAGTGACTCTTAAGAATCTGATCTATGATCTTTTCTGCTCTCACAGCTCAGACACGAGGCATGGCATCGTCCGTGGACAGCGCATGCTCTGTGGAACTCACTGGCTGGAACAGCAGCAGCAGCAGCAGCAGCGGGGTCCCATCAGCCCCCTGTAACCAGAGCATGCTAAACTTGGCTCCATATTCCCCTGAAGCCACAGCAGCCTTTGCCACTGCCATCACACTCATGGTGGTCTTCACTATAGTAGGGAATGTGATGGTCATCATTGCTGTGCTGACCAGCCGCTCACTGCGGGGGCCACAAAACCTGTTCCTGGTGTCCCTTGCAGCTGCGGACATTTTAGTGGCCACTCTCATCATCCCCTTCTCACTGGCCAATGAGCTGCTGGGCTACTGGTACTTCAAGTCTCTCTGGTGTGAGATCTACCTGGCCTTAGATGTGCTCTTTTGCACCTCGTCTATTGTCCACTTGTGTGCCATTTCTCTGGACCGTTACCTGTCCATCTCCAGGGTTACATATGGGCGACAGAGGACTCCCAGGCGCATCAAAGCTGCTATTGTGGTGGTGTGGCTGATTTCAGCTGTCATCTCCTTCCCCCCTTTGCTCTCTCTGAACAAAAGTGAGAAAAAGAATGAGGGCGTGGACAGGGGTCCTCAGTGCAAACTTAATGAAGAGCGCTGGTACATTCTCTACTCCACCATTGGCTCCTTCTTTGCCCCTTGTCTCATCATGATCCTGGTGTACATCAGAATCTATCAGATCGCCAAACAGAGGACACGCTGTCCCCCTGGGGAGCCCAGGAAGGACGCAGGGGGCAGTGCCACCCCCAGCCAGACTCCTCGCCATGTGCACGCCAACGGCAAGGACGATGAAGAGAGCACACCTCCGTCCACTAACAAAGCCCCTCAGACACGGCCCCCGACCTTGGCCATCACCCCCTCCCCATCTCAGGAGTCTGAGCCCACCCAGAACCCCACCTCCAACAACCTCCTGCAACCCCCACCCAGGGCTCTTACCCCTGACAGCTGCACTCGCAGACCCTCCTCTCCACCCTCAGAGACCCCCAAGTCAAAAGAGAAGAAAAACAAGCAGAAGACCAAGAAAACAGACAACAACAATGGGGATAGTTCAAGCACCGAGAGTGACGCAGAGCACAGCCAGGGAGGCAGAGGAAGCACCAGCATGCCCGGCTCCCCTGCAGGGGGGCTCCACTCCCCCGGCTCAGTCAAGAGGTACAAAGATATGATTGCCACTTCAAAAGGGGCACGTCTAATGCCAGGGAGAAAGTCCAAGTCTGATAACAACCCCGGAGCAGCCAGGCGGAAGGCCATGATCAACAGAGAGAAGCGTTTCACCTTTGTCCTAGCAGTCGTCATTGGAGTGTTTGTAGTCTGCTGGTTCCCATTCTTCTTCTCATACTCACTTCAGGCTGTGTGTCCCAAGACCTGTGCCATCCCTGGCCCTCTCTTCACATTTTTCTTCTGGATTGGCTACTGCAACTCCTCGCTCAACCCTGTCATCTACACCATCTTTAACAAAGACTTCCGAAAAGCTTTCAAAAAGATTCTGTGCAGAAACACCAAGGGCACCTTCTTTTAACATGCACACCAGCTTCACTACACTCTCCATTTTTCATTTTTTTAAAGAATGAGGAAAAACTGCGTCAGATGAAAGAACAATTAAACCCCAACAGTTCACCTCAGTTCTTTCTATCTGGGTGTTGTTCCAATCATTCACTTGGACTGAGAAATTCCAACTTGCATTTGAGAAACGCATCCATCTTTGTGAGGTGTGACAGGACAAAGGAGGCACGCGAGATAATAGATAATGATAAAAAAAAATGACTTGAATGTAAACTTTTACTGAAAACTATTTTATAAATGGAAAACAATCGCTGGTTTTGAATGGCATGTGGACATATGGAAATCTAGACCCTAATAGTGGATCATTAGATTATTCTGTGGTTGTTGGAGTTTGAAGTTTGTTTGAGAAAGAACTTCTCAGCCTAGGGCCGTGTAGTTATCAGCACAAAGCACAAGAAGCGCACAAGGTTAGTGATGATTTCTTACGTCGATAGTCTTAATTTGTCCCACCACAGGGCAAACATGTGCTTCTCGGTTTTTTATCTGAAAGTGCAACAAGTAAAGATTGCTGATAATAAAATTACCAATGGTTGGCAGAACATACAATAGCAGACTTGTTTGAAAGTCTCTCTGTAAAGCACCTTTTTATTTAGGGTTCACAAATCAGGTCTTAGAAAATTGAATTGAATGTTTTAAAAATCACATGTATATATATATATATATATATATATATATATATATATATATATATATATATATGTGTGTGTGTATATATATATATATATATATACATATATATATATATATATATCCTCTAGTACATGTGGAATGTTTTTGTTCTGGATATATCATATATTATATATTTATATAACAATTACTTTTGAGATATAAAAATATCCACATTTTACTGTATATATTTTGCAATACAAAGTATTCTATAAAAGTACCTATACATTTTCTCTCATATTTATAACACTTCTGCTATATATATATATCATTTAATTATATATATATTTTTAGGTAAAAAATAACCTGAATGTTTTTGTTAAACAAGCTGTAAAACAGGGCGCAGCACTTACAAATGTCACATTCGTGTGATTCCACTTTTGTATTGACATCTCTGGCTCTGGATTTTTTTCATCCCTTGGAGGAAAGGATAAATGTAATAGCACTTTTTCTTTTTCCTCACCAACTAAAAAATGTGTCTAACTGTGAACAGTAAAACCCAAAAACAGAAAAATGTGTCTACCTGCTAGAACAGAACACAGTCTTATATTGACTCAATGGGGCAAGGGCTGTCAGCAGCAACACTTCAATTTACTAATGTCTGCATTCTGTGTGTGTGTGTGTGTGTCCACTTTGTGTGTGTGACATCTGTCTGGTGTGTGTGTGTGTGTTGGCGAGTGTCTATGATGTGCACTTTTGTGTTTGTGTGTGTGTGTGTAACTGTGTGTGAACACAGTCTTATATTGACTCAATGTGTGTGTGGTGTGTCAGCAGTGTGTGTGTGTGTGTAATTCTGTGACCTGTGTATGTGCCTGTGTGTGTATGTGTGTGTGTGTGTGTGTGTGTGTGTGTGTGTGTGTGTGTGTGTGTGTGTGTGTGTGTGTGTGTGTGTGTGTGTGTGTGTGTGTGCCTGTGTGTCTATATGTGTGTGTGTGTGTGTGTGTGTGTGTGTGTCTGTGTCTGTGTGTGTGTATGTGTGTGTGTGTGTGTGTCTGTGTATGTGTGTGTATGTATGTGTGTATGTGTGTATGCGTGTGTGTGTGTGTGTGTGTGTGTTTGTGTGTGTGTATGTGTGTGTGTGTGTGTGTATGTATGTCTATGTGTGTGAGTGTGTGTGTGTGTGTGTGTGTGTGTGTCTGTGTGTGTGTCTGTGTGTGTGTATGTGTGGTGTAGGGGCGGTGGGTGTCTGTAAGAGCGACAGATTGTTTTGCATGTGTACTGTACATACTTTTGTTGTTTGTAGGTAGAGCTGCTGCCTTCTCTTATCAATCTATAATAAATTAATCAATAAACTTCAGCTCAGATTTTTGTGCATGTGATTGTGAAAGGCAATAGTAAGATTGTATAAGGTATGTGCTGTAAGAAAGTCTTGTAGAGTTAGTGATCAACCTCAATGGACCAAAGAGCCATACCAGCCTGACCAGACTTCAGGCCCTGTGTCATATTTATTATTAGAGGACGGCAGATGACACCTGTGTTATTTATTTCAAATTTGTGACTGAAATCTGTATTTATTGAGAACTTATTCTTATATCAAAAGGCAACAGGCAACCTTACAGTACTGTGCATATGTTTTTCAATGTTACGACAATGGACATCAATGTAATCCACTCTTTCAGGGCTGAATCTTCATTCTAATGTTTTCAAGTAAATGCTTTTGTTTGAACTTTTCACAACTGACAGAAACATTTGCAAAATACCATACAGTACTGTCCTGCTTGTGATTTAATGAGGTGAATGTATTTATGTTCATTTTTTTAATGGACAATGTGTATAATGCAAAACAATGCAACATTCACTACTAAATTGTGTGTAAAGTATTCTGCAATGATGTTACGGTGACATATTCACTGACAGATAGTTTGAAGCTGCATCCTCCTAGTCACCCCAATCATTTGTTGTCAAGGTTTTGCTGAAAATGCCATTTAAGTATAACAATGTCAATATGAGCCATAAGTGATTTGCAGGCTTTCATTAAGATTAATGTGTGCTACTATGAAGAAGTGCTTGGAGAATCGCTTTCATGGTAGATAGCAGCATATTTAAACAATCCGATCTTTCTTACGCCTCCATCTCTCTGTCTGTTATCCGCTGGTCCAGCTCCAGCGTCGTCAGAGTCATGTTCTCCACCGCTTCGATCCATAACAGGTGCAGTATCAGCCCTGTCGTGGCTTGTAAGGTGTTTGTTTTTGTAATAATCTGCCTGAATCTTCTGGCATCTGTGATTTATTTTTCTTTTTTTAATGCATCTTGAAACTCTTATTTCATTTGGAAATAAAAACACATCACATCATCAAAGTGTGTGGTTTAATAAGTAAATAGGATTGAGAGTTTGAAATAGAGCAGGAGAAGACATGCCAAACCATTAATTACATGGGAAGTGAACCCTTGAGCTTGTTGCTAAAGTTAGAATTTTCAAAACATAAAGTGAATAAAATATGGATTCTTTGGCAAAAATATTGAGTTTATACACCTGTGAAGCACCTACTTATCATATAGATCTACAGGTTCACATGACTGAAAGTGTTTGTTAAGAGACGATATCACACTGCGTCTCTCAAACTCTGGTATAACCCCTGGTGGTACTCAAGGTCCTCTGCCAATTCATTAATTCATTTTCATGTATACTGTAGTAGTGCATTAAATATTGATCTTTTGAGCATTTGGATCTGGTCTACACATTATTATGTTCATGTTTAGACCTATGTTAGCCTTGGTTTCATTTTTAGTATGAATAGCCTCAGCAGTGTGAGAGAAACCAGACATTTAAACAGGCTGTACCGTACTTGGTGCATTAAGTTTGAAACACACTGCTCTAAAGGACCCATCACAATTCCACACAGCATGTGGAAACATCTGTGGCAATGATGCTGTTTTCTCACTGGGGATTTGGTATCATATGGAGAAATAAGAAGTGGACCACTCAAGGGACGGCCTCGTGCAGAGAAGAACCCTCTCTAAAGAAGCTACAGTGACGCATGCTGCCAAATATGTTCTATATGTGAGCACACATATCATAACACGCTGTCTATGTGTCACAAATTTGAATTCAAGTCATGAAATGTGTGAGATGCCGCCACGCACACGCCGTCATGACAACTTGTTATATTTGAGGTCATCGCCTCCATGTTGAATTGTAATTGATTGATGCCTAGGGGCAGTTTAGAGAGTTTTTGCTGTCAGTGCTCATTTACAGCTGACCTTTCAGGTTTGTTGTCCAGATCTTCATCTAGAGACGTTTAACATCTAAGCTTTTTCATTTGCATATTCAAATGAGTGATCCGTTGATGAAGGTGAACTAGGAGTGCAGAGACTGTTTACAGTATTGTCTGTTAACACACATGCACTAAACACAGTCCCTAAGCAGTTTTTTCCACTGAATGTAAAGCAGGTAAGTGACTCAGGCCCTCAGCAGAGCACGAGTACATATTTCATGCTACTCTACACCTTCAGCAAGTCACCAGCGCTTTTTCCAACTAAATTCCACACACATAGCCACATGTTTCACAGTGTTACTTGTATGAATATGGATGTGTTTGTGGGCCAAACCAGCTCTCAGCAATTTCCATTTCCAATCTCCTCCATGTTATAATGCCAGATACATTTCTTTCACTCAGTCATTTGCCTGTTGAAGCAGAGTGAAAAATGAGCCACATAGCAGTGACTTTCTCTCTGACGTGGGCACATTAAAATGCACTTTGGAAGACGGCTGATAAAAATGTCATCTTCAGGAGGGCAGGGGCCGCAGGACTGTTGAGTGCACTTACATTCATTTTCATTTGGATTGAATGATAAATTGAATATACAGTATTTTAAGTGAAAGAATGATGCCATATTAAGAGAAAACATATGTTAGGTTTTCATACATAGTAAATGTTTGTTTCTTTACTGACTCCTCTTGGCTGGACTCAGTATTACCACAGGGAATTTAAAAGACATAATCCACACAAAAAAGAGTAGTTTATCATAGTGTAGAGCTCACTGACTTGTTAAATATATACATTACAGAAAAAGTTTACTCTTGTGAGCTTTTAGCCATGTTACAATGTTGTTAAATGTGTGTGAATGAAACAAACTCAACTCCAGGTCTGTTTGTGATGAGGAAACAACATTATAACATAGAAAATAGTGCAATATGGGACCTTTAAAGAGATCATATTTTTTGTACTTTCTTGAATCTTTTTGAATTGTTTTGTGGCCATGTTTGCTCATAGTAGAGCAAATCCATTTCATGACACACATAGCATAAAGAGCTCTTTACATTGCATAAAAATAATGTGATATCGAGGCTGGATGTGAATGTATGGGCTGTTGATTGTGGCTTGGAAACATGACAAGCATTAGGACAGATGGAGATGTGTCTATATATGTCTACACAGCGCACTGCAATGATGTGACTATATAAATTACAATTTACTGTGTTTTCAGCTCAGTGGAGAGGCTTTGTACATCCTTGTTTTTCAATTAGAAATATGGCTGCGTTCCCTGTGGACACAATTACTCCCCTCTTTTTTTACGGCCCTAAATTCTCTTGCTTTAGTGCGCCTCATGTATTAGAAGCGGCGAGTGCAGAAGTAATATTGTCACATTATTATCATGAGTGCCAATCGCAGAGGCAGTATCTGTGTTTGGAAAAAAAAACGAAGAACAGTGAAGAATCTGAAACACTTGATCTGAAGTGTCTCCATGAGGATGAGGCCTTATAACTGGTGCTGTATAATGTAACGGGCGTAAGAACTGAGTCAGGTTTGTAGATATAAGAGCGGCGGGAACCTTTATTTAGACGCCATCATGGAAAGGTCACAAAGTACTTTTTGATAAAATGGTGGACGCACACTCAGCTGCCACAAAAGTGTAGGACCAAGCACACAGCAGGAGAAATAAATCCTAAATAAGAACGTTTTAGACATCAGCGCACTATGTAATGGACAAACTCAGTAGTGAATTTAATATTATGCTGTTTGTTTAGTATCAGCAGGGGCACTTTATCAGCAGTGCATTCTATTAAATGTACAGACTGTCTGATGGGCAAAGGAGTGAAGATAACAAATGTTTATTAATATATGGTATATGATGGTGTGTGTGTGTGTGTGTGTGTGTAAGTGTGTGTGAGTGTGTGTGGATGTGTGCATTTTGGCTCAGTCGAAAGAACAGGATGTGTTGTTTACATGTCATAATAATGTTTCTCAGACCAAAGCACTGCAGGGTGGGTTGTCTGTCTGTATAGTTTCCATCACAAATGTATCTGTAAAAATAATCTGTCTTTTAACTCAGCTAAGAGACCCCAGTTCGCATGTTTCCACAAATATGTAATAAGAAATTCTTGAATATCCCAGTGGTCTAAAACATTTGAAAATAGAAAATTTTCATCAGTATTGCATTCATCAGTGGAAACAAGTCAATCTTAAAAATGGAGGACTCCCAAAAGAAAGAATGTATGAAGTTACTGAGCTTCTACTTCACATGTGTTATCACGAACAGGAAACATATCCATACAGTGCTTACATAAATGCTGCTTCTCTAATTTTGTGTTTAGTTTGTGGGCAATAAACTGAAATTTGACTCTAGGAAAATAGATAATATCTTTCCATATTGACTCGACAGTGGGTTGTGAGCTTTGTGTATTTTTGTGCCATGGAATGTATGTTATTACATGTGTGTGGGCAAACTTTGCATATAGGGCTAAAAAAATTACAAAAAAGTTGATTTAAAAGAACCTTATTTTTTCTAATCTATGGTCCACCAGCTGCTTGTCTCCATGAATGTTATTTGTCTGGATTGTCTCAAAGTATGGCATTAAACATATGTATCAGATATGTTCCTCACTCACAGTAAGAATGCATGTTTTTCTATTTATTTTTGAGCAATAAAAACACCTGTAGTTTAAAAAAAATGCCAGAAAAATAGGTTTAATGTCAATTATGGTCTCAAGCAAAGCAATAACTTCATGAGAGACCTTCACAAAAAAAGTTATATTTCACCTAGACAATAAGTATTGATAATAAACACATAATGATTTGATTGATTGCAGGCAAATGATTTATTTAATGAGTTGGAGCTTATCATTGATTTTTGCTACACCATTAAAACAACCCATTACACACAAGGCTTTGTATCATTTTTAAGCACATTTTCAATGGACCAGTTACGGCCATATGAGGTTTCACTAATACATAAAGTGCGGATAAACTGACCCTGGTTTGTGTCGTTCCCTGCACTTTGAAACCTATGTAGAGAAACTGATTTGTGTGTGGTCGACATCTCATCATTAGTGTGGACGAAGAGCTGCATGTGACAAACAGGAGGAAAACACCCAGCTTAGCAAAGAGAAAGAGGCATTTATTTCTTATCGTAGCCGCTGCGTTCGATCCTTCTTTAGGTCTTTGTGTCAACAGGGTTTCAAGGCTTCTGCTGTACTTTTATTAATACGTTCAACGCAGAATGGGGTCAATAGACAAAGATAGAAAAGACAGGAAAGGATTTATTTGCCTTCAGATATTCTTTCAAAGAGCCCTCACACTCATCTGTTTTGGAGTCAGAATGCTCTTTGCTGTTCACTGTTATTAATTCCTTTCTTTTTTGTCTGTTCTGTATTAACCATAAAAGGTTATGCGAAGGTAATGTCTGCTGTATGCAGTTATTGTGACAACATTGACTCAAAGATTTATTTAATATGAAAGTTGAACTACAAAAGGGAGGGAAAAAATGTTTTCATTACATGCAAACTTTAAAAGTCTGGGCTGAGATGGAAACAGATATGTCCTGTGAGCCTGTTTGATATCGTCTATTCTGTAAAAGAGCATTCTGAAGTACTCAATATTCCCATGCCAGTCATTGAAAGCAAGAATAATTTCTCTCCATGAGAAGATGATAAGTGCATCACTGGAAGCCTAAATGTTTTATTTAAGGGGACATATGATGCAAAATTTACTTTCGTGGTTTTAACCACAGTATGTTTCCAATTCTCAGTTGCCCTTAGATTCAAGATGCCATTACTCAGAAAATCACAGTTTACCCGACCTCCTCATACACACCCACAGCTCTCACTTCATCATTTTATTTTTTGTGAAATGTCGATACACACATGGATTCAACAGTGTCATGTAGCTATTTTGGCATTTAGCTCACAACCGTAAACTGTAGCTATCCAAGGGCATCAACATGGTCTTAGTAGTGATGACATTTACAGTAAAGGGGCAGGTGGAAATCAGCATAATCATCTGACTTCAATCAATATTGCAATTTAAAATCCATAAAATATAAAATAGTGATCCACAGGTGTCATAGATTACAACAGGCAAAGGTATCTTTAAGACATTTTTAGTGACATCTGGTGGCAAAAGTGTTTTATGCCCATCTCCACCAACAGGCTGTATCCCTCTAGTTTTCTTATGTTTAGTGTTAGTCTTAAGACAGAAAGGCAGCATGTCCTCAGAGTGTCCCTGCATTCTGATGTTGTGTAGGTTTGTAACTGGTTGGAGGTGGTTGGAGGTGGTTGAAGGTGGTTGGAGGCAGTTGGTGCAGATGGCAGTCAAGACTGTTAGTTTGTTTAATCAGTGTGTGGAGTCACTGATGGACAGTGTTTTTGAATCCGATACATTCATATGATGAATTTTATTGTCACTCCACATAATGTAACCTCTTATCAGGGCTGGATGACTTTCGCAATGAAGTCACGCCATTGTTTGAAAGAGCTAATCAGAAACAGTATCGCCACTGGCTGTTCTATTGTTATACTCGGCAAATGATCAAGAACAGTTTGAGTGATGTCATTATATCTTCTGATCTGTCGGCTGATCCAGACCTGTACTAAATGGATGGGTCAAATGCTGAGGGTAAATTTCCCCACGGGGACAGTAAAGTGTAGCCAACCCTACCTTAAATCAAACAAACCATGGGATGTTAGTACTATGGTGATTCCTGAGAAACATGTTTCTTTGTGCTTTAAGGCTGCATGCCAAATGACAAAGCAGAGCCTAACTGAGAGATCAAGGAAAAGTGCCAAAGCGCAGAGTGTGTGCTGATTAGGGCTAGCTGCTATTGAGTGACAGCAGCTACTTTCATAGATTACCACTGGAGGAGCTTGTGGGACTTGTCAGAGAAACATGACAGTGCTGATATAAATGGCTATTTATATAGCTTATTACACGCCTATCAACATTTTAGTTAGGCCAACTATTTTTCTTTTGATCTGTGTTTCGAAGCATGCATGATTCAATTTGTCCTCTAAAACACACAGAATTGAATCATTACAAAAGACTATAAATTAGCAAAGCATTGTTTGTGTGTCACACCGCTGTGATGCAGGGAAGACAGTGGCTTGGGCACACACAGACTAACCAGTTGTGTGAATGAGTTATTGGTGATGGTCAGAGACCTTAGATTGGCAGTGTCCAGAAGTTGTTTACCAGTACAAACTGTGCAGTGAATGAATAACGCATTAAAAAGTAAAAGTGACTTTGGGAATCTGGAATAGCCTCGCCATAGACCTTCAGCCTATCAACAAATGCTTTATTGTCATTATAGTGCAATAAATGTTGCAAACTCCCAGTTTATAAACCTCATAAATAAACATGGTAAACACAAGCAGAAAACTCATGTGCATCAGTGCAGGTACATGAAGCCCCACAGGCTACACGCACCAGCACTGATGGTCACGGTGAGGTTAAAAAGATCTGAGTTTACATTCAGCCTGTTGTAGTTCAAAGTATAAAAGTGCATAAAAGGTGAGATGATTAATGAGGGCAGGCGGGGGACAAGATAAACTAAAAAAGATGGCAAATTGAATTTGTAGGCTAAATCTATGGGATATATAGATGATAGATGGATAGATGGATAGATAGATAGATAGATAGATAGATAGATACAGCAGTAGTTACAGTACTAACATATTTTTTGTCCTTATTGTAGTGGTATACATTAAGAACATGTCTACAGCCTGACTCACTTCTGTGTAGAGCATGTTTTGTGTTTTGAATACAAAGCCTCAGGACTTGGTGCTTGGCGCTTGGTAGAAAATGAACAATTGGTTTGGATTAACTATCCTTTTCCCCAAAGACAAACTCAAGGGCAGCTGGTGCAGGCTCTGGGGATGTCTGAACACGCGGAGTTAGACACGGGCTCTAACTTTATTGTTTACGTTTTAGTTGAAGTTTGTAAATGTGAGACAATCTAAACTGAACTTAAAAACACGCGCGCAGCAGCAGCGGCTGTTAGCTAACAGTTAGCTGTTAGCTAACGTTTAGCTAACTTAAAGTTAGCTTTGCCAAAAAGACACAAGAACCTAGAGCCTGAAGAGAAATCCAACAGTCCCACCGTACAAGTAAGTTTTACACCTTTTGTTCTTTCTGTCTTTCTTTCTTTTCTTTTTTTTTTCAAACACATGACATTTCTGTGTTTTTGTTTCTATATCTTCATGTTTCTGCTGATCACACGAGAAGTGTGCACGTTCATTGCAGCCTAATGATTTAGTTGGCTGAAGTAAAAACCTCTAAAATCCATAGTTTTATTCTGTAAGCCTGTACTCTGGGGTCATATCTGTTTCATTTAGTCTCCGGCTTGTTAGACTGAATGTGCATCTGATTGTGTCTTGATAACTGTGACAGAAAACCACTTTTAACATGTTCCCATAATCGGTCTGTGTCATCTTTGCTCATTTAGCCTCTCATTTACTCAAGTTTCCCTGCAGTTATGTGCAGCACAAAATCAGAGCAACTTAGACATTTGGAAAGACACTATTTAGGATTTATTCATCAGCATTTACCAATTCTAAACAAGAAGATTGGCTGTAGGAAAGTCTAAGAGTGGCCTATTAGAGGGCACTTGTCTTGTCTTTTACTGTTGTCATTTATTAGTACTGTTACATCACAGCAAAAACCCATAGATCATAATAAAATGGCATTTAAAAGAGAAGAACATGGATACAGTTGGTACAAAGCTGTAAAATGCATAACAAATAAAACAGTTTTGAAGTTTTTTTCTGTCAGAAATTCAACTTAACTCACATTTTCAACATGCTACTGTTATTTGGTATAAAAGAGACTCGAGGTGTTAAGTGAGTGCGGCTGTGGTGAGCTTTGACAGGTACAGGAACTTACTATTTCACCTTCTGATGGAAACAAGGAAGAAAGCTTGCTGCATGTGTGTGGGTGTTCCTTGGGCCCATTCACATTTCAAGTGGCATCATGTAATGTCCATGTTCTGTCCTTGTCTCCCCAACATGTTTCCGTGACAGTAGACGCCCCTGCAATCGATGAGCTGTGAGTCTTGAGTTTTTATTACTTCTCCCTCTTCTGTATTTGCTTGTAGTAAATTTGCATTTCCCATTGCATCTGATTTGGCCCGTCTGACTGTGAATGCCTAATCACTCTCAAGATCTCCACATTTCTATTGCACGAATGCTCTTTGCTTTATCTCCCATCTCGTCACATTTCTTGTATTTTGTGTGGCTCTGAAAAGATGAAATAAGCTGCTTCTAGGGCTAAATTTATGATTAATTGCAAAAGAATCAAAATGACATTAATAATCCAGAATGTTTAATGTCCTCTGCAGTTAACAAGGTATCCTGTCCCCCTACCAACTCCAGCAGACCCTCATAAACATGTTTTCAAATGTTCCCCTGAAATGAGAGTTGATGTGCTCACTGCGAACTTAACTGCATCTTAATTTCAAATTGGGTTGGACAATTATCTAAAATTATTAAACTTGTGATTATAATTTAATATGAGAATTCAGGTTCAGGTCCGGAGTGTTAACATTAACGAGAAAATTGTGAGAAATGTTTTTTTGCAGACGACATTATGCTGAATAATAGCAGCCTTCACAATTGGCAAATTACATCTAGTGATGTCAAGATAATTAGTTTTATAGATGACTATTTATGCAACTAAGAAGGACAAAAAAAAAAAAAAAATGTCATTTGAATTCAATCTTTACCTCAAAAAGTAAAATGGTTTTAAAGAACAAAGATACAGACTCGGGGTAAAAGTTTGACAGTTTATTACAAACAGGGAAATGCGAATGTTGGTTGACAGAAGAGGTGGGAGGGAGCAGGGGCATAGGCTGAAGTCTTCAAACCGTTCTTAGGAAGATGGGTCAGAAGCTGAGATGTTTGTACCGGTCGCGGAGAGCTGGATCAAATGTGGAGGTACAGGGTGGGTCCAAGAAGTGGGATCTGGCAAAAAAAAAAACAGCTGAGTACTGTGACCATAATCACGAAAACTAGACTGAGCCAAGTGGAACTGTACCACAGAGACTAACACGGACGATCTGGGGGCGTGTGCAGGATCCTCAGTCCCTTTGTACTCCCCAGGTGCAGATTTGATTGCTCATGGGCTGCAGGTGTGTAGTGGGTGGTGCTTGAGTCCCCGCCCAGCTCCAGGCAAGGACACGGAAGGGAGGGGGAAAGATAATGCAGAAACACAGGGACAGACTGGGATCTTGACAATCTGACTGTTTATGCCACATTAACTTTACTTTATCATTCATGAAGTTGGTCACCTACTGGACAAATGATGTATTACACAATGGAAATGAGGAAAAATTCTGCATTTCACAATAATTGTAGCAGTAAACGTTTATATTATAACATCCGTAATCCCTGAAATCGCAACTTCAACCATAAATCTATTTGCCATTGTGACATTGTCCCCACTCTGTCCAACCCTGGCTTCATAGAGCGGTTCCCAAACAGAGCAACCACAAATCATATGTCTAAAATGTATTATTATTTTCTGCCCTTACAACAAGACAAAAATCTATCTTCTGATATTAGAGGATTATCCCGCATCAGGGGTTTAAAAGCAGCGCTGAATGTCAAGACACCCCACTGGGACGACTAACCCGGCTTCAAAATGAGGTAGGGTCATCAGCATTTGTTTAGTTGCACGCGGTGAAGAACAAAACACTACATTTGCCCAGCATGTCCCTGCATAGCTGTAGGTGCCCCTTTTTTAATCTTTCCCCATTGAATATTGGGTTTATGGCCTGTGGGTTTTTCTCAAGGCCTTGGTTGGAGGTCCACAGCTGTTGCTACGCTACAAGAGACCATAGCAACAGCGCTCCTAATCTCCATCGCTGAGTTTTTTAATGGATGTAGAAGTTGGGGCAGCAGTGGCTCAGTGGTTAAGCGCCTGTCATCAAACCCAAATATTTACCCCAGGTCTGAACAATGCATGCTGTCGTTGGGTCCTTGGGCAAGACACCTCACCCTTCCTCCTCTGTATAATGTCTTATTCACTATGGTTGGAGAGGTCATTTAATCCCAGGGCAGCTGTGGCTACAAAAATGTATATTGGGAGTGAATGAATAATGCAATATAGATTTGTGAGTGTCTTGAAATATGCTATATATATATGGGACATTAAAGTCCACAAATATTCCTAAATTGTAACTATTTATTTATTTTTATCAGAGATTCTCAGTTAAGTAACATAAAGTGAGAAAATGTGACAACTTTGTAATACTGTAATATAAAAAGAGAGCATGTGACCACTTTCTAATACTGTAATATAAAAAGAGAGCATGTGACCACTTTGTAATACTGTAATATAAAGTGCCATAACCTTTGCCATTAGGTTAAATTTCACATACATGGGTTTGTTTTAGGATGTCATTGGGCGACAAAGATGGAATTGAATCTTAATTTGTGTATATCTAGGCCCACACTCCATTGAATGAATGTGATGTATTTTTTTCTCTGCCTCTTGAGATATGGAACATTTGATTTGCTTGAGTTGCTTAAAAGTACCGCGCTGTGTGTTTGGAAAGCTGAAGCAGGCATTTGTGGTACCTGTGTGGTAAAGATTGATTCTGTTCGTTTTCTATTGAGTAGTGCCTTGGGAGTCATGTACTTGATATACTCAAGTGTACAGCTACTGTAGCTTTACTTAATCGATCTTTTATCATAAATCATTCAGTAATGGATTATTTCTAAGGTCCTATAATCTGTAATGTTGCCGTGAAGAGCTACTCAGGTACTTCAGAAACCCATCCACAATAATTAAACACACTTGTTATTTTAGTTTCTGTGAATTTCTGCTGCCTCTCTCCATGCCGACTTTGTTGACCGCAGTCAACTGACACATTCCCGTGAGCCTCTCTGCCTGCTTCTTCCTGAGGTGCCACTGACTGCACAACCACAAGAACAGGCTTCAGGGATCCTGTTTGAATTCCAGCTCTCTTTCACTTCTGCCCTGGTTTTGTGCCTCCTCCAGCACTTGTTCTCACACAAAGTGGCCTTTCTCTGCCTTAACTGCTCATCGGGTCACACTCTGCTCGCCAGGAGACTGTGGGTGGGCATCTCTGATCTTGTGGGCGAAGTATTTATAATTATCACTTTTATTTCCCAGATTGTCCAGCAAATCCTGTAAACAGATTTACCAGAAAAGGGAACAACACAAGACCAGCAGCATTTCCCCACTTGTATCTACTCTTCTGAAAAATTGAACCAAAACCACAAATTGTAGGTAATTACAGATATAACATAGAGCAATTGTACATTTTATTAAGTGCTATCAAAGCAGTACATATATGGACCAAACGGACCGTGCATTTCTCAGAGGATACGATTCCAGACCCAAACATCTTTGTAAAGTATTATAGAAGTGTTTGGTCTTAGCTGGTCAACGCTCATGTTTGATGCACTTTATGGCGCCTTGAGAACAACTTTAAGCTTCTTTGTCGTCATTAGTTCATGTGGTTGCTGTGCGCTGTACAGAGCCCTCTTTGCAGCTGTGTTTTGGAGCTACCGGAGAGTGTTTGTGGAAGTGAGTCTACGCCACAGTCCTTCATGCTAAACAGCTTTTCATTCTCTCAGTGATGGCCTTTGTGCTGGTTGGTCCTCCATGGTGATTTGTTTCTGCTGCTTCACATTGTAGTGGCTGCAGCCCCATCACATCTGCGCTGTGTGAAGAGGCTGAGGAGTGTTTATTTGTTTCAATATCCGACAGGAGCCGGCTGTTAACAGCACACAAGCACATTTATTCTCCAGTGAATTAACACTTTAGTGGTGTTTTCATAACACATTTCTGTTGAACTGCACTAGAGTGACATGTGTATCTTTATCATTTCTCTTTGGAACATGTATGTGGGATATGTGAGGCAGCTGTGGTGGCCGCTCAGAAGTTTGTGATGTGACACATAGTACTGATAAATAGTTTGCTTGTTTGTGAGGCCAGGATTCAAAGTTTGCAATTAAATGTGATTCCCACACGAGTTACCATTTTAATATTTCACAAAATGCATTTTGTGTTGTTGTCAAACTGTTTGCTGGATGTTTCGTTGTTGTTTCTATAAAGTTGTGTCTATTCGCATACTCTAAGCAGCATAACCCACATAGTACATTTATGCTAATGCCCAGTCTTTCAGACTGAGCTGCTGACACCAGAAAATCCCTTTCGTTTTGTCTCCAACACAGATGTGTGGAGGGGAAATGTCTTCTCTGGAGGTGGGCATCCTCCAGGGGCTAAGTAACCACACATGGGGAGATTTCTTTTCATTTCTATCCGGCACATCTTCAGATCTCTTGAAATAGCTGGAGGCATTGCCATCGTGGATGATTGGCTGTCACCTGAAAAGGGCCAGGAGGCTTTGGGAAGAAAAGGCGGATGCTGTTTGTTTACAGGTGCAGGGTTGGCAGGTGCTGAATGCTAACCGTTGGCTCAAGCACTGAGGAGGACACACAAGGCTATCTGTGAGCCTTTAATTGCATTTAACTTTGGTTAACCCATTCTCTTTAGTATTCCTCCCAACTCCTTTCATGAACACATTTCTGCAGCTGTTAAAATTCCTACAAAGCACTGGAGTTTATGCTAGTAGCAAAGCAAGTGTGTAATCACAGAGTAACTGCTTAAATGTCCTCAAATCAAAGATGACATTTTTAATGCATAAAAAAAAACGAGCTACTCTCATGTATAAATCTGTCTTGATGTATATCGCCTCTACAGCAAACAGACTGTATTGCATTGGGGTATGTTATATAGCTGTGGCATTGGGATTTATTGGGAGCTTCACCCTCTGCTGTCTAAGGAGCATTAAAGCATCGTACCAAATGACTTCATTGTAACATTTTTATAGAGAATACGATATTCTTTTTATAACCATGAGACTGGGGCTGATTCATTGCTCTCTTTAAACTTAAAGTTAAATTAAAACCTAACCTAGTTATAAATCATGAAGCCTTTCAGGTTTAATCACTCAGTTCCACTGCGTCTGAGTTACCATCTGAGGAGATTACAAGTGGTTAGTTATATTGGCTGCATATCAATGTGGTTTAATTCAACTGCTTCTTTACTTTCCCATTTCTTTGGTAGTATTTGAGTCAGTATACAAATAATCGAGGTGTTTGTTGTCCAAATTAGAATGAATAATTTCTGTGGTATCCAAGTGTCACACTGCACTCGCAATTCAGCCTCACAAATAAATTTTAGTGCGAAGGTTGAACACCACAGGCTTTCGACAGCTTTTGGATGTTGTTTCATTCATTGAGGGTGCTGAAGAGGCACAAAAGTAGCAATTCCGCTGTAAGATATAGTTTTTTCCAATAAGCTGGTGTAGTTCTTTAAGTCGCTCTCTCTTCTCCTTGTATTGTGGTGATTAAATTGGCACAGAAATGTAATATCAGGAGTTTTACTTAATCCAATTGTTGAGAGACTGATGCTTCAGGCTAAAACCACTTTGTTTCAAGTAGTAACTGGCTGATTGTTTCTGGCATTTTTCATTGCTTTCTGTTTTACAGCAAATGAAAGAATATTCTAGAGAAGGACAAAGCCTTATTATTCATTACATTATTGCTTAAGTGTATTGATTACAAATATGAATGTTCATTTCCATTTTATTACACTTAATTGTCCTCTTTTCACCCACTTTGATTGTTTTTTATTTCTTTCATCAAGACCTCTGCTGTCCAGTATTTTTATAAAAACGCAAACAGGTAACCGGACTCATGCCAGATTGATATGAAAAATGTGTAGGACTTAATTAAGAGTCCTACACATTTTTCAATCTGGAATGGCTCTTGCTTAAAGCGATTGGGAAAAGGCGGAACGTCATGACTAATATTTGAATTTGATTCGTCGAAGTGTCACAACAGCAGAAGTTGTGGAACAAGCCAAGAAATGAACTTGTTAAATCCAGTTGCGAGAAAAGCATAGACATCTTTCTCTCCTCAAATGCACAAAGCAAAATAGTTTGTATTTCCTCTAAAATAAGCTGATAAATGTCCATCTGTTTCACCATGTTTGTTTTGATTCGTTTGGGTGCTTCACCTTTGGCTTCCACCCAAACCACAATTCATCGTGCTGGCTAAGTTAGTGCACATACAGAAGCACGCAAACTCTACACCAAAGGCCCAAGTCGAACCCGCAACTTTCTAACTGTGCCACTCAGCCACCATTCCACCGGGGAAAGAAGTATTTAGAATTTTCTGTAGGTCCTGACTTGGTTATTTTTTCAATACTGTTACGCGATTGATTAAATCGAAAAGTAATGAATTCCTTTTGAATGGAATAAATTAACTGTAATTTTGATCATTAATATGTGGCAACACATTCTCGTTCTGTTTGGAGTGATTAAAACATGTTTTGTGATGGATCCCACATTAAAATCACATCCAAACTGAACTGTCGTCGTAGAATGTAGTGACTCTTTGAAGTCTCTAGACCACCAGGGAGGTCCAGGAGAATAAAATGTCTTTTAACTATGGGGGCAGTCTTTCTGAGTCTGATGCAGAGCAGCTGACGCAGCATAGATTTAGTAAAGAAGGAGGAATAGGCTCGGGCTGGAGTGAATGAGAGGACTGATTGATAGAGCCTCTGTGAGAGTGTTGTTTATCACTGATGGTGTTAAGTAGCCTTGTGTTGTCCTCAGGGTGGAAAATGAGACACATGTACAGATGGAAGACTGGATGAGAGGACAAATAATCATAGGGCTTCTTTCTTGCTTTGAACCAACAGACTTGTATAAAGACAGACTAATTACATGAATTCAGCATCAATATGCTTAGTAAATAGTCTTCCAATGCTTTATTTTAATTAGCCTAACCATTAACCACTATCCTGATATGGGACTGTGTGGTTCTCAGTTTGTGTAAGTCATCTTCCCTCTATATTAATGGCAGATAAAGTTAGATGTCAAGTGGTTTGTCTGTGAGAGGGCAGAAACTTTGCCAGTTTTGTCCCATCTCGTCTTATTTTCTCATACATCTTTTTGAATAAAAGGGTGGACACCTCCTGCGTGGGTGTGCCAACCTAGAAGTGGAAATAAATATTCTCTCCATAAATGACTGTCAGAAAAGTAATGGAATTGGTTCTGTGATCTATTTCCGAGCCTGTGAGAGCTTTAGCCTTGTGATGGTTCAGATAACATCTCGCTCTGTCTCTGCAGAATACCAATGTCATACTCGCTCTGCTTTGACAGCAGCACTTCCACACTGAATTACTCCCATACCAAACTTTTCTCCTGGTGAAAGAAACTGGAGATTAGCAGCAAATAAATGCAATTGGAGAGGAATGACCAACGTTTCACCATGTTCTTCTCATCTCTGAAGAATTGATTGATTAGAAGAAAACAGAGCGGGTCTCTTCCATGTGTGGACTCTGAATTTAGGTCACGGCCGATTCAAAGAGGCCAAACATGGGAAAGAATCAAGCTCCATGATAACATTTCTTGGAAGTTATTGTGTAAAGTATGTGGTACATTCATTTTGTCGCAATTCATTTTAGTTCAACCTATCATAATAGTATATAATTCTGTGTTTACATTATACATCAAACGACTCCACTGTTTGGAGTGATGGAAAATGAGATGCAGTGTCTTCAAAAATATTTTGTCTGCATTGTTCATTTAACTCAAAACTATTATAGAATCCAGTGGTTATGCAGTAACACAAAGCAAAGACATTAGTCAGAAAAGTCATGAGGAACTGTTAAATGTAATGTGCATTTTATATATATATATATATATATATATATATATATATATATATATATATATATATATATATATATATATATATATATATATATATATATATATATATATATATATATACACACACACACACACACACACACACACACACACACACATATATATATATATATGCGCCTTGGCAAGGCAAAGTAAGTGTATTTGTATAGCACAATTTGTACACAAAGTAATTTAATAAGTAATAATCAGTAATAAAGTGCTTTACAGAATAATCAAGACATTAAAATCACAATACAACAAATCAAAACAAAAATAATCATAAAATGAACATTACAAGAGAAGCATGCAGAATAAAAACATTTCAGTCATGTGCACAGCTAAACAGAAACATTTGGAGCCTGGATTTAAACATTGTTAAAGTAGAAGCCTGTCTCACATCTTCAGGACGACTGTGCCAGGTTTTAGCTGCATTAAACTGAAACACTGATTCCCCATGTTTAGTCCTGACTCTGAGCACCAGCAGGAGGCCAATCCCTGAGTGTGAGATGGTTCATATGGCACTAACATGTGGTACATATACTTTTATTCTAGGCCATGAAGAGACTTGTTCACAAGCAGAGCTACTTTAAAATCTCTTCTCTGAGCCACAGGAGCCAGTGACCTGAGCACACGACGCATGTGTGAAGTACTTCCTGGTTCTAGTCAGGACCCGAGCAGCAGCATTCTGGATGTACTGTACTTTGGAGAGGCCAGTGAGCAGGCCCTTTTAGTGGTCTACTGGACACAAACGCATGGATAAGTTTCTCCAAGTCCATTTTTGCAGTGTTTTTTAGATGGTAAAAAGCAGCAGATGTTATTGAATGGTCAGGTGCTTAGGCGCTATGATCCATTTCAGCTAAAGCTGTAGAACCCTTGTAAATGGTGTGAATTAGGGCTGCAGCTATCAATTATTTTAGTAAAAGAGTAATCTATTGATTATTTACTTTGATTAATCGAGTAATCTATACATTTCTCATTCCATTAAATATTCTTAAAAGCGTATTAGTTGTTTTTTTAAGGTATTGTTCATAGTTAAAACAAAAAAGTATTTTTTCTGCTTGAAATAACACATTTATTCTTAATTGCACATCAGTATATCCCCAAAACAGAAACATTTCACTTATATGATAGATAAATCAGATCAAAATGTCTCTAGAATATTTACTACCAGAGCTGTCTACTGCACTATTACTGTCGAGTTATTTTGCAGCGCTAGCCCTGTGTGCTGTTAACTTTTGCCTCCATGAGTTTGCCTCTCTTCACGGCTTTTATTGAACTGGTTTGTTTTCACATCGCAGTCCTCCGTGCTCTTGCATGCAACCAAAGTCTGCTCCCTAAACTCACTTGTGGATCTAAAATCCTCTGCTCTTTTCACTGTTGTGCAGGCTCCATGTGGAAACAAGCGCTGTAATCGTTCGGATCCATCCATGCTTTAGTTTCACGTGGTTTTAACAAATTATTATAATTACAGGAATCATCAAGGCAATAAAATAAGAATCGAAGCTTTACTCGATTTACTCGATTAATCATTTCAGCCGTAGAGTGAATATAGCTTTTGAACACCCACACAGTATTTGGCCATTGCAGAGCCATACCAAATATTTGGTTGTTTGTACACACTTCACTAGCCCTCCCCTCTGACCCGCGTGTGTGCTGGTGGCTGCAAATTATGTGTGACTTTGATAGCTATGAGGTGAAGAGGCTGTCAGGAAATTGGGCCTGCTGTGTTCCTCCACGCTGCAGGTTACTGTGTCTATAACCTCTGCTCTGGTGCCAGGTCCACATTGGCTTCTGCTAATGGTTTACTTTGAACCACAAATTAAAAATCTGAAAGCAGCGTGAGAATGAGCATATTATTAAAATGGGGAGTTGCATCGAGAGCTCCATAGAATGGTCTATCATTAGCACACCTCCGGCCCTGCCTTGTGGGCTAATTATATTGATTTCATCTCTGTAGTGATTTTGCCAGTGGGTGAAGTGAAGCCTTCATTGAAACTCTTGTGTGTAGAGAATGCGACATGTTGCACAAGAGCCTGAAGAGGAGCTGGTAATTAAAGTGTGTGTGGCAGCAGCATGTGTCCTATTAAGCCACAACAGCATCATCACATCCCAAACATGTGACTGTGAGGCCCAGTGCCAATGCCTCTACAATCGCCTGTACGATATATAACATACTGCTCAATTCACTCTGTTCTTGATGAAATTGAACTGTTTTTGGATAAAATTGCCAAAAAACAAACAAACAACTAAGCACAAAGCACACCTTTTTGATGTTTTTTCAGTTATTTCTCCATTAGTGCAGTATAGTGTTGTCACTAGGACTGTCACCGTAGCTGCAATATTGTACCGTGATATGATCAGATGCACTGCACAAGGGCTCAAGTGACTGCAGTAACTGTACTTAGCATTTTTACGCCCACACCTGGCGTAATTTTACTGTTCAGCTATCAGCCAATTCATGTTTACACGGCTCAGCTCTCGATGGCCTGCGCTCTGCCCCCGGAACCAACAGTGTCCACAAGCTCCATCGCACATGAGTTTAGTTCAGGACAGCGCTATAACATAACAATAATATATCCTTGCAACTCGTCTCTAAAACTACATTTAGTGAACAGAAGTGGCTTTTTCTGATGCGTGCACACATGCGTATATGTCACTCATGCCTGGTTGTTGCTTTTTTTTTTTTCAAGTATACCCCCAATTTACATGTGTTATTATGGACCTATGTGCTATACTGCATACACCCACACTGCAGTGCTGAGGTGCATAAAGTTGAAAAAAGTATTCAGGAAACATCCAATATAATCCTATTTATATATTTTTTCAGTATTGATACTTGCTTGAATTAGTATGTAATTTATATACCAGTTTTAGTATTGACCCTGCTGCTGTTAGCTTGTCTATTTTTGCCCGTGAATTCTTATTATTGTCGAATGAGTCGATGCCAGCAAAGACTTGATTATGTCAATTGACTGATGAGCAGATGATTGATTTGGAGAGGCTTTGGACATCCTTCTCCCACATCAGACAATAAACATACACTGAACATAGCAGAATATCTAAAGTACAGGGCTCAGATGGCATTGATAACCATAGAGTGGCTCAGTCTAATTGAGGAAGGGACCATGCCTTTCAGGATGTCTGGCTTTTTCAAATGTTGTTTCAGATCGACAGTCCTTGTATTCTAAGTCTCTTTGTTATCTTCCTGAATTATTTTTTTCTATTATTGATGCTTTGAAGGATGTCACAATCTCATTTTGCTAAGATGTTTTTGCGTACAGAACAGAAAATACGTTTGTATAAACAATATACTGTAGTGCCTTTGGACATGACATTAAAATGCACTTTAACCATATCTAAAGAAATTATTGTCCCATGTAGCAAATTTGTCTTACCCACTTTGGTTTGGGGTAGGAGTGGATGATATTGACAAAAAATAAACATGTCCTTTTATGGATTTTTTTATAAGTCAATAACTGCAGTATTTGTGTTGCTTTTGTACCAATTGTCAATATTATGATTGTAAACACACTTGTGCGTTATAGATTTAGAAAAGACATCTGATGCACTGAAGGCAGAGTGGTACGCACATACCGATAACCAATAATTATAGGTCTAAATGTGACTAAAGCAGACCATATAATACATATAGAGACATAAAAATATGAGATTTGCAAGTAACAGTATTGGGTTGTAGCCTGCTCATAAGCTCAATATAAATTAATTATAGACTTCCTATATCTTTGTAGTTTTTCATACAGGCCTACATTAATTCACACACATTGTAAATGCTGTTTTATTTAGTTATTTTCTATTATTAACAATATGCTTCAGATAAGCCATGTCTGAGTTTCATGCTTTGTGCAACACAGAGGGAAGGGGTGGGCCTGCAGCACCGTGGCTGCTCCTTTAATAACATGGATTCTGGTTGACACAAGCTCAAAGCAGCCTCTGTAATGTATGTCTGCCTCTGCTAACTTTTTATTCACCGTCTATATTCAGACTGTGCTGTACACAGGTGGTCTGCATTGGGCTGTAATGAAACGTGTCTGTGTGACATGAATTTTCTCGTCTGGATAAAGAGCACATGGTCACATGGTGACAGCAGCGGCTCAAACAGGCAAACTCCTCACACTGCACCAAGCATCTTCTCAGTTGATTGAGAACTAAAATACAACTAGATCCTCGCGTAGTCCAAGTCTGTCAGTGCGATAGCATCTATGTCAAGCTGCAGTGCAAATGCACGGACTGTTGCAGTCTCGGCCGCCCCATGAAAGAGGCCCGTATATGTAGACATGTGTCCTCTGCTCTCCCTGCCTCTGGACTGCTCTGTGTGTGTGTGTGGCTGGAGTGGGGGGATAATTGCCACTACCGGCCAATAATTATCAGCAAAAGATATTACTGTGCATCCCTACTCTGTAGCACTTAAGTGATTACTTGTTCTCGACTGGCACTGGAAAGGATGGAGGATAAGAGGAAAAAGTTAATGAACTCTGCTCTAAAACTCACGGCATGTCCACGCTCACCTTCAGTAAGGACTATGGTCGGACAGAAGTTTTGAAGCCTCGTTCTCCTGTTGTCCTTGCTCCTCCATGCTTTTGTTTGGAGTGGAGTAGCAGGACTTATATCTGCCTGACTGTTTAAGAGATATTTCATGCCTCTGGTCTTATTTTCTCCACTAAAGTGATAACTCTGCTGCAAGACATGTAAACAGACAGTGGCGTGTGACGTCACCGGGCTGTGGCTCAGGTCGGTTGTGCAGGTCTGAGCATGGGCCATAGAACTCTACATAATCGTGCGTGAGCACGGCTCGGTTCAGAAGTCCTAGTATGGATCTAAACTCACTTGTGGCTGTAAAATACAAAGCTCTCTTCACTTTTGTGCAGTCGGTGCTGTGCGGCCTCCATGCGCTTCAGTTTCATGTGTTTTTGACTAATTATTATAATTAACCAAATCATTAAGGCAATAAAATAAGAATCAAAGCTTTTTAGTAATTGAATTATTCAGTTTACTTGATTAATTGTTTCAGCTCTATGTAACAGGCTCCTCACTTTACAGATCACACACTTCAGTGCCTTTAAGTAGGTTTTAATCCACACATGCTTCTTTTTTAATTTTCACTGTAAAAAAACGCATCGCCTTTCATCCTTGTGTATTTCTTTTCATTGTAATAGCCCATTCGATCATGTGACACTTTGACAGTCCTCCACTTGTAGACAGAAAATCTTTACTGAAAACATAAGTGTGTGGTGTCTCTGTAGTTCATGCGGGTTTGAGACAAATAATCATTACTAAATGTCCTCGTATCTGAGGGCTGCACACTTTGTGCCATGCAGCTGGCTTCCCTTGTTTTGAACAAATGATGTTCCAAAGATTGTTGTACATCCAAGACTAATAGAAAGTCTTGGTCTCAGATTAGAAGGAAAACACTCAGATTTTGGCTTTTCTCGGACCCTTATTTCCTGATCATTATTCTGTGGTTCAGGGCCAGTGGGATCCAGCCGATTCAAGTCTCATGCACTTGACCTTAACAACAGAGTCAGACAGGCTTCACAAAGGTCACTCCCACAGACTTCTCCCTCTGCTGAAAGGCCGACAGCACGCTGCGGCCTAGGACCTATAGAAATGCATACATTCCAGGACAAATATAGCCTTGTTCTGACTTACAGACTGTAAAGGATTAATTTATTAAAGTCATGGCACATGTTAAAAGAGCTGATTATTCCTCTAGTTCAGCAGTTACTTCCTTAAAGGAGCTGTACCAGATTTTTACAGACATAAAAGTGTGCAAAAAACAAACTAGTTTGTTGGATCCTGTCTAAACTTATTCCTCACATGGTGCATTGTGAGTACCCTAATTATCCACAGCGATGAGTTCATAAGTACTTTTCACAAGTTTCAGTGGTCAGAGCATGTTTTGTCGTCACATCACTGCTAACAGCGACCAACATCCTAAAATACTTTAGTTAATTTGAAAATACAGAACATTTGTTATTGTGATTTTTGCCATTTCTCGTATTGTTGCATATTATATCAGAATAATATCATGGCCATTGTCAGTGAACAGAAGTCACTATAAGAACTTGCTGTGGCGGGATGGTTCAACTAAAACAATGAATAATATCAAGTTTTATATGATCAAATTACATGATTTGAGACTTTCAAAGACTTAACAGAGCATGTGCCCTTTTATCTGCCTCATCACCTGGACTTTCTGAAGCCACAAAATCATGAAATGCACTGTTAAGTATTGCTTTAGTTAATCTCCCACATTTGGGGCCCACAGTCTGTATAATGAAGCTTACATTTGGCTGCCTTGTTCATGTCTCTTCTATTTCGACATAAGGTTTAAGGTCATTTCTTAGGCTTTTTTGTTTTCATTCATCATTTTTCAGAGCAAACTCTCTGGCTCCTCTTCTGACATTTGTGGTATCTAAACTATTGCTGGGAGTCAGCATATTCACAGCAGATTGAACATTGAACATTTTAGCTTATTCAGCAGCAACGTACAAATAGTTATTTGTTTGTGATGGTATCAGTTTGGAGTAGAAAGACATTTTTGGCCATCTGTTGGAATAGCTGATGTAGCGGTGGAGGCCGTAGTTTATTTGAGTCCCTGGGCACCATGAACTAGGTGTTTTCATCTAGGTGTTGATCTTGTACTTACCCCCTGAGTAGTGCTTTACTCTCAGTGTGTCTACTTGTATTGTTTCATGTTGTAAAGACCAAAGACCCATGCTCTGACTTTAGTAAGCCTGTTCTGTTGTATTATGGTGCTGGTCAAACAAATCAGTTACCTGTGGTCTGCATTTTGTCCTCTCCTTGTTTTTGACCCAAAATAAGGATTCTGTTGAGTCTGAGTCTGCAAACTCCTGCCAGCCCTGTGCCCTACCACTAATCGCCTTGTTTCCCATCTGGCTCTACTCTCACTTATAACCCTTTATGTTTTTGTTGTCTGTATTTTGTGTCATGTACCTACCTCTGTAATTTTAATGGAAATATCTAATCCAATTCAGTGCTGTTCCCTGGTTCTGTTCTCCCCACGCATCACTTCCAAACAGCTCACTGGTACAGTGAAGAGTTTGCTGTCGGTCCACACTATTGGTGCTTATCTCACTTTGACTACAGTAACTATTGTTAAAATGTTGGCCTCAAGAGCCTCTTAGTGAGTCTAGATGCAATTTGCATCTGGAGCAGTTGCAATTGTTAAGAGAATATTAATATCTTATTATGTTAAGAGAAAGTAAATGCTGCAAGAAATAATCAAGTCAGCTTAACACAAACTACTGAATTCTAGGGGTAACAGATACAGTTGAAACCAGAAGTTTAAATACACTGTATGAAAAGATACATACCTTTTTTTTTTCTCACTGTTTGACATGAAATCTGACTAAACTTTTCATGTTTTACGTCAATTAGGACTACCAAAATTATTTCTATTTGCTAAATAACAGAATAACGAGAGAAGGATTTTTAAAGAGCATTTTTCATTACTTTATTCAAAGTCAGAAGTTCACATATGGTAAGTTTAATATTTAAACAATTTGGGAAAACCCAGATGATGATCTCATGTCGTTGGCAGCTTCTGATTTGAAGGCACACCTGAAATGCAGTGCTTCATTATGTAACATCATGGCAAAGTGAAAAGAAGATATCAGGAAGAGAATTGTGGACTTGCACAAGTCTGGTTCACCCTCCAGATGCCTGAAGGTGCCACGTTCATGTTCAAACATTATACGTAAGTATAAACACCATGGAAATGTCCAGTCATCATACACTCAAGAAGGAGACAGGTTCTGTGTTCCAGAGATGAACGTGCTTTGATCTGAAATGTGCAGATCAACCCAAGAAAAAAAGCAAAAGACTTTTTGAAGATTCTGCTGAAGCTGTTAAGAATGAGTCATTATCCACAGTGAAACTAGTACTGTACCGACTAGAGCTGATAGGCCACTGTGCAGGAAGAACCATTATGCCAAAAGAAACATAAGAAAGCCAGATTACAGTTTGAAAATGCACACAAGAACAAAAGTCTTTGGAGACATGTCCTGTGTTCTGACTAAACTAAAATTGAACTGTTTGGCCACCGTTTCCCCATAAGGGGGAAACTTGCAAGCCTGCGAACACCTGTGAACATCCTGTGAAATGTGGCAGCACCATGTTGTGGGGTTGTTTTGCTGCAGGAGGGACTGGTGCACTTCACAAAATAGATGGCATCATGAGGAAAGAACATTATGTGGAAATACTGAAGCAACATCTCAAGACATCAGCTGGAAAGTTAAACTTTGGGTCCAAATGGGTCTTCCAAATGGACAATGACTCGAAACATACCGCCCAAACTGGTTAGAGAGTGGCTTAAGTATAACAAAGTAAATATTTTGGAGTGGTCCTCACAAAGTCCTCAATCCTATTGAAAAAGTATGAACAGACCTAAAAAGTCATGTGCGAGGAAGGCGGCCTACAAACTTGGCTCAGTTACACCAGTTCTGTCGGGATGAATGGGCCAAACTTCCTGCAAACTATTGTGAGAAACTTATGGGAGAATATATCCAAAACATCTGACCAAAGTCATACAGTTGGTGCTAAATACTAATGAAATGTATGTAAACCTCTGACTTTGAAGAAAGTAATAAAAAATTGTCCTTCTCTCATTTTCTGGCATTTAATAAATGGAAATAATTTTGGTAATCCTAATTGACCTGAAAAAGGAAAAGTTCAGTCTGATTTATGTCAGACAGTGGAAAAAAAAGGTATGTGTCTTTTCATATAGTGTATGTAAACTTCTGGTTTCAGCTGTATGAAGTGGCACTTGTTGTTTAATAGATGTGAAGAGTGAATATTGTCTACAATACAAACTCCTTTAAAAAGGCTGCAAAAATAAACAAATTGACTGTATTTTTTTTTTTTTTTTTTTTTTTTTTTTTCACAAAAGGTTATAGTGTTGTGCCCAGTTTAAGATTTATGACCTGGTCAGAGCTTGAGGAGTTCCTGAGCCTTTGAAAAGCTCTAAAAGAGCACAGTGGCTGAATGACAGGGCCGTACTTCACACATCCCTGGTTTGTTTTTTTAACACATTTTTAGAAATCACTTGTAAGTAAAATTGTATACTTTTAATTCTGTTAAACATTTTTGTGCATTGTATTTGGTAAAGCACTATGTTTGTATGAAATACATTATTTTATGAGCAAGACCCATAACCTTGGAATAATAAACTCCTTTTCATTCAAGTGTTTTAATACAGTACAAGTATGTAGTAGCTTAGTCAACCAAATTGTCAAAACTTATAAATCACGTAAAGAGGATCATGTCAAGTGTATTGTGTTACAGCTTTTAAGGTTAAGTTTAACCTTGTTGAAACTCATTATTTGGCAGAAAGCTAATCATAAGAAGCATTTCTAATGTTTTGTGTGCAGAAATCTGTGATCATTACATTTATAACTTGGTGGGGAATTAATGCATTAAACAGGCAGGGAACTGCAGTCTGGGGTCAAACTTTTGTGGGCGGAAATGCCTAATCCCATTGGCTATAAAAAAAAAAAAAAAAAAGGGGGCAGGCAATGGGCAGGGAATAACGGTCATAGGATCACCTACAGTGTTTTAAGTCTGAAAATAATATTTTTCACTCACCAGTTGTTCTAAATACCAAATATTTACATATTATATATGGTGTAATTCTGGCAGCAAAATGTTGAAACATAACTTGAAAGTACTTATAATTCTTCTCTAAAGTAAAGCCAACCCTGTTTTGTGTAGCCTTGAGCAGATAAGACTTGATGCATTCATACAGATGTTGGAGGCATTATAGTTTCCGTAGCTCAGTCATAGTAAGCTGTTTCCTGTGTCGCTGGATGATAAAATCCTGGGGCTGCTTGCTGCCAGCTGTGAGCCAAAGCCCTCAGATGCTGGAGCCTGCTCTGTGCCAGGCTCCTTAGTATGGGCTTGGCCTCCACCAGACGTGCACAATGATCACCAGAATCTGCATTAATATGCAGAAGAGTATACATTAATATGCAGACTCATTCCACCCATTCACAAACGTGCAGCTGGCGCATCAGCATGTTGGCTGAGCAGGCACAAGAGTTACTACTGGCATGTAACATTAACTGGTCATATTTAGTACAATATTTTTGTATTATCTCATGGCATTGCGTTAGCTTTAATACAATGTGTTCACCTATATTGGAACGTGTCAATGTGGCAATCAGAGGTTTCATGAAAAGCTGCAGAACCTCTGTAGATTCTTCCACAGGTACAGCCGGGCTCTGTGATTCTATCTCATTTCAACAAGACAAAGTAAAAACAAGAAATGCTTCAGTTGTATTGATTTCAAAGGCTTTTGAGCTGAATATGTTTGACCGCTCATATAAAACGTCATGTCAGTGCTAAAGAACTGCTTTGAGCGACGGTGTATACCCATGTGGCAGTACAAATTCAGCTCTGAGACCAGTTCCCTCTTCATTTTATTAAATACATTTTTTTTGTTATTTTTTAAATTGTACAATCTTTTGCAGTTGTTTTTTTTTTGATAGTTTTCTAATCATAGATATTCTGAATTGTCTTTTTAAAACAACAGTTAAGATTATATCCTTGGGCTGATTTGTCACCCACCTCTTGCTTAGAGCTGGAAATATCAGCTCAAACCTAAACTGTTGAGTTTCAGAGGAAATTTGATTTAAGAGGGAAAGGCAACAGCAACACATCCTCTCAGATCTTGGACAATCTATAAATAATATGTCAATAAGGCCTGGGGGTGTTACAAGGAGCTTCCCTGTGGTACAGAAGTTGCACATCACCATTTCATAAGCGGCGAGTCTGTCAGTCTCTGTTAGTTAACGCAACATGAATAAATGTGCTACTGTCACAGCTCCTCTGCTGCTCGCTCAAAGTGTGAGCACTTTAAACTAATGTGACACTGCATTAGCGATTCCCCTCCAGCCAATCAGGCTGGATTGATGTGGTCTCTTCACACATATAAATAACATCCTTGGTGTAAGAAATTGTCTTGTGCACATATGAGTATGCCTGATGTTTACTCAGGTTTTAGGCTTTAGCTCCCTTTTATTCCTCTTAATTTGAATTTTAGATAAAATTGGATTATATAATTAGACAAAAAACATTCTCCATCTCGTTCATGGACATGGGCAGTACATTCCTTTTCTCCAAATGAATGTGCTAGTTTAAAGTTACAGTTTTCATAAACTTACTGTAATATAAGCCTTTTTAAATCAACAAACCTATCATTGCTAATTGTTGTTGTATTTTTCTAATATTAATTAAGATAAAAAGCTTGAATAATTATCACTAAATTAATTATTATGTGTATGCAGTAATTTTGCAAACAAAGCATTGAACAAACAGTGTTTATGTATTGATATATCAAGGTCACTAGTCCGTAACCTTGTGGGTTATTGAAGCTCTCATGCTGCAAATTCATAATTAAACTCTTTGAGGCAGACGGTACAGCATTCTCAGTGGATCACAGCTCAGTATTTGATTTTACTTCCCCTGCTTTGATTCTGTATTATTACTCAAAGGAGGAGCTTAACCCGGTCCCTCTGACTTATAGAAAACCAAATAATCATAAACATCTCATGTAGTATATTTAGTATATTCAGGACAGAGCGCATAAAGCCTTGGTTCATTTGGACTGAGCCTTACAGTGTATTTTAGTAAAGTGTTTGTTTGTTTGTTTGTTTTTAATGAAGATGTTATGTTGCTTTTTGTTTAATTTTAATTTTGTGACCAATACAAAACCAGATGTTTCTAACAGATACAGATAGATTTTTCTATTGGCAATTTATTTACTACATTAACTTCAGGTTAAATTACTGTTGTGCAGCATGAACTCCCTGTGTACTGTGTGATAACTGTTCCATATTTGCTAGCACAGTTAGTCAATCAAATCATTACATTTCATAATTTTTATTAAAGGTGCATTTTGTAACATTTCTGCTACCTGCTTGTCTCTGTGGAGATGTTATTGCTTTGCGTGGACTGTTCTTCATTATGGTATTAAACTTATCCATCTTGCATTTTCATTTTACATTCACTTACAGGTGGATTAATTCACTCGCAATATAGATGCGTTTAATGCCATACTGTGGAATATTCCAGGCAAAGAATAACGGCATTTCCATGGAGACCAGAGAAGTAACATCAAAATCTAATCGGGGTCTGTTGTAAGACATTGTGCTGAGATGAAAACCTGTAGTCCACATTCTATAGATTCAACAATAAACAAAAATATCATTGATTGTGATAAAAAGGGTTGGCAATAATTCTTTATGGGACTTTCGTGTAATCGTCATAATCGCCAACAAAGATAATCGCCGTTATATCACCAGAATGTGCAGAAAAGTTTTAGAGGGGGGCCCATGTGAAGCTTATTGCCGACGGCCCTGCTTATCCATAATATTCTCTGCTAAATCGTCGTTGTTTTCCCCGAGTACAATACTACAGGATGGCCCAAAAATCAGTGACAGTTGAAAAAAAATCATACCTCTTATCTTTCTAAATATTTTTCTTTTTTTTTTTCAGAGCATTTAGAACTTTTGACATTAATTTGAGCAAGTATAGCACTGAAGAACGAACCCTCATTGTACAGTTTTTTTTTTTTTGAGTCACAGGGGTCAAATTCAGAAACCCAGCGGTGTTACCGTCGACATTTTAATACCAGAGATGCCCCAAGCGTAAATGCCATTAAAGGAATAATAAGTGTTTTTCACAGACAGGGGGCAGTATGTGATCTCTAGAGACCTGACAAGTCCCGATTTCTTCCTGTGAGGCTGTCTTAAAGAAAAGGTGTTTGTGAATAAATCTCAGACAATAAAAAACTTAATATCGAGGATCAAATAAGAGCCATAAGCCCAGAAATGCTTTAAATGTTATGTAAAGTGTGTTGGATCGAGGTATTCAGTGTGAAACCTAAAATGGTAGATTTTTTACTTAAAAAGTTTAGTGTAAGGTCATTTTTATCTGTGAAGGTTCCCCTATTTGGTGAGTTAAGCATTTTGTGCTTGAAGAAACATGGAACTTACCCTTGACAATATTAAACATGGAACTTATTGACAATATTAAAGTTCATTCAAGTATCCACAACATTTTTAAACTGTCAGCAACTTTAATAATCATCGTCCCGTGCCTACTGCATACTAACACTGCAGTGATGTAATGTGAATGTTAGTTTTAGCTTACTTCATGAGATTGTGCTGGAATGAATTGGTTATTTGATGTTCTCCCGGGGGTCCTGATGTTGCTCTTCTTGTGTTGAGTAGTGAATTATCCCAGGCGGCATTGCACAGCTACACATGTTACTGCCAATAGTCTGGAGGATTAATATCTCAGTCAGGCAAATTGATGACAGAGCGAACCTGGCCCATGACCCAAACTCATATTGATTAAAGGTCTTTGAATGAAATGCGCTGAGATAAAAGGCCAAGTCGTATCTTCGATAACACAAGTTCAAATCCAATTGTTTTCTTCGCCGTCAGCTCTTTGTAAGCAGCAGAGGAGTCGTGGGAATCTGGCTTTAGTGAGTCATGATGATTCAAGCTAATTTGATTGGTCATCTCCAAAAGGAAACTTCATGAATTGGAAAGTTATGGGCTGATTATCACATAAATTGTTTTGTTGATTAGCGGTTTCGGCCGGTGCGCATTGTGTGAGAGAAGAAGGGAGATCTGGCCTAGATAACACAACAGCGTGTCCATTACTTATATCAACAGCCCTGATAATGCCAGGGCGGTTGTTTATTACAGTCATCAGTTTTATTGCTGCTGTTAAAACTATGGTTCAGTCCTCTGGCACTCTAATGCGGGGGAGATGAGTGGATCAATCACCACTAGATTGGCTCCTGCAGGAAAAATAACAGGCATCAGGTAAAGGCAGAGAGGGAGAAAGTGCGACAGAGAGCGAGAGAAAAAGAGGGATGGGATGCAAGGAGGAATAATAATAAGGAGGAATAAATACGTGAATTTCTAAGAACTTATATGCAGGGGAGCCTTTTATAGATAACTGATTTAAGAGTCCAATTACATGACAAACAATAAATTCTTTTCTCAATTATCAGTAAAAAAAAGTTTCAGTGCTTTTCTGTCTCTCTCCAGATTAAATGTGCACTATATAACTTTTCTGGTAGGAGGTCCGCCACCTTGTCTCCATAGAGATGTTATTGCTTTGCCTAGAATGCTGTATAGGTGATGCCGTCGGGCGAAGTTAAAGGTCAGACCTGTGGAGACACCAGCCCACTTAAAGTAAGAATTCATGTTGAAAAGAAATGACGTATTATGGTACATTCAGGGCAAAGCAATAACACCTCTCTGCGGGTGAACTCCCACAGGAAATTACATAGTGCATCATTGTATATCTCCAAGCAAATGCCTCAAAATCTACTTAATTTAACTGTATTAGTATAAGACTTCCACTTTAGGAGTTGGAGTATATTTCAGATGAATAATTGGTATATTAGCATGCTGTTCATTGCTTAGGGAAAATTCATGGACACTCTTAAGCATCAAAAGAAGTTTATTAGAGCTATAGGACTTAGAAGTTGGTGACTTGAAAGTAGTTTTGCGGTCACATAAAGGCTGCCCAGAGACGACTGAATCATTGAATTTGAGTTACAGTTTGAATAGTAAAGAGATTTACAAAGGCAAAGGGAGACACTTGGCTTGAATGGATTTAATGGCAAGAAAGAGAAGTTTTATGCAATCCAAGATGACACTATGAAAGTGGAGAGTGGAGAGAGGGAAGTGTGGAAATGTGTGGTATATTATATTATATGTGACTGGGGCTGAGAGTCACTCTGTACCTCACAAACTATTAGATTCATGACTCTCCTCCCATAATATCACTGTCACTGTAACATCCTTATGCAATATCGTGTTCATACCTCATTGTTGTAAAATGTGTGACTGTTATTTTATCTTCACTGGGGGTTCTGTTAATAAAGGTTTATTGTACCTATTCTCTTTACGTTACTGATGTTTAAATTTTCTTAACTTTTTGGTTGGCTGCATGTCATGTGTAATTTAATTTGATGAATAAAAGTAAAGTAATTCTGATGACAATAATATAACTCACTGGCAATATTGTGATAATGACATGTGATAATCTCTGACATAATACCACCCACATTTTGGACAAATTGATGGCGTTTCCATATAATTTTAGCTTCTGTTTTCTGCTGTTGTACAAAACAATACTGTATTTTTTGGGCTATAAGGCACACTTAAAATACTTAAATTTTCTCAAAAATTGACAGTGCGCTTTCTAATTCAATACGCCTTATGTATTACATATAAGCTACAAAGCCGCACCACTTGACGGATTGTCGGAGCATTACAGCTACTGTATGTGTGTGTAAAGACACCGAAATGGCAAGAAGATTATCACAGAACACATCACCAACATCATCTCCTTCACCTTTGACATCCCCGTGAACTGTACTGTCGAGGAAACAGGGGCCAGTACGATCTACGCACCACAGGGAACGAGAACTCGTCTTTCACTGTAGTTCTTGGTTGCCGGACTAATGGCCAGAAACTACCACCCATGGTCATTTTCAAGAGGAAGACTTTGCCAAAAGAAAAGTTTCTGGCCAGTGTGATCATCAAGGCTAACTCACAGGACTGGATGGACGAGCAGAAGATGAGTGAGTGGCTCAACTGTCGTCCGAGCTTTCAGGAAGACCGGAATCATCACTGAACAGCTAAGTAACAGACGAACGAGACTGACTTGGATAATGACGAGAGGGATCCGGGCATGCTTGATGCCGTAATCTGACTGTTTTGTTTCTCTTAATGCGCTCATGGACTGTGTAAAGAAGTGGACTAAGCAAGTGGGACGTCACCCATAGTGTTCAGTGCACTTTATAATCCGGTGCGTTTTATGTATGATAACAGACCCATTCATTGATAATTGTAATCCGGTGCGTTTTATAGATTTTTATAGATATTTATTTGTCAACTAAACTATTCCATTGAGTAATCGACATACAGCTCTGTAGACAGAACAGGCAGAGAGCGGCAGGATTGGTACGGTCAGCTTCTTTTTGCACTTGGTCACTTTGCTTATTTTTGGAAAATTTAAAATAAAAAAGTGCTGGTGCGATAAAGTGCACAGGATTAGGAGCAGGTCTTCTCCAGCAGCAGACCAATGAATGATGCCAGAACCTTATATACCACTGGGTAAAAGCATGAAAAACTCCAGGGTTGTAAAATGAACATTAAAGTTTTCAAACTAACTTAAAATCCTCAATTAAACCATATAAAACCCATTTACAAAAAAGATAAACCCTAAAACCAAACATCTAATAAAACATAACATGTATAACCCCAAATCAAAAGCTGCCCCGCAACTCTTAAACTATGTCTGGTCTCCTGGGAAATCTTTTGGCCAGACACCAGGACACAAGACATGGGTAAGTAAAAGCACTTAAAATATTTACCACATCCACCCGCATACAGTTGTCACTCTTTAAACACATATACGTTACACACACACGAACACAGACAAGACACAACTAACTTAAAACATGGCACATATATTACACTTTGATCAACTGTAATTGTTTTGTGTTTGTCTCCGTGTCTATCTGACTGGATCTATGGTCAATAAAAGGTCTTTCAATTAATATTTTAAAACATTACAAACATCTGCAATATTTTCCTATAAGTGCTCTGTGCTGTTAAAGTGCAATGTAAATGTTATAAAGTGTAAAGTGAATCAAAGTCCATGTGTGAATGCGCAGTCTATCACAAGCCCTGTATGCAGCTATAGTAAATGAGAAAACCCATGACATTTATTTGTGTAAAACTAGTTAAGATTCAGTAGAAGAGGTGCCGCATAGCTAAGCAGGCAGATTTTATTTTCCAACACAAGAGACAAGCCGAGGCAACAAGACAGGAGAGAGCGGAGGCAGTGTTTTGTATAATTAGAAGAGCTCTTACCCCGGGCCTCCGTTGGGGACAGGTCTAGTGGAGATGAGTGCGATGTTGTTTATCTGCACAGCTGGTGGAGAGAGGGACTATGAGGAAAGGGTTGAGTGCAGACGCACAGCAGCCACGGTTTGAGACTGTTGAGTTTCTGAAGCTATGCGACACTTAACAATGTCTGTCTGTAGGATCAAACTGGGGACCAAGTCTGCTGGAGGTGGAAAAGACGTTTTATGTTCAAGTTATGTTAAAGGAGCATTGTACAGTTAGTTTTTGTACTAGTTTGTCACATCTTTGGCCTTCCTCTCTAGAAACAACTGGGTCAACTTTGATTCTATTCTGATTACATTATGCATTGTCAAAATGTTACTTTGTCATCGTGGCTTATGTAAATGCATAAAAGGTTTTTATTCCGCACTCTTCTGTTTTAATCGTAATTCATGATGATTATTTGTGAATATTTATGTTTTGATTTGCGTGATTTTAATGTCTCTCCTATTCTGTAAAGCACTTCGAATTACTTTGTGTACAAATTGTGCTATACAATTAAACTTGCCTTGCCTTAAAAATCCATAACTATATCATAACTGTGTTGGCGATAATGCTGCAAAGATCCAGCACGTGACCAATTCACAACAAGCTTGTTATTTACATACTGCAGATAAACTAAATGCTTAATGTGTGGTGCCTCTGCCAAACCAAAACACAATATGTAGCTACACAAATTCAGTGACTGGCTCCATCTAGATTAGCATGATAAATATAAGACAGACACATTATTCTTTATTTTGTAACTATACCTTACTTTCTCATCAGTAGTATAAGTATAACAGGGTTACTAGCAGCTTTATTTTCACTAGTAATGAGTAATCTCACTAACTAATGAGGGATTACAGACAGTGATTAGCTAAAAAAAACTGTGGTTTTGACCAATCAGAAGCTGTGCTAGGCGGCCGTAAAGACTTTCCTGGCATTTCATTGGTTTAGAGCAGGCACGAGGTCGAATACTTGTTTTCAACACACATGAGAAAATAGGCCGGTTCTTGTGGATTGTATGGATACACATCGTTATTTGCCGCTCTTTGTGATGGGAGTACAAACAGACGATACAGTGGGAGGGACACGTTTACAGGTCACTAAAAAGACGTCAGCCATATGATAGTGGACACTGCCTTCTTCTCATGCTACTTATCATAAGTGCAGCTAATCTAATATCTGTTTGGCTGTTCACCTGTGGTTTTCTAAGTATATAAGCGCTGTCATGTGGCGTCCACATGTTTGTAATGTTCTGATAGCTATGCATTTGGTAAATGCTGTTGGCCACAGTCTGCTGTATAAAGTGGACAGCAGTTTGTTCTGCGTTGTTGTGACTGTACAGTTGTGAGTCCGTGTTGGTGATTTTGAGCTGTGTGGAGGAGAATATCTTATAAGGCCGGCTCTGCATGGATTTGGTGATTTGCAAGACAAATAATGCTGAATATAACACATTTTTACTTGTGAGAACCGCTGAGAATTGTATCTGATAATTAGTAACTGCGTTACTGTGTAATGAAAGTAACTAACACATTTACTTTGGGGGAAAAGTAATGGATAGCTAATAATAACTTTTTTGAAGGATCTAGCAAAAACACTCTTTTCTATATAGCTAGACGACTGAAGGTTTACGCAGATACTGCTTCTTATACCCAACGTAGAGTCTGAGCTCTCTCCATTTACTCTTATTTTGTCCTTTAGATAAAACCTTTTTTTTCTTGATTTTATATGGAGTCTCTGATGGTATTTGGGAAGTGCTGGAGGCCGGTTTCTTTCTTGGCGATCCAGAATCCATCTTCAAACTCTGCTATGATCATCAAAAACTCCACTCTGTTTAGTTATGGCGGCATATCAGGAAGTCAGATCCAATGAACCGAAGACACACATTGCATCACTTCCACTGAGACGACGCAGGTTTTTCAAACCCGAACTGTCTTATATGCAGTTGAAACCATAAGTTTACATACTCTATATAAAACGACACATATCCTTTTTTTCTCACGGTCTGACATGAAATCAGACTAAACGTGTATTGTTTTAGGTCAATTAGGAACAATTATTTCTTTTTGCAAAATTACAGAATAATGAGAGAAAGACTTTTTTATACAATTTCCATCACTTTCTTCAAATTTAGAAGTTTACATGCAATAAGATTACTATGCATTTAAACATTTTGGAAAAACCCAGACGATGGTGACATGTCTTTGGAAGATTTTGGTAGATTTATTGACAACATTTGAGTCAATTAGAGACTCACCTGTGGATGTATTTGAAGTCACCTGAAACACGCTGCTTCTTTGTGTAACATCATGGGAAAGTCAAAAGAAATCAGCCAAGATATCAGGAAGAGAATTGTGGACTTGCACAAGTCTGGTTCATCCTTGGATGCAATCTCCAGAGGCCTGAAGGTGTCACATTCATCTGTTCAAACAATTATATGCACGTATAAACATGCCCAGCCATCATACCGCTCAAGAAGGAGATGAGAGAAGCAGAAAAGCTCATTCTGCACATCAGGCAATTGCTTAAGCGAGTATAGGAGTGAAATATTGTCATTTTTAAGCATTTTAACTTGCACTGTGCACTTTTAAAGATGGACTATGCAATATTTCTGGTGGAGGGTACATTACTTGCTTCTCTCCCTGGAGATGTTATTGCTTTGCTTAGAGTGTTTGACAGTACAGCATTAAACTCCTCTATCTTCATTGAAACAAGCAGTTGACTCTGCCGGGCAAAGTTACATGTCAGATCTGTGGAGAAGTGACCCAACTCGCCTTTTAGTGCACATTTAAGTGTGAATGTGAAGGCAAGGTTTTCTCTGATGAGATTACTTATGGGAATTCCTCGATTATGTTTTTAGCTCCCATTGCAGTACCTATCTTTTAATGACCAATCTGCAATACTTTGCTATTTTCCTTATTTTTTTATTAATTTAGACAAGCCATGAGTCTTTACAAATTAGGAATATGTAACATTAAATGATTACATATAATATTCTTAAATTTCACTGTTTCCAAAAGTCTTTATACCATATTATTTATGTTCAAAAAGAGAAGCCAGAGAGCAAATGGTACTTGGCATACATAAACAAGCAGGCTGCATTCAGCTGCACTCAGCTGCTTGATTTTGCCTGAGCTTTGATTCCACTTTAAAGGCTCAGTGAAGACATCGCAGAAGTAACATGGGTCCTTTCTCTATCATTACTGGTGTTTTAGCTTCTGCAGCTGTAGAATTTCCTTGTATTTGAGCAAAATTTCTCTTGCCCCAGTACAGATATAATGTATAATCAGCTCTTGGTCAAAATAAATCTGTACTGCATCTAATTATAAGATGTTTAAATGAACTAGTCAGCACAGTTAAAACATCTTTCATGTTTTGTAGCCTTTTAGATGTACAGTAATGGCAAAAACGCTGACGATACATTACTTCAGAATGTACTGGTACAGCCCTGGTTTAGTACTTGTTACTCATATGACTTTTTTGCTGATGTTCTCTTGGACTAAAGCTCCGGGAGACAATTCCACATAATCCCAGTACCACCAAACTCTACTGGCAGTGAAAATGCAGGACAAAGCACAAAGAAACTAACTGCATTGGGTACAGTTAAAGATAATCGAAAGTTTAGAGATTGTGGATTATTGTTGTGGGATGTACAGATTATCCAGAGTAAAAGAAGGCCAGAGCATTTTACTAGATTTATAAAGCTCCAAATTGATGGGAAAAGTGGATTTCTGTCATTAAACAGGCTCACAGTGAATCATCATCATTTGCCATTTCCACCTTTCCTTTTTCAGATTAAGGGCACATTCTATGCAATCTATAGTCTTTTAATAGCATACTTGTAATGTTTAATCCCATACAAATAGCCATTCATTACTGGTAACTTTTCATTTATAGCAGATTTAGTCACGTGATTCCTGAGCTCTATTGTCAGCCCTACACACCTGGACTCCTCATCCACATCTAGGATTAATATATCCAATTCTCTGCATCCCTCATATGACTCTTAATAGGCTGCACAATGTTGGTTTAATTGGCCTTAAAGAAGGTTTATTGACACTAGTTATTGACTGCTAACCCCAAACACCTCTGAGATACAAGCTTCTCATAAAACTCACATATCTACCTCTTTCCCACACACAACCACAAAGGCTACTCTTTTCAATTTAGAAGCACTATCCACTGTCAAGGATCTTCAGTAGTTCTTTATTTTCAAGCCCCTCTCTAACCCATGTAATAGAATCAAACTCAGTAACAATAGTAGAGGATGGGTGCACACAGCTACAGCCAGTGCGTCACTCCTACTCACAATCACATCACCTTGAAGACAGGAGCGAAACGTACATTGACATGCAGATTCTGAGATTGTGAATGCCATGGATATAAATATGAAGTCATAAAAAAATTCAGAGATTCAGTTATATTCATCAGTTATTTTGGACTTAAGAAAGGGTATTGTATACTGCTCCAGCTCATTGTAAGAGTGGATTATCTACCAGGACTAAGCAGGTTAACCTAGAAGTTCTCAAAGATGCATAGTAATATTAAGGACTGCCAAATGCGTAAACAATACACCACGCTAAAGGCAAAGATCAAGCCTCAAGTCTTCACTGTCTCACCTTGTCTGCTTATATCATCCTCATATAAGTAAAAATAAAATCAACCCAAGCATGATATGTACATGTGGCAGGCTAGCTCAATCCATTTATGTCGCTTTTATTTATTCAATTTACAAAGGGAGTGAAACAGGCACACTTTGAGAATATTGAGTTCTTTGACATTGAATTTGTTCATTTTGTGTTTATGCAAATTAGAAATTGGAGCTGAAAAGCTATTTAATTGACAGGATATGAAACTGCAGAGTGATCAGTGTATTTCATGCCTGATCAGAACAAAAACCCAATGATAACTGTAATTATCATTAGATTCTGTCACTGACTGAATATAGACGTCTTCTTGTGTGTGCCCTCCTCCATTTGCCTCAATCAGATCTTTTACATTTGACTTCTTTAAAGTTGTTTCCATCAAAGAAAATCACATGACTTCTGTCCTTTTGTGTCTCACGGAGAGATATGTGTCTAATTTGGTTATGCCTTTTCTCTTTGAAGTAAATGAAGCCGCTTTTGCAAAGGGCAAATGACAATGACACAAACCGTCATTATAATGTGTAAATAATCACCTCCAGTAGTTGTTTTCAGCATGACTTCTATGAGTCACTCTGCGTCTGAATTGGAAAATATGTCAGACTATACATATAAACTACATTTCAACAAAGACATTGGCTTTTTCTCAATTACAGTAATAATGTGTGTATATCCTTATAGATTTACTGAAAGCACTGCAGGGATATTAAAATGAATGCACTGCATGAGGAGGAGGAGCAGAGGGCGTCTGTAAAGCATTCCTTTTGTTGTGTAAAATCAATGACTTGCTTCACGCTGGTGCTTGACGCAGAAGACCTGATACACAATCGATTAGTATGTGCAGTGTGAAATGATTGACGCAACCAGATGCATCGGTGTACATCCTGCATTTTTATGTTTTCCCAACTAGTGGGTTTAAAGACTTGGATTAAAACTCATCTTGTTGACGTCCCGATGGTGCTATCCATCTGCCATATCCACACAAAACTCTTCCTTCATAAATGTGTGAACAACAGGCCAAGTGCACTGTGTAGCAATGTGGATTCGACTCAAATTAAAACATATGTTGTGGATGGAGAGTGTTATTAACCCTTGGTCAAAAGTAGTTTAAATTGAAAGTCATTGACAGATGGTTTTGTGTATATATATTTCATTTTTTTTTACTTCCACCTCAGAATATACTCTTTCTAATTAACTCAGAAACTTTTTGTTGACATAATCATGTTGAAAAGTTTAAGTTAAGTTACTTGTGGAGTTTTAGAGCAATACTTTAGGCTTTATTAACAGGGGTAGTTTTAATGCAATTATGTTCTAATCCCATTCTGATGCCGGTCCAATACTGTGTGGATAAATACAACTGCAAGGCCTGTGCGAAGTTGCTAATCTCCAGAGCACATGGCTAATTATGCAAAATAAACAAAGTCTGTGTTTGCACTGCTGACTGTCAAGCTGCACTGTTTATTTTACCAATGTTCTTCTTCCATTTGCAAGGCTACATGAAGACATCAAAGAGGTAACTCAAATACGAACGCTATGATTAATAATGTTTTTAGTATCTGCAAATTCTGCACTGACAATGTGTACTGCCCTGGATGTTAGCATGTTATCAGCCATGACTGTGGAAGTATATGCCTGACCATGACACACTAAACAGCTATGGATTGATTTTCAGAATAACTACAAATTGCAAATTGATTTACTTGACTATACCTAGAAAATGTGTCCATATTTGTACAGCTATAAGCAGACTTGGTTCATTTATCATTGTAATTACGTAGCATCTTGATCACATTTTGGATTGGGTCTAAGTTAAGAAAAAAACTCCCAAACTGGTAAATATAAAAGATATTTTTGTGCATGTCAGAAGGCGATATACAGTATTCAGTTTCATGATTTCAGATGTTTTAGGTGTAGGTCTATAAGAAGTTCTTTTCTTTTAGCAGTTCCTTTTTAAAATGTAGCCGTCACAGTTTTTGTTCTACTACTTTATTTCTGCTCTCTACACTTGTCCCTTCATGTTTTACTAATAAATGAGATAGATTTCATTTGCTCCTTTTCACCCCTCGACACTAATGGCATAATTATTAGATACTAAACCAAACGTTTAATTGGTTGATTTCCATTTAAATAGGTGAGACTCATTTAATCTTGTGAGTTTTACCACTGTAGTGAGTTCATGGCGGTTACTATAGGAAATGTTCTCTGGCCTTTGCTTTGTGCTGCTCATGCACGGTCTTGTATTCTCACTGGAGTGGCTTATGTAAGTCTGTTAGCGCCTGTGCAGAATTTGTAGATGTGTAATTTTACCTGCACACACTCTATTCCTTTGCCCTCTGCACCTGTATGCTTCACTGAGCTATGTGAACCTTTTATCAGCTTTTAGTTCCCACTGGATGCGCTAATTAATGTGGGAATCTGAGCACATGAAAAAGACCTTCTCCCCACGGGGCAAACTTGGGTTTTAATTAGCAAAGGTAATGACTCACCGAGACATGAATGTAACGAGCACAACTGCAAAAAGATTATCACAGAATTACCACTGATTTTTCCCTTCTCTAAAAGTGTCATTGATCTATATAGTGTCCACTTTGGGCCACTTTAACTTGAAGTGATGCAGCGCTTTAGAGAGACACGGGCTATTCATTATGTAACACCTGCATTAAAGTATGATTTGTTGTGATTTGTAAATTATTTAGTACTGCAGTCAGTGTCTACTTTTCTTGACCTCCGTTACTGAAAAGACAGCCTGAGGAAACCCACCTTTTCTAAGCTTATAATACCAATGCCCGGTGTGTTCTTTTGCATACAAAAGTGAAGACTCAGCTTTTGAATTTGGCCTGGAGCAAGCACAACAGTAAAGTGACTGAAGGAAACTACACTTTCTCTGCTCAGGAGTGAAGAATTGAAAACTTAGTTACAGTGAAAAACTGTTAGGTGGTAGAAATGGTAGCTTTAGGCATTATATGATAGATGAACGCGCCACAAACCCTGAACCAAAATCGTTTTTGTGACAGAAGAATCCCTCAGTGGCAATAAAACAGTTCATAATTACAAACCTGGGTCTCTGAGTGTGTATTGTAATACTCAATATTCATTTCCTCTGTTTTCTCTTAGATAGTTTCAGACTGGTGTTGGGGAGAAGAAGTTCTGGCTAAACAAAGAAATGGGACTTCAGACAGTTGACCCGCACAAGGCTGCAGTAAGTACTCAGGCCAGTCACTACATTCCAATGCCACAATTAGAGACAGTCTTCTAATATGAAAAATATGTTTTTTATCAACATATTTTGTCTGAAGTTTCATTTTAATGTCTGAAAAGTCACAACACAAGTTTGCAAAAATGTAAATACTTTCTGGAGAATTGTAAATGAACAAAAAATAGCCATGCTTCCACTTCTCTTTCCAGACATTGATTCTGTCAGTTGTTAGCTATCCTGTAATTTATCACCATCAGGAGCAAAGGGTTATTGATTTAAGAGCACTCATTAGACCATTTTGTTTGAACTATATAATCAGTTTGAATTCCCATTTATACCTCATTTGAGCTCGACACAGCTTCAGAAAGCATTATAAATTATACAATTGAGCTGCACCACTGAACTTGCCTTAGTCATTTGAACGTCTCATATGAAATAGTTTTACAAACGCATTTTCATGTTAGTTACACTGTGGTTTTGTGAGTTAATGACAAAATAAAAGCACAATAACCTAAAATCTTGGTCACACAATTCTTCCTCTCATAGTTTTTATCTGTTGTGCTCAATAGTGCAAGTAATTATTTCAGTCCTTACGGTTATAAGTTTATACACATGATGAAAGTGGTTGCATAAATATCATTAGCATTCTTCCTTGCACTCATAGACATACTGCTCTAACCTACCAGGGGCAACTGATGTAACATTTTTATACTTTAAAGTTTGTGCTATAACCCATTTCAAGTTGCCATCGCAGTCGGTCTTTTAGAAGAATAAGAATGCTTGTGTAAATTTGCATTAGGGATTCATATTTTCTCTTCTGGCCATTGTTTTAATTGGTATCGTTGTGGCTGCTTCTGTATGTTCAGGTATCATGGGGTTTGAAGATCAAGAGAAAGACAAAACTGGTGGCCCCTTGTTTGGGCATGTTCAGACCCACCATGGGGCAGTGTTGTCATCAGTGCACTCCAGAGAGCCTCGTAAGTCAGATCTAATCATTCATCTCATCGTCTGTGCTGCAATTAGCCATTACTGATTCTTTATTTTATTTTCAGCGCATCAAACTTGCACAGAACTCTTTGGGTGGTTTCCGCAACATTTTAAATATCAGTGAGAAGCACACCAGGTACAATGCTGCTATCTACTCTATACTATATTACACATGCTGCAGAATGAATCAAATTTTAATCAGAACCATATCCAATTGTTTCAAATCGTCATTGATGAATTTTTAATGGAGAGATCTACTGCCAATTCTCTGTCTCTGTTGGAGGAATATGATTGTTCTGTGATTTATGTTAAATGGTAGAGATTAAAATGTCTGTTTAAGTTCAGAAAATTAATGATAAAATCCATTTTTAATAAGTTAGAATACAATTAAATCCAAAATTGAGATTCATCAATAGAGGAAATCAATCATGCCCCCCCAAAATGTATAGTTACATTTTCAAATATTGTCTCCTGAATATATCTTTAACACTACTTATCTTGAACTATTTCTATCACTAAGTGACTACTTAGAAATTCACTCTGTTGTATCTGAATACCTGTCTATATATAAATATATAAATACATATATATCTGTGTATCTGTGTACAACCCCAATTCCAATGAAGTTGCGACGCTGTGTAAAGCTTAAAAAAAATACAGAATACAATGAATACAATCCTTTTCAGCCTATATTGAACTGAATAAACTACAAAGACATGATATTTAATGTTCGAGATGATGAAATCCCTAAATTTCTTGCAATTGTATGTTGAGAAACGTTGTTCTTAGACTGTTGGACTAATTGCTCACGCTTTTGTTCACAAAGTGGTGAACCCTGCCCCATCCTTGCTTGTAAATGACTGAGCCCTTTGGGGATGCTCCTTTTATACCCAATCATGACACTCACCTGTTTCCAATTAACCTGTTCACCTGTGGAATGTTCCAGACAGTTGTATTTTAAGCATTCCTCAACTTTTGTTGTGTTGTTTAGAACGTGTTGCAGGCATCAAACTAAAAATGTGTGAATACTTGCATAAAAACAATAAAGTTTATCAGTTTGAACATTAAATATCATGTGTTTGTACTTTATTCAGTTCAGTATAGGTTGAAAAGGATTTGCAAATCATTGTATTCTGTATTTTTTTTAAGTTTTACTCAGTGTCCCAGCTTCATTGGAATTGGGGTTGTATAAACTTTAATAATGGCCGCTGTCATGATATTACATGATGAAACACTGACTGTTCTTTGTAAAGTCATCATCTTTGTCCACAGGTATCGAGGCTGGCTTGTCCGAAGGTTGTGCTGTGTTCTGTTTGTGAGTGGGTGCAAAGTTTTCCCAAGTCCGGTTACCGACCGAGTGGAGCGAGTCCATCAGAGTAACAGGTACCCGAGGCAAATAGACAATGATGCATAATGAAGTGTAAAACGGATAGACGTCATGTCAATAAAATAAGACTGACAATTATTATGGACCATTACAATAATATGTCTTGTTTTATGGTGTAGTAAACAAGCAGCAGTAATTACAAAAAACATAACTGTAAAAATGGGAAAATTATGGTTTCACAAATAACATGTCTGGTTATTTAGTATATTTACAATTCTATGTGCCGTTTAATAATGCCTGATTTTTTATTGATTGTTACTTATTAATTACTGATCTGTTTTCGTATTTATTCATGTTTTTATTCTTGTAAGGCTTGTTTACAGAAAAGTGCTGCTCAATTTAAGATTATTATGATTGATTAGACAGAGTTTAGACAGGGTTGCAGTTGACATGTTTTGGAAATTGTAAAACCACAAAACATCCACAGTTTACATCTGTTTTTTTACCTCCAGGTCCTAGCTTACCTTCATGTAACCCCTTACTTAAGCCTGTTGTTGTCTTACTGATGCTTGTGTTATAATGTATGCAGCACAAAGGGGCTTTATGTGAGGTAATTCTGCTGTCCTGTGACTGTGTTAAAGAGTGAAGGAGGCGCTTACTGCAGAGCCACAGGCAGAGCAGGGGCAGATCGGTTGCCTTCCAACTTTCCTCCCCCTCATTAACACCTGCATTTCCTCTGGCCTTACGCGGTACGTGAGTGGATGAGAAAATCTTCTCTTTTCAATCTTTGCTAAAGGCTTGTCTGTATTGAACTGCTGCGGGCAAACTCAAAAAATACTGCAGTAAAAGCTGGACAGACACACAAACGTAACAGTACAGTTGCACAAGGGCGAAAAGTACATCAATCAAGTCACGGATTTAAATACGATCGACTAATCTATAGCGCACACATGCTCTGCCCAAAGAAGAGCAGTGTGCATGGGCTTTTGCTGTATTCCCTTTATCAAGTGGAAACCGACTGGCATCTGGAGCTTGACCCGTTGATGTCAACCAGATACGCCAGGAACCCATACATCTTGGGAGTCGTTTTACAGTCAATCTCAGTCCTCTCTCCTCTTTCACCTTTGCTGTTGAAAATACGCCTCCATTCCTAAGGCTAACATCTCACACCATGGTATGTTTGTGCAGTTTTCCAAACACTATTCAAAATTCAAAAGGGATTCGCCCCCACAAGAATTCTCAATGTGAAATCCAAAGCTTAGACGTATCAATAGAGTTTTTTCCCTTTGTCAGCAGCTGTAGAAACATGAAGGTGCACGAGGAAGACTCCACAAAGCTCAGTTTTCACGTTGATAGGAAATAGTTTGTGTTTTTTCTGGATACATTTCTCTTTTTCCTCTTTCCATCTTCCTCCCACTCGCCCGGGTTCATCTGCTTCATTTAAATGCTGTCACAATTCACCCCCACTTTCCTTCTTTTATCTCTAAACTGCTTTTGTCCCTTAGTGTCAATGCATCAAGTCTACTATTCCCCAAGGCACGATATCCATCTATCCAATTTACGTTGAAAGATGTGCTTAAAGTTTTACTCTGCATTACGGTTTAGATTTGTGGCCTGGTTGTTTTTGAAGATGCTTTCTTCTGTTTTCGGGAGCGTCCAAGTTAGTCTCAACCATCTGCTGGCTTTACACAAAGCCTCACAAGAGGTACAAGCTCTCACACAATGCAATACAATTCAGTTTGTAGAAACAAACTTTTCTAACTTTCTAAGTGGTATACGTGACTCCCAAAGCGCCTCTTATAGTAGCTAAAGCTGTAGTAGCTAAAGTTGTGCTTGAGTTGAATTTCACTAGACTTTTTTACAATTTAATTACTGTTTAAGGAACATTAATTACATGGCTGAGTAAATGCCTATATATGTCTGTCTCTGAAGCACTATTCAGAAAAGAAAGGAAATGGGCTAGACAAATAAAGAATTGCCTTTTTACTTCGGCTTTGTTGCCAATAGTATAGTGCTTGTTGTTATAGTGCTTCTTGTTATAGTGCCTATTGTGACCACTGTAAACATTTCTTGCTTCATATGACCTTGTTTTTATCCATTTACAGGCATCATAATTTAACCTCCTCACTGCTCTGTTGTCCAGGGATCTCCGCTGGTTTATGTGTACGTACGTCAGAGTGCTCTGGACTGCGCTCTCATCCCATTGGCCCTCTTCTGCCACAGCCTTAGAGTACCATACACAATCTGTCCAGTGAAAATGAACAATAGGTTGCTCAGGTAATTCATGTTAGATGTTTGCAGATTGATGTCACGATAACCACTATGTCAATGCACCTGTCAGTTAGGGCAAATATTAATTATATATTTATTTGGGCTCAATGTTTGGGCTCATTTCCTTTAATGTTCCTCAATATTGTTGTAAATGATATTACAATAAAACAATATATAATATGTCAGAACAACAAATTTATATTTTCAAAATGTGTTGTTACTACTTGGAATACAGCAACTTACAACTATGTTTATAGGTGTTGCAGTTTTGAAATTGGCAAAATACACACTTTACTTTTACAAAAACCTTAACAGACGTATCCAAAAGCAGAATTACTTTATTTTATTTTTTTTGCTGTTGGTACTGAAGAATGATTCTTCAAAAAGTTGGAGTGGTCTGTCTCCCGAATGGTGACCTGACGGAGGAGGAGTTTGAGCGAAATCCCCTGAGCTCAGCTGTGATGATGTCTGTGAGTCTTTATATTCTATAGCTTGAAGTAATTGTTGTTTTTGGTGAAGTCACATGATATATATGATCATAACAGCTGCCCTATGAAAAAAAACAATATTATAATTATAAAGCTACAAGATATTTCTTATTTTGATATATACCTTGTTGCATTTTCTTATATCTTGCTCCTTATCTGAAAACTATTTAAAGGGTTGCATTACTTAACATTTCACTGTGTTTCTATCTGTAGTTGTTTTTCTCTCTCAACATTTATAGAAATTAAAGGCTTCAATCTGCCTTTAGTGTTAAACTGAGTTGTGTACAACATGACTAAACATGTGTGTCATTAATATGAAAGAGTGAAGCTGAACAGGTTGTTTATCGTCACACATACTGTTGTCGGCGTGAGTAAGCATATTGGCTGTGCGTGAGAAAGCAGCCGTGTTTATAGCTTGTATTTCACTGTTAATGGACCTTTATTGTTTATTGAGTGTAGGCCTGCTTAGCTGCAGTTCATTGCTAATCTAATCACCCTTGTCTGTAAGGGGAACAGTACTTGGGGCTATGGAAGTATCTTTGAATGTCATGTCAAGTGCCCCTAAGTCCCCTTTATTTATGCAGTTTATCTTTTTATCCTCCTCTTCCTCTCCTGATTCATTTTCTAGCATTTTTATATTCCAGACATGTTTTTATTTTGCTTTTGTATCTCTAAAATGCTTGGTAAGCATTAACACATGATTAAATGCAGATTTTCAGATCCCCAGACTCCTGTTGAATGCTGATTTCTTTGTATTTGTTCTCCCCTCTCAGCTGGTACGTGAGCTGCTACATGAGGGCCAAGCAGTCAGTGTTCCTGTGTCAGTCGAGCCTGGTCAGGGAGGGCAGTGGCTGGCTCGCATCAGACAGCTCATCAAAGAAGGATCTATCCCTGATGTTAGCCTGGTCCCAGTGGGCATCTCATACAGCTGTGTGCCCCCAACCGACCCACAGGTGGATGTTTGTCAGCACCAATAGCACAACATACACTTTCACACACACACACACACAACATACAACACAACATTTTAAAGGGACTGTGCCTGATTTTGAACCATGGGTTAGGAACATAGTTTGAACTATTAACCTGGCCCACTTTGTCCTTTCTGTTACTGTGATATTGCACCTGCCTGGCCAGCCAACCACACACATTGACAGTATTTGAGTTTAGAGGTGTGGGTCTGGAACCATATCCTGTCTCCCACATTTTTGATGGGCCTGATTGACAGGCAGATTAACCATTGTCCGTTTGTGTCAAAACTGACAGACGGCTTACAAGTAAAAAGGAAAGAAAAAAAAAAAAGACTGAGAAGGATTGAGAAACTGCATGGGTTCAAGTGAAGCACTTAACTCTGTAGAGCTGAGGTCAGAGAAGGATTCTCTGATTTTTGATAGGAGATGTGTTTCGTATTTGAGAGTCTTCCCCGGTTGTTTGTCACGTTTTACGGTCTGGTTCAGACCCCAGCATTCAAACAGAACGTAGGAGGGACTGACTGGTCAGGCAAATTATGCTCGAAGATTATGCATAATTGTCTTATGCAGTTGTTCTACTTGGTTCTCATCTATTCCTGACTATTTTGTTTTTTTCTCACTTTTGATAATGCGCCATGACAGGGAATCAACTGTCTGGTGAAATGTCAGGCAGTTATTTTCCCATGATTCTTGGCGAACAATGTGGCTATGATTGGACAAAAACTGATGTCCCTGGCAGTTGCTTCACTTAGTTATTCCTCAACAACATTATGGGCTGTATCTTGCCCGTGGTCTTGACGCAGCAGTAGCGTTGGTGAGATAATCTGCTGGCAGATAGTGTCAGCGCTACAGCTGAGAGCATGCGACGCTCTAAACAAGAGGAGTGCCGTGCCCAAATATCAGTGGAGTGGAGCAAATTGAGGGCATAGTGTGGCACATTCAGTGAATTGCAGGAACTGGTTTATGTTTACATTTATTTCTAATAAAATTAACAGGATGCGACAGAAGTTATGAAAATATTACTAACTATAGCATCACAATTTTGGTCCTCTGGTCCATATGCTACGGCGAGAACCATGGGCCCAGGAGGAGCTTGGAGCAGTTATTGTGCTTGTGAGGTGAATTTAGGGTTGCCATCCCAGATAAAAGTGTGTGTGTGTATATAAACCAGTGGTATATGTAGGCTATTTAAAATCTAAAGACTTTGCACCGGCATGCTGTGCTGTTTGGATGCCCTCTCCACAGCAGAGCACAGCCCTTTGCCCGCTCCCTGTATCAACTCTGCACTGCTCTAGTTTGGTTTGCCAGTTCTGTCTCAACCCATCCAAAATTCTAATCCTGGCACCGCTACTGGTGCATATTTACATTGTGGGGCTTCGGAGCTGCCTCCTTGTACCCATATATAATTATTTATATTTCTTTTTAATTTTTTTCTCTTTTTTTTGCATCTCTATTTACTGTCTGGTAATGAGGGAAAAATTGCAGACATTACCCATACTGGCAGGGATTTTAAATGCTACAGTGTTCACAGATTGGTTCAGATTGGTACATATATGTACTTGTACCATCATTGTACTATCGCCAGCGTTGACATTGCATTGGTAGAAGAAGTCCGACCTGGACACACCCCCTCGTTAGCGCTGCTGCTCCATTAAGACTGGGGTTTCAGTGTAATTTACTCTGTACTAATATAAATGGCATTTATCCTAACCGGAAGAAATTAAAATAAAGTCCAAGCCCTTTAAATGTGCAACTGCATGTTATTGATTTCTCTGTTTTTGATCAAAGTCTCTAAAGAGCTTATTGCTTTTGCTTATTTGTGCATTTTCTGAGCAATGAAAACTCTGTAATAGTCTGTCCCCCATGAGAGATGGTACTAATGAGAGGGTTAAGCTCAGTTAATTGCGGTAACAAGGTCCTCACCCAACCATTTAGTTTAATCATTCAAACACAATTGACATGGCATACTTAATCCCATGCTTAGACACCCTGCAAATATGCCTATTTATCTAACCGTTATAGATTGTGTTCATTAGTGGTATTGCTATTGTAATGCCCTTTATGGAAAGTCTCTGTTATGTTATTACTGCTAACTCACTGAGTGTAATCGTTTTACACTTGTCTGTTTTTGAAGATTGGCCTGAGCAGTGTGGTAAAGCACTTGCTGTCTCTCCTCTGGACGAGGTCATGGGGAAGTGTACGGATTGACTTGGCGCAGCCTTTCTCTCTGAAGGTAAACCATAAAAGGAGCCAGCATCAAAGTCTTATCGTTTAACATCCTGCGTTGCATTTTAATGGTTCAAATGGCGCCTGCCTACTTGTGATGCTTGGATATAGTTTTTGCTTGGATATACTTTTGACACTTTGCATGTTCACTGGTTTTCACTATTCTGTCAGATGTACATTTGGGGTGATCACGTGTCCAAGTTGGTTGTCCATTCCAGCCATTTAAGCCCCTGTTTTTAGTCCCACTTATTTAGAGAATGAATTGCATAAAAAGTGAGATTTACATACATTATATATTTTTTAAATATATTATTGGGTATACTGGCTTTCAGGGTTGTAAGATGTTGTTGCACTTGTTGCTTTTTCAGTCTCTGTTCCTGACAATTTACCTTAAATTTCCAGAAATCCATCCCTCCATGTCCATCCCAACAAAGTGCCCCTCTTTTTCTACAATTTGAGATGATCCAGCTTTGAAAGTTTACTTAGTTTTACAAGCCCTGCATGTACATATATTAAATAATTATCAGAACAGTTGTCTGTATTGATAATATTGTTTTGTTTCAGGAAATGTGTGACTCTGGAAGGTGCAGAGTGGATCACTGGCTCCCTCTACAGGACCTGTTGCTGCCCGTGATCTTAAACAACAGGTCACTATGCCTTAAGTACTCAAAGAATTATATTATACTGAACGATGTTGAATAATGCTTTATCTGACAAACATTGGAATTATGAACGGATCAGCGGTTTATGTTTCAATAGTAGCATTCTGTTTAGAGTTCAGATCCTAAACATGTCCAGGAGCAGTAGAATTTGAAACAAGACTGAATTGTGAACTGCTAAAATAAACCTTATGCATTTCAGAAAAGTTTCTAGAGGTATAAACAAGGGAGCTGGCTGGTTTTGTAATAAGACAGGATATTTTGACTAGCTGTGTGAATTATTTAAATTGTAATCTTTGCAATTTGGTAGTTACACCCATTAGAATTTTGATTTCATTGCTAATACTGCTACTGCTATTATTACTACTACTACTACTACATTGGATTATTATAGAGCAGGGGTGTCAAACTCAGATTCACAGAGGGCCAAAATTAAAAGCTGGGACTAAGTTGCGGGCCAAACTAAATATTGATCAAAAAATTTCAACATCTGCATGTTTTTCAGAAGGGCTGGATTAAATTTGAGTGAGGCGACAGGTAGCAGATGCTAATGATAGTCAACAGAAGTGGTTAAGGTAAAGCATTCAGGGATTCGTAGTATTAGCGATGCATGTGTTATACTGGCACAGCGGCCGGCGGGCCAGCTCTGATGCATATTTGATATGGTCTCGTGGGCTAAATATTATCATATCAAGGGCCAAATTTGGCCTGCGGGCCTAAGTTTGACATGTCTTTTATAGAGCGTTTTCAAAGTGATTGTCCCAAAAGTGCTTGACATAACATTGTACCTCTGCAGTGGTGAAGTACTAGTCACAGCTGCCCTGGAGTAAACTGAGAAAAGCGTGGCAGTTTTCATTAGAGCCACTGCTGCTCCACTGTAGCACCTGATATTCCCAATGGTCTCCAGTCATATCTTGCCTCCCTAGAATAAATCCATTGTTTTTTACGTGCATTTGAGAGCGTATCAGTGCGATTAGAGTCCTGTCATCTGCAAAGCTAAAAAGTTTCCATGTTTAAGTTTAAGAATATAAACTTGCCTCTAAGCTTCAAGAGTGTAACTGATATGATGCCATCCCCTGGTGAGATTTCATCCTCTTAAACTTGGTCCAATTACAAACAACATTAGACTGTCTGGCAGTGAAAAAGATAAGACACAAATAACATCCCCCTCAATCTCTGCTTGGCGTCTGTCGGTGCAAGTGGCTTCTCTCCGTTTAATTCTTTTCAGTGAGCTGGAGGCAAACAGTGCAAATCAAAGTGCAGCGCATAGTCGTAGAAACGATTATTAGCGGTTTAACATGTAAATGAGCAAACACATAATCATCCTCACTGATCTGTTTCTCTTTTGTTTCTTTGTTGTGAGGTTTAAGTGTTGCCATTGAAAGACGGCAGAGCGCTAAAGACCAGTGTGGTGCCAGTCGATAACATATTCAGAAATCATCGTAATAGCATTTTGTATTTTTGCTCCTATAATTTACTAATTTTCTTCATTAGAGAAATTCTATGAGGCATGACCATGTTGATATTCAAAAACATATGGTTAATAATGTGTAAATGCTTCATGACATCCCCCCATTCTCACTTGTTTATCTTAAGATCTGAAAGGGCAAATGGGCATGTTTTGTTTCTGCAGCTATAATTAACTAATTTTCTGCTTTAAAGAAAATCTGTGGAGCATGACCCTTTTGATATTCATTGACCTGTTACATAAACACAAGAAAAATATGGTTAATAATATGTAAATTCTTGACATCCCACCAGTCTCACCCCTCTTTCTTAAGATGTGAAAGTGCAAATGGCATGCTACCATTTTGTTTTCTTCCTTAGAGAAAGTCTATGGGGCATGACATTGTTAATGATCATGAAGTGAATACATAAATAAAAAGAAACAAAGGGTTAATCATATGTAAATACTTGATAACATTTTGACTTCTTGTGTGTTTTAAGATCTGAAAGTGCAAACGGATGTAGGAGGATGTCGTGGCTTCTGCCTCGTCATTATGCATCTGAATCTAAACCACATCACCAAGACGACCTCAGCGTTGCAGTCATCCTTCACCTCCTCCACTGTAGGTCTATGGATACAGCCCCCTGCTCCATTATAAACAACTATTGATAAGCTGTTCTTAAAGGGGACGTACTGTGCAACTTTATTGAGCTTCTAGACATGTTCAAATTGTTTTCCATTCTCATTTACCCACATGAACTTATATTTAGAGTGATTCTCGCACATTTGAGTATGCCACTGCTCCAAAAATCCTTGTTTTCACCAATCCCCCATACACACCCACAGCTTTATACTTACTTTGTTCTCCAGTTTTATTTTCTCAAACAACCATACATGTAGGCGGGAATCAGTGACGCAGTTTTCACCACAGAAATCCTTTTTCCTTTTTTTATTTTTATTAAATTGTCTTATATTTATATTTACTGCTATTTACAATGTCTGAAGTATAAAATTATAATCCACGGGTGTCATAGATTATAACTATATAGCAGACAAAAGCATAATTTGCAAAAAACAGATATCTCACAATCTTCTGAACAGATGATTAATAACACTATAGTTGAGGGGGTTTGCTCAAGAACGGATAGAAAATTATTTTTATTGCACCAAAATAGATTCAGCTTTTGAAAACACTGCAAGATGAAAAGTGAACTGTAAGCTTTCTACATTTTTGACCTAAATATTATATGCTTGCTCTTTGATTTTGTAGCTGCCACTTCCTGTCAGTCCGTGATGTCCACCAGCGTTGTGTCGAGCCTTTTGCTCCACAGACACCGTAAGGTACATATATCTACTTTGTGTATTTCAAAGTTTGCTTCTGTATCTGTCAAACTCCACAGGGGGTAATGAACAAAATTGACTTGCTTCTTAGTTTATCAGTGTGAGAGTGAGTCATACCCAAGTGTCTGTTTTATGTCACTGAGTGGTGTTGTTAAAATGATTTTTTGCTCCCCCTGTCTTCCACTGTAGGGTGTAAAGCTGTCAGTCTTGTGTCGTGATGTATCGTGGCTCACGGAGGAGCTCTTGTTTAGGAACAAAGACGTCGGCTACGGAGGGACTCTCTCTAGGGTGGTTCACTACTCTCTCAGTTTGCTCTCCCCACACCTCATCATGGCAGCAGCACCATCCAGGTTAATTTGTTTGTGGTTTACAGTTTTAAAGCATTTTTATTTCAAATTTCATGACCCATCTGTGTACCTAGCTGGTTAACGACAAATATTAGCCTCATAGATCACAAATGTAATACAAATTTAGTTTTTTTTTAGTTTTTTTGTTTTGTTTTAAGTCTCTCATTTGGGTTACCAGTTTCAAAGCTGAAATCTTGAAATCTAAAAAGACTCTGAATAGATACTCTCTACCTAAACCCCATCACCTGCAGCTGAGAATGATGTGTATGTGTTTATTACATGCAGGTTATAAAGCACTGACAACCCAGGTTTAGTTATGATTGGACTTCCTTTTTTAAACTAGCAAGAGTGCAGGCTGCATACCGTACCTTTAAAGGAATAGAAACATGAATGATGTTGTTTGTTCAGTGTGAGCCCCCTGTTCTGAATATACTCTCCTTTATTTTAGGAAAGACCCATTGATTCTGCCTCGTCCCTCTCCTGCAGCTGCTCACCATCTCAGTCTCCAGGCGCAGACCGTCACTCACGCCTTTATCCTGGAGGCTGTTGGGGGTGAGAAGCCTTATCTGACACACACACATACTCTTCACATCCACATCCACTTACATCTTATTTATAGAGGACGTCATGGTAGTGGGGAGTTCACAGGTTTTGTTTAAAGGCAGCATTTAAGGACATCTGCCCATTCAAGGGATAATTTGAATAATTTATGCGGGATGGTTTTTTTTTTATTGCTATGACAACCGTGGTGTTTATTAATGTGCATTTCCCCCTTAAAAATTTTTTTTTTTTTTTTCATCACTCTGAAACCCATGGATATGTTAGTATTAATTGAACACAGAGAAGAATGCAAGGTTTAAACTAATAACTAATATGATTTCGAAATGCATTTGAAAAAAACCTGATTTGATAATTGAGAAAAAAAATACATAAATGCCATATATAAAACAGTATTTCTCAGACTATGCAACTTTTCTGATGGAGGATGGCCGCGTTCTCCATTTTCTATGGTTTATTCATTCTCTTTAATATTATTACTATGTCAGCAAGATACTTTCGACTTAAAATATCATATTATTATTTTAAGATATTTGGTTTTCTTTAATCTTCATTCTGATGTGGGGAGGTTTTTGCATATTTGGAAGATTACATTAAACCTAATTTCTTTAAACTGTTTGTTTCTATGGCAACTGAATAGCTATTTTATACAAGAATGTCATTTTATTCACCAGGTAAAGAACTCCACAAGGATATCAGTAAGTTATGTCAGACAGTTAAATTTATGTCCTCTATTTTAGCCTCCCAGCAGCAAACCAAATAGCAGTGTTTCATATCCAAACACTGAGGTGAAATATGAGTCCCATTCTAACTTTGTTGGGAGAGAAAATAAAAAATAAAGGTGGTATTTTGCAGTGCAGGAGGTTGTATCCTCTGTTGGAAATGGTCTTTGTTGTTGCGTGATTCATTGGATGAGGAGCTTGTGGGCAGTGAGTAGAGCTGAAAGCCATTAAAAACATACCCCTGTGAAAAGTACCGAACAAGCTCCCCAAAACTAATATAGTTAATATAGTCTTTAGTTTTTCCTGTGATGAAGTCGTGACTGTCCTGTGGAATAAATAAACCGATCACATATTACATTAGAGAACAGTAAATAATAGGATGGAAATGGAATGATAGCTTTCTGGAAGGAGAAATGCATTTTCCAGCCCTGTTTCCATTATTACCAAGAAAATGGTGACCACATTTCCCTGTAATTTAAAGCCCTCATACTGGGTTAGGGTGAGGAACAATCATTTAAAATAAGAAAACAATTATTAGTCCTCGAACAGCTGCAGTAGCATAGAAATACAAGTAAATCAGATAAACAGAACAAACTTGTTATGTTGTCATTATACACAAATGTCAAACTGTTTCAAACTACTGAATACTGAGTACGCTGCCGCAGTGATGATAAAAAACACTTTTTCTTTACACAATAGAAGGTTATTTTCAGCATTAATTAATAGTGCCATGTGGAGTTATCTCTATGTAATCCCTCAGTCATCTAAGTATGCTCTATGTGTTTTATACTTGTTCTGATACAACTCAAGATCATTCTAAAGCTATTCAGAAAAGATTCATTTCTGTCCTGTGTTTTTTTATTATCAATACTTGCTCAAATGAGTGTCTAGTTTCTATACTATTTTTAGGTTTGATTAATTTCTTATTTTTGATACTTTTGAAAGCCCTAGTATACACAGAATAACATGTGTCCTGTCCTTCTGCTTTGCTTCGGATGTACGTCATTAAATGTATCTATCTCCATGGAGACAAGGCGACTCCGCTCACAGTAATACATGTTTCAAGACATTTTGAGCGATAAATACACCAGTGATTGAATAAATCCAAGATGGATGAGTTTAATACCAGACAAAGCAATAACATCTCCATGGAGACGCACAGAAAATGTAGATGTAGACTTTTAAATAATACGCTTTTAGTTATCATCTTATTTCTATTCTATTATCAAGCTATTAGTGCAGTTAAACCATTAATATATTTTACCTTCAGCCTGTGCAGTGTCGGCCATGTTGAGCGAAGTGGCCGGGAGCGGAGTGAGTAGCCGCGTGAGGAGCGACGGCGTTGAGAGGGCAGAGGTCAACGGTGACATGGAGTTTGACGTTGTTTTGTGCCAGACGGAGCTGACCAACAGAGCCCTGCAGCTATGCCATCTTCTGCCTCCAGGATTCATGCCAGTATGTTAAAATTCCAATCACGCGATGCAGCCGACATGTTTCAATGAGTGGATTTTTAAAGAAGCACAACAATATTCATCCTTCATTGCTGCCGTGCTATCAACTCAAAGGGCTTTTCATATTGTGAGTTGTAGGCACACGTGGCCCATGTGAAGAGCTCTAAATCATAACCAGAAATGCATCTCTTTTCTGTTTCCTTACCTATCATTACAATCTTTTTGTTGAGTGTTCTCGCAGCCTTTTCCTCACCGAATAATACAGCTTTCATTTCATACAGCTGGCTATCTCTGGCTCATCTTTCTGATCATTTCTCCATCTCTCTGTCCACTCTTCCACAGCAGCTGGCTTCCTTCCCTAGTCATGCTGTTTGTGCTGTAACCTTGCTCCACCACTGAACTCAGTTGTCCTCTTCTCTCCCTTTCCCCACAGCCCTGTCAGTCTTCCCACAGTTTTGCGCTGGATGCAGTTGACAGTCTGGTGCGCTGTGGCATATTGATCATGGAACAGGTAAAGACACAGTGTAAATTGTGTTAGAACAGAAAATTGTGTGTTGTAAAAATATATAAATACATTTTTAAAACATATTACTATGGAAGGACTAGATCTAGTGCCATAAAAGCTCTCACTTTAAAAACACAAAATGTCTCGTCCCAATTTATATCACAGTGGATTGATGAAGAGTGCAATAATCATGATGTTTTTGTGCCACTGGTGACATACTGAAAAAAAGAAACTATATTAACTAAATATTTAACACCTCCTTCATCAGAAATTATTTAAGTCTTTTTATAGTTTCTCACCTCATTCAGGGGAATTCATGTCTCCTCTCACTCGTACAATTTACCCGGCTTAAAATGACACCTCCAGAGCCCTGAGGATTAAAGAGCATATATTTTGGAAATGAGAAATATCAGTTATATTAATATTTAGCCTATACTACACCGATGCAGACAATAGTAATGACTTTTGCAGGTTCCCAAAGCTGTACCCATTTGTGATGTGTGGAAGAGAGAAGGTACTTTGTCTTGGACCACCAGCGATGACCCTTACAACAGTGACTCTGACTGTGAGGAGATGGAGTCCCGCTCTTACAAGGTACAAAAGAAAAGTGCTAATGTTCACCCTGTGGTTTTCACACTGGAACAGTGTCTAAAAGTGCTTCTGTGAAGACCAGCCATGTTAATACAGAACAGAAATGGACAAAATGACAAACCAGTAGTACTACTAGTAGTACTACTAGTAGTACTACTAGTAGTACTACTAGTAGTAGTAAATACTAATGAATACTTATATACAAATACTAATGCATACTTACATACACTTTACACATGCTTCATCTGTCTGTACCTCTATGTGTTAGGAAAGATCATTTATTGGCACTAAATATAGTTTTAGTATATTTTAAAGGTGCAGTATCTGTCATTTGCATGTCTCCATGGAGAAGATATTGCCTGGAATGTCTCACAGTATGGCATTAAACTTCTCTATCTCTATGAAGACCAGCAGGCCAAGTTATAGATATGATCTGTGAAGAGGCAAGCCCACTCAAAATAACAATGCCTGTTTTTTTGCAGTAAGGACATCTGTAATTGAATAAATCAAAGATGGAAAAGTTTAATGTAGAAGAATCCCACTAAAGCAATAACATCTCCATGGTGACAGATGTCAGACTCTCATAGTGCAGTTTCTAAAGGTTTTGATCTATTTACATAACTGAGTAGATAATAAACCGTATGTCATGTCACACTATCATATTTAATAGATGCATAAATACATTATTAGAAATGTATTTTGTCTTGCGTGTCATTTCTGGATTTGTGCAGGCGCCTTCTTTCCCCACATTATCCAGTGAATGATAATAACTGATGGCTCATTAGATGCGGTTCTTCTTTTAGCCTGAAAGAGCTTTTTAGGTAATTATTTAGCCGACCCTTTTCACTGCCTTTATCAGTCTGTCCTAGTTTCCCTCTATTGGATGTGCAGTATTTCGTATTTAGAAAACCCCAAAAGCAGAGGCCTGCTTTTAAGCAAACCATTCAAAATATTTTCAATCCAGCCCATTGTGTTTTTAGAAAGTAAACTGATAATAGTAACTTGGTGTAGTGTAGTAAAAGTTCAGTTTGTGTTTTTTGAAAAAGATTAGCCTATACTGTGCAGTTGGATGTGTGCTATATATTTCTACATTTAACGCTTTAAAGCTTTAAACCCAAGAAAGAAGTGAAAACTTTACAGAAGTTAAACATTAAAGACATCTGAGCAGAGCCTTTTACTGACGAAAAATGTCTGAACTAAAACTACACAAAGCTCTCGTTGGGCGGTGTAATCTCCAGACAGAACAGTTTTATAGGCGCCACTACGTGTACTTAAACTTTTATATGGTGCATTGTAGAAAATTCTCCTTTTTATGCACTGTACTAGCAACTCAAGTGCCGTCATAAAATTAAACGACATAGAGCTTTTTTAAATGCAGGTTGCACTGTATGAAAATATTCTGTAAATTTTTTAGAACAATAATAAATAGAAATAATAAGTGATAATGCTTTGTTATTTATTAGGTTTATTTAAACAGACAAATTGTGACACAGCAGTCCAAAAGCACGTATTCTAATGTCATTGACAAAGCTCAAGCAGCACTTATCTAATAAATCAGCCCAGTGTGTTGTGTTGAGAGCTTCTTTGACTTTCTATTGCTAATTGACCTTATTCCACCCTCCCTTTTTTTTGCCTCTAAATGCTACTAAGCCGCACTTTCTTTATGGTGGTACTTCCAGGAATCTCGTTTATTTCAATAGAGAATTTGAGGAAAGTTTTGCCACTAAAACATGATATAAAAGAGGTAAATTTCTGTTAAACTTTCTATGTTCATGTGCATCAACAACCCAACACTGCACCAACTCTCTGGGACGCTAGAAAACCCCGCTGTAATCTGTATAAAACTTATTTGCTGTCAAGACCGGCCGCCCCATGCCAAATAATATAACCCGAATAACGATGGCAGTGCCCATGGCAACTTCCAGAATAAGATGAATAGACAGCTGAACATTTGAGAGTGCATGTTACTGAGGGTCTTTCGTCTCTGTGGATGTAGATAACCCAGCCGAGTCAGTGTCCGGACTTGCTCTTCTTCCTCTGCAGTTTGTTGTCTGGGTATTTGAGGTCCCTGTGCTGGGCCACTTCATCTCTGCAGAACCTCCTCTCACCTCTGCCTGGTAAGATCTATGTAAAACTGGGTGTCCACTGCATGATTTTGACCGTCTGAGATGAAAGATGAATTACTGATCATGTGGAAAATCTTTAGTTGAGTCGTAGCTATGGCTGATATCTGGATATCTGGAAGCTCGGAGGCAGAGTGAGCCCTTCTCTCGCTGCGTCTACGATCAATCTCTGTCAAACATGTGACCGACTGTAAACACAAGCGCTCCGCCAAAGTAGCAGAGATCAGCAGTGAACCAGGACCATATCTCGCCATTTCTTTTTCAGGCACTAACTTTTACAAGCACGAAAAACGCTAGCAAAGTACAGTGACTTTACCACACAGAGCCTAAAGCCTGATATTTCCTTTGTTGTTTTAAATTCCAGACGTGTTGTAGTGTGACATCCATAAATCTTAAAGACAAAGAAAACATGCAGTGGACACCGGGCTTAAGTTCAAACTGTTTTAAATGTGATGAATACTATTTATACAGTGGCATTGTTAGTGCAACTTTTTATTTATTTTCTGTTCTTTTTAAAAATTTAAATGTCCCGCGGCATCAACATCTGAGTGAATACTAAGATATTAAGGTTAGGTTAAGGTTTTAGTTTATTGTCCCCTTGGGGAATAGAAATGCAAAAAGAATACAAATATAAATATCCCTGCAAACCCTATGCATTTCAGAATAGTATTTGTAGAGGTCTAAACTACAAGGTTGCCGGAGTTAATACATAATAAGACCCCAATGAGAACAGAATACTTTGTTGTTTGTAGTGGATGGTAATACCTTAATAATGGCAATTTTGATTTGATTTCAATTGATCTTGCAGCCCTAGTACTTTGCTCACCAATGTTTGATTACATACTCCTGTAGATCCCTTTGTGTTTGTAAGGACTGTGTGAAAGATGGTGAAAATAAACATTGATCTGTGAAAGGAAAAGCGAGGTGGAGTAATCCCCTAGAATTACAGTGATGTTTTCATGGGATTGGCCAGTTGGTAACCCACTAATCCTTTGAGAAAACTGGAAACTCATAATAATGGTTGTCCTGGGTTGACATATGTATGTGGCTTTAAAAGTACAAGTACAGAGACCTTAATACAGGTATTGTTATTGTCTAGAAATAGTTTTGTATCAGTCACATTTACGCAAATAGCACAAACCCAGAACTAAATCAGGAGCAAACCAGGCGCAAGTGTGAATTTTGTGATCACACCCACCACATTAAAATTGGGTCTAAAGACAGAACTAAACTAGGACTAGACCACGACTAAAACAGGACCAAATAACATCTGCATCAGGACTAAACTGGGCTCAAACCAGGGACAAGTGTAAATCAGTCTAAAATGTTGCCTTGTATCTTTGTTGATCTTACTTAATGCACCTTTCAATATCATTTGTCTCCATTTAGAGGCAGACTTTAAGACGCAAATGCACCGTCAACTGTGCGACATGGCAAGAAAGAACAAAATGCACTACGGTAAGAATGAGAGTCATCCAAGTCTAGAGTCGTTTATTACTGCGCAGAAATAATGTTAAAGTTAACTGAATTACTGAAAGTTTCAGCTCCAGTGAGCAGTTACTGAGCATCCACTTCCATTATCCATTATATAATAGTTTTATTAAAATGTCAGTCTAACATTCGTATCCCCAGAAGTGCAAATGGTTTATTCTTTTGTGGCTGGATTAGGGTTGAATTGGAGATCTTGTGATTTATGTGTGTTTCATGCTGTATTTCAGAGAGCTGCTCAGTGGAGGCTGTGCACACTGCACTCCGAACACTAATAGACCTGGGGGTGAGTGACAGCACCTCTACACACGTTTCTCTAAATCTGTCTGTCGACAATTACAACTCGTACAACACAAGGTGAAATCTACTATCAACCTGTAAACTTAAGTTCGAACACTGCCTGGTTTATCGGGCAGTCGCAGGCTACGTTTATTCACACAGTTCAAGTTTTGGTTGTAAATTTAGTTCTCAATCCGAATGGTGAATGGGAGCAACAGTTATTTAACCTATTTATATTTAAAGTCACGCTGTGTAACTTTTCTGGTGGAGATTATGCCATCTGCTTTTCTCCCTGCAGATGTTAATTCTTTACCTGGTATGGCATTAAATGTATCTGTCTCCAAGGAGATAAGCAGTTGTTGCCACCAGGCCAAGATACTTTTGATCAGTAAAAACACTTTGCTTGATAGACATGTCTAAAGCCATAGTGTCATATTGTGGAGCTTTACAGTCAAAGTAATAACTCCAGGTTTGCCTCAAGACAAGCTGGAGGCAAACCACCATCAGAGAAGCTGTGTAGTACGCCTGTAACAAACTAAATCTGTGATCCTATTAAGTCCTAAACTTGGGGCTGTTGAGAGTTTTAACCAAAGGTAAAGTGAGGCAAGTGTAGTCAAGGCAGTATTCCTCTGTGGTTATAGTAGTAATGAATGCTGAAGTGAATACAAATAGGGAACACTGGCAGTACTGTTAGTCCAAAAGGATGCAGAGGAATTGTATACACAGCAAAATGTTTATCAGTTTTATTGTTTTGTTGTCCGATTGGCACAGGACTTGCACATGTCCATGCTAAAACTCTTATCTCAGATGGCAGCATTTTGAACAGAAGAAGAGCTGCGACAACTTTCCAAAAAGTTCACATCAGGCGAGGGCTCACTGCAGTCTGTTGAATGCATTAATGTATTTATTGCAGATTTGTCAAGTTGGTCTGGGTCTTGCAGGCAGAGATGTGAAGATGAATGGGCTAATCGATATTCTTGATACGGATCACGTATATAATCGAACAAAAAATTATAATTGTGAAGATTTTGTGAAATATTTAAAACGCGCTCTATACTCCAAAGGTTCGCCTAAATATAGAGTGCTTTTTTATTTGGCTCTTTGTTATTTTAACTAAATTACTAGTAAAGTTTGAGTCCCTAAAGCGAGTCACATGGTTGGGGAATGGTGATGTTAGACAATGTGAACGAAACTGACTTGAGGCTTTCACTATCAATCATGAATAATAGTAAAATCGGGTCATTTCGCAAACACAAAAATAAGATCTTATGACACACAGCCTTTTAAAAGTGAATTTATTTTAATATCAAAAATATCTTGTTTGATTATGTTTATACAGAAAGTAGGTAAAAGTTATAAAAATGGATGTATTCCTATTTAAGATCATATCAAAGTGGTTCCTTTTTTAGTTTGATTTTCACTTCAAATTGTTGTTTTATGAACACGTACTACCTATAACCTATAATCATCAAACAGTCTGGGCATACTTTGAAGCCACATAAATCATTTTGTCAGAGCTGTTGTAGATGGTCTTCTGATGCTGTGTTAATATTCACTTTAGGTCCTTTTAGAAAATCAGGAGAAAGAAGGCGTTTTCCTGACTGTCAGCTCTTTGTTCCACTCATCAGAAAACAGACAAAAACTGCACGGCTTCATCTCCCAGTACCTCTACAATTATCACGTTTAACAAAGCTGCCTCACTCAAACCCTCAGCACTATTGTTTTGTAGCGTTGTACCTCGTTTCTGTTCATTTTGGAAGGGACCGCATTCTCGCCAGTTTGAGGATTCATGCTGAGTCAGGCCACGACGTCTTTACGTGACCTGAATTTCTGTAGTGATGTGAGGTCGATTTTAAGTTTGTTTACTAATAACATTAGCATAAATCCACAGGAGATGAAGACTGAATATGTGTAATCAGTTGTGAAGATGCTCTGTTGGAGAGAGGCAGCTTCTGTTTTTCACTATGTTTATAATGATGATTCTCTACGTTTGCTCCAGAAAGTTACACTTTGATTTCGATAAGTTTATGAGAGAAAATTAACCTGCAACTTCTATCACAATTAACATAGTTGATTAATACCATGTCTATTATTATTATGTTAGTCATACAACGTTCAGTCTTGTATCTATTCAGTTTTATTTGTAATTAAATATTGGTTAAAGAAGGCTTTGCTGTGTCATCTTTCATCTTTCAGTGTGTTCAATGGACCAACAGCTGTCCTTTTGACAATGTCAAGATAAGCTTGGAGCAGACTTCAATAAACTTTTATCATTCAGCAGTGCAACTCTACTGCCACCTGGTGTTGAACATCCTACATTATACAAGTAATGAATCAATAATGTATCCTCACACTGCTCTGTAAATTGTATTAAACACATTTCACACATACATTTTACAGGATTTGAATGTGTGGCAGTAACAGACTGATCTTTGCTGTTATGTCTTGTAGATTAAAAATACAAATATGTATTTTTATGTAACAGGATCAGACTACCTTATTTATTATAGAACCCAGCTGATCTATTTGGCACTCCACAACATCACCTTTCTGAAACAACAAAAGCACAGTACAGAAAATTAGCTTGCAAAACTTTGAAACAAAACTTACAGGATTAACTTGCAATGCTTGCCAAAACTACACACCTTGAGGAAGACTGGCGGTGATCTGAAAACGCCTACTCCTGGAGGTGTACCAGTCAGGAAAACATCTCCAGGCGCCAAAGTCATGAACCTGATAAATGTAGGAATATATATAAGCAGCAAAATTATGGTAATCTCTTTACTTTATAGCAATGTTTTCTTAAGTTTGGCAGGAGAAACTTTCCGTATGGTTTTGTATACTTGTTGGCTTATTTTTATTTTGTTATGAGGGCAAAAGGTGCTCGCTGTGGAGAATAAATTTTAGCTGAAGGATGTAATTTCGTCTCAGACAGTACCGGTGACGAATGAGAGCTGCATACAATTGGGGTGCTTCTTCTTCATGTAGATGGATTTCTTACAAGATTTGATTTACATATTTGTAAAGTTGTGATGCTGAGTAAGAGAAGATGCAATAAAAAGCGAATAGCAAGACATAACCTAAGCGATAATGTAATATAACGGTGTTCATGTTTTGCTCGTTCCTTTTGGGGGTTTTGAACAACGGACAGTATTTTATAACGACCCAATTGTGAGTTATGTTTTGTGGTTAGCAAGTTGTGACACATTCACTAATACTTTATGCCAACAGACCTAACACATGTATATCTTTGGGGTTTGCCTCTCAAACTAGTCACACAAAACACTTATTTGGCTTCCTAAGTACTGTTTTTAAATCAGACACCAAAAACTGTCCAGATTTATTATTAGACCAGTTTTACCACAAAGTACTGCCTATATTTATAATCATAAACCTGCAAAAGTCCAATTTGTAATGTGTTCCCAAGGCATACATGAAATCTATTTAATATGCAAGTAAAATATAAAAATTGAAGAGGGACACGAGTACCACCAGAAGAAGAGCAGGTACCTCAATTTGAGAAACAATTTCTTAAGAGTATACACAGAAACTAATTTTAAAAAGTAAAAAATGGCATAAAAGGGACATTTCCTGAGTAGTGCCTTGATATATATCAGAACAAATAAGAAATAATAGAGAGATGTTTATTCTGTGCTGAAAATTACATTCTGTTGCCTTTTTTCATTTTGGTGTTTAAATTGCTTGGAGGAAAAGGGCCAATCACTCCCTGACAATCGTCCAATTGTCAGTCAGTAAGAATGTATTGTATTGTATTAGCAGTGTACTCGAATGACTCTTACTTTGAGACCCAGACAACCAGCTTTTCTATGCCAAAGATCATCTGCTCTGTGCTGCTGTCTTGGACTGTGTCTCCATTAACCAGACAGCGTACGCCCAATTTATGTGGATCTGGAAGTGGAATACAGAGATATAAAAAGCTGTCTGGCCTGCTCTGATCTTAAGATGACACTTCACATAATTGCAGCTTGTTAACACGGAGCTATTGACGCATAAAATCACAGGTAATTGCACAATTTGCCCGAGTGTGTTAATTCAGCCTCCCTGTCCTGTCATCTTCCATTGGCTCACACCTGTTACAGCATCAGTTGTTACTAAGGCAGGACCGAGCGGACAGAAGGAATCAAAGGTTTTTCCCAGAAGCCACTGCTTCCCATTTCGCTTCATTTGCCAGTCGCGGGCGCTGACGTCATTGGCCACAGTGAACCCAGCCACATGTGAAAGAGCGTCCTCCTCCTGTACAGTAATAACACAGGTGAAGTGTTTTGAAAGAACAGTCAAGTGAGAAAATCCCAATCAAATAACAACTCGCCTTGATGTGTTTTCCTTTTCTTCCAATCACAAACGCCAGCTCCACCTCCCAGTCCACTTGCTGAAATTGCAAAGGGAATTGGTTCATATAAAAGCCACAACAACACTTAAAACTATTGAAAACCTCTATAAAAGAGACCTAAAAATACTTGATTTAAAAACCAATTTCCATCACCACTGTCACGTTCTGAAAAAGCACAGACTACTGGACTTTAACAGCATGTTCAACCTAAAAGAGCTTGTCTAATTCACAAGGTCCTACACTCCCTCGCACCACCACCTTTAAAGAAGTACATTAAATATGAAGTCAAATTAGCATGGATGTATTCTCTGTCCAAGGTGGGAACTTGTGAAATAGTCTTCCGGTAACCTGAGAGAATGTCCCAGGTACAGTTCTTTTAAAGCTCAAATGAAAAAATGGTTATGGTCAAATCAAACATGCATCATCTACAGTGACAATGTGATTTTAACTTTTCTATAGAGACATATTTGCAAGTTTTGAGCAAATATGAAAGAGGTGGGTATAAAATGTAAGTGTCTTGAATGGGCCAAACTGAAAGTGTGCAAAAAAGAAAGTGTGCAATTTTTATTTTGGCCCTTTTGTGACCCGCGCCTTTGGGACAATAGATGGAAAATGACCCTTTGGCTATAATACGGTGTTCACATTCAAGTTGTATCATATCTGTTCATTAGCAAGCATTGTCCTACTCAAATAAAAAAAAAAGTTTTACATTTGAGCACTGATGCCATTGCTTTGCTTGGACTGATCCACAGTACAGCATTAAATATATCTTGTATCTAATCAATTGCTAGGTGTTTAATTGCCAAGAAAATACCTGGAAAAACATGCATGCAACAAATAAAACTGTCACCTCTGCAAAGACATGCCCTCCCTATAATGTACTTTTTTTTTTTTTTCACCAAATATTTATTGTCTGTTTTTTCCCATTGCTCTTGGGACGCACACTATTTATTTGAATTAGGCTGGACTGGAAACTTAAATTTCTAGGATCTTATTTGAATAGTCAGGTACTGTTTGTCATTTACCAGGGCTGAAAGTAGTTTTATTCTTCTTTTTTATTCTACAGCTTAAAGTAACAAGCCTACTCACAGAAATCAGTTAGAATATGGTTTTGGAAAACATTAATAGCCTAATCATTTTAAAATGTACATCAGGCACTTAATTATATTCAAATCACGGTCAGACTGTTTTCCCTTCTATTCAGAAAACATTTTTCTGATGCTTTTTAACACTGAGGCTGCCTCTGGTGTGAGCAAAATAAACATCCAGCTACGCCTTTGTGCACAAGTTTCATTCTGTAGTCTGATTACTTTTCCCAGGAAGCTTGAGTCAGCAAAATCTAAATTCTGATAGAAAAACTAGGACCAATCACATACTATTTTCTTGTTTAAAAGTAAACTACTCTCACTTAATATAACATTGAGAGAATATCAAATGAGTCTTTGCCATTGGTGTCCTTGAGGGGCAATTGGATGAGGGTCCCTTCAGGTCTCTTGTCTAATGGTAGTGCCGCCTCTGCCTGCTTGTTTCCATAGACAAAGATAAGTTTTATAATGTTACACTGTAGAGCATTTAGACAAAGCAATAACCTCTCCGTGGAGACAACCAGATTGTGAACCCTCCTCCTCCACTAGAAAAGTTGCATAGTACACCTGTAATGAGTGTTTTAAGTTGTTTCACCTGGCTCTCTGAAGGCAGAAGGATGTCATCATAAGGCCCAGTGATGGCGCTGGGGAACTTGCTGAAAATAATGGGTTCTTTTGGAATGGGGGCGTTTTGCTCCAGACAGTGGTCACGATAGTTCATGCCCACACACACCACCTTCTCTGGAGCAAGGACCGGGGACAGCAGCCTAATGTCCGACCGTTTCACCACACACTGACCAGAATCCAGAGCTCTGAAAAGACAGGAAATAATATGGTTCATCTGCTCACTGAGAAATCACTTTCCCAAATGTGTTTAATCAATTCCTTGTTGTAAATCCCGACCCCTGAGGAGTTTCCAATTGACTTTCTCCTCACTGTAGAAGTAACTGACAGCTGAGGAAATAAAAACTGGATAATAAATGATGTTGCTTACTAACTCACCATTGACTTTTGTTAGTGGGTAACGACTGTATATGTCATGTAATTTAGGTAGTAGTACTAGTCATGGTAACTGCATTAAAAGAAAAATGTATTAAACATCTGTATTATGTCTAATAGTTCCAAAATTGAGTAATAGCAGTAAAAAAACTCTAAAATGCTAATTATTTTACCCTCTGTATATTATTATCATATAAAACTAAATATATTGTTCAAATTTTGCTGCTTAACGATTAAATTGAGTCAATAAGTAACACAAGTGACAACCATATTTTTGTTGGGGAAAGATTTAAAGTAAAAATACTATTTCACTACCTATTTAACTCCAAATTTGGATGGACAAAAATCTGTATATTAAGGATATTTTGGTGCTGGTTACCTCTGAGCCCCCTCCAGTCCCTTGTCTCCAAGCTCCAGCAGCTCTTTCATGGTAGAAGGTGCTGAGGGGTCAAACGCCTTCAAATCCACCACATCCAGACCTGCTCCCAGCTCTACTCCCACTCGAACGCTCTTCCCTGCATCTTCATTGTGATAAAACTGTACCAGGTGCATTGCTACACCACTCAGGGTCCTACACTGCTGATTTGATGTGCGTGTACTGGAAAGTAAACTTCTGACTGTGGTAAAGGTGCTCAGAAGAAGTCTCATCTGGGAAAACAAAGGATAAAATACATTTGATCAGAGTCAGTCTCCTTTATTCTGAACATAACAGTAATGAAATGGATGGTTTAATCATAGAGTGGTTTATTAGTCCAGAGAGGAAGCCTGTTTACACCAGACTGGACCTCTGTGTATTTAAATTATAAGCTGCATCTCATGTTTACAGTTTGACATAGTTAAAGCCTCAATAACTGCACATTACATTCACTATATTGAATTTGTGAGATAGTTTCCACACTAATGCTGATATAAAGTGCTATTGTCATATCTTTATAATACTATTAGGCATTTCTCATTGTCAGAGAGCTCTTTTGTGCCAACTGCAAAGATCTAATAAATCTAAGCATCCCAAGTGAAGCTAAACAAAGTATTTTGCTGTGCCTACCAGTTTGACTGCAGCTCCAAATGAGTGAGTAAAGAGCAAATGTTTAAATTTAACTTTCTTTATAACTGTGATATGGTTTTACATGGGGCTGCCCTTTGGACTGTAAACTTACCTCTGCAGTTTAGCTCCCGAGACTGTCACATTGCTCTAGTACTTCCGGGTCTTTTTGAAAATCCAACGTTTATTTGCTACCGATTGATTTTAAAAATTATTAAAGACAAAAATATTAACAAATGCTTTTTACAGATAATATATAAAAATGTGCAGTTAATTTAAACGTGACCAAACTCGATTTAAGCAACGAAATGTGAATGGAGATAGAAATTCCGAGCCGGTATGACGTCAGTGAAGTGTACGCGTGTGGATCATGTGACCAAACCGGAAGTAGCGGTGCAGCCGGTCAGTTGCTCATTTATCCTGAAGAAGCAGGGAGCGCTCCTCCAAGATGTGCACCAGGTGAGCATTTAGTGATACATCTGCTGTTTATCCTGCAGTATTTGATGTGCATATAGATATATTTTCTAACTGTATTATATTCTATTTTTAATTAATCCATCAAATCCACACAGTGTCCAATATAAACAGATTGAAATTATCTGTATATGTGATTGAAATTATATGTTTGCTTTTTATCCTGCAGTTTTTGATGTGCATATAGAGATAATTTCTAACTGTATTATATTGTATTTTTAATTAATCCATCATCCACAAATCCAGTATCCAATATAAACCGATTGAAATGATCTCTATATGTTTACTACTTGTTTGTCATTGTAAACACTTTTGCTTCTAGTTTCAGTATTACTATTCTTGTAAAGAAACCAGTTATTCCTGTTATATGATGCCAAAACTGCAACAAAGAGAGGCTTAATTACGTGCAGTTTTTAAAAATGGACATTAAATACGACTAGTTGCTCCCAAATACTTGGAACAATACTGGAACATGGTCTTTTTAGTGCCTCAGAAAATGATCTGATCAGCAGCTGAAAGACTCCACTCTTTGACCTCTTCTCTAATCAAAGCCTCAACATTGCTGACACATGATAAAGACAGGAACAATGTGTTTTTTTCTAGACTGCAGCCCGTTGAATGGACCACTGATCTTAAGAACCAGAAGTGAGTAGTATTGAGAAATAAATCAGTTCCCTGTATGTTACGTATTAACACTGGTTTGTTGATCCTTCGTTCTAGTTATGATGGGATTTTATTGGTGACCCAAAGCTATGAGACTTTGCCCCCTCAATTGGAGTGTCTCAAAGCTCCACTGCAAGATTACAGCTCTGTAAGTTAAGGAACACATTATACCCATGCATATCCATAGGTTTCAGAATTATGACAAATTAGGACCACTGCCAAAGCGATTAACAATTTAAAATGATAAATCTTTTGAATGGAGAAAAGTCCTTAAAATGTTGGATATAGCAGAAAGCTGAAACCTATGAAAAGAAAATATTTTGACACGTTTATTTATCTAGTTTCTAAAATGGTTACTGTATGAAAAGATGTATTTAGTCTGTATAATATGCACAATAGAGTTTGCTGCCAACAAAGTCTGTTTTAAAAAAAAAAATCTTCTGTCTACTGTGCAGTGAACGTTCTTGAATGGAGCAACAGTTGAGGCGTGTGAGCCACAGACATGAGTCGATGTTTTATAATGTCGTTACTGTATTTTACTAAAGCTTCTACTAGGCTTACTACTTGTTTTTTATGTTGCCCTTGTGCTGTTTTTTAATGTGGTTGTGAGTCAAAGATGATTTTTTTTCCTTGGTAGGCAATAAAAATAAAGATATTTTACCTGAATGCCTTTCCTTGTAGGTGGATAGTGGTCTGAGCGATGAGGTTGTGGTCCTGAAAGTGCCTGGCCTTCCTGGAAATAGACTTCTGTTTGTGTCCACTGGCCCTGTGAACCGCGACTATGATGACATCCGCCGCTTTAGTGATGCAGCAGTCAATGGCATTAAACGGTCTGTAAATTGTGCCTATAATTTGATACTGTCCAAACAGTCTTTTTTTACACACATCTGATGTCCTTCAGGGCTCTTAAGACCGGTATGCAGCGCCCCCTGTTGGTGTGCCCTGCACATCCAGAGTATAAGGAGAGCACATTGGTGGCTGCTCTTGGGGCCCTTCATGCACTCTACATGGTCAGTTATGTCATATTGTGTTATATATGTTTTGGGATTAAGCTGTACTTTTTCCAACTATAATATTTGTTTTCTTTAGCCATTGGAGGTGAGGGAGAGTAATACCAAGTCCACCGACTATAAGGTGTGTGTTTTGGGCCTGTGGGTACCTGAAGAGTCCAAGGGGAAGAGACTGGTGCAGCTGGCTGAAGCTCTGGAGAGTGGCAGGTTGGTTGGGTTAAGAGTGAAAGCCTCAAGTTATTTTTAAGAGAGTTTTTATGTTTACTGTATTGACCCATTGTTCATTTTAGAGTGGCATACCGTGACATTGGAGGCTCTGACCCAGAGCGCATGGCTGCTCCTCGCGTGGCTGAGTATGTTCAGGAGTTGCTCAAGGACAGCCCTGTGCAGGTACTTCAGTGGTTGGTTGAATGTGCAGTGCATTCATAGTACCTTGTAGAGCTTCACAGAATGTTCATTGATTCTGGTTAGGTGGAGGTGGTGAGTGATGTGAAGATTCTGGAGAAAGAGTATCCCTGCCTCGCTGCGGTGAATCGATGTGCAAACTGTAAGGCACTATTTATTATAAACACAGTATAGTGCGCTTTTATATTCATCTGTAAATCTGAGCGACTGTCTCTTCCTTAGGTGTCCCTCGTCACCAGGGAAGAGTTATCAAATTGCAATACTGTGGAGACGGCCCAATTACAACAACATTGATGCTGGTTGGAAAAGTAGGAGTTTTAATCAACTAAAAGTTTTGTGCATTTTATAACCTTTATGCACTAGATGAAAGAAATATGTTTTATTTTAGGGCATCACTTATGACACTGGCGGAGCTGACATCAAGGCTGGAGGATTCATGGCTGGAATGCACAGAGACAAGTGTGGAGCCGCTGCTGTTGCAGGGTTCTTCCAGGTGAACCTAATGTTTTAAAGGAAATTGACCTCTCAATATTTGTGGAAAAATGCAATATAGTGTAGTGCAAATGTTGTGAAAGCAAGTACTACTCAATAAAATTAGATTAAAACTGTCTCTTGTTGCACAGATCTTGGCCAAACTGAAGCCAAAACATCTGAAGGTTATTGGTGCCATGGCGATGGTCAGAAACAGTGTAGGCTCAGGTTGGTGAACGTCACTTTCCTCATTGTGAGCAGGCAGTTTCCCTTTTCTGTACTTCTGTGTGTGTTTTTAGATTGCTATGTGGCTGATGAGCTGCTGGAGTCCCGCGCTGGTCGCAGAGTGAGAGTGGGCAACACTGATGCTGAAGGACGTATGGTGATGGTGGATCTGCTCTGTGAGATGAAAGAAAAGGTTTGTGTATTTACTTTATTTACTTTATTTATAGATTACTGAAAATCGTCAATTTTTTTTTTTCTGGTCATCTTCAGGCTGTACGTGAGGTTTCTCCTCAACTGTTTACCATTGCTACTCTGACTGGACATGCCATTAGAGCCATGGGACCGAATTACTCTGTGAGTATAACTGCTGTACCACACGACCAGAGTGTAACCAAATAATTTACTGCAAGTTTCTATGAGTTTTGTCCTTTTTGTGCAGATTATTATGGATAATGGTCCAGCTCACCGCTCTGGAAATGCTGCTCAGTGGCAGAAAGGTTAGCCTAAGATTTATTGGGTATTTTATACAAACTCTTTTACAGTTTACAGTTTTGTAATTTGAGAGGTACATTCAACAAAACCTGCATTATAAGCAATCAATCAATATTAAAAGGACAACTTATTAAATTATAAAATTAGATATATGTTTAATTAAAATGTGTTTCTGTGATTTAGCTGGGGAGGTCCTCGGCGATGAGTTTGAAGTGTCCCGTATTAGGAGGGAGGACTATGAGTTCCACAAGGGAAAGTCTGAGTACGAGGATATTCTACAGTGCAACAACCTGCCTTCATCAGCCACTCCTCGCGGACACCAGACACCTGCAGCCTTCCTCATTATGGCCTCTGGTCTTGACAAGGTACACATATGCGCACTTTGGCTGGATCCCATCTCTGATAAACTCTCCTAAAGTCTCAATTTGTTGAGCTGCAAATCCCACCTACTGTGGAGAGAGAGCCAACAGGAAACAAAGTCCTTCTCTCTTTTGTGGACCTCTCTCCTGTGTTAGTAGGATCGACCACTATTGAGTTGAGAAGCTTTAAGAAGTCTTTTAGAGATGTGGCGAGCCCTTTGTTTTAATTAAACAGTTGTATCTGCTGCTCATATATGTAATAATTTTGTTTTTGTTGAATTGTTGCAGCACGGCGTGGATTCTGAAGCACCTCTGCCGTACTCGCACATTGACATTGCTGGATCCAGTGGTCCTTTTCCTGGTGTACCAACCGGAGCCCCAATCCTTGCAATGGCAACCAACTACATCCTGGGAGGGCAATTTTAAACCTTTCCACGAGAGCACTAATAAAGTCCGTCCACATGTAAAAGGAAACTCTACTGCCAGCCACAGCCATTTAACACATTCCATAATAGTCACTCTTAGTCAGTCTTAAAACCGGCTCACACTCTTTTAAGTGACCTAAAGTGTTTAGTACTCAGGGGTTAAATTACAATATAAAATACTAATGATGAACATGTTTATAATCTGCAAAATAAATGTGGACATGACAATTCATACTAATGGCTACTGTGCAATTATTTATTTTCACAATTTCACTGTGGTGTCAAACAAACCCCATTTTTTAACGAAAATCATCTTGTGACAGCCAGTGCTACTCTGCTAAGTAAATGTATCAAAGCTTAGGCAAGGCAAGTTTATTTGCACAACACAATTTGTACACAAAGTAATTCAAAGTGCTTTACAGAATAAGAAAGATAATAAAATCACACAAATCAAAACATAAATAATCACAAATAATAATCATAAAATCAACATTAAAAGCTTATTTGACAGAAGAACTCATTGCTTACAAATATTACTTATATTATAGTGCATTGACATTTTAGGCATTTGTATTTTTATTTATCTTTATACAGGGGAGCACATTGAGAGCACTTGGGCTCTCTTTTTCACAGGCACCCTGTTTAAAATACAATACAAAAAAAGTTTCAATGCTATTATTTTATTTTCTTTATTTATACAGGGGAACCCAATGTACTTAAATGTACTGTAAAATATAGTGTTGACATTGACATTTTAGACATTTTGTACTTGCAAAATATAAATGTATGTACATTTTATAGTATAGCCATTGATTTTCTAGAGCCATAATTCTGATTCGTGTTATTTAAAAAAAAAAAAAAGAAGATTTTTTTTTTTTTTTTTTTTTTTTTTTTTTTTCGGATACGGAAGTGACGTAGTAGCGCGAGTCATTAAAACCAGACGTGAGCGCGCGCTTTCTACACAAACCTTTTTGTGCAGGGTCAGGTTCCAGCCAGAGCTCTTGTCCTCAGTTCTTGGACACAAAGCCTGTCTTTTTGTGACCATCTGTGATCTTAAACGAATACTTTAGCCACCTACACGGGAGCTAAAGACATAACTTACAGAACCTACGCAGCTGTGAAACTACAACAACAACAGGAACCATGTTTGAGGCTCGCTTGGTCCAGGGCTCTATCTTGAAGAAGGTGCTGGAGGCTCTGAAGGATCTGATCACAGAGGCCTGCTGGGATGTCAGCTCGTCTGGGATCTCCCTCCAGAGCATGGACTCGTCTCACGTCTCCCTTGTCCAGCTCACCCTGCGGAGCGACGGGTTTGACTCCTACCGCTGCGACCGAAACCTGGCCATGGGGGTCAATCTTAGCAGGTGGGTGCAGTGCTCAAACTGGTACTAATGCCAGGAAAGTCTTTTAGATTTCATGTCTTTGTGCTGGAAATTACATCACGATGACAATGCAGATGCGGGTTATTTCTAATGCTGGAGCAATCGTTATACAAAGTTGGACAGTGGCCATCTTGGTTGATTTGCCCGGGCATGTCTTTGTTGCATTTTGAGATCACGTTTGAAAATGATTAAATAAATTTAGAGTGTAATCCTAAATTGTATCTGGACATTCGTGCCATGCGCTAGTTAATTTTTAATTAATAAAACCGTAAAATACATCCCTTTTATAATCCTTACGCTCTGACGTCATCTGAGCGCCAAACCACGCAGATGTGGAGGATTGGCGGGAAATGTAGTTTACCCGGGAAATGATTTTTACCCGCGAATTTGATGTTTTTGTTTCTTCCACTCCATGTTTAATGGTGACTTTGTCTATAAAGTTCAACATTATAGCATTATGCTTTTTAAAAATGCAAAACCACTCAAAAGATTTGTAGCTTGTATGGCTGAGTACTGTTGCACTCCTATTGTTTCGTTTTCATTAGTTTGCACTAACTTGACCATGTTATTTCTCTACAGTATGTCAAAGATCCTGAAGTGTGCAGGAAATGAAGATATTATCACACTCAGAGCAGAGGACAATGCAGACACACTCGCCCTGGTCTTTGAGACACTTAGTAGGTTCTACATTTTATTGACAATAATAAGTGTTATATTTTGGGCCATGCACTCACTGAGCTGTGTTGTCTACTCCTCAGATCAGGAGAAAGTTTCAGATTATGAGATGAAACTGATGGACCTCGATGTAGAACAGCTTGGAATCCCTGTAAGCATTTTTCTTTCAAAAATAGTTTCATGATTTTTGTCTGTGGTCCACTGACACTTTGTTTTTAGGAGCAAGAGTACAGCTGTGTAGTGAAGATGCCGTCTGGAGAGTTTGCTCGCATCTGCCGAGACTTGTCCCAGATTGGTGACGCTGTCATGATCTCCTGTGCCAAGGACGGAGTCAAGTTCTCTGCTTCTGGAGAGTTGGGCACTGGAAACGTCAAGCTTTCCCAGACCAGCAGTGTTGACAAAGAGGATGAAGCAGTATGTAGTTTATCACTTTTTAAAATTTTCTACAACAAAACATGCTTCATCAAAATTAAACCTAATGTTTTTGGGGTTTTAGGTCACAATTGAAATGAATGAGCCTGTGCAGCTGATCTTTGCCCTCAACTACCTCAACTTCTTCACCAAGGCTACTCCCCTGTCAAAGACGGTCACACTCAGTATGTCCGCTGACATCCCTCTAGGTAAATGTTTTTTTCTGACTAGTTTTAAGTAATTTATTTTAATACTCGTTTTTTCATTTTATTAACAAGTCCTCCTCTCTCCGCACAGTGGTTGAATACAAGATTGCTGACATGGGACATGTCAAATACTACTTGGCCCCAAAGATTGATGAAGAGGCGTCTTAAGTGGTGCCTAATGGACTAAAAGATAATTGTGGAAAACTCGCATGGCACTCGCCCAAGTGGAGCGCCATCTAAGACTACGGGGCTGTTCAGCTGTCCACAAAGAAGAATTCTTAGAAATCAGTGGCTTTAAAACATCATCAGAGTTTTTTTTACCCGCTCAGCACTGGGGCAAAATCGGCACTTCCTCTCCACTTTGGTCTCTATTGGTTGGCAATTTGATAAGCATATTTCAAGTATCCATTCCTTCTTGTAGATAAAACCATTTGTACATATTTTCTTGGTCTTGACTCTACACAAATGTTTTGTACCCAATGATTCAGTCAAATAAATGATTTAACTTGTTTACAATTTACTGGCGACTGTATGAGCATGTTGGGGCCATGTTTATATTTTAGAATAGTCTAAGGAAAATAAAGCTAATAAATCAAGGAGATGATGGGCAGATGGCTCTTCAAGGTGTAACATTTCCAGAACTTGTGTTCTTCTATTCTATAGCGTCATCTGGTGGAGCAAAAGTGATCTGGGTATGAATTGTTCATTATCGGTGAACACCAACTTGTGCTAGATGCGCTATGACATCTAACAAAAAGAACTAGGAAGGTAATGCATTCTTGAAGCAAATAATAGTCTATTGTACAATGAAGTAAGCTGTAAGTGACACATGAGGAGAATGGATGTGAAAGTGACCGAAATAATGGAGTGCTTTGACTAGATCTGCAGGAAACTAATCAAAATGATCCCACATAAAAGAATAGGTCTATCTGCGTTTTCTCTGGTGATGAACAGAGATACAGGAACATTCAAGGTGTACAGCAGTGGAATAACCTGATCCAAATGTCCTCTAGGGGGCAGTGCTGGTTAAGGCTCGAGTATCAGTGTTTACAAGTGAGTTTAGAGACTCTATGGATCTATTACAACAACCACATCACAGTGAGACAAAAGAGCTTCTGTCCTGTTCATTTTGGTGAGTTGATTAAAGGTGCACTATGCAACATTTCTGGTGGAGTGTTAATGCTTTGTCTAGGATGTTCCAATGTGGCATTTAACCTGTCTCTGTTTCTATGGAGACAAGCAGGTGGTCACATGTCACAACACATGTAACAATGCATGTTATTTCAGGTAGATTAGCTATAAAAACAGATTTAACTGAATAAAAAGGGCAAGTTTAACATCATACTGTGGAACATTTCGGGCAAAGCAATAACTCCATGGAGACGAGCAGGGAGCACCCTCCACCACAAAAGTTACACAGTGAACCTTTGAGCTTGTTCTCTCTTCCATAACTTTATATTTCTACCTGGTCCTGTATCTAAACTCTTCTTACAGAGAAATGATAATGAAGTTTGGACTGAATTCGAGGGATTTGTGGATGTTTTTGGCTCAGAGGAGAGTTACGTCAGAGAATTTGGATGATGAGGAGGAGGAGGGGGAGGAGGATGATGATGAGGACGATGCCCTCGCTCAGCTTCAGGGCTCTGTGCAGGTCAGTCATCAAAGGCAATAACTCTGTGTATAATATTGTTTCTGTATCTAAAATATACACATGACACACATTCACATGACTTTAATGTGAATGAAGTGGGTGCAGCAGTGAAATCAGACAGTTTTAATCCACCCACAGCTTTAATCTGATTGGCTGCCACATCTCGATCCAAGTCCTGTCTAGTGTACACAACACACTGTATTAATTATATAGTCTCACTCTCACTACAGACACACTTTACCAAACAAAATCGAAAAGCTATCAGTCTACAGTCACTATTTCTACAAAAGAGAAGCAATAAAACATTTAAAATGGTTTAAGATTTAAACATTTAACCTTTTTTCATTCAACGATTTACTTACTTATTTTTGAGAATGCCAAGTCATCATAAGAGTGTCATAACCATTTCCTTTGTCCTATGATTTAGTCACATATTCAGTCACGTTCTCAAATATACTATTTCCGTCTTATCGAGCAGAGTGGCCAATCAGATTCCATGGCTCGTGCTTCAAAGACGTATTTGCTTTCAGTTGCAGACACCATCCGGTCCCCCAGGACAAATCTATGCCCTCTTGGCAATATGATAGGAAATATGATTGTACCCAACAGAGATCTAAACCTCCATCAAAAGCAAATCTCCGCCCCATCTCCACAAAACTGGCCTGTCACAAAAGCAAACTTGCCTCCCCTTAGGACTTAGGCCAACTTGGTAAAAGATGACTTTGTTCTTAGCGGCTTGCTGCTGCTGACAGTCTAGTGACAGAGCATAGACAGCACAGATTATATAATCTTTGCAGTAGATTGGCCTCCACTGTAATCCTGCACTCTTTTGAAATATCATCTCTTCAAAGGCTTCATCTGTAATGAGCCCGTGCCATGCAGCAGGCAAAGAGGATTTAGTTTGACAATCACTCTTGGATAATCATATTTCATAATTTGTAATACCTAATGGGAGTTGTCTTCAGCCATTTCAGTAACCAACAGTGGACAGTGCAATATGTTTTGAACAGTGGTGATATTTCATTTGTCCTTTTCAGTTCTGTGGCCGACCTGTGGGAGCTGTGAAAAATCTGTTTCTCTGGGACAAAGAGCAGACTTGTCATATTAAAAAAGTTTCCTATGTAGTATCTCAAACATAATGGAAATTTTTATGTCATGGCCTAATTTTTATTCAAGGTTTTATTCATATTTGTCTTTACTATAGTTTGACAATATATTAGACTTGTGTATAATGATTTGTAAAATAATGTCATGTTCTGTCTCATCACTACACAATGAAAGTATTTTATTGTGTGTTGGTCCTGTTGTAGTCCTTGTTTAGTCCTGGTCCTGTTGTAGTCCTTGTTTAGTCCTGGTCCGGTTTTAGTCCTTGTTTAGTCCCTGTCCTGTTGTAGTCCTTGTTAGTCCTGGTCCTGGTCCTGTTTAGTCCTGGTCCTGTTTTAGTCCTGTTTAGTCCTGTCCTGTTTAGTCCTTGTTTAGTCCCTGTCCTGTTGTAGTCCTTGTCCTGTTGTAGTCCTTGTTTAGTCCTGTTGTAGTCCTTGTTTAGTCCTGGTCCTGTTGTAGTCCTTGTTTAGTCCTGGTCCTGTTGTAGTCCTTGTTTAGTCCTGTCCTGTTGTAGTCCTTGTTTAGTCCTGGTCCTGTTGTAGTCCTTGTTTAGTCCTGGTCCTGTTGTAGTCCTTGTTTAGTCCTGGTCCTGTTGTAGTCCTTGTAGTCCTGGTCCTTGTAGTCCTTGTTTAGTCCTGGTCCTGTTGTAGTCCTTGTTTAGTCCTGATCCTGTTGTAGTCCTTGTTTAGTCCTGATAGTCCTTGTGTAGTCCTGATCCTGTTAGTCCTTGTTTAGTCCTGGTCCTGTTTTAGTCCTTGTTTAGTCCTGGTCCTGTTGTAGTCCTTGTTTAGTCCTCGTCCTGTTGTAGTCCTTGTTTAGTCCTGGTCCTGTTCTAGTCTTTGTTTAGTCCTGGTCCTGTTGTAGTCCTTGTTTAGTCCTGGTTCTGTTCTTGTCCTTGTTTAGTCTGTCCTGTTGTAGTCCTTGTTTAGTCCTGGTCCTGTTGTAGTCCTTGTTTAGTCCTGGTCCTGTTGTAGTCCTTGTTTAGTCCTGGTCCTTGTTCTAGTCCTTGTTTAGTCCTGGTCCTGTTGTAGTCCTTGTTTAGTCCTGGTCCTGTTGTAGTTGTAAATATTTATTTTCAAATGTTAAACTAATTAATCCAACTTGGTAACTAAACACAAACAGCTCATTAAGTCGTGACCCTAAGCCATTGGATATCCACAGTTTCGACACTCCTGAATATTTGATGTCTTCTTTGAGTCTTTTAGTCTTTTTAAGCCCCTAGACTAACAGGCTGCATTTGTCTGTTCTAATGAAGCATCTATCCATTTTCTTTCACTTATCTGTGCTGAGTTGTAGTAGCAATTTAAACAGGGACTCCCAGACTTCCATCACCCCAGACACGTCCTCCAGCTGCCCAAGGCGTTCCCTGGCCAGCCGAAAGACATAGTCCCTCCAGCGTGTCCTGATTCTTCCCCAGGGTCTCCTCCCGATGGGACATGCCTAGAACACCTCCCCAGAACAGATGCCCGAGCCACCTCAGCTGCTCCTCTTGACGTGGAGGAGCAACGGCTCTACTCCGAGCTCCTCCTGTGTACCTGAACTTCTCCCCCATCTCTAAGGGAGCCCCAGCCATCGTGTGGAGGAAAGTCATTTCAACCATTTGTATCCCTGATCTTATTCTTTCCGTCATTACCCAGAGCTCATGAGCATATATTGACTGGTAAATCGAGACCTTTGCCTTTCAACTCAGCACCTTTTTCACCACAATAGTCCAGTGCAGTACCCGCATCACTGCAGACGCTGCACCGATCCGCCTGTCAGTCTCACTCTCCATCCTTCCCTGACTCGTGAACAAGACCCTAATCTACTTGAACTCGTCCCCTTGAGGCAGGGACGCTCCACTCACCCGGAGAGGGCAAGCCACCTTTTTCCGGTTGAGAACTACAGCCTCAGATTTGGAGGAGCTGATTCTCATTCCAATCGCTTCACACTCGGCTGCAAACCGCCTCAGTGCATGTTGCAGGTCTTGGTTTGTTGCTCCTGGGCTGATGAAGCGCTCATGGCCAATACATGTGCGCTGTAGGAATATTGGCACCTTTGACAAATAAGGAAGATAAAGTAGTGATGCAAAATGATTTATTCTGACTCTCAAATGTTTAAGCTACAGAATGTTGAGTTTTGGGGTCAGAAAATCTCCAAAACTACATTAGAAAGTTATCTATAGATGTTTCTTTTTATAATGGTTGTCAAGATAAGTGAAGAGCACTGAATCATTTCCGTTTGAAGGTTATTGTATTGCGGTTGTTTTCATTTAATCTGTGTAGTCCAAGATAATAACCTCTTACATATTGGAAACCCAGTGTTATCACGTGGCTCCACTCACATGTTTCTGCACCTTGCGTTTCTGGCAGTCCTGTAAATTGCTTTCCAAAGGCAGTGAAGATAAGGTGAGGTGAGATGAGACACTCAAGCCGCCTATTTTGCCATGTTTCTCTCAGCATGTTGTGTTTACTAAGAGCCGATTCAGTAGTTACTCTCACTCATCCTTTGGGCTTGTGTTTTCCAGCCAGAACGAGATTTGAAAAGCAGGTATAACAGTTTCTTTGTGGTAAATATTCTATTTTTAAAGGTGCACTGTGTATCTCTTCTTCTCTATCTCCATGGAGACAAGCAGGTGACATCAGTGGGCTAAGTTACAGGTCAGATGTGCGGAGTGGGGACCTCGCTCACAGTAAGAATACATAGAAATAAAAACACATGTAATGGGGAAAAAAGCAAGAGAGATATTGTAAGTTTAATGCATATCATGGAGCATTTCTGGCAAATTAACCTCCATAGAAAAAAGCAGGTGACACGTTACTGTACATAGTATACCTTAAAGAAGACTATGAAATAAATTTGTCATAATTGTCACTGCATTTGCAAACTAATTGAAGTATTTGGGAGTGTGAGACAAAGCCCAAACAGTGCTCAAGCCATAGGAAAGAGTGCTTCGGACCACTGTCGTTGGCGAGAAGAGGGTGTTGTCTCGGTAACATGAGCAGTAGTGTGGCGTGGAACAAATACCCGCACCTTTCCTCACTGAAGCCTGTCAAAACAAAGGCTTCACAGTATACAGTTATACAGTGGCTGCAAGGTAAAACTGTTTTTTTCAGATTAAGTGTCGCTTGTCTCCTCCTCTTGACAGTTCCTGAAGGGCCGATCCCAACTCTCAGACCTGACACCCTCTTACATAAGCCAGGAGCACTCAACCATCCCACATGGATTATTGATGCAGTCTGCAGGGCGCACATGGCAAAGACAGACCACATCCCGACCACTGCTAATGCTATGCTACCCAATGCATGCAGTTTGGTGATGGGGATTCCCTGTTTTTCCCACAAACACTTGCTGCTCATCCTGTCGCTGCATTCAGATAAGCCTCAGCAGTGATTTCTGAATGCGCACAGCTGATACCCACGTGTTCCTAAAGGCGCTCTGTGTACTCAAGTCATCTCTGCATGAATTTGCATAACAATAAGGATGCCATCTTTGTCCTTATTTTGTGTCACTCACATGTGACAGCACCACAGCTTGATGTGTGGAAATTTGGGTGGAGAAGAGGCTATAACAGTGCAAGTTCAGTGATTATTTATTTTAGTTTTTTAGTATGAAAATCTATTCTTATCCTCTTATCTTATCCTATTCTGTAGGCCTATAATTTATTGTAAACGTGCAGATTTCTGTACATAATAACTTATAAGTAATATAAAACCACATGCATATATATTCTTCAACATGAATGTCATACAATAATGTGAAGTTATATCAATTTCATATTTATGTATTTTTATATATATATTATAGGCCTATTTTATATGTTCTGTAATGAAGGTTAAATAACTTACAACTCACTCACTACATCAACCTTATCATAGATTGTGATTGTGAGCGACAGGGAATCAATTGCACAAGTTGTATTTGATAATTACTTGCCTGTGATAAATCTGTGTTAAATCGATAAGGAATTGTATGGAATTCCTACCATATTTGAAATTGATGTGTAGAAATTTGGGGTAATACTTATAAATCTAACGTAAAATGAAGAAGGTCTTTAGAACAGTTAACCAAATAGACTATCTCGCACCAACAAATCCTATTTTTTTTAAGTTAAAACTGGTAAAATTGTGTGATCTTGTTGATTTGAGCACAGCAGTAATGATGTATAAGTCAGATAATCATAAGCTCCCCCCTCGTTTACAGATTCGAACAGAAAGAGAGTCAATACCATATATTACAGATATATTCTAAAAAAGTAAGACTAGAACCAATAAAAAACGTCATTGTATTTCTGTTCGAGGGGTTAGTGTGTGGAACAACCTTAATGATAAATTGAAAAGCTCCTACACAATAGAAGCATTTAAGAAGAGGTATAAGACATTACTTTTTGAAAATTACAGGACTCAGGAATTATTCACGTGAACTGCCGTGGTTTGTAGATTTTTTTTTTTTTTGTATACATAGTGAGTCTTTTCTTGGAGTTCTTGTGCGTTATTATTAAATAGGGTTAGGCATTATAAGTCATTTTTACTTCAGCCTAAATCCTTTTGGTCATGATAGAAATGTTATGTACCTTATACAAGTTGAATAATGTTTGATTTTGAATACTACAACTAAAATCTATGAATTGTATGATTTTTTTTGGCCGCCCCATGCTGTAAACCTACCTCTTAGTCCTACTATTCTAAACTATTCACAGCTGGAGCGTTACTGTCTTTTTAAAGTATGTGTATAAATTTGAAGTAGATGAAAAACAAGACATTTTTGATTAACTAATTTGGGAATGTCCTGTACCAAAACACTGTCCTCCTGTGTCCTAGAACGCATCTGCTACTTAGCAACTGTTTCCACGGCTACAAAGTTGCTCGTGGCTTCACCTCCTGCCTCCACTGTAAGTCACACAATATGTCTGCGCTTTGTGTCCACTCCTCCAGCCTCACGACCAAATGTGCATCAGCAGTGGCCTGTTGTTTCGCTCCTAACGAGACAAATGAAAACAAATGCTTTCGATACTTTGCACTTATTTTTCCCTCTTTGCACTGGCTGAACTTATCTGTGTGTTTCAGAGTGATCGATAATTTGCACTGTTGCCATGGCGTTTAACAATCCATTGCAAAATATTCTTGCTTTTGAATGGTGTAAAAGTGCTCACTCTTGAATACTTGGTTTTCTTTTACTATTAGAGCTCAGCAATCATGTCACAAAGGAACATTTTGCTTTACTACTAAGATCTAGTTTTATTTTTTCCGTCTGTAAATGTTTTTATTGTATTTTCTGATGTAAAAATATACCCACAACGCACCAAGACACTTCAACATAACGAGAAAACAGGAGGCTGTACCTGTCATTTGATTTGGATTCATTCTTTTTATTTTATTTTTAAATGTAGAAGTGTTGAAGTGCAGAAAACCTGAAAAGGGCAATAATACCATACAGTAAACGCTGCTGGCTACAATCAGACATGAATGCAAGCATCGGAGCTACAGATAGGAGCTATTTATACTCTTTCTAAAAATAGCCATTCTTCTCCATAGAAACATGAAATCCTTGCGAGCGGTGAATTACTCCTTCTGCAGTCGTTGTGTGTGAATGAGTGTGTATTTTGGTGCTTGTTTAAGACATTGTGTGTTATTTCTGTATGTCTTTAAAGGTGAAGACAAATTACCGGCTGTGGGGGTTCTTCCTCGGGGATTTCCGTTCTGCGCTGAGATACAGACATGGTTTTACAAAGTCTGATGATGTCCTTTCCTGTAACCTCTTCCTCCCATTCAAAGTGACAAGCCATAAATCAATGTAAGATCCACTTTCAAATACCGTATAGTACTGATACAAATATGACCAGAGCTGCAGAAATATTATACAACTTGATGTTAGTTTTATGCATTAGCTGTATTTGTTGGGTATCACTTTATTCTTCTTCATAAAACATGAACAAATGGTTTATTAAAAAGGGTTTGGGTGTTATAGTAAAAGAAGAATTTAACTATGGATCATACCTGGATGACTGAGGGATTACACATGTGTTACAGTATTAATTAAGGTGGTAAATGAGTCTGAATCATTATTAAAAAATGCATCTGTTCTTTTTGTTCATGCTTTATCAGGTGTAATTAAAGTGTAGTTATTATAAAGTGTTCATTTAGCCTGCTCATGTCTCATGTTCTAAGCGTTTAGTCAACTTTTAAAGCAATCTATATGTATTTTAAAAAAGGTTTCTTAAACATTAATCCCATAAAGCAGGCATGCCCAAACTGTGGCATTTTTTCTTGGCCCTCAAGCTTCCAGGTGAATTTCATTTCATTTATTTATTTAATGACAGGGACAGTGCACAATCTACATTAACCTAAACAGGAGAGATGCATTGTACCAGGTCGTAGCGCTAGTGCTAATTTCCACCTGTCGTCCCTGGGCAGGTTGATGTTATAGTTCATAAAATCACACATACAAAGAAAATGTCTTTATAATGTCCAGAGCATCAGAACAGTTCTGTATCCTCATTCACACACAATTCTCTCAACACCTTAAAATCATCATCCTTTTCCAAAACCATCATACAATTCATTCATTCCAGAACATCCCACTCTCTCCAGACATTGGCCCTATATTACCTTAAACAGTACTTTTTACTGTATATTTCTGAAATCTACTTTAACAAGCCCATATCAAATATTTAATGTGTATTTCTGAAATCTACTTTAACAAGCCCATATCAAATATTTAATATGTCCCACTGAAGATGTAAGCATGAATAAAGGTCTAGTGATTCAGTCTAACTTGTAATAATAACACAGATTTGAAGTATTCACTGTATTGGTGATAAGTCTATGGCCCTCGATCGGCCCTGGGCTTTGTCTGTGTTTTTATATGTGGCCCTTAATGAGAAAAGTTTGGACACCCCTGCCATAAAGCAAGTATGTCCAACATCTTTCCATTAAAGCCTAATAAAACATATTCAAAGTAGAGGCCGACAGTCGAGTCAGGAAAGGACAGGTCAGTCAATACAGTGAATCTGTCAATTATTTTAATGCATGCCCTTATTTTTATTTAGCAGAGTTATTATTGTTAGTTTTATGATGCACCATAACATCGAAGCAAGTTCCTAGTTTGTTCATTTTGTTCACTGACAAGGGCAATAAACTTCTGATGTGCTTTTAGGTTTTGCTGAGCCACCGCATCTATGTTCAGGCTTTAAACCATAAAGTAAAGTCTGTTCAGAGGTAGAGTTTTTAAAGTCTACCATAAAAAGCACTACTTAAAATCATTTGTGCTAATTTCATGCACATAAAATAATATTTACATCATAAGTGATATATTGTATGTATAAAACAGGCACATTTGTTGTATATTTTTACATCAAGGGTTTTCTTTTTCTCTTTCCATTATTATATTTAATAGAATAAAAAGAAACTGGAAAGTATATACTGGAAGGACCAATAGATAATCCTGATCTTGATAATTACTATATCAACTTATTGTTCAGTATATAAAAGCTGGAACAATATATTTTGGGCCTCAATATTTATCGTGAGGAATATGTCTTTGCAAAAGTGGAGATATTTTGGGTATTTTTGTTGTAATACAATAAGATTTGAGCTGTAGTGGGTTGAATAAGTCCCTTTTATGGCTAATTATTGGTACATTCTGCTGTTTATTTGTTGCAGTTCATGTTTTTTAATGCAGCAGTCTATTTAAAATGGTTTATTGGGATTATCTTGTATTATTGAATGACAATATTTCTCTATATTGTGCTTCAAAATGTGTTACTGTGACAGGTCAATAGCTGAGTTTTTTGTGCTCTTGCTCTGTTCTTCCCACTATACATAATTAGAAGAGCACATTTTAAATAAACTGAGCTGATCTGAAGGCGTAATCAGTTTTCTGTGCACAGATTCTTATGGGACTATCTCTCCCGGCAGAAGCCCAGTTTTGTCTCCACATCTGTATCTCCTCCCAGGCATTTCTGTGTGTCTGATGCTATCGCGGGCTTTGAGCAGACTGAGTGGATGTCCTTGGACAAAGCCACCACCCTGATGCTCCAGCTGATATCCCCGGAGATTAAATAGTGCTGTTCATTCTACTGAGGCTGTACGAGCCCAGGGGGAAGGACCTTTAGACCAAGTGTTTGCCGGTTCAAGCTTTCCATGTGATTCCTCTGATCCCTCCTCTTTGATGATGGCGTATTGAATTTGGACGATGTGTGAGGGGGGTGGCTGGGTTACACTGGTAAAAGAGAAGCTTAATACAAGAAATATTGTTCTTTTGGTGCACTGTGAATCACAAAATCAGAACTAGCCGCACCAAAAGTGAGACGGGAAAGAGGCTTTTAGCTGTTTTGCTTCACAAAAATGGAAAACACTAAGGAAAAGCAAAACTGGATGCGTTGCTGACACAATCGTAATTTAATAATCTGGTAATAAACTTTTAAACACACACCTGCCCTGTTTTTAATGTTTTATATGGACTTGTATAGTTGTTTTTGTTTGTTTTTCTGCTTGTATTGTATTTTAAACAGAACGACCATGAAAAAGAGACCCAAGTGTTCTCATTTGAAAGAAGAAAGGCTGCAATTGTCAAATAGAATGTTCTTTGTAATTAAAATAATCCTGCTTTACTTATAAATCATGCTGTGGTTTAGATCTCGACAAACGTGTCCTGAAATACATGTAGTTCTTGTTTTATTTCACCAGTGCTACTTCACTGTCCTCACAAATATTATTGCTCCTGGACAAATTCGAGATGTTCACTTTAAAATGTAGACTTATTCGAATTTCAAAAAGCAAATTGTAAATCAATACATTCTTTTCAGTTCAGCCCAGCAGTGAATCCCTTGATTATCTGATTTAAACACCTGATTCACGTCACTATGTTTGATTGAATTATAAATATCAACCTTATGAGACCAAAAAGGAGTAGATTGTAAATCCTTAAAGGTTGGCAGTGGTGAGTTTGTGTTTTTAAAATGATTTGTGTTGACTTAGTGACTAAAACAGGAGCTAAATATAGCAGCGTTTGAATATTTGTCCCCTCAGCGCCACAGGCTCCAGATGCGATTGTGTGCTCATTCACCCTCAGACTAATTGGCTGTTTTTTGTTCAATGGTCATTTCAATGCACCATTATACCGTGCAATTATTTGTGTTGTGTCAGCTGTGAACATATTATGCATGACTGTCTGTGCTCTGTTCCAACAAGCCAGTGTCACAAGGGAGGAGGGTTTTACGTGAGGCAGAGAGGCAGCGTGGAGAAAAGTGTGGAGGAGCAAACAGAGACCAGAGACAAAGAGACACAGAGGAAACAGCTGACTTGAGATTTTACTCAAAGCAATACATTATATTGTCTCACTATTGAGGTGTACCTTGACCTTTCAGCGTCTCTAATGGGCTTTTATTATTTAATTTGAAGTAAATAGTTTTGTTTGTTGCTCATCCAGATCCTGTTGTAAGCAGCAATTGTGAAGAATGGTAAACATATTAGATTAGATGCTGTGAGTGTGCAGTAAGTGTGATGTTCTGAAAGCAAAGCATGAATAATTTACTGAGGGACATGCTGTGTACAAATAGTATGTTAGCGGCTGCAGGCGATCCTTTTACACGAGATAACCAGCGTAACTGTGGGGTCAAGTCTCCATTCAGTGTTGTTTTTTGTGCACACCACCTGTATCTGGTGTACAAGTGCAGCATGTATCCAACTGTTTAGACCAGAGGGAATGCGCGGTTAATTCGACAGATGGTCTTTCCTCATTTGTCCATTGGGCAAACATTAGATTTCTTGGCTATTCATTATACAATCAGCATGATGTCTGAGGAGGCTCGCCTGGCCTGATTGCTTAAAGTCCTGGTACAGTGTTCCCCCCTCTGTGCCCAGGGCAGTGTTAAGAGACAAGGTCGGCCAAATTGATCCTCTTGCTCCAGCACAGCCTTAATTGCATTTCTCTATCACTTACTCTCATGACAATGACATGCAGCTATGTAAGGTAACACGTGTCTCTGGAAATGCTTTAACCAGCCACACAGAGGACAGAGAGGAGAGGAATAAAAAGGATTAAAGGACTAAAGCATTACCTGCCTCACTCCACCACATTTATGTTATAAAATACATCAAACACACTTCTCTGCAGACTGAATTAAGTAATCTTTTTTCTAAAATGGGGCCCATTTAACAAACCAATGAGGAGAACCATGTTTTGCAAAACTGCTTTTGTGTAGATGTGTTTGAAATCAGTTGTTTCTTTTTCCTCTTGGGATTATTGAGATGATCACTGTTGACAACATTCAAATGGAACCGTGGTTTTCTTATGGAAGCAACAGCTTTCGATTTCATTTAACTAAGAAAATCAGAGGAAAGCACGGACCAAATAGACCAGGCTCCTTAACATTTTCA